>WOXC01004709.1:0-722556 GCA_011680675.1 Gymnobelideus leadbeateri | reverse complement strand
AGCTCTTGCTGGCCTAAAGGTCAGAATATCTGGGTTTAAATGCCGGTTGTGCCGCTTGCTGGAATAATAGTAGTTAATGGGTGATCTGAGGGTACCCAAAGCTTCTTCTGGTTGGCCGAGTGGGCTCTGGTTAAGCCCTGAAGGACTTTGTGCTTTGAGATGATGAAATAGTTCTCTCATTGGACACTAAGCTGAGAGAGAGGCAGCTGAGTGGTGAAGTGGATAGATGAATGAACCAGGGATCAGGAAGACCTGAGTTAAAATCCGGCCTCAGACCCTCACTAGCTGTGATTCTGGACAAGTCACTTCACCTCTGCTTGTCTCATTTCCTTCATCTGTAAAATGGGGATAATAATAGCACCAACCTCCCAGGGGTGTTGTGAAGATCAAATGACCTACTATTTGTAAAGTCCTGACACATAGTAGGTGCTAGTTATTATTATTGTTGTTATTAAGAACAGCCCACTGACTTGACTTGGAAATGAGAGAGACAACTTCTCTTTCTCTCTCCTTCTCTCTCTAGAATATATTGCATGCAAGTCTCCCTGGAACTTTTGGTACTCCCTTGTAACTCTCTCCCTTTGGGGGAGGGAGGAGAGAGCACCTCCTGCAGGTGGTAACAATGTCATTGTGCTCAGGAACTGTCTAGATGAGCCTGAGCTTTGGGTCCCTTATCTACCTTTTCTACTTGTGCTTCTTTCTCTGAGAATAGGTGACATAAAATGGTCCTGAAATGGATTTTTCTAGATTTGGAAGCAACCTTCTGAATCTGAAAGACAGGGGGTTCCTCCATCCCTTGTTCTGAGTTGACTAGCAGCAAGAGTAAGTTTCTGCAACTACACTTTTCTCAGAAAAGATGATGGGTCCAAGACCTTGTCTTTTTGACCTGAAGACATATATTTTGACTAAATTGTTTGGATGTTGCAGAGTCAAGGTCAAGGTGAAAAGCCTAGTCAATTGTCCCACTAAATGCTCTATGTTTTAATGTTTTAAATACCAATCTCCTAGGAGAGTACTATTTAACAGAGGTTATGGGTTACAGTATCACACTTTATGTCTTTATCAGTGCATTCTTATGAGTCTTTTGTGTTTTTAGCATTTTTTCTGTGTGTGGGAAATAAATAGCTCTCCTATACCTGATTTACATTGTGCATTGAATACCCTTGTACTTCCTTTTGGTAAACCCTAAACAGAAGCCACATTTATACTTTGATCTCCTTTTAGGTTTTAGGATTGGGGTGGGATGGAGAAATATGTGAAGAGCCAGAGACAATGAAAGAAGAGGCTGACCCTGCTCTTTTGAGGAGAGGTTGCCCTAGAATTGAATACTAATAGCTAATATAATTATATAGAGCTTCCCCCCCCTTTTTTTTGGAGGGCAATTGGGGTTAAGTAACTTACGCAAGGCCACCTGGCTAGTTGTTGTTTTGGTGTTTTGTTGTGTGTGTGTGTGTGTGTGTGTGTGTGTGTGTGTGTGTGTGTGTGTGTGTGTGTGTGTGTGTGTGCGCAAGGCGCCGCGTGCACGGCTAAGTGTCTGAGGTCACATCTGAACTTAGGTCCTCCTGACTCCAGGGCCAGCGCTCTACTCACTATGCCACCTAGCCACCCCTATATAGTGCTTTATTGTTTATATAGTGCTTACATAGATCTCATTTGACCCTCACAGCAACCCACTGAGGTAGGTGCTATTTTTATTCCCATTTTAAAGATGAGGAAACAGCTTGAGAGAAGTTGTGACATTAAGTGTTGGAGGGAGTATTTAAGCTCAGGTCTTCTGGGTCTCAAATGCCATCCCTTTTAAAAGAGTCTTCTACTTTCCTTTGACAAATGGAGACCTTACCATCATTTGTCAGGCTCTCTCTGCTTCTGAGAGAGGTGCCAGTTTGTTCAAGTCAAGTGTTTTTCCACTGTATTATCTAGCTGCTAAACTGTCCTCAGTCTGTCCATGAGTCCAGAGCTAGGGAACCCTTAGTGGGAAAGCATAAGCCTGCCGGGACCATAGGGCACAGTAGTTACAGAACTGTATAGCTTTGTGAAAGTCTTTTACCCTCTCTGAGTCTCAGTTTCCTCATCTGTAACAGGGGGCTAAGGATTTCCATGGGTTCAAATCTTTGGTCAGAAACTAGCTGTGTGACCCTGGGGCAAGTTAACCACTCCCAGCCTCAGTTTCCTCATCTGTCCAATGAGGAGATGGGTTTCAATGACCTCAAAGTCCCTCTCAAGCTTTAAATCCAGGATCTATGGTCAGGTGAGTAAGAGAATAACTAGTGCTTATATGACATTTTCAAATTTACAAGTCACTTTGCTTGGAATCTCATGACAATTCTGAGAGGTACTCTTCTCCACACTTTATAGATGGGGAAACTGGAGCACGGAGAGGGCTAACTTACCCATTGCCACACAGCTGGGTTTAATCAGAGGCAAGAGAGGAGCCCAGGTCTTCCTGAGTCCCCAGCCTAAGGCTCTAACTCGGCCAGTGTAGTGCCTCTGCACAAAGGGAGGGGAGACGGGTGCAAATTTTGTAGAAACCACTTCGAACTCCTATCCCCAGCCTTCAAGTCCTCCTGGGAATAAAGAACGTTTTCAGGAGACAAAGTCAGCAGAGGAAAAAGCCTCCAAGGCCAGACCGGGGTTTTGCGTTGGGAGCCGGCAGCCTTCTTCTCTCCTTCCTCTCGTGGCCTCTCGGTCTGGGCTAACCTGCTCCTTTCTCCCGGCCGCCGTCCCTTTTGTAGGGCTTTTCTCCTTTTCGCTTGCAGTGAGTTATGATGTCCTGTAGGCTACAATGTGTCAGTTGTTATAAAATCTAGGAGGTGGAGTCTGGCCCGTGACGCTATGATGGTGGTGCTGGGGGGAGCGAGCGAGCAAGGGAGCGAGCGAGAGTCAGCCCTGCAGTGAAAGCAGCTCCAGTTTGCAGCCCCCCGGGTCATTGGAGCCCATGCATTTCAGAAGGAAAACTTGTATTTCTTTCTCCTGGCTTTGATCGTTTCCATAAATCAGACCGTCGGAAGGACGAGGACGACAGACGGAGGGAGGGAGAGAGCGAGGGAAGATGCGAGATGAGAGCCCCTCTGGCAACCTGACCATTTCTTTGGACGAACCTGGAGAGCTTTTCTTAGCGGCTCTGGGAACTGACTACACGTCAAAGGAGGAGCCTCTGTGTGTGTATGTGTGTGTGTGTGTGTGTGTGTGTGTGTGTGAATGTGTGAGTGCAAGGGTGTGTATGCATAGACCGCGATTGTGAGTGTGCATGTTGGAATGAGTGTGTGAGCGCTTGTGTGTGTGTGTGTGTTTGCATGTGCGCGTGAATGTTTTTGAGATACATACATATATTTAAAGAGAAGTCTGAAAAAAACTGAAGCAGGTTGCTGTGCTTTTTTGGAGGGAGGGGGGGATGTCTACTCTTTTTTAAGACAAGCTGACTGAAGCCAGCTATTATTTGCCTCCCCCCTCCCCCCCGCAAATGAAGAGAATTCTTCCTGCAAGCTAGGAGGTTTTTTTTCCCCCTTTCCATTTCTGCAGCCAAGTGAAACTGATTAGTCCCCAAAATCTTGGAAATCGACTTGACTCCTGCTACTGCTGGGAGGACCGGGGAAGAAATCCGGGGAAAAACAAATCGGGGTTGGTGTAGCCCCTTCAGAAAATGTCATCTCAAACTAAGTTCAAGAAAGACAAAGAGATCATAGCTGAATATGAAACACAAGTCAAAGGTGAGTTACCTTTTGACTTTTACTTCCCCTCCCCCTCGATTTCTCTAGCTGTGGTGGCGATTATTTTTCCTCCCATTTCCTACGGTCAAACGTTGTTATGCATCGATAATCTTATTGTGAGCATGGGTGGGTAGTGGCTGCACGAGACCGGGCTGGTTTCAGCTGCAGCAATGCAAGGGGCTGGTGTATGGATTCTAGGATGGATAGCAAAAGCTGCATTGCAGTTGTGTGAGGGTTCTCTGGTTGACTTGAGGAGCGTCAGTGTCAGTAAAATGCCTACTTCATCATCCTGAGGGTGACATGTCACTCTAAAGCCATTTTGACAACCAGTGCTGTCCTCCCTCGCTGTCAGAGCCTTTCAGGGCTGGTGTATTTGCTGATCTATCTGCTTTTTTGCTTCTATCACCTTTCCCCCAGGGGTCAGAATTCATGTGTATGTGAATCTGGAAACGGCACACACACGTTGCGTTTCTTTGTCAGTTTCTCTCTGCTGTGTTGCATTTCCATGGATTAACTGTTATGGGGGCATATTGATTGAAACTAATGCAGGCATTTAGGCATAAAGAGACAGCTCCATGCAGAAATGTTCTATCTCACAGTGTGCAGCCAATCAGGTTTCCTGCAGCAGCATTTAGGGGCGTCTGTCTTCATTCAAAGGAAACAAGCCAGTGTAGTGAGAGCTGTCGAGCCTCTGTCTGCAGTGGCTTTGGTGAAAGCTTCTCTTGAACTCAGTGACCTTTGACTGTTTCTCTGAGCCCAGTCCGGGACCCATGCCTTGCTGATCATCCTAGCCAACTAAGGGCTGACACAGATAGCAAGCTTTGCAACTAGTCTTTGCAAAATCGAGAATTGCAAAAACCCAGTGTAGTTCAGGCAAGAAGAGTGATCCCTCCCTAACCTCTCTTGTACCCCACCCCTTTTGCATTTCTGCTTTGCTTTGACAAGTGGAGACCTTATCATTTGTTAGACTCTCTCTGCTTTTGAGAAATGTATCAGAGGCCTCAGCACTTAAAATTTAGCAATAATCTATTTTCTTTGGGGTCAGTGTTCTCTTGCTGCAACATGAAGGATCTCTCATGAGAGTAAAGAAAATAAATCTTAGAGACGGAGGCCCATCCTTCCTCCCACAGGGTATTTAAAAGATCCATTATATGAAGCCAATATGTCTTGTGCTTACAACACCTGCCTCTCACTCCCTTTCTGTCAAAGGCTCAATGACCTGGGAACTTAGGAAGCCCCCCTCAGGAACTGGAGGACCTGGAGAGTGGAGAGCTGCCTCTGAGAACTTCAAATGCTTGAGAAACTTTGGAAAAGAAGAGCAGTTATCAGGGGGAGGGCTTTGTTTTTCCCAGCCAGCCAACAGTCCTTTTCCTTTCAATTCTGGCAAAAGGCCGTTATGCTAATCATGGATAGACCAAGCTCTGGATGAAACTGATCAAGAAAACCTTCCCTTCTCTTAACTGCCTCCTTTGTATGTTGTTGTCTTGTGGAAAATAGTAACTTCTGATATGCCTGTCTCTCTGAAGTTTGGAAGACAAGCCCTTTATTGTTCGAGGACTGGCTTGATTGCCAAACAAAATAACTAGGCTTGGATTTGCATTTTCAATAAGGTTGTTATTTATAAGACCTATTTTGCCTTTGTGTGCATATATACAGATATATATGCATATGTACATATGTATATATCTTTAGAGAGGATCTTACTTAAAATTCCATGGAAGAGTTTTGGAAAGTCTCAGGTTTTTAACTCCCTCTTAAGGTCCAACTGAGTCATAAAGGATTTTATTACTCTTTGAAAGGACTGGACATCACCATTGCACCAACTGACTTTGCTTGATTTCTAGTCAAGCCTTTATTGTCTTGGCTAATTATTGACGTGTCATCTTTATTTTAAGGAACTAGCTAGCAAATACAAGATAATGAATTTGGACAGGGATGTGTTCCAAGGACACCAGCTGTAATCCTGTTTCTTGCAACCAAATGCCCCCATCCAGTGCCCATCCCCTGGCCTCTGGTCTTACCAGTTCTTGGCAGTGGGAGAGTCTGTCTTGATTTAAGCACCACTGACATCTGTGGGATTCAGGCAGGAATAATTTTGCACACCGAAACCTTTGGAAAGTCCGCCTTTCAGAGCTCTGTTGGGCAGAATTGTAAAGGCCAGGCAGCTTCTGAAGGCTAGCCTGAGCCCAGCCCTCCCAGAGACATTGTTCTCTTGAAGCTGCTTCTTCAAAGATTGACACCAAGAGCAGATGGGCATTTTGGGGTGGGGACTGCCTCTTGAAGCTGCTCCATTGTTTACCCTCTCACTTTCATTTTGGAGGTCTTTGTTGCCGGCTTTGGAGAGTGATAGACCAATCACAACAAATACTATTTGATGTCAATTACCTTTCTCCCTGGGTGTAATTTGGCCAAATTGATGGGCTGGAACTCCCTAGTTAGGCAAATTTAGCTCTTGCCTAGCTCTCCCTTGACTTTTGATTTTAGCAACGATACTGAGTTCTCTGCTGACTTGTGCCCACTTCTGTCTTCTTGAAGGATTTAGGGTTGGCAAAAAGGAAACATTTTTAGGACTCTACGTGTTTTGGAATTTTCAATGTGAAATGAAGTGGTTCCTCTGCTGTTCATTTGAAGTCTGGATTTCCATTTTAAAGAAATAGAAAATGAAAAAGAATGGAAGCAGCTGGAGACCTGTGGTCAGAAGAAGCCTTTGAAACAGAAAGAGCCCTGGGTGAGGGTGGAGACGTGTTTAATCTTTGCTCTGTTATCACCCAGTGGAGGGACACTCTAGTCTCAGTTTCCTCATTTGTAAAAATGAGGGGATTGTACTATATGCCCTCTGAGGTTTCCTTCAGCTGCAGGTCCTCCGTAAAGGCCCTGTGAGCTTTGTGAAACCAAAAGGGCTGGGTTCTAGCCCCAAGTCTGCCACGGATTAATTACCTCTCATTGTGGACTTGGACAAGCTTTCACTTTTCTGGGTCCAGTTTCCTTATCTGTAAATTGACTAGGAGTCTGGTGCACTGGACTCAGAGTAAAAGATGTTGACTGATCTCAGCTCTGTTGCTTCTTGCCTGTGGGATCCTGGACAAGTCACTGTTATCTTTCCTGGGCCTGAGTTTCCTTACCTGTAAAATGAGAATGTTGCACTAATTGACTCCTTAGGACATTTCACCTGGAGTCAGGAAGACCTGAGTTCAAATTTTGTCCTTGGGCACTTACTAGCTACTTGATCCTGAGCAACCATCCTGTGCCTCATTTTCCTCATTTGTTAAATGAGTGTTGGACTTGATGTCTCTTTCAGCTCTAAATCTATGGTCCTATGATCTCTAAAGATATTTCCAGCTCTGAAATCCAATAATAATAATTTTTTGCTTAAATGAAAATTCTATTTGCTCAAACCATTTTAATGATAGTATAAATGTAAAATACTAGGGAGGAAGAAATATGACTAAGGAAGATCACAGGGAGATATTTTTTCATTCAACAAACATTTACAGAGAAGCTCTTGTATGCTCAGCACTACGACAGTTTCTGAGGGGGAGACAAATTTTTTCAGGGAGTTAATCTGATTTGGAATACAGGTTTTAACAACCAACACAAGTGAAGTCAGTCACTCAGCTAGCTTTGAAGTGTTTGCTGTGTGACAGACACTGTACAAAGTGCTGGGCAGACAAAGAAAGGCAAAAACAGTGCCTTCCCTTAAGGAGGTCACAGTCTGCTGGGAGAACAATATGTAACTAAGTATTACCACGTATAGACAGAGTATGAAGGTGATTAGAAAGGCCGATGGGTGGGTATGGGAGAGGTAGTTTAGGCAGGAAAGGCCTTTTTTAGAAGGCAGTTATTTGAGCAGAGTAGTGGAGGAAGCCAGGAGAGCTAGGAGATGGAGGTGAGGAGAGAAAACATTCCAGGCATGTGGAACAGCTAGTAGTACAAGAGGTAAAATGTGGAAAAACCAAGCCAGAAACTTCCAAAAGAGTGCATTAGCTTTTGTTGCTGTTGTTAAGTCATTTTGTGATATGTGACCACCTTTTTGGGGGGATTTTCTTGGCAGAGACACTAGAGAGGTTTGACATTTTCTTCTCCAGCTCATTTTACAGATGAGGAAACTGAGGCAAACAGGGTTAAGTGACTTACCCAAGGTCACATAGCTAGGAAGTGTCTGAGGCCGGATTTGAATTCAGGAAGATGAGTCTTCCTGACTTTAGGCCCAGTGTTCTATCCATTGTACTGGCACCATTAGATAGGGAAGGCTGTTTGGAAAACAAACTGATCTGACTCCAGCAAAACAGCACTTAATTGAACAGTTCCATAGCTCTGTAACTGAATAGGGCATTTCCATGTTCTAAGTTTACAGACTGCCAGATTATGGCAGTTGTTTATTTTCTGTGGTTTTCTTTTCTATATTAGTGGAAGTCCAGTGGGGGATAAGGGGAGAAGGCCCTTCACAGTTTGGTGAGCAGTGTTCAGTTTCCTTTCGTGTGGCTTAATGCTGGGAAGCCACGCCCATCGATCTTCAAACGATGTTGCTGGTGAGACTGTCAGAAACATACTGCCCTCAACAAGTAGCTGTCTGGTATGGATTCACACTGGGCATGCTCCACAATTCCACTGGCTTTCCAGGGTCCTCAGAAGCACCTGGGTCTCTGGAAGCATGAGAAAGGGCCCTTACACCTGGCACCTCCAAACTCAGGAACTCTTTGCCATCTTTGTTTTTGAGGTCAGCCTTTGGATTGAACCCCTGGATTGGTGCCATGGAGGGACAGCCACGCAGACTGGTTAGACCGTGGGACTTATAACGGCTATAGTTCCTACAATTCTCAAACCTATTGCAGGGCTGTGTCTCTTTGCCTTCCTTCCTGCCCCCGCCCCCCTCCATTTTAATCGTGCTTAGTCCAGTTGCAGTGTCCCTCCACCCCACTTCAAGGGCCCAGGATAGGCTCTGCAGCCACGATGCTTGCCACACCCCTGGCTGTAGGGAGGTAGGCTCAAGACTCTGGGAGGATAATATTCAGAACCAGAAAGAACCTTAGAGATTGATCTGCACAACTTCTTCATTTTGCATATAAGGAAGGGGGATATTTGATCCCTTCTCCGTTCAGTTGAAAGCGTCCCAGAAGATGTCTTTAATGTGTAAACAAAATGCACCTAAGCTTGAACTCCTTATGGGGTATAAATGATTCTCTCATTGGGTCAAGAGAGCAACTCTCTCTCTTTTTTGTTACGTTCTGTTTCTTCTTTCTTGTGGTTCCTTCCATTGGTTATAATTCTTCTCTACAACATGATTAATCTGAAAATATGTTTAATGTGAGTGTATATGTAGAGCCTATATCAGATTGCACACTGCCTTGGGGAGGGGTGAGAAAATGTAAAACTCAAAAGCATATGGAAGTGAATGCTGTAAATTAAAAATAAATAAATATTGGTTGGCTGAGCGAGTAGGTTAGCTATGCCTCTGAGGGCTTTAGATGACTGGATCTTGGATAGTTTCAGAGAGAAAGGAAGGGGATTTTCTTTTTTCCATTCTGTCTCTCACTGTGCTCCCCTCCACCCCTCCACTGGACATGTCATCAGAACTATCGAGGCCCTTAAGTGACTTGCCCCAGGTCAGGCAGCTAGTAAGTGGTAGAACTGGGCCTTGAACCCTGGTTTTCAGGCTAGGTCTGGTCAAACAGCATGTTTTTCTGGCAGTGATATACCCTGCCTTGACAACTCCAAGGAGTGATGGAGTTTTTTAGGGGAATGTCACTCTGTGTGACTTTGGGGAAGTCACTTCAGACCTCAGTTTCTTCCTTTCTGAAATGAGGGTGTTAGACTGTGACTTCTAACGTCCTTTCTAGCTCTAAATCAACAAAACCCAAGTGCCTACTGGAAGGTAGGTTGCTGCTGAATTAAAATTCTGGTAGCAGCTCTGGCCAAATGGGCACCCCACAAGCAGCCCACACATGTTCACAAGCTATTGTCTTTGTAGCTGGTTTTCTTTTCTCAACTGGGCAACTTTTTGAGAAGGGTGTGATTAGGCTGTGGCCAGCTGATGAAAAGGAATGAGAATACATAAGAGGCCCAGGTGCCAAAAGCCACTTTGAGATGACTAATAGAAAGGAAATGTTGATCTGTGAACTAGCAAAAGAGTGAATTCAGTTCCAGTAAACAACACTTATTGGTGCCTCATTTGAACAGATTCACTGGACTGGGTTGGGGGCAGGGGTGTGTTCACTTGTAGGGAATGGATATAAAAAAGAAGTTTTGTGCTTTTAAAAAAATTAAACCCAGCTGTATTTCCAATATCAGAAAAACAGTTAAGCAAAACCATCTCACACAGTGACCACATCTTATGGGTATGCAACATTCTGTACCTATAGTACTGCCTCCCACCCTATCCCCTTCTTAATGAGTGGTTGAGAAGAAGTAATACTTAGAATCACAGGATCCTAGATTTAGAGGTCATCTAGTTCAATCTCCTCATCTTACAAATGATGATTGTGGGGCCCAGAGAAGTTCATTGATTTACTCAGGGCCATTCCCTTCATAGAAAGTAAATGACAGAGCCAGGATTTGAATTCAGATCCTCTGATGCCAGATTCATCACCCTCGTCGTTATACCATGTTTTCATCCTCTGTTCTCTAGGACCACAGTTGGTCATTCCAATGAAACCAAATGTGAATGCCTTTTTCTATATGTAAAGTGCTTTGCAGACCCAAAGAATGATGGAATATTGGTTATTATTTTAGTTTTGTTCTTGTTTCCATTATTATAGTCATTGTGAAGTTTGCTCCTTTGGTTCTGATTACTTGACTTTGCATCAGTTCTTATCTTTTCTATGTTTCAATGAACCTATCCTTGTTTTTTGTTTCTTCTGGTTTCAGTAGTCTTCAGTACAATTCACATAACATACTTTTGCTTAAGGCCTTTTGCAGTCAGTCGGGTGCCCACTTTTTTGTTAGCAGGGATATAGAGGGAATTCCATTTCAGATGCAGGTAAGACTTGTAATATCATAGACTCTCAGAAATAATCTAAGTCATTGATGACAAACTCAGATAGCAGCCACATATTTACTTAACCACAAATTAATATTATTTGTTGTATTTTTTTAATTTTGTGAAGCATGTCCCAATTATATTTTAATCTGGTTCTGGCCTTACCCAGGAGTTTTGTGGGCCTGAGAGGGCAGTGCACCCAGAATTAATGTGTAGAGTCTGAGACTCTAAATGTGAATCCATAGATAAACAAGCATATCTTCTATAGACTAAATGTGTCTTCTCCATACTTATTTTTATTTTTTCTAAGCCCCTTCAAGAAGGTCTTATCAGAAGGAGTCTGCTCAGAAAATTCTAATGGGTGAACCTGCAGACCCTGCTAATGGTACTGACTATCCCCAGATACTGCAGAGGCCTATTAACTCAGCCACAAACACACCAAGAGTATTTGAGGGGGAGTAAAGATACATCACCTGCTCTCCTGGCTGCCTTCCACCAAGGATCCACACACCAGCAGAGCACTGACATCTACAGAGAAGACCAGGAACTCAAGGACTTCAAACCATCAGAGCTACACTCCCTTGACAAAAAATCAAGAGTCCTCTCTGTCTCCCTGTGAAGGGTCAGCCTTATATACATTGGAGGGAAGAGCATAGTGTCTCTTGCTCAGATACATGACCGTACACAGTCTTGGCACAGTCAAGAGCATTATTATATGGTTAGACCTGCTCCTTTCCCACAATCCTCTGCTCAGCTGAGCCCTTTCTCCTCTCCTCTCTGTTATCAGAGCTAACCGGTGGCTTGGATTAAAAATTTGCATAAAGGATTTGGAGTAAGTAAGCTTTGGGAATGGAGTTCTGGCTCTACCACTTACTAGTGGTGTGACCTTTAGAGGGGGTCAGGGGGGTGGAAGGTGACCTCCAAAGAGACAAACTTAGGCTCTAGACAAAGATCAGAGCTGTCCAAGAGTGGACTGTGTGGCTTCTCTTTTTGGAGGCCTTGAAGTCCAGTCTGGATGACTGCTGGCTTGCTCACTGTGGCATCCTTTTGGGGATACAGGTTGAGCTAGATGCCCCACTGAAGTACCTTCAGACTCTGAAATTCTGTGCTTTTGTGACAAATTCTCTGAGCCTCAGTTTCCTCATCTGTGAAATAGAACTTAATCAAAACTTGTTTTGCCTGCCTTACTGGGTTGTACTCAGGAGACAATGAGATCATATTAAAAAGCAAAAGCTCTTTGTAGTCAGAAAATTGTCATGCAAATGTGAGGAATTATTATAATCATTAATGACAGTAATGATAAACAGATAACCAAAAGTTGATGATAATTTGGCAGACGGAGCCTGTTCATTCTGAACCAGAAAATAACTTCAGACAGACTAAAACTGCTGCTGCTTTGACGATCATTTCTTCCCTCCTTAATATCTTGGCTTCTTAAAAAATCAATGCAGGGTAGGATTAAGTCATAAACTGACTTGATTTATTCCTTGATATCCTGGGGGAGGGACCCTAGGGAGGAGCTGAGTTTTAAGTGTTATTGATGGGACCTTGAGCTTAAGTAGGATATTGTGACCCATTTTGAAGCAGCCCCTTCGAAGTCATGCTGTATCAATCAAGACTGCTTTGAAATGGGCAGCCCTTGCCATCTGGGGACCCTGACATTAACATGGATGTGGCCTGTGGCAGAAATGCACGATTGTGTCATTTTCAATGACATTTCTTAAATGAATTCAACAAATACTTATTAGGCACCTACTGTGTGTGTGTGTGTGTGTGTGTGTGTGTGTGTGTGTGTGTGTGTGTAGGGCACTTTGCATGTTCTTTAAGTACAAAGTAGACATGTATATAAGCATAGGCCTATTGGCCTAGGGGTGGAAAGAAATGGAAAAAAAGGCATAAAATGAGAAGCAGAATGTTATATTGGAATGTTTGACTTGAAATCAGGAAGATCTGGGTTTGAATCTTACTACTGATGTTTGCTAGATGTGCAGCCCTGGCAAATCACTTCGCCTTTCTCAGCTTGTTTCCTTCGTCTGTAAAATGGGTATAATAATAACTGAAGCATTTACTTCACGGGGCTGTGATGAAGCTGAAATGAGAAGATAATGTGTCTGTTTCATAAACTTTGGAGTTTAACATATGTTGATTTCCTCTCCTCCCCCATTCCCTTCCCTTCCCTTCCCTTCCCTTCCCTTCCCTTCCCTTCCCTTCCCTTCCCTTCCCTTCCCTTCCCTTCCCTTCCCTTGCCTTCCCTTCCTTTCCCCTTCTTTCCCTTTCTTTCCCCTTCTTTTCCCCTTTCTTTTCTTTCCTTTCCTTTCCCTTCTCTTTATCATCTCTCTACATTATCTACAATGTCCAGACCTAGGATTTTGTATATGTGTAGGTGAAATTTTCACTGGTATGAAAATTTCCTTTACTGAAACAGATTGGGAATTCACCTGTAATTTGTAGTTTTACAGAGTAGCTGAAGACTTTGAGAGGTTATGTGAGTTGCCACAGGCTCTGTAGCCAGTATATGTCGGAGGCTGAAGTGGAATCCCAATCTGGAGTAGATAGAATGTTGGACTTGGAATCAGGAAGAACTCCATTTGGATGTGGTGTCTTGTGTCTGCTAGCCATGGAACCCAACATAAGCCACTTAATCCCTTTGGAATGGGTCTCAGTTTCCTTGTCTACAAAATGGAAGTAACAATAGCATCTCCAGCGTAGAGTTGCTGCAAGGTTGAAATGTATGTAAATATGTGATATATGCTACTGTCACTATAATGATTCTGACTTCTGTGAGCAGAGCGGGCAGCCTTGGGAGGTAGTGAATTAAACCTCACTGGAGGTCTTCAGGAAGAGGCTGGATAGGTACTTCCTGTTGTGTGTATTGGAGGGTAAATTCCTATTTTGGGTATGGTTTGGACTATTTAGCTGCTTAAGTCCCTCCCAACTCAAAAATTATGTGAGTGTGTGATCCTGTCTTCCTATTTTCATCCTGACTTCCTGACTCTTTTGACCATACCATATTACCCCTCAAAGTTCTATATACAGTCTGTTATTATTATTATTGTTCTTATTGGACCTCTGGTTTCATTGATATAGGCAACTCCGAGGGAAGAAGCTTCATCTATCAATACAAATTGGCCAGTGGTCTGAAATTTATAATCTCTGAGAATTGCCAGGGGCACCAACAGGTTAAGTAATTTGCTGAGTGTCATAAAGGCAGTATATGCTAAAAATAGATTTGAACCCAGGTTTTCCCAACTTTGAGCTCCTGATCCATTATGCCATGGGGTAATTGTCATCATCATCATCTCATTAATAATAATTAAAAAATAAAGAGTTTTTGGCAAGTAAGAATAATGGAGTCCAGCTTTCTCCTTCTCTCTAGTTGTCTTTAAGGTCAAGAGTATGAGTCTGTTAGAATTGTAATGGCCTCTGGAATATACAGACTGTCCCAAAAGTCTCAGTGCAGTTTTAAGCTTAAATAGTGCAACATTGTACTAAGACTTCTGGGATAGTTTGTATTTGCCTTAGCTCTCAGCTTACTTAGAAAACTCCCTCTATGACCCAGTTCTCCAGATTGTTGTTAACACCTAACTAATTGTACCTTAATGGCATATAGCAAGTGCTTAATATATTAGCTGAGTAATTGCCTGCTGCCCTCCATGTCTCCAGGGGTATAACATCCCTAGTGCAAATGTAGAGCTTTAAGAGCCCCCAAGACTGGGGTTTGGGTTTGAATCCCTCCCTGCTTTACTGCTTGTTACATTGAGCTCCTTCAGCTAAACTGTTTACCTTTTCTGAAATTTAGTTTTCTCAAACGTGAAATGGGTACAATAATCTTCGTGTTCGTTCGTGTTCCGTACTCCACGGGGTTGTTGTGAAGACTACATTCAATACCATCTGTATAAAGTGCTTTGTGCTATAGTAAGCAGCAGGCCAGTGTAAGTGGTGTGAATTATTAGTCCACATTTCTCCAGCTGTTTTGAGACCATTTATACCTGGTTGCAAGAATGCTCGAAGGGGTGAGATAGTGTGATAGCAGAAGTCTTTGGGGCTGATTTTCTGATATCGATCAGCAAAGCCTATAGAAACTGGATACATAACCCCTTTTCTCCTCTGGGCTAAGGAGCTGGAGAGCAGTGCCTGTCACTTTGGAGAAGTGTTAGGAGCCATCAAAATATTTAAAGGGGTCTGAAAGATCGATGACCCTCAGAAAAACACACAGCTCTTTCCATTAAGAGATTAAAAAAAAAAGAAAAAGTTCTGTTCGGAGGAATTTTATAATAGCTGCAGCTCAATGCAAGCAGATGTAGCCGTGGGACAGGGAGTTTAAAAGAAGTTGCCATCATGGATTAGCTGAAGAGGCGTAACCCACCTTGACTGGGTGGGATTTAACTGAAGAGACAGGAAGTAATGACATTGAAGGGTCAGGAATGGCCTTTTGGGGCAGGAAGTATGTGTATTGGGGTGCCAGTAATGGAGATCATTCCATTGCTAGATCTCCAGTCCTGAAAAAGAACTGGCTTTGGAATCCAAGGACCTGGGATGGAATCCCATCTTTGACATTTACTTGGGCAAATCACAGCCTCCCTGGGCTTCTGTTTTCTCATCTATAAAATGAGGGCTGTAGGACTAGATAGGAGTTCTTAACATGATGTCCGTGACTTTGGGGTTTTCTTTTGTCTATATTTTGATAACTGCATTTCAATATACTTGGCTCCCTTTATGGTCCTGGGATTTTATTTTTTTGGATTTAAAAGACATTATTCTAAAAAATGATACACACAGCTTTATCAGACTGCTGCCCAAGGGGTCCTTGGCACAAAAAAGGTTATGAAGCCCTGGACTGGATGGTCTCCAAGGTTCTTTCTAGTTCAGATCTATGATCCTAAGTCAGCATCTCAGATATCTCCATATTCATCTTGAATCTTGTAGAAATGTCTGGCCAGCTTCTTTCATTTGTCAGGGTGTATACCTTACCTCTCCTGGATATTCTAGAAGATTTAGGTCTAACAAGCAGTGAGTTTGCTCAGTGCTCCAAGGTGAGCAGCCTATACCCTTTTGAAGAGCTGTTTATAGATTTCTGCTCCTAGCTCAGCCCTAACACTGTAAGGCATTAAATGGAATGTTGACTGCCTCTAAATGTTCTACTCCTAGAAGTCATCTGATGACCTAACCCCGTGGGGATTTTCTAAGCCTGCCTTGGTATTGATAATGGAGATTGTCCAATTCCTATCTTCCTTCCCCTCTCAAGAAGACTTGTACGATAGGGTATGCATAAAGGCAGTGGAGGTCTGGTGTCCTAACCAGTATATCTGGAAGTCTAAAGTGCATGCCCGAGAGACTCTTTGGTATGTTGTCAGGTCCTTACTTCCCTTTGCCATTTCTGACCAGGGAAGGGAGGTGCAGGGTAGAGAAGAGGGAGGACAATTGATGTACATGTGAGAAGGCATGTCTAAATGAGTGTAGAGGTAACTAAGTGAGGGCAGTGGCTAGGCATGTGGATGGATGCTTGGTGTGTGGGGGTAGAGGGGATGAAGGAGAAATATTCTGGCAAATTCACAGGTGTGATGCATACAGCCTGAACAAATAAGGAAAACACTTAGACAGCTTGACCCTTTCCTTAATACTCCTTTGATCTGTTCTTCCTCACTCAGCCTGATCTCAAAGCACTTCCTACTCCTCCCCTGTACTTAATCACCTTCTCATTTATTTTCTATTTGTCTGTGCACATGCCTAATGGCCATATTTGATTGTAAGTGGCCGAGGCCTGGGCTCTTGTCTTATCAATCTTTGTGTTTTACATAGCACTGAGGAAATTCTGATTTGCAAGGAGTTAATTCATTGGTATAAGGAACTCCCAGTGAGGGGACTTCCTCTACCAAAGCATCTGCTCTTCAACTTATGGTCTTAAAGATTTGCATGGGAACCAAAGGGTTAAGCAACTTTCCCAGAATCAAACAGCCAATAACAGAAACTGAACCTAGGTCTTCCTGAATCTGTGACTAACTCCCTATGTGTTAGGCTACACTGCCTTTCTCTATATCCTTACTGTACTTAGTAGGCACTTAAAAATGTTCATTGTATGGATGAGATGTGATATAGTTCCAAGAATAGGAAAAAAATAAATATTTTTCTGGTAGGCATGTGCTTTCTGTTCACAGGGCATGACTGTGATTCTCATAAGTTATTTCCTACCTTCTCAGGGAAGAGCTGTCTTGGACACAGAAGTAGATGCCTTGAAGAACAGTGACTCATCCATGATCACCTAGGGGCTGGAGCTGAAAACATTGCCCTGGGGATTGTATTATTTTCTTTTTTTTTAATTAAATCTTATGTTTATTTTTAGTTTGCATCATTCACTTCCACAAGATTTTGAGTTACAAATTTTCTCCCCATCTTTCCCTCACCCATCACCCCAAATCAGCAATCCCACTGTATATCCACTCCTCTAATCTGCTCTCTCCTATATCCTCTTTCATCCCCCCTCTGACTTTCCATTAGGGCAAGATAGATCTCTATACCCCAGTGCCTGTTTATCTAATTTCGCAGTTGCATGTAATAATAATAATAATAATACATATTTTTAAACATTTGATTTTGAAACTTTGAAATCCAGATTCTTTCCCTTCCTCCCTTGTCACCCACCCTTACTGGGAAGATAAGCAATTCAATATAGGTTATGCATGCGTAGCTACACAAAACATTTCCATAGTGGATAGATTTCTCTCCATCCTATCCTGCCCCCTACTTGTTCTATTCTCTACTTTGACCCTGTGCTTCTAACTTCCCTCTACCCCTAACCTGCCCTCCCCTCCATCATCCTCCCTCTCATCCCCTTCCCCCCTACTCTCCTGTAGAGTGAGATACCCTATTTAGTGTGTATGTCATTCCCCACTAAGCCAAAATTTAATGAGAGTAAGGTTGATCCAGTCCCTTTTGCCTTCCTGTTCTTCCCCTCCATTGTAACAGTTTTTTCTTGCCTCTTCTAAATGAGATTTTACCCCATTCTGTCTCTCCCCATCTTCTCTTGTTATATTCCCTCTCTCACCTCTCAATTTCACCTTTTAAGTATCATCCCTTCCTATTCAACTGGTCCTGTGCCCTCTGTCTATGTATACCTGTACACATATATACACACACTCACACATGTATTCATATACCATATACCCTCCTATATAGACATATATATGTATATATAAATACATACATATACATATATATGTATAAATACACACATATACATATACATATATGTATATATACATACATTTATATTCCCTTCAACTATTCTCATACTGAGAAAAGTTCCATAAGTTACAATTATCGTTTTTCCATGTAGGAATGTAAATAGTTCAACTTTGATAATAAGTTTCTTATGATTTCTTTTCCCTGTGTACTTTCTCATGCTTCTCTTGCTTCTTATATCTGAATGTCAAATTTTTTATTCAACTCTGACTTTTTCATCAAGAATGCTTGAAAGTCCTCTATTTCATTGAATGACCATATTTTTTCCTGAGACATGACACTTGGTTTTGCTGGGTAGGTGACTCTTGGTTTTAATCCCAGCTCCTTTGACCTGAATATCATATTCCAAGCCCTTCAATCCCTCAGTGTAGAAGCTGCCAGATCCTGTGTTATACTGATTGTGTTTCCACAATATTCAAATTATTTCTTCCTGGCTGCTTGTAATATTTTCTTCTTGATCTGGGAACTCCAGAACCTGGCTATAATATTCCTAGGAGTTTTCTTTTTGGGATCTTTTTCAAGAGGTGATCAGTGGATTCTTTCAACCTCTATTTTGCCCTCTGGTTCTAAAACATCAGGGCAATTTTCCTTGAGAATTTCTTGAAGGATGATTTCTAGGTTCTTTTTTTGATCATGGCTTTCAGGTAGTCGAATAATTTTTAAATGATCTCTCCTGGATCTATTTTCCAGCTCAGTGGTTTTTCCAATGAGATATTTCACATTTCCTTCTATTTTTTCATTTGTTTGGATCTGTTTAATAGTATCTTGATTTCTCATAAATTCACTAGCTTCCATTAGCTCCAATTTAATTCTGAAGGAATTATTCTCTGCAGTGAGCTTTCGAGATTCTTTTTCCATCTGATAAATTTGGCTGTTTAAGGCATTCTTCTCCTCATTGCCTTTTTGGGCCTCTTTTGCCATTTGAGTTAGTCCATTTTTTTTTTTTTTTGCCTTTTGGAGGGCAATTGGGGTTAAGTAACTTGCCCAAGGTTGCACGGCTAGGTTTTTGTTTGTGTGTGCGTTAAGTGTCTGAGGCCGGATCTGAACTCAGGTCCTTCTGACTCCAGGGCCGACACTCTACTCACTGCGCCACCTAGCCACCCCGTTAGTCCATTTTTTAAGGTGTTATTTTCTTCAGTCAATTGTTGACTGTCATTTCATAATTTTCTTGCATTGTTCTCATTTTTCTTCCCAATTTTTCCTCCACTTCTCTCATTTGGTTTTCAAAATCCTTTTTAAGCTACTCTATGGCCTGTAACCAGTTCATATTTTTTTTTGGAAGCTTTTGGTGCAGGAGTTCTGACTTCTCTGTCTTCCTCCTGTTCCATGCTTTGATCCTTTTTGTCCCCAAAATAGGAATCCAAAGTCGTATTATTGTGTTTGCTTTGCTTCCTTTGCTTGCTCATATTGCCACTCAATTACTTGACTTTTGAGCTTTTTCCCACAGTAGAACTCTGCTTCCAGAGAGGAGAACTTTGTCCCAAATTGCTGGAGTTTTCACAGCTACCAGAGCTATTAGTTGGGTGCCTTCTCTGAAGCCTCCCAGGACCTCCATCCTAGACAGTGATCCAGATCCAAGCTGGTTAAAACAAGAATGATTACCCTTTGGAATAGTCTCTTGGTCCCCCTGTGATCTGCAGGCCAAGAATTCTGAAGCAGCCACGGCCTCAGCTGCTTCTCCCTCCAGGGGGCAGAGGCCAGACCACACTCCCGGACCCTGTTTCCAAAGTTCACTCTGACTTCTCACTTTGTCTTTGGCATTTATCGGTTGATAATTCTGGAAACTACCACAGATGCTGGTGATCCAATCTCCCAATCTCCCAGAGTCCCTCCAGCTGGAGGCTGGTCAGGGCTGCCCTGAGGCTAAAACCATAGGCTCACATGGGGCTGGACTCTGCTCCCAGTGAGCTGCTATGGACCCTTCCTGCCAGCCTGTCCAGCTCCCTTCAGCAGGAGATTTGTTTCTCTGTGTCACTTTGTGGGTTCTATAGCACTAAAGTTTGTTTAGAGTCATATGTTATAGGTATTTGAGGTGGTTATGGGGGGAGCTCAAGGAGTTTTCCTGCTTCTACACCACCATCTTGGCTCTGCCCCTGTTTCTTTTCTTTAGCTCAACTTTCAACCAATTGATTCAGCAGAAAGTTTTTGTTATTCTCCAGTCTCTCTATAGCACTGCCAAAATAATCTTTGTTTTGTGCAGATCTGGCCATGGAGGCATTGTGGTTCAGTGGAAAGAACCCTGGATTTTAGAATCAGGAGACCTGGGTTGGAAAACTGTCTTTGTCACTAACTAGCTATATCTCCTACCCTCAGGTTCCTCAGGGATACAGTAAGAAGGTTGGATTAGATGATCTCCAAAACCCCTTCCCACTCTAAATCTGTGGCAATTCTCCACTAAAATATTTTTGGTGGTTTTCCTGTTGCTTACTCATTAAAGGTCTCAAGTTTCTCTCTGTAGGCCTTTCATAATATGGTGCCACCTTACCTTTTATTGGTACCTTATCTCATACTATTCCCTTCTGTAAATTCCAGCCAAAATGGATGACTTTCTGTACCCCTCCCCTCAATGCAATCTGTATTGTTACTTCTAGGCTTCATTTACTCCTGCTGCTTCCAGTGCCTGGAGGAGCATCCCTCCAGACTTTAGTCCTGCTACTCCCCCTTTACCTGTAGAATTTCTACCTTTCCAATAAAGCCTAACTCCTATAAATGCCACCTCTTTCAGGAAATTTCCCCTCATCTTCTTAATCAGTAACCACCTTTTCTCTCCAACCTCACAAAACATTTTTGGTTCATAGCTCTTGAATGTATTTGTTAAGTATTATAGCATATTATAATTATCTGTATTTGCATTTTATTCCCCTTAAAGATGGCATTCTCCGTGAGGGCAGGACCCTTGTCTTATCCAAACTTTATATTTTTTTTGTCAGAGCCTAGCAGTGCTAGGTAGATGTATGGTAGATGATTGAGTGATTGATCGCCTTGATATGTAGGTAGTTAGGGCCACTCATCTTCTTGTGGTAACATACAACAGAATGCTCCATTGTCATGAGTGGACATTTCAGACACCTATCAGAAGACATGGTAAATGCTGGGAAAAAAATAAGCACACATCCAAATGTATACAAGTCAAACTCCAAGTGCCCATAGAGTAGATGGAGAAGGAGGGGATGCTGCAGTTTGGGATTGCTGGGCACCCTGAAATGTCAGGGTACCAGGTGGGTGTCTGCCTAGAATGAATTCACACACTCATACCTTCTTCCAGTCAAATGACAAGGTTTACTATAATGGCAAGCCAGTTTACTATAATGCCAAGCCAATAGTAGTGGACAAGATTCTTAGGGAATCTCTAACTTAATGGAGGTGAGATTGATGCTTATCCCATCACCCCATCAGGGAGACAGAGGAAAGGCTACCATTTCTCTTCCTCTTAGTCTTGGAAGGCTTCTTGGAGGAGGTGAGGTTTCAAGAGGACTTTGAAGGGAGGAAGTGGGGGTGGCCTTCAGGCTGCAAGTTTCCTTAGTCCTTTACATCCTCCCCTTTCTGGGTATGATGCAGTCTGGAAGTGGGATGGATAATGGGATGGACTGAGGGTTTGGGGACTTGGATTCCACATCTGATCACTCTACTAGCAGAGTGTCCTTGGACAAATGCATTCTCTATGCACTTTTCTGCTGCATAAAAGGACAGGATTAAACTAGATGATCAACTGTGTAAACTAATTCAATAAGCATTTATTCTAGTACCTGCTGTTACCAGGCTCTGAGGCAGGCTTTGGGATGAAACAGTTTGGTGGCATGGGACCCTTAGGATCTGATTATCCCTTCTCTTAATGGCGCTGAATTTAACTCTAAAAGAAAACAGTATCCTCTCATTCACATTTATGGGGCTATGCAGGGTCTAATTTGCCTTCTAATAGGAGAGACTGTTGGTATCCAAGGGTCCCCACTTTCTTAGGGCCTAGAATCTGGGTTCTAGGCTCCTTAAAATTTCATAATTTCCTTCCCAAGCAGAGCAGTAGATTTTGTTACTATACATTAATCTTCATATAATATCATTTTGATTATGTCATTTCCTCTCATGAGAGGCAGCATGGTGTAATACTACAGTGTTAGACTTGGAATGCAGAAATCTGAGTTTGAATCCTGCCTGAGATATTAATTATCCCTGTGATGTGGACAAGTTACTTAATCTTGGGGGATTCAGCTTCCTCTTTGTGAAACTAAGGGGTTATATTTCATGATATATAGAATCTTTTCCAGTTTAAACTGAATAACCAAAATCTCTCAGGTGCTCAGTTTCCTCATTTGTAAAACAGGGCTAATAATACTTGTACTCTGTATCTCACTGGAAGGCTATGAGGAAAGTGCTTTTAATTCAGTTTAATAAGAATTTAATTATTGAGCTTTTGTTATGTGGTAGCCACTGTACTATGCATGGAGGATACAAAAACAAACCACAAACTAGTGCTGGCCACACACTCATAATTCTGGCTCCCTGAGAGGTTCTAGGATGCAGTAGGGTAGGCCAGTTAGAGGTCAGCATCAAGGCCTGCATCAGAATGGTGAGCCTGTGGGAGTAGGGGTCACCAAGTTCCCTAAAGAGGAACCAGTTGGCCCAGGTCATAAGTTGTTGATGTTGTTGAGTTGGGGTTTTCTTGTCAAAGATACTGGTGGTGGTTTGCCATTTCCTTATCCAGTGGATTAAGGCAAATAGAGGTTAAGTGACTTGCCTAGGATCACACAGCTAGTAAGTGTCTGAATTCAAATCCAGTCTCAGATCTTCCTGTCTCCAGGCCTAGAGCCCTATCTGCTGAGCAGTCTAGCTGCCCTAAGTCATAAGTGGAGCAGGTCAAAGCTACTGTGTAGAGGATTAGTGGGTTGGGTTGGTTTCTAGCCTTAAAGAAAGAAGAAACAAAACCAAAATAATAAGATGCTATGTCTCTACAATAGAGAGAGTCAAACAGGATAGATCGGAAAGGGCCTTTTCTAGGAGAAGGTTAATTAGCTGAGCTGTGGAGGTAGCTGAGGCTCCTAGGAGGCAGAGAGGAAGAGGAGGGAGACCTCCTTTGCAAAGGTATGGAGTTGGGGGATGGCATGTTGAGTACAGAGAACAGCAAACAGACAAGTTTGATTTTAATGGTGACTATATGAAGGGGAGTGATATGAAATGAAATTGGGAAGGTTGTCAGATTGTGGAAGACCTTAAATCCAAGCTGAAGGTTTTGTATTTTCTCTTCAAGGCAAGAGGAAACCAGTGAAGATTTCTGGGTGGAGGGTGGTGGTGATGATGTGTGATATGATAAAATTATGATAAAATTTGCATTTTAAGAATATCATTTGGCAGCTGTGTGGAAGATAGGTTGAAGAGGAAGCCTAAAAGCAGAGAACTTTAAAAGGCTGCTAGAATAGTTCAGGAGCTCCTTGAAGGCAGGAACCATTTCTCCCTACTTCCCTCCACCCCCCCCCTTTTTTTTTGCCTTAGCCTGGTGGCTCGCACTGAGTAGTTTTTTGTTTGTTTGTTTGTTTTTTTCTAAATGTTTGTTGAACTGAACACTGAATTGAAAGTTTGTCATCAGAGCTATGTGAGAATCTAGCATTAAGAGGGGCCAGGATTAGGAGAGCTAGGCTGTAATGCACACTTAGCTAAGGCCTGAACAAGTGAAGGGTCAGGAATCAGGGACAGCCGGACATATCTTACATATTTCCTGAGATATTTCCTGTTAGGGAAGGAACTAATCCTAGTTCATGGACAGCCCTGAGCTCACAGGCAAAGGCAGGTAAATAAGTGTGCCTGGAGAGGGGATGAGGGGGTGATAATTGGAAGTGGCACCAGAGTCCCCTGAGATTTCTCGTGGCCCCAAGTGGAGTGTGTTACCTCAGTCAGAAGCAACCAAAATGAGCCTTTGTGTTTGAGGTCAGGAGGCCCCAGCATGTGTAGCTGGAAAAGAAAGGCCCCAAATGAGAGTTTTATCCAGACATGAAATTTTAATTGTGCACTTTTCCAAAGATGGAGCAAAGAAATATCTCTATCCTCATTACTGTCAAATGCGTGATTGGTCGTTTTCAATGAGGACAAGATGAATGAGTTGAAATTGCTGAGACACAGACCCTGGGGTTTGATGGGTATAAATCTCCCAAGAAATCCAGCCTCCCATTGGATTGGCTGGCTTCATTTGTTTTAGTTGTAAGGGTAATGGCAAGGGGAGGAGGATGTGGAAACAGAACCTGATCTTGCTTAAGGTTAAGAGTTGGGGATGAGAGAACCCTCTCTAGGCTTCCTCTGGGTAAGGCCCCCCCAGCACTATGTGATCTTCAGCTCCAGACCTTGATGGGTAAGCCAAGTTCCTCATTCCCCATTTGGCAGCTGGGGAAAACCTCCAGTTGGCCGGCTCAGCTGAGAGAATTGCTCTGAGCTCATCCCACAAGCCCTTGGGTCTCAAAGAACCTGGCAATTACCATATGAATGGAGAAGGAGAGGGGGGAACAATCTCCAACGCAGGCTTTTGGAGTGGGATTAGCAGATGAAAGTGACGTGGGGGTGGGAAGGGACCTGGCCAAATCCTGAGGCTGAGAGACTGGGAGATAAGCATTGAGCGAGTTTAGGAAAAGTGGGCCAGCTTCAGTTTTAATTCCTTTCACCTTTGTCATGGATTGCTGCTAATCTGCTTTTTCTTCACCCTGCCCCCCCCCCCCCAACTCTGTTTCTTGGAGCTGTAACTAGAGAGCTTTACCAAAGAGAAATAAAAAGCTTACTAGTCAACCCAAGGTTATGGCAAATGCCCCAGGCCCCATTTTTTTTTGGTTGGGGGAGAAAGGTCCATGTTTTGGGGGACTCCATAAAAAACTGGGACCAAATGGTGCAAAATATAGGGATATAGATTTAGTTCTAGCACTCTAATAATTAGAGAACTGTCTAGTAGTGGGGTGGGCAGTTTTTGCAAGTGAGGAGGGAGTTCTCTGCCTCTGGAGTGCCCAAGCATTGGTGGAAGACTGCTTGTCAGAGATGTTATGGAGCAGGGTTCTTAACCTTTTTTTGTTCTTGTGAAACTCTTTTGTAGCCTGGTGAAACCTGTTGACCTTTTTTTTTTGAATCTTGTCCCCACTGCTAAGGGAACTCTCTCCTGGGTCCTATTCTCTTCCCTCAATCCTATTTTGCTTGGTGATTTCATCAGCTGCCATGAATTCAGTTATCATCTCTAGGCAGATCATTCTTGGAAACTGTTTGGTCCAGCTCTAACCTCTCCTGACCTTCATCTTCACACTTCAAACTGGACATCTTGCACTGGAGGTCTGGAAGGAAGACACTTTAAACTCACTATTTTCAAAACTGAGCTGATTATCTTTCCACCCAAACCCTCTGCTCTTCCTAACTTCCTTGTTATTGGTGAGGGTACCAACACCTTTCTATTTGCCCAAGTTTGTAACCTAGGTGACCTCCACTGTTTACCCTTTCTGTCTGCTCTGACACTTCTCTGGTACAAGGCTTCATCTCCTCATGCCTGACCATTGCAATAGCCAGCTGGTGGCTCTACCTGCCTCTAACCTATCTGTATTCAAGTCCATTCTCCACTCAGCTGTCAAATTGACTTTCCCAACACAGATGTCTCTGACCAAGTCACCTTCCCCCTCTTCATTGTTCCCCTTCCCCCCACCCCATTGCCTCCAGAACCAAATATAAAACCTTCTATTTGGCTTTTAAAGCCCTTCATAACCTGGCCTCTTCCTATCTTTGCAGTCTTCTTATACTTTACTTCTCCCTACCCCCCACCTCCAACTCTGTGACCCAGTGACTCTGGCCTCCTGCATTCTCTCTCACCAGACTTGCCATCTTCCAACTCCAGGCATCTCCACCACTTGTCCCTCATGCTTGGAATTCTATACATTTCATCTCTACCTCCTAGCTGCTTTGGCTTCCTTCAACTCTTTTGCAAGAATCCTCTCCCAGCCCTCCTTAACCTTAGTGCCTTCCCTCTGAGATTCTCTCCAGGTTATCCTGTGTTTATATATTATTTCAGAATTCCTTCAGGATAGGGACTGGTTGTTTTTGTTGTTGTTGTTGTTATTTTTTTGTATCCCCGTGCTTAGTACAATACCCAGCACAGTAACACAATAAATGCTTGTTGACTGACTTGCATTTTTAAATACATAGGTTTACTAAGAAAACCAATCATATTGAAATAGTTATCAAAATATATAAAAAAAAATTACCTGCCTAGGTTAAGAATACCTGCATGAAATTCCTGCATTCTTGGGTGGGAGGTTAGACTGTATAGTATCTAAGATCTAACCTTCCCTGCTAAGTGCAAAAGACTGGGCAGAGACTTGGGTTGGTCTAGGATTAGGGGAAAGAAGTTGGCTTAAGACAACTGGTATTAATAAGGCCTTATACAGGGCAGTAAAACTGTCCTCCCCTTCTTATACAAATACTATTTGAGCAACACTTGGCCTTTAATGCTACTCTGGTTCATTTTAACCCAATTTTTCCTGTTTTTCCTTCTTGTATGCATGTTTGAGATTTCCCCCTGGCCTTGCCCTTCCCTGGGGATGGACCTCAGAAAGGGGTAAGTTTCCTTCAAGTGAGCCTTTACTTACCTACAAATGTATTTTAAATAAGAAGGGGAGACTTTTTCTTAATTCCATAGAATGGATCAGCAATTCCCATGTTCTTGCAAAATTGTGAAGTAATGAAAGTTTGTCTTTGTACCTACCCCATTGCCTTTCACTCCTGAGTATCCAGTCTCTCCTGGTCTTCTATTATTGCTGTGGAAACTTGCTTCTGGGAAAAGAGTCGGATAAGTTTGTTCACACTGAGGTATTGGTGATTGAGATGATTTAGCCTCCATATCTTTCCCAGAGAGTATTTATATTTTAACAGTGTATAATATAAATATAAGTAACATAAAACTTTAAGCCAAAGGACATACATGGTGGAATTTTAGGCAAGTGAGTGAGAGAAGTACATTAAGAAAATTTTTTTTTTTAAACAAAGAGCCTTCCTGGGGTCCCTGAAACAATCCACATTAAAGCTTCTCTGGAATCCCAAGAGAGCTATGGTCAGAACCACATAATTTAGGACTTCAGTGTTCTATACTTGTTTTCTGTCTTCCTGAACTAGGTTGTAAGCTCTTTTGAGGGTAGGGAACTATTCTTATTCTTCTCTGTGTTCCCTGTAACACTCAGGTCAGTGTAGTGGAAGGCATAAATATTGGCCCAATAAGGGCCAACTCTAAATACAAACTGCACCCCCAAAATGAAAAAAAATCTCTTAGCACTAGGCAGTAGAGTGAAAATAATATTGGATCTAGAATCAGAAGACCTGGGTTTCAATTTCTGTTCATGTTTCTTGTTGTTTGTCCTTCTTTCTGGAAGAGGACCAGTGACATATGAGGCTGATGTCTTGACTTAAAGGTGAATTGAATTTAAGTGATGAAGAGCTGTGCAAGGTCATTAGCTTCACTCTGTCCTCCAGAGTCCTCAGAGTCCCATTGGCAAGACCAGAGTCAAGATGACTGATGATGGCCCAGGATTTAGTGGGTGACCTTGACCTTTTGAAATTGAGGTCTATCCCAGATCTCAGTTTGTCTTATTCATTTAGCAGACACCTATTAAGTGCCTTGTGGGTGCAGAACATAGTTTTGGGTCTTTTTTTTATCAGGTTACACTAACCCTCCTCCCCCCATGACATCCTTTTTAATAAGGTTATTCTTTTTTCCTTGATGACATTCTTTCTGCTATATTATTCCTTATTTCCCATGTGTTGCAGGCCGATCACACACACCATGCTTCTCCCCATTGCCTTTGGAGTGATCCTCAATTTCAGTTCTTTGGAGATGGTAGTGTTTCATGATCTTTAGCCTTGGAACATCACCAGAGGGCCACCAGGTAGAGTGATCCTTATTTGAGGGCTTTTCTCCATTAAGTACAATTTCCCTATTCATAAGAATCTCCTAGAAGCATATTCCTTAGGAAATGGGTTCCTATATTTTTTTTATTTTAAAAGATTAAATTCTTTTCAATGAACAAAATTCTGTCCCCTCTTCCCCTTGCTTCCACCACTAGAAAACAAAATAAAACAAAACCTAGTAACAAATATTCACAGTCAAGCAAAAAAAAAATCCCACATTGCCCATGTCCCAAAAGTACACATTTCAAATTTACTGAGTCCATTAGCTCTCTGTCAGGAGGTAAGTAGTATATTTCATCATTGATTCTTTGGAATCTTCCTTGATCACTGCCCTTCTTACTCACTTTCCCCACTCCACTGATGGAGGAGGAATGATCACAGCAGAGAGGCTGCCTGTGATTATATCAGAATGCCATGAAATACATATATTGGTAGCATGATCATCTGTTGCTGTTGAGTTGTTCATTCTTGCCTCTAGGTTGCCCTAGATGACTTCCACTGGTTTGCCTTAAAAAAGTAGTCTTTACTTGACATGGAGTAAGAGCATGGATCAGGCTTAGACATTGATAGACTCACAAAATGACCAAATGCTAGTATGCAAATACATGTTTCCTTTTCATTCATTCATTCAGCAAACATTTATTAATTGCCTACTGTGTTGTAGGCATTGAGGGTGGACCAGATCTGTCTAATGGTTTGTTACTGGGAACACTGGAGCAGGAACATCTCTGTAAATGCACATTTGTATCTGTCCTATTACTTTCAGTTCTAAGGGGTTCCCTGGAGACATTGAGATAGTGAGTTGCCCATGGATGCTTCTGTTCTGTCAGAAGTAGGACCTGAATTCAAGTCTTCCTGACTTTGAAGTGGGAAAGGCCATTAACAACTGGGAAGGAACTGTACTCACATGAGGGAAGGCCTAGTGTAAGGAGGTCACTTGAGCTTTGAAGGGAACTAGGTACTTCTGTGACTTGGGAGGCTGAAAAGGTACAGAGAGGAGCAAAGGAATGTTGAATATGAGAAACAACAATTCATTTCAATTAAACTTAAATTTATTAAGAGCTTGACTTTAATTCATTCAACTTAAATTTATTATTTATTTATATTTATGTATTTATAATTATATATTTATTAATTTATTAAGCTTAAATTTATTAAGAATCAGACACTGAGCTAGGTACTAGCTATTCAGAAACAAAACAGCGCCTGCCCTCAAGGAACTTCCATTCTCTTAAGCTCTTACTTGCTTATGGTATGGTATGGTTCAGAGCTAAGGGGAAGGCAGATGGAAGATGATTTTTTTCTTCCTGGTCACTTGTCTCCTTTGTAGCCTGATGGCTTGTGAAATGGTTTTGAAGAAAAGAACAATTTGTCTGCTGTCCACTTGAGCCAAGGCTCCTGTGTGATGCCAGGAGCTAATCAGAAGCCCAGGGTAGAAAGGTGGGGGAGGGGGCTGTCTGTGATTTAGAATCAAGATTAATTGATGTTCCTTAATGGAAACAAATTGAATCTATCAACAACCCTTCCTGCTGAGCTCACATACACTGCACTTTTCTATGAAGACTTAGAGAGTTCAACAGAATCAGCAGGTTTGAGGGGTCATTTTGACTCTCTGAAGCTATGTTGATTACTCCTGTTGGGGAAGAAAAAGCAGAAACAATGGCCTTACCTTCAGGTTAAACAGCTGGCAAGGCAAAGTTTTGGTTTGAGTGTCTAGCTAGTCCAGAGAGATTGAAGAGGAGCCCAGAAAACTAGTGGGGTGTGTGCATATGTGCTACGTGCACATGCAGAGACCTGTTCACCACATATCACAGAATCTGAGTGACCATTCCAACCTGTAGACAATAGGACTTTCTACCCCACACCTGACAAGTGATCTTATGTGTAGTGTAGTGCACAAGCATGTTCTCACAGTAGGAATGACATGAATATGTATACACACATGTGTGCATGCACACGTGGGTTGTGTCTGTGTGTATGTTAAGGGTGCGTGGGGATGGTGAAGTTAGTGCCATGAGAAACCTCTAATTCAAAACACATGGTAATTTTAAAAATGGAGTGAGGGGGATGTTAAAAGGATTTCCCTGTGTTGTTGGAAGGGAGGGCTGTTGTAGTGACCAGTCAATCAGCACACATTTATGGAGTGTTTACTATGTGTCTTCAGGATGCCATGGATGAGCTGTGCTCTCTACCTATAGGAGTTTGCAATCTTGTTGGGGAAGCAAGGCAAATCAGGAACGAAATACTTAGTAAACTTGACAATGTAAACTTGACAATGCCACAGACAATTAGATGATAAGACAGTATGTAATAAGGCACTAATTGTGTAAAATAAATTAGAGAAGAGGAAGATGAGTATGGACTGGGTCCTCAGGGAAGGCTTAATGGAAGATGCCTTGCCTGGGACCTTCAAAGATGGGAAGGATCTGTAGAGAGGAGGGGGCATAGCTGTTTTTTTATTTTGGGAGGGAAGGGGTAGACACAGTGAGAAAAACAATTGAGTTGGAAATGTACATGGCGTATAAAAGGGGCATTCAGGGCAGGTGAGCTACTTGGTTGTATTTCAAGTATATAAGGGATATTATTAGAAATGACTAGATGGGAGGTAGGTCAGTCATTGGCAGGAGCCTTGAAGTCTCTTGGAGCCAATTGAAGTCTGTTGGAGAGTAGTAGAAATGAAGATTGGATTGAGATGTGGCCAATTTAGAAAGGGCCCTGGAAATAGACTGAGGAATTTAGACTTCGTATTGGGTAGGAGGGTTTTGCCAGTTACTAGAAATGGGGAAATTTAGCAGAAATCTTGTCAGTGTAGGTGGGGAATGGTGGGAGGGGTTTGAATTTTGACCTTAGTTTGACATCCAATTGTAAATGTCCTGGAATCAGCTGAAATATGGGACTGCCTCTTAGTGGGAAATCCATTTGTAAATGTCTTGGAATCAACTGGCAATATGGGACTGATTCTTAGTGGGAAATCCACTTGTAAATGTCCTGGAATTAACTGGAAATATGGGATTAACTCTTAGATGAGAAACAGAAACTAGAAATGAAGGGAAGAGAAGGGGGAAGGGAATAAACATTTATATAATGCCTACTATGTGCCAAACACTATGCTAAGGGCTTTACAAATATTGTCTCATTTGATCTTCACAACAATCCTGCAAGGAAGGTGCTGTTATTATTCCCATTTTGCAATTGAGGAAATTGGGTGCAAATAGAAGTTAAATGACTTTCCCAGGGTCACACAACTACTAAATGTCTGAGTTTCGATTTGAACTCAGGTCTTCCTGACTCCAAGCCCAGAGTCCATTGTTCTACCTAGCTATCTCTGATGAATAGTTGGGAGTCATCATAGAGATGAGAGTTAAGGTCATGAGGGGGTATTTATCAATTCTGTGATGATATCAGAATGCTGTGGAGTGTGGGTACTGATCTCATCTCACCCAGCTGTTCAGCTGTCCACTCCTGTTTCTGAGGCCAGTGCCTTTCATTGGTTTCCTAAATGGAAACAAATTGAACTTGGAGCCCCCAGATTACTAAAAAAGTAGTTTTTGGTTTACATGGAGCAGTAGCCTAACAAATTATTTTCAGTGACATATATGCAAGACAGATTGCATATATGTCATATGCCATACAGATGGCATGGTTAGTGTAGAAATGTCAGACTTGTGATGAAACTCCCAAGGGGGTTGAACCAGATTGAAATGTAATTGGGGAAAGTTTAACAAAATAAATAAAAATACAGTACAACACAGATAATGTGAACTTGTGGTTTTCTAAGCCAATACGCACCTGTAGGGATTGGTTTCTATTTGAGTTTTCCTAGTAGACAGTGAGCCCTCCTTAGAACCCGGGAGATCTGGGGTTTGAGTCCTTCCCCCAGCACATCCTGGTTATGTGATGCTGGCAAAGTCACTTCACATCTCCGTGCCCTGGCACCTTTCAAAAACTCCAAGCTGCAGATCAGGCTCTGATTTCAATTGGTAGAGGAAGCTCTTTACTGGCAGTTTCTTACACCAGTGAAATGGAAGGTCTAGTCAAAAAAACATATGGCAGGCACCATGCTGGGTGCTCAAGGAAAATACAAAAACAATAAAAAGAGAATTTTAGTCTATTAGGGCTGAAATCTACTATTATAAGACTGTACCTGGGACTGTGCCTTGTTTTCTCTCTCCATAGCAACTGCCTTGCATATCAGGTCCTTTAAAATTGATTGAATTGAATTAAATGAGTTGATATATAGAGTAAGAGCCATATGAATGGTGTAGGTAATAATTGCTATAGGAATTACAAGGAAGGAAAGGTCCCTTTTGATTAGAATATTTGACCAGAATTTTATGGAGGGAGGCATCATTCGAGGTGGGACTATAAGGATGGAGATTCCCCCCCTCCCCAAATATGGAGCAGGAGAATTTGGAGGAAGTGGGGTAAGATGTAATGAGCACATTGTCTTTGTGGTCAAGGACCTGAGTTCAAATTTTACCTCTGAAACCGCATACCTTGCATGAGTTATTTAACCTTGTGTGGGACCAGAGCTATTTTATTTCTTAAATGAGACTGAGATTGCTTCTGAGGTATATTTTGGACCTAGATCTGTGATTCTAGGAGTCTGTGAGGTGGAGGGAATGTTATAAGCAAAAACACAAAACTGAAGGTGTGGGGAGAAGTGAGGGTCAAGAGCTGAGCTTTGGGGAATCCTTGCAGAAAGAGGCAGGAAAAGGAGATGAGGAAGGCTCAGGGAGGCAGGAGAGGAAGCAAGTTAGTGTGGTGGTATAGAAGCCGAGTGAGGATCTTCAAGGGTGTTTCATGGTGTCAGGACACTGAGAAGGCAAGGGATTTCACTGCAAGTTGTTGGTACCTTGGAAGAGAGCAGGGGCAGCTGTCTGATGGAGTAGCAGCAGAATTTTGAAATGTTAATGGGTAGCAAGGTCCCAAGAGCACATGCTTGAGATGTTTGGTGTGAGAGGAAAGGAGTGCAGTGGAAGCTTGTCAAGGTTGAGGACTGGGTCATCTTTGCCTCTCTGGTCCCATTACCCAGCAGAGTGGGCTTTGCCCATTCCTGGCCCATGGATTCCTACTGATTGGCAGGATTAGGACAGATCAATGCCAATCTAGGGGGAATATCAGCTTGGCAGCTGAGTAATAGATAAATTGGAGAGGGGAGAGAGTAGGGGCAAGGAGAACATTTAGGAGGCTATTGCAGTAGTCTAGCAGAGAAGTTGTTATCCAGTTGTTTCAGTCATATCCAGCTCTTCATGACCCCATTTGGGGTTTTCTTTGCAAAGACTCTGGAGTGGTTTGCCATTTCCTCCTCCAGATCATTTTGCAGATGAGGAAACTGAGGCAAAAAGGGTGAAGGCACTTGCCCAGGGAGAGGAAGGGGGGAGGAGGGAATAAGTAAAAAAGACATTAAGAGTTTCTTTTTCTTTGTGGCCAAACACTATCCATGATGGGATACTCCTAATCAATCAGAATAGTGTCCCTCAGTGATCAAACAGCTAGGAAGTGCCTGAGATGGGATCTGAATGCAGGTCTTCCTGCCTCCAGCTTCAGCTCTCTGTATTACCCCAAATCTTTGTCTCTGTCCTGGCCCCTCTTTGTCCACCAGCACATCTAACATCACTTTCCCCACATTAGTGCCCCACCTGGCTGTCCTAGCAGAGAGGCCTGAGGGCCCAAATTAGGATAATTTGAGAGAGAAGATGGATGCTGTGTATGTGATGTTATGCTAGTCATTTTACCTTTATAGACCTGAGTTCCTCATGTAAAATGAAGGGGTTGGACTAACTGATCTCTAATATCCAGGATTCTAAGTGAAAATGGGCTTGGGTCCCCAGGAGACCCCTGGAAGGATATCCTCATAATAGTCACATTTGTTCAGCCCTTTTAGGTTTCTCTCTCCCTAAAAGCCATGTGAGGTGGGCAATACCAGTATTATTCCCATTTTACAGAGAAGAAAACAAATCTTCAGAGGTGAAATTACATGCCCATGGTCACACAGAAAGTGTGAGAGCCAATCATTGGCACACAGGTCTCCTGACCTGGTCTTTTCCCCTCCTACCTCATTGCCTTTCCCATGTTGTTGTCAGATACCAGAAGAGGCCAAAGAAAGGCTGAATGATTCTCTATGAACAGAGGACATAGTCCTTCCTCCCTCTGTTTGGGGAGGATTAGAGGAAGCCCAATAGGGAGGCAGGGGAATGTATTAAATGACTTTTAGCCCTCTCTTCTGGGATAGTTGGTTCTCTTCGAGCCTGAACTAAGAAGCCACTTTTAAACTGTCCTCTCTAATGGTGTCTTTAACTTGCCTGCCAAAAGTCAGGAAACTGGATCCCTTTGTATGTAGTGTGGTTATTTTCCTACGATGAAGGTCTCCTCTTAGTCACTGTTTCTCTTCTGCAGCAGGATTCAGCTTTCTCCCCTGCCCTTCGTGTTCTTCCCCTTCTTTCCTCTCCCCGCAAGTCTTGAGCATCTAGCTTTAATCAAGCAGGTGCCTTATTCACAGATCAAAACTAGAATGTGAGTCAGAGAATCTCAGAGCTGGAACGCAAACTCCAAGGTTGTCCAGCCTCCTTCTTCCTCCCTTCAGGGGTAAATAGAACTCAGCTGGGTCAAGTGACTTGTGCAGGGCCACTTCGTTAATGAGAGGATCAAATCCGATTTCAGAAGATCCCAGATGTCTCTACTTACAATGGCTTTAGAAATTCACCCTTTGTTTATAAGTTTCAAGGCCGGACTCATTCTAGGTCCTTATCGGTATGCATTGTAGATCACAGGATTGTCACTGTAGAGTCAGATGAACCCTTAGATCCTCTGGTTTAACACCCTCCTTACTAAGCCAAAGTATTGGAGGCCCACAGAGGTGGAAGGGCCTTGGCCAAGGTCGCACATATCACAAGTTGCAAAGCCAGGGTTTAATCCCATTTTTTGTTGTTTCATTTTCTCAGGACTATAATTTAGTTCAGTCTTGCAAACAGTTTCTTACTTGCCTAGAGAGAATCACAATTTATTATTATTATTTTACCTTTATTATTATTGTTAAAATTATTGTTTTACCTTTAAAATAATTTTAAAACATTCTTCTCATCAGCAGGGCTGCAGTAAATAGTTCTGGGGGCAGCCACTTTGCCGGTATGCCCTGACGCAGCTTCCATGTTGTATGGCAATGTTAGAAGAAACACTCTCCTTAGAGTTAGAAGACCCGATTCTAATCCTGCTATCTCCAACTCTGTTGCTCTTTCTCTCATGCCAGTCTGTTTCCCTTTCTTTGTTTCAGTTTCTTCATCTATAAAATGGGTAAGGAATTTTAGAGGTCCTGGAATCAAATCCCTTATTTGTATAGCATCTACAGGAATGTGGTACGGTAGGGGATGATTTTCTTAGAATAAGCCCAGCCCATTCCAAAGGAGCAGGTCACTCAGCAATGTCTAGGGGATCAGGTCAATGCCTTGACCTCTTTTAAAAGTGAAAAAACATTGCTGTGCCTAGACCATCGGGGCCTGAACTTCATTCATTCATTCACATTCATTCATTCATTCATTCATTCATTCATTCATTCATTCAGTTCTGTCTTCTGGGGGAGGGCTATGGCCAACCATTCTTTTACTCATCTATCTCCAAGAGGGGTCCTGGGCTAGAATAACAGCTATTTACTACATCATGTTTTGGTAGTTTGGAGGTATGACTTTTTGGGGGCTAAGGATAAATGTTAGTTTCTTTTTTTTCAAATGGTTTATTAACTTCTAGTTTACATCATTCATTTCTATAAGATTTTGAATTACAAATTTTCTCCCCATTTTCCCCCTACCCACTACCCCAAAATAGTGATCCCACTGGATATCCCCTCCTCCAATCTGCTCTCTCCCATATCTTCTCCCATACCTCCTCTGACTTTCCAGTAGGGCAAGGTGGATCTCTGTGCCTCAGTGCCTATATATCTTATTTCCCAGTTACATGTAAAATAATATTAATAGTAGTATACACACACAATCATATATATATGTATATATATATATATATATATATATATATATTAAACATTTGATTTTAAAGCTTTGAATTCCAGATTCATTCCCTTCCTCCTTTGTCACCCACCCTTACTGGGAAGATAAGCAATTCAATATAGTTTGTACATGTGTGGCTATGCAAAACATTTCCATAGTGGATATATTGTAAAAGACTGACTATATTTCCCTCCTCCTATCCCACCTCCCACTTGTTCTATTCTCTATTTTGATCCTGTCCCTTTTCAAAAGTGGGTGCTTCCAACTTCCCTCCCCGCCCAGCCTGCCCTCCCTTCCATCATTCCCCCCTCATCCCCTTCCCCGCTACTATCCCGTAGGATGAGACACCTTATTTAGTGTGTATGTATGTCATTCCCTCCCTAAGCCAAATTCAATGAGAATAAGGTTGACCCTTTCCCTTTTGCCTTCCTGTTCTTCCTCTCCATTATGACCATTTTCCCTTGCCTCTTCTATATGAGATAGTTTACCCCATTCTGCCTCTCCCCATCTCCTCTCATTATATTCCTCTCTCACCTCTTAATTTCACCTTTTAAGTATCATCCCTTCCTATTCAACTGGTCCTGTGCCCTCTATCTATATATACCTGTACACATATATAGACACGTTCATAAGCCCATATACCCTCCTATATAGACATATTATATATGTATGTATATACGTATATATACATAAATTTCTATTCCCATCAACTATTCTCATACTGAGAAAAGTTTCATAAGTTACAATTATCATTTTTCCATAAAGGAATGTAAGTAGTTCAACTTTGATAAGTTCCTTATGATTTCTTTTCCCTGTTTACCTTCTCATGCTTCTCTTGCTTCTTGTATCTGAATGTCAGATTTTCTATTCAACTCTGGTTTTTTCATCAAGAATGCATGAAAGCCCTCTATTCCACTGAATGACCATATTTTCCCCTGAAACATGATACTCAGTTTTGCTGGGTAGGTGATTCTTTTTTTTTTTTTTTTTTTTTTTTTATGTGGGGTTAAGTAACTTGCTCAAGGTTACACGGCTAGTCATTTGATTTATGCGTGGGTGCTCATTTTCTGAGGCCGGATCTGATCTCGGGTCATCCAAACTCCGAGGCCGGCGCTCTTACTCACTGCGCCACCTAGCCGCCCCTTTAGGGCAATTGGGGTTAAGTAACTTGCCCAAGGTTACACGGCTAGGTTTTTTTGTTCGTGTGGATTAAGTGTCAGAGGCCGGCTCCGAACTCAGGGCCTTCTGATTCCAGGGCCGGCGCTCTATTCACTGCGCCACCTAGCCGCCCCATGGGTAGGTGATTCTTGGTTTTAATCCCAGCTCCTTTGACCTCCAGAAAATCATATTCCAAGCCCTTCAATCCCTCAGTGTAGAAGCTGCCAGATCCTGTGTTATCCTGAGTGTGTTTCCACAGTATTCAAATTGTTTCTTCCTGGCTGCTTGTAATATTTTCTCCTTGATCTGGGAACTCTGGACCTGGCTATTCCTAGGAGTTTTCTTTTTGGGATCTTTTTCAGGAGGTGATTTGTGGATTCTTTCAACCTCTATTTTGCCCTCTGGTTCTAAAACATCAGGACAATTTTCCTTGAGAATTTCTTGAAGGATGATTTCTAGGTTCTTTTTTTGATCATGGCTTTCAGGTAGTCGAATAATTTTTAAATGATCTCTCCTGGATCTGTTTTCCAGGTCAGTGATTTTTCCTATGAGATATTTCACATTGCCTTCTATTTTTTCATTTGTTTGGATCTGTTTAATAGTATCTTGATTTCTCATAAAGTCATTAGCTTCCATATGCTCCAGTCTAATTCTGAAGGAATTATTCTCTGCAGTGAGCTTTTGAGATTCTTTTTCTTTCTGGCAAATTCAGCTTTTTAAAGCATTCTTCTCCTCATTGCCTTTTTGAGCCTCTTTTGTCATCTGAGTTAGTCTATTTTTTTAAGGTGTTATTTTCTTCAGTCAGGTTGTTGACCCTTATTTCATAATTTTCTTGCATCATTCTCATTTCTCTTCCCAATTTTTCCTCCACTTTTCTTATTTGGTTTTCAAAATCCTTCTTAAGCTCCTTTATGGCCTGTAACCAGTTCATATTTTTCTTGGAAGCTTTTGTTGCAGGAGTTCTGACTTCTCTGTCTTCCTCCTGTTCCATGCTTTGATCCTTTTCCCCACAAAATAAGAGTGTAAAGTTGGGTTGCTCCATTTGCTTTGCTTCCTTTGCCTGCTCATGTTGCCACTCAATTACTTGACTTTTGGGCTTTTTGCCACAGTAGGACTCTGCTACCAGACAGGGGAGCTTCTTACCAAATGCTGGGTTTTTTTTCAGCTTCCAAAGGTATTAGTTCAGTGCCCTCTCTGAAGCCTCCACACACTCTGGTAAGGTGGTTGCACACCCCAGGACCTCTTCCCTAGACCACAATCCAGATCCAAGCAGGTTAAAACAAGAGCAATTACCCCTCAGACTTGTTGCTTGGTCCCCCTACAATCTGCGTGCCAGGAACTGAAGCTGCCATGCAATGGTGGTGGTGCCTCAGTGGCTTCTCGCCCCCAGGGGGAAAGGCCAACCCGTACTCCCAAACTACAGGATCCCAAAGTCCACACTGTACTGACCTCTCACTTTGTCCTCAGCATCTATGGGCTGATACTTCTGGAAACTGCCACCACTGCTGGTGATCTGAAGTCCCTCCAGCTGGAGGCTGGTCAGGGCCGCCCTGAGGCTAAAACCTCCAGCACCAGCAGGGCTGGGGTCGGCTCCCAGAGCACTGTGCTGGCCCCTTCCTGCCAGCCTGTGGGGCTGTCTTCAGTGGGAGGTTAGCTTCTCTGTGTCATTTTGTGGGTTCCTTAGCTCCAAAGTTTGTTCAGAGTCATCTTTTACATGAATTGGAAGTGGTGGGAGCTGGAGCCCCATGGAAATCCTGTTTCTACTCTGCCATCTTGACTCAACCCCCCAGATAAATGTTAGTTTCCTGATTGCTCTCAAGGAGGGGGCAACAGGTAGCTTACTCCCAATAGATCAGCTACCACCAGATTTCTTTATTAAAATAAGCAGTAAACAGCAATTGGACACATTCCACAGATTGGAATATATATAGATCTATAGATGCACATAGAACGTATATAGATATATATAAATCAGAGCTCCCTGAACACCTCATATCCCCTCACCACCCCCCAAAACTGTGTGAGGGCTATCTTGAGCCCTGTTCAGGGCTGCCAGTCCACCTTTGGTGTTCACCTTTCACCCAACTCTTACCTTTGGCTCCAAGAAGCTGTAGCACATGTAGCAGCTGCCCGAGCAAAACTGTTTTAGCAGATGAGCTACACCAGGCTGAGGGTAACCACCAGGGTAACCTCAGCCCTGTCAGTTAATTAGGGGGAGGTCTACTCTAAGAATAGGAAGATTTCCCATGGATGAATGTGTACATGAGAATGGTTTGTTCCAGTGCACATGAAGGCAGTTGAAGCAGGCACTGTGTGGAAGAGAGATTTTTCTCTACCCCATGTGACCTTTGCAAGTTACCCTCTGGGTCTCAGTTTCTTCATTTGTCAAATGAGGGAACTAGAAAAAGGAAGTATGGCATAGCAGATAGAAAGCTGGAGGAAGACCAAGGTTCAGGTCCACTGCTGACAACAGGCACGATGGTACAGTTTGAGCTTGTTCTGACACTGAAGACATTGTATGACCTTGGTCAGACTTTGACGATGCCAAGGTCATCTTCTGCATCCCCAGCCTTCACCAGTCATCTTGACTTTTGTCTTGCCACTGGAGAGTGAGACTAACCACTTAGTGCAACTCTTCCTTACCCAAATCCAATTCATAGGCAGGTCAAGACATCACCCCATTATGTCATTAGTCCTCTTTGAAAATGAAGGACGAATTGCAGGTTTGAGCTATACAGAATATAGTAAACAGATGAATACACAAGAGTATTTTTGGGAGAGAGAACGATTTCACTGGGGGGAGTCCACTCTTAGCAGTCTGAGTATTGCTGATGCTGGAATTCAAGGCTTCTATTGAGACTGGCTTTCCCACACGTCTGCAGGTCCAGGTAGATATCCTGACTGCCTTTCAAAAGTAGGAGCTTGTTTCTTGTTCTTGAACTCTTCTGAAAATCCCATCAATCTGTCCAAATCCCCCCATGCAATGCTTTGAGCATAGAGGTCTCCCAACCAATCAGCAGCTATAGCTCCCTCTGAATATACAGTGTATAGTAACATATGTGTGTATATACCCATATATGCACACATTTGCACATATACACATAAACTCTCAGTTCAGACAAACATTCCTCTGTTGCTTGGTACATTTTGGGGCCAATAATCCCTCTCTCCTTGATTTTTTTTTTAAAAGCAATTGGGGTTAAGTAACTTGCTCAAGGTTACACGGCTAGTCATTTGATTTATGCGTGGGTGCTCATTTTCTGAGGCCGGATCTGATCTCGGGTCATCCAAACTCCGAGGCCGGCGCTCTTACTCACTGCACCACCTAGCCACCCCTTTAGGGCAATTGGGGTTAAGTAACTTGCCCAAGGTTACACGGCTAGGTTTTTGTTTGTGCGGCTTAGGTGTCGGAGGCCGGCTCTGAACTCAGGTCCTTCTGATTCCAGGGCCGGTGCTCTATTCTCTGTGCCACCTAGCCACCCCTCTCTCCTTGATTTTAGTAGTTGTGCTCAGGGAATGAGTGAATGAATCAATAAGTATTGATCCCTTACCATATGCAGGACAGTATCATGTGCAAACGATTCCTTTCCTTCCACTGGTGTGGCCAATCAGGAGTTAAATTATACATAGGAAAAGACAAAATGAATGTAGCTCTGGAGTCCCATCTCCTCTGGATCCTCATGGACATTTCTTTTGATGGTAAATTTACCTCAGCTTGCTTGCCCCCACCCAGTCCCCAAACAGGGAACTTGTTAACTTAAGTCTAGATGTTCATTTTTCAGTTCAGTTATTTTTCAGTCATGTCCAACTCTTTGTGAATCCATTTGAGTTTTTCTTGGCAGAGATACTGGAGGGTTTTTCCATTTCCTTCTGTAGCTCATTTTATAGATGAGGAAACTGAGGCAAGCAGGGTTAAATGACTTACCCAGGGTCACACAGCTAGGACGTGTCCAAGGCTAGATTTGAGCCCAGGTTTTTCTGACTCTGGGCCTACTGCTCTATCCACTGGGCCACCTACGTGACCCAGATGTTTTTTCTTGTTCATTGTGCTAACAGATCATTCTGGAAAAGATTTTAAGATTATATATTTGGAGATGGAGACCATTTAGTTCAACCCTCAGAGTGTGTGTGTGTGTGTGTGTGTGTGTGTGTGTGTGTGTTTGTGTGTGTGTGATAGAGACATAGGGAGAAGGAGAGAGGGGAGAGACAGACCCAGAGTGAGAGACAGTTTTCATTAGTGTAGGGAACTGCTCTCTCATTTTAGATTAGAACCTGCCCCCAGTTTATAGTTGCAGAGAGTTTCCTGGGGCCATACAAGGTTAGGTGACTTTCTGTCCATAGTAGATGTCAGCTGTGGATTTGAACCTTGGTCTCCCTGCCCCCAAGAGCAGCTTTCTATCTGCTATGCCATACTTCCTTTTTCTAGGCCCCGCATTTTACAGATGAGGAAACTGAGTCCCAGGGGGTGACTTTCCCAGGTCACACAGGGTAGAGAAAATATCTCTATTCCACACAGCCACCAAATTGATACTCCTAAAGCATGTGACATTACCTTGTTCAGTAAGCTTCAGTGGGCTCCCTATTTCCTCTATGATAAAATAAAAATTCCTCTTTTGACATTTAAAGCCATTCACAAACTGCTTCCAGCCTGCTTTTTGAGTCTTATTACAGATTTTCCCCTTCATCTACTCTGTGTTTTGGCCCAAATGGCTCTCTTGTTCCTTACACACAATACTCCATCTCCTTTCTCCATGCCTCTATAGGCTGTCCCTCAGGCCTGGAATTCTCTTCCTCTTAAAATGGAGGGGGTCAAGCCTTGCCCTTGTCACATGCCAGCTGTGGGATCCTAGGCAGCCTTGTAGCTGCTTGTCATTCCAGGGAACTCCAATGCTCAGCTTGGAGAGAAGGTGCCAACTTGCATTGGTAGAGGTAATTTCCTCATCTGGGAGTTCCCTATATTAATGAGATCACAGGTCCAATTCTCATATATTTTTTATATACATGTATGTATAAATAGGACAGATTTCTAACTTGCCCATAGCCAGTCCTCTCTATCTTCTTGCCTTATTCTTTGGGTAGAAGATGTCCCCACATGTAGCAGATGTTCTCTGTCTTCACTCTCCTCCAAGTGAGGCCTGTTCTGTTGCCCCCTCAGTGATTCAGGGGCACCTTGAGCAGTTTGGGAGTGTCTCTGCTCAAATACTGTCAGCTAAGCCCCTCTTCCTCCTTGGGTGCCAGTGGGTCTCTAGTTGTATTTAACTACTTAGCATCAGTTTGCTTTTAGAAAGGATATTTACTTTGAAGATGGAGCAAGAACAAAAACATCTCCATTCCTGTTCTATCCTCTCCCAGAGTTTGGGGGTACCCTCTTCCCTCCACCACCTTGGTCTCTGAGGAGAGTAGACACAGACTTAGCACTGCTTCTACATAATATTGGTCCTGCCAAGTTCATATCCAAAGGCAGTGTATGAATCCTTGTATCGGCTTTTGCTGTGCTAGGCCCTGAAGGTCAATCCCAAAGGTCACTCATTGCTTCTTGGGGCATTGATGTTGGACTGCTCGCAAAACCTGGATACCAGGAATCTTGATCTCTTGACCTTTCAAAATTTAGATTAGAACCTCCAGATTAATTTCCTTCACCTAAAGTGGAAACAAGTGGAACTACATGTTGGATACAGAAGGAAGAAGGTCCAAGGCCTCTCCCATTACAACTTAGCCTCTTACTCGAAGCTATCAGGAAAGCAAACAAACCATGAGAAAACTGGATTTGGAAAGGAATGAGTCTGTCTGCCTTTCGAAGGCACTCCCAATTCAGCTTCTTCGCCAATCCCAAAGGCTTCTCCTAACCATGCGGCTAGCACACTGTAATCAGTAACAGAATGCCTTCCCATCCTCTTCTCCCTGAGACACTAACATTACATATCTTTACAACTCTTCCAGAAACAGGCAACCCAGCTTCTCCCCCTTGGGGAGACACAGTCAGAGGTACTTTGTGCATGTGCTAGTCCCTGTTACTCGTGTATGTCATTTTTTTCAGTAGAACAAAAGCTCCCCGAGGACAGGGACTGTCTAATTTCTGTCTTTGTATCCCCTCTGCCTAAGAGTGCATGACAGTTGATAAACATTGCTTAAGTACCCACCACATCATGTGTAGTAGGGGCTTAGTAAATACTTGTTGATTGATTGAAGAAGAGAGGGACTTACACGGAGGAGAAGGAGCAAACAGACATCAGCGTGTGGAGGAGGAAGGAATGCTTTCTGAACTAGGAATTTGCAGCCATGTTCAGTGTTTCCAGGTTGGTTTACTGACTCCCCTCCAGGGTATGGACCCTGGGTGTGGCCTGGATTGTGCAGCTCCCTGGACAACTGCACACAACCTCTCAGACAGTTTGAGAGCAATTATGCAGGGGCCAATACTTTATTGTTTCTCATGGATGATGCTTGGAAAAGACCTGAAACTCGTGGACAGTCAGCCCATCATATCCAGGTCCCAGTCACCAACACAAAGGCATGGTGGAGATACTCCTCTCCACTTCTGTATAGATAGTGTCAAATTTAGAACTGGAAGGGACCTTAAAGATCATCTGGGCCAACCCCCTCATTTTACAGATGAGAAAACTGAGACCCAGAGAGATTGAAGGGACTTGTCTAAGGTTTCACTGGTAAGTAGCAGAGTTGGGATTTGATTCTGGGTCCTTGGACTCTAAAATTTCTTAGGCTGCTCTTTTGTGACTTCTCATCCCCTTTAAGACTGCCTGTTTTCTCATGGATAATTGTGGAGGGTTGGAGCACAAGCCCCTATAGAAGCTGGGCTAGGGTCAGGGTCACGTTGTGCCCGAGTCTGAGATTGTTCACCATAGCTTATTGGCCACTTCTCCAGGCCCCTCTTGGCCAAGTTACCTTAGTTTCCCCATCTGTAGAAATTGGATTAGGTGGCCCCTGAGGTACTGACTGTGATCTCACCTTGTTGGATTTCTCTGAGAGAGGCAGGAGAGGGCTTTGGTGACCTGTCACTACTGGAATGTTTGCCTGGTGCCTGAACATTACTCGACTGTGTTTAGCCTGTTCTGGGGAAATATTTCCAACTTGTGGGTGATCTAGTTCTAGCCAGAAAGTGGCCTGTGACCTTTTCCTGAGACCTTTGAATGAGAGATTCAGGGAAATGAGCTACCCTCTTAAGTTCTCCAACAGCCTTAGGTTTTGGAGCCTTGGTGCTTTGGAGCTCTTGTGGTTAGTTATTCCTCCAGCTGGGGTGATTACACTCTTTGGTGGGTTGTGGCAGGTCAATTCATTGTCTTTTCAACCAGCCAGTTCAAGTTAAGTAGTGAGAACCAACACTGATGCTTAAGGTATACATTTTAGTTTCCATTTACTTATTTACTTGTTTTTAAAATAAAGCCAGATTTACTGGAAACTAACTTAACAGAACTCTTAATGAGGATTTTTTTTCTTGCCATCAATTTGTAGGAGAAAGGCAAACAATAGCAAAATATAAACAAACCAGAAATCCAAGTTAAGAGCCACTTACTTTATTTTTTTAATTTAAAAATTTATTGGTGCATTTAATCTTTCCATCTGAATCATTTTTGGTTGTACCCCTGCCCTCTGCCCCATCCCAACCCCCAAGATTTTCTTTGTAATAAAGGAAAACTGTTATGTAAAAAAATAACATTCAAAGTGACCATGTCAGAAAGCATATGCAACATTCTACACCTATTATCCCTCACCTCGCCAACAATAGAATAGGCAATTACTTAAAAAAATAATAAAATCTAGGGGAGTACATTCCAATGAATCCCAGTCACCTATGCTTTTGCCATCAACACTGATGTTCAATGAACATTAATGTTCCAGAGGCTGACACTAAGGCCCTGCACAATCTTCTGAACTGTTAAAGAAAGACTAAATCGTGTTTTGAATATTGTTCTTACTAAGGAAGGAAAATGGGTGATTTACGTCTGATGAACCATGAAGTTTAAAAAAAATAATTTAATCCCCGACACCCATTCACCATTAACAGAATTTTCTATATTAAGTGCTAAGGATGGTAGTTTAGTAACAGTTCCAGATCTATGACTGACCTGCCATGTGACTTTGGGCACCTCTCTCCACCATAGTTTCTTCTTCTTACTTACAAAATCTCTAAGATCCCTTGAGACCATTGATAGGATGGGAAGAGTGTTGGATTTGGAGTTCCAATCCCAGTTCTGCCATTTACCACCTGTGTAATGATGGCCAAGTTACTTGATCTCCCTTTGCTTCAGTCTCCTTATCTGTAAAATGATGGCACTGGACTAGTTAGGTCACTTCTCACTCCAAATCTATGATCCTTCAAGCTTTAAGAGACAAGAGTACCCTGCATGTTCATTGAAGGATGACCTGGGAGTAGGGCATGAAGCTTGGGCACTGCTCCAAGGCACAGGGCTGCTGGGGGTGGGGGAAGTTGGGCCAGTATTCCCACACTTCCCTTTTGGGAGCTGGGAAGTGCTGAACCATGTGGGCATCACTGTCAGAATGCCATTATTAAGATGTGACCTCTTGCCATAGGCAGGCTCCCAGGCTTTTGATCTCTCTGGGGTTGCTCACTTCTTTCCTTTCTGCCCTCCACCCCCAGCCTGGAGCTGGAGAACGTCCAGAGGATGGCCGCTAGGATAGACTGGGTACTTGAGGATTTTTCAGAATCATAGCTCAGATCTGTGTAATACTTTTTGGTAGTACTTTTTTTTACAGTAATCCTGGAGAGTAGGTGATAAACACAGGTAATATTTTGATAGTGATTTATGTTTCTAAAGCACTTTAGATCAGCAGCTCTTAACTTGGGGTCTTCTGATAGATTTCAGGGGGTTCATGAATGTGGATGGGAAAAATCACATCTTTATGTTAATATAATTGGTTTACTTTGTAATATACATCATATATTTAAAAACATTCTCTCTCTTCCACTCCTTGTCTTTTAAGTCCCAACTTCTACAGGAAGCCTTTCCTAACCCATCTTAATTCTAGTGTTTTCTCTCTGTTAATTATTTCCTATTTATCCTGTATAAAGCTCACTTTATATTATTTGTTTGCATGTTGTCTGTCTCATTAGATTTTAAGTTCCTTGAGGGCAAGATCTGTCTTTTGCCTCCTTGTATCCCCAGAACTTAGCCCAGTGCCTGGTACATAGAAGCATTTAATAAATGTTTATTGGTTGGTTGATTGAAAAGCTTGATTCTAAGAAGGGGTTAATGGGCTCCACAAGACTCCCAGAGGGGTCGTGTTGTGAAAAGGGTTAAGATTGCCTGCTTTAGAGCGCTTATCTCCCTTTTAGCCTCATGACAACCCTGTGGGGCATGTGGTAGGAGGCTCATTGCCATTACAGATAAGAGGAACTGAGATTCAGATACATTAAGAGATTTGTTGGAAGTATCAGGGATAGCATGATGGGTGCGATTTGAACTTGGGTTCTCTGGCTTCAGAGTCCTTCCTTTTCCCATTATACTGCTCTCCAGTGCAGTAGTGAAAGTGTTATTTTCCCCATTTCACAGACAGTGAAACTAAAGCTCAGAATAAATACGGGACTTGCTTAATGGAGTAAGAGTGCCTGAGCTGGAACTTCAACCCAATCTTCTAATTCCATTTCTAGTGCTTTTTTCTACTAGAGCAGGAGAGAAATTACAGGAGCTCAGAAGACGAAGGGCTCTCTGTGGACAGAAGATAGTTAAGGAAGGCTGCATGGAGGAGGTGAGACAGGAAGGAGATCTGGAAGGAAAGTAATGGGACGGAGTTCCAGGACACCCGTTGGAACCCAGGCATTCAGAGGCATGCCTGCTGGCTGTCTTTATGTTCTTCAGTCTCAAAACATGCATCATCAGAGCCGGAAGGGCTTGTAGATGTCCAATACCTTAATTTTATAGATGAAGGAACTTACTGAGGGCAGTGGGGTATATGGACAGGGCAGAGGCTCTGCAGTTGGAGGACACGAGTTCAAATCTTGCTTCTAACAGTTAGTTACTCCCCTTGTGACCTTAGGCAGGTAACTTAACCAGTCTGGGCCTCTTCAGTTTCCTCATTTGTGAAATGAAGGGGTTGGGTCTAAGAATCTCTTGTAGCTCTAAATGTGTCTTCCTAAGGTTTACTAAGTGCTTTCCTCAAAACAGTCCGGTGAGGTAGTTAGTGATATTGTTATACCTGATTTACAGCTGTGGAAATTGCACGGCCTTGTCCAAGGTCATGGATCGAGTAAATGTCAGAGCAGGGGTCATTTTATTCTAGCCCTAGCTCTCTTTCCACCACTTCCAGGTTGCCTCCATCAAAGAAGACTCCCAGGTGAGCTAAACCACAGGTGTGACCCATTAGAGCCACAATTAGGCTCCTTTGCACCTGCCTGTTCTTATCATAACTAGGAGCATAGATGGAAAAAGACCCTAGAGAGCTTCCTACAATCCCCTTCATTTTACAGAGAAGGAAACTGAGGCCCACAGAGGCTCGCTGAACTACTTGGGGTCACACAGGGAATCGGTGGCAGAGCCAGGATTTGGCCCCAGATGGTCTGATTCCCAAAGCCGTTCTCTTTAGAACAGGGAATCTATCCCAATCCTTGAGATCCACAGTGATTTACACCACCCCTGTACTCCAGGCTTAATCGAGATCAATGTTTATCAGATCAATGTTTATCACCTCTAGAAGCTTAAACACCACTAAGGAAAGAATCTGCCTAAAATGGGGATGCAAATACGTGAAGCCACAAAGAGTCCAGCCACCCCTTCCCTTCACAAAGGGCATATTTCAGTCTCAGGGCCCTACTGGGATTTGCAATTGAGCTCCATGCTGAAGTGACAATAGTTTGCTTCATTTAAAAGCCCAATTCATAATGGAAGGGGGAGGGGGAGCCAATGATTTATTTTACGGCTGCTTACATAGTATGGGCCTGTGTGTAGCCTGCCAAGGCCACCATCACATTTTTCTTTAGTGGGGAGAAAGGGTGCATTGACTCAGTGTTGAAGAAGGGAAAACAATGCCTGGGAGATTGAAGAGCATCTTGGTACCATGTTTGGGTAAGATAAAATCAGCCACAAAGGCAAGGAAACAACCAGACAGAAAACCCCAAACCCACACCATGACAGCCCACTTGCTGGGCCTTCCCCCCCTCCCCGCTCCACTTCATTTTCATTTCACTTCTCCACTGATAGAATATTCAGGAAGTTGTTCTGGGGAATGTGTACAGTGGGCAGAGAGATAAGCCTGCAGAGGGCTAAAGCTGGAGGAGTTTTGGCCTTCCTTTTTGAAAATACTGAGCTACCATTGGGCCCAGAGTGCCAGGTGGTGTGGTGGGAAGGAGCTGGGATTTAGGGACTGGAACTGGGATTTAGGGACTCTGGCTTCTGATTCCTTCTTTGCTGCTAACTAGCCATGAGACTTTGGGCCAATGACTTCGCCCCTTCCCCATTTTCCTCAGTCTGGAGAATTAGGGGTTGTGTTCATTTATAGGATTCTTCATCTAGAGAGGGCCATTAAATAAGCATTTTCCAGGTTCTGTTTTCTTGTAGCCTGGTCTTCAGCACATCATTTAGTTTCTACGTTTCATTTCTATAGTTTCTATGAGGAAATTTCTGTACTAACAATATTTCCCTTCTAGAATATCAAAGTAGAATATGTTCAAGAATAATCCATGTGTTTTTTTTCCCAGTATGAAAAGAGATAATAAATTTTCCCCTATTTTGTTCCCAAACTTGCCTGACTTTATCAGGGCACAGTAGATAGCTGAATTAAAATCCTGTCCTTAAATACTTGCTAGCGGTGTGATTCTGGGAAAATAATTTATTCTTTCTGAACTGCAGTTTGCTTATCTATAAATTGGGAATAGTAATAGTATTTTCCTTCCCAAAGTTATTACATAGAAATAATCACTAGCATTTATATAGTGCTTTAAGTAGTTTGCAAAATATAATTTGATAATTCCCATAATTTGAGAAGAAAATATTCTTTTCAGTTTTGGTTTTCTTTCTAAAAATATTTCAAATGTCTCTTTATTATTGAACATTCATTTTTTTTCAAGTATGGTTAAATTCAGATTTGCGGGGTAGATCACCCTGGGCTACATCCTAAACTCCATTGCTCATTGGAACACATTATTCTGTTTTCTCCTATGTTTTTTGGTGGGTATAGAATAATCTTGTGTGCTCAGATTTCCTCTCCCTTATATTTTAAAATCTTTCTCTTGATGGTTTGCAGAAATCATTTCTGAATTGAATTATTAAACTTGGCCACTTTATATCTTGGAATTCGTAGCCTTGTGTTGTTGGGTAGTCTTTTTTTTTTTTTTAACTGAAGGTGATCTATGAATGCTTTCAGTTGGAATTTTATTTCCTTTGTTCAGAAGTTCTGGGAAGTTTTCTTCTGTTATGTCCTTCATTATGGTGTGAAGGTTTATTTGTCCTGCCATCTTTTTATGGAAGACTTATGATTCGTTAGGTTGTCTGTTTTCATTTTGTCTTCACATTTAATATGTTTTGCTGGCATAGTGAGCATATTTTCTTTTAATATTATTGTGTTTTCCTTCTCTTCTTCTAGATTGTCCTTTACTCTGGTGTATTTGCATTCCCGATGTATTGTTCTCTCTTGTTTCTTTGATGTGATTTGCCATTTGCAGATTCCAGCTTTTCTGTTTTATTCATTATTTTTACTGTGCAGGACATATATTCTACTCTCATAATTCTCATTTATCTCTCTCTCTCTCTTTTTGCTATTTTTTTTTTTTTTTGGAGAGGGGAAGGTAGGGCAGTTGGGGTTAAGTGACTTGCCCAAGGTTAGGGCTAGTTTTTTGTGTGTGTATGTTACGTGTCTGAGGCCACATTTGAATTCAGGTCTTCCTGACTTCAAGGCTGGTGCTTTATTCACTGCACCACCTAGCCGCCCCTCATTTCTCTTATAAACCACTCAGGATAGTGTGCTATGGTTCCATGTTCTCAAAGTCCACAGGGTTCTCTGTCTCATCAAGTGTTAGGTCATTTCCCTTCATTTTACAGCATTTATTCATAGATGTCTGAACTCATTTACTAGACCTGCAGGCCGTATTTTTTTTTTCTGTTAATGCTTTCCCTGTTGGTTTATCTGCTTATGTTTGAAGTTTTTGAGTTTACTTCTTCCTGAGCTTTTAGTAATTTCAGTCCCTTCTTCCCCCACCTCCAATTTTCCCTATTCACTTTCTGACTTTGTTTCCTCTGATGGTGGTCTTCGTTGGGGTTGAATCTTCTCCCACAAGGGACAGTTCATAGATCACCAGCCTATGTTTCTGGAGGAAGAAGGTAGGAGAGTCCAAAAGATCTGTTAAGAGAAGATTACTATCCAGTTGTGAGGTGACTCTCCTGGAAGCCTTTCTTCCCTGATCATCAGAGAGAGACAAAATGATTTAAGGGTTTAAAGGAAAGGGAAATCACATATGGTTTGAAGAAATCACAAAAGGCTTCACAGAGTAGGTGGCATCTCCTTTGTTTTATAAAGCATGAGTATATTTATATATGTAAAGCAAGATATACCCATTTAAGTGATGGTCTTCTGGAGATAGTGCTCCCACCTTCATTATCTGATGCAAAAGAGGGACTTTAGGAAGAATCTGTGATTCTCATCATGGGCATATCAAACCACATAGAAGGGAAGATTAGTACCACAAATATATGAAAGGGAAAAGGGTCAGTTTTAGGCAGAGGGTGCCTTACATCACCCCCAGACCATTTTGTATAGGATTTCATAGGATTCAGAATTGAAGCAAGTTTTTAGAAATCATTTGGTCCAGATCTTTCACTTTATAGATGTATGAAGGGGGGATCAGAGAGGGAACATTACTCCCCAGGCTCACACAGGTAGTAAAGAGCAGGGCCCTCTTTGCTTAGCTATCATTATGGTTTAACCAAGAAACTACTCTTAAAATAAGATTTAAATTCATTTCATGGCTCTTCCATGTTATCCCTCATGTGGATGTTTTTTTTACACACTAGGTTCTTATTTTTGGCTCTAAATATTTCCCAAGATGGATCTCTGATGCAAAGTTAATAATAAAATCATAGGGAAATATGGAATGAATGAATCTTAAAATTACAGAGTTGGAAGGGACTTTAGGGATGATCTAGTTCAACCCCTTAATTTTACAGTCAAGGAAATTGAGGCCATCAAGGGCTAAGTGATTTGCCCAAGATCATATAACTATTAAGTGGAAGATTTGGGGCCGACTTCCAGGTCTTATGACTGCCCCCCCCGCCCGGGCTTTCTCACTACACTATATATTAGGGACTAGGTTATACAAGGATACCTTTCCTAATTGGACCCCACTGGTGAAAAGAGTGAACAGAATTCAGTGGCCAGATTGGACTTTGGTCCTTCAGATGGTATCATTAGGATTGGGTGAAGAGTCAGTACTGCTTGCCTTGCATTCTGAGTTCTCAGGGGTCATAGGATTATGGTATCATCAATTTAGGGCTGGAAGGGACCTTATAGGTCTCTTATATTTTTTAGGTCTCCCTGATCATTTAGAGGTGAGATGGTCCTTAGGCTCCACCTAATCTGATCCCCTAGGTTTGTACATGAAGAAACTGAGCCCTAGTGAGATTCAATGACTTTTCCAGGGTCATATACATAGTAATTAGTTGGAGTTGAACCCAGACCCTCGAGCTCCATGACTCTTTTCAGGATAGCACCCCATTAAGGGGAGAACAGAGCTGCCAGGTTGGAAGCAATGTCGACTTCAAGGACCTTCTTTGGAAGGAGGGCTGGGAATGGTGACCATGGTTTCTCCTTTCCACGATGATTCATAGAATCCTAGAGTGTTCTTCAGCTGTGCCATGTTGGGTGGCTGGTGCTATAGGTCAAAATGCTCTTTCCTCAAAGCAGAAGAAATCATGGCATCGGAATCTGATTGGGGCTGGGAGTGGGTGGAGTCATTCCTAGGACTTGGTTAATAAAAGTGATCTCACCAGACATGTGGTTCCATCTGGGTAATTACATTCCTTCTGAGACCAGGTATCTGAATGTTGGGAGGCACAAGGCAAGGCAGAAGGAGGGCATTACTAAAAATAGACCTTAGGTACTTAGGTAGAATTAGCTTGAGGTATATTTGGTGTTCAGGGAGGACTAGCACCTCCAGGTATCTACCTTTGGGGGCCCATCTGTCACCTGACTCTCACCTGTGGCTCCAAGAAGCTGTAGTCTGTGCAGTGGCCACCCTGATAAAACTGTCTTTGCAGATGGGCTAAGCCAGGATGAGGGTAGCTAACAGGCCTCAGACCCCTCAGTGAGTTAGGGAGATGTCTACCCCAAGCATGTGAAGGCTCCCCTGGCTGAATGGGCATATAAGAACAATTTGTTCCAAGGCCCATGAAGGCAGCCAAAGCAGGTGCTGTGGAACCCTTAGAGCTTGGTCAGATATTGAAGATGCCAAAGTATGTGCATCCCAAGCCTTTATGGGTCGTCTTGATTTTGGTCCTGCTGCTGGACTTCAATGACTTGGGAAGAGAGAGTAAGGCTGGCAACTTTATGCAGCTCTGCCTCACTTAAATCCAATTCACAGGCAAGTCAAGACATCACCCTGTGATGTCATTGATCCTCTTCAAAGGACAGACCACAACAAACAACAAAATTAGTACACTGAGGGGACTGGAGAATGGGGTCTGGTTGCTTGGCAACTATCCCATTTCCTCTTTAACATATGACTCTCAGGCTGTATCGTGACCTTTTGTGCCAGACTCTTCCTTTCTTTTTCCCATTAAGTCTGTCCATGATCACTTTAACCACATTTCACTTGGATAATAATATTGGGAACATGGAATGGGAGTGGGCACACAATGTAATTCACTCTGGGTCTCACCTCTCAAGGGTGAAGGGAATGGGCAGGATAAAGAGTGTTTTTTATAGGGGTTTGGACCCTTAGAGAGAAAAAGAGAAAATGAGGGAAGTGACAGGCAAGGCCCAGAGGAGGAGAAAATGATGAAGCCACTCTCCTCTCCTTCCAGGAGGAGGGCCCTCTGAGTTCCCCTTGGAGGTCAGCTGTAGGACCCCAAGGGGAAGCTGTTTGAGGATTGTCACTGCTGTGGCTGTTTCTGTGATTACACTGATGCCTTCAATTTAGCTTTCCTTCTCAGTATCCCACTCACAGAATGTCATTTGTGTACTGGACTTTTTAATCGCCCCAACTCTGCTCCCATTCTCCTGCCAGATTACTTCTATCCTCCTTTCTCCGTCTTTGTTTTCCCTTTCATCTCATCTTATGTGAATCATTGAAGATGCAAGTATTTCTTGGATCTGTCCCCTGGCTAGTTTTCTGTGGGTTTGGTGCCATTCCTGGGACTCAATGGCCTTCTTTAAGAGGTCTGGATGATCTCTAAGGTTCTTACCAGCTCCAAATTTCATCATTTCATTCATTGTCCAGTGCCATCTCCATGCAAGTAGCTACTGAGTGAGTTTTATTTTTTAGGGTAGTTTTCTTTTTAAGTTATAAACTACTAAGCAAATATGAACTGTGATGAATAGTGACTCAGTTCCCATGGTTTATGGGCCCACTACAAAGACACTGTTAGTTTTTCCCTGGGGTTTAGTCTTAAATGATACCTTGATTAATTATTCTTCTAGTTCCGGGGATTGGAGGGAATAAGTTTCCTGGTGCCTTGGAAGCATCTGGGCTTGACCTTTTCTGTCCCATTCAACTGACAGAAAATTGGGATGGAGCAAGTGTGGACCAAGGTGGGGGAGCTGTTTGCCTCTAGAGATCCATCCTCCAGCAGATGGTTTTGCTGCAGCTCTGCTTGGGAGGTTAATGGGCAGCAGATGTCTCAACAGGCGTGCTTTCATTTTCTCCTGGAACCACTTAATTTGGTCGAGCATCTGCTTTGGCTTCTGGGTTTTTTTCTTAAGCCCCTGGTACACCTGAGCCTGAATAAGGGTGTAGTCATTGCTTATGCTTAAGTATTGCTGCATGCTGTTGGCCCCACCTGCTTCACCAGGGCTGTCTCCTGCTACAATCTATTCCAAGTTAGATTGGTATGGGAAATGTGGAGAAGGAGGGAAGGGGTGGGGTAGAGCTGGGCCTAGCCCCTACCCCACTGCTTACCTCTAGTGTCATCTTTATTGTCTCAGAGCTTGGGGGTTACAAAGAATTAGAACATGACAAAATGGATTTGCCAATTAATAAATATGATTGTCATACCTTCCTGGCTCTTGGGGGCAGAAGTCTTTTGGATTGGTTGGAAGGAGTGCCAACGTACTTTCTATATTCTTGCCATCCCTACTGTTCAGTAGCCATATTCAAACTCCTGTTGATCAACAATGAATTATGGTCTTAGGTGGGTGTTGCCATTTGGTCTGAGCTTAGTGGTCAGCCATTCTCCAATTTTAGAGGGTTAATTCCCCAAGCTATTCCTTTTATGGACTTGGTCTTCACCCCAGAGATGCCCAAAGTTACCCTCATTCTGCTATGGACAAAGCCTTCATGGTGTCCATGGGGTGGGTTTTAGATCTAGTTGAATGATGAGTAGCATTAAAAGACAAATTTATTTTATCCTCAAGGCAGGTATTGCTGTCACTTCTGTGCCTTTGAGAGCAGTTTTCTTTCATGGCCCTGGTAGCCACTTTTGGTTTGTCTCAAGATTTAAGCCCCCACTTAGTTTGAGTACATTTGTGTCATGTGATTCAAGAGACTTTACATGTATTTATCAGCCTTCTACTGTGTACAAGGCAAGACATAGCATATAGGGTGTAGAGGACCAACCTTGGAGGTAGGAACGCTTGGATTCCACCCTCTGACATGTTCTAGCTGTGTGACCCTGTGTCTCCCCCAGAAGCTAAGAATATAAGTTATGAAAGAATTGTTTGTCTTAGTTGATAAAGGGAATTTCCATACTTGGAATTCCCAAAGTAGTATCTGCAGAATCATATTTCTGGACACCTCTCCCCTACTCCCTTCTCCCCAAAAAAGAAAAGAAAGAAAATATGCAAAACACTGTAATATAAATATGGAAAGCAAAGCCAGTGTTTGTCCTTAAGGAGGTTATGTTCCTTCTTTTTTTAAAAAAAGTTTTATTGATGACTTTTGTTCGTACATGACATTTATTTCAGATATAGCTATATTCCCAGCCTCCTCCTCCTCCCCCATGTGAGACTTCTCTTTTAGCAAAGAAAAAAAAATAAATAGAAACAACCAGCATACTGACCACATTTGAGACAGCAGATGCAAATTGCAGACCCATAGTTCCCCACTCCTCCAGGATAAGGAGGTGTGGGGAGCCAAAGAGGCCTGGTTCAGGACTCAGATATTAAATACTAATAGTGGACTTTAAAACAAGAATCTCTTTGAGATGCGACTTTTTGTTAAGTTAGCTCTTGAGTTCATTGTTATAGGTTACACTTATAAGGATGTTACTTGAGTTCTGAGATCAATAGGCAATACCACAAGATTTTAGTTATTAAGAGCTAAAATATTTGATTCAGTACTCAGGTGTCTTTGGGTGGTCAGCTCTAAAGGTGATATCTTTTGAGGTTTGCAGCTTTGGCTTTGAAGTCTGCTCTCAATTGTATCCATTTATGACTGTGGCTGCATTAGCGGGTACCTGAGGCCTAGATCAAAGGTCTTACCCTAAGACTTTAGTCTCCCAGGTAACAAATCCTTATCAAATTATCTATTCTGTGCTACTTCCAGGATATAACAGACTAAGATAATGATAAGAAAACTCGAGTCCCCTTCCTTTTGTCTCTTGCTTTATAAAAAACCTTGTCCTAAGAATCAATAAATGGAGTTCATTGTTCTTCTTTGAACTACCTACATGGCCTGGTCATTTCTTATTCATGTCTCTGAATCATGCTAAGTGCTGGACACTGAGTAGCCCGTGACAAGGTGGGAGGTATATTTCCTCATATCATTTCCAGAACCTAAATGATTACACTAGTTAGGGCTTGCTTTATTATACTTTTTGTTTACGTTTAGTATTTAGTATATATGGTACTTTCCCTGCTCTATTGTTTTGGTATTTCATCAGTTCATATCACTCTTTTCATGCTTTTCTGAATTCCTTATCTTCATCACTTTCTATGGAAAAACTATATTCCATCACATTTAGGTACCATGATCTGTTTAGCCATTCTCTGATGGATGGGCCTCTGCTTTGTTTCCAATTCTTTGCTACCACAAGAAGTGCTGCTTTTAGTACATATGGGATGATTTGGGACATATGGGAATATTTTGGTACATATGGGACTCATCTTTCTGTCTTTGACCAAGGAACTTGAATTCTATTAATTGACAAACATTTATCAATCATCTCCTAGGTGCCAGGCACTGTATTAGATGTTGGGGTTACAAAGACAAAAATGGAACTTTTTTTTTAATGAGTTGAATCCCGTTCTACTGGGGGACCTGGGGACAGGGCAGAAATACAATATGTAAGCAGATTAAGTAACAGCAACATAACTTTTTATAATTTTTTTCTGACCTTCCTACAACCTGAGTTATGGAAATCTAAAAGCACCCAAGGACTTTTTGAAGCCCTTCTATTTAACGTGATTGTTTACTCATAGAGGTTGGCATTGGTCTCTTGGCCTTGTTTGTTTTTATGCCTACTGCACAAGTTGTTTTCAGTTGGTGAGCTCCCAGAGGATGGGGGCCCTTGTGTCTCAGGGTAAATTCTCTTTGGCTGGTGCTTAGCCCATCCTGGGCAAACAGGTACTTTACAAATGCTTCTTTGAGGTGACAGTAAACAACTTCTGATTCTCAAACGTGTGGAGTATGTATAGTGAGTCATGGGGGAATGTGGGGTGACAGATGATTAAACCCACTGCAAAGGCAGATTTAAGTGACTCTTAATTTGGCTCCTCTAGCATCCCTGTGAGAGATAAAGCCTTTGGGCCCTTAAAGGCTGAGAGGTGCTGGCGATAAGAGATAGCAGACTTAGGAAGGAGAAAGGGGAGGAAAGAATACAAATTCTATGGGACTACGAGAGGAAAATAGAAAACACAAGGGGAAAGCATTCCTTTTTGAAGATTGTCACTCTGGGAAACAGAGGGGAGAGGGAGAGAGAGAGAAAGAGGAGGGAGAGAATGAGAGGGACAGAGAAAAAAGGGAGAAGAGAAACAGAAATAAGGGGAAGATAAGGGAGAAAGAGAAAGAATTGGGTGAGGGAGAGGGAAAGGAGTGTGGGGCAAGGGAGAAGAGAGTGGAGAAAGAGGGAGAAAGAGAATATCTGAATTTGAATGTGACATGTCTGGTTGTATTTCCTGTCTCTTTCTCGGTCTCCTTCAAGCCAGGGGTCTCATTTCATGGACTGCCCTGCTCCTCCTGCTTGCCTTTGTGAGTTTTCTTCTTTGCTTGGTGACCAATTCCTGCTTTGCATGTAAATGCCCCAGTCAGCCAAAAGGAGGGAGGTTGTGAGCTGGGGTGATGTAAGGGAGGGGTCAGACTGTGAACACTTTAGTCTTAGAGCCTTTCCTGGGCTTCCTTATGGCATCAGCTGTTCCTGCAGGACAGAGATTTCTCCCTTTATTATCATTCCCATCCTCCCCATCAACAATATTTATTGGGCACCCACTGTGCATGTGGAATTGTGTATCCACCAGAGCAAGAAATATAATCCCTGCCTTAGTGGGACCACAGACAGAGACACACACAGAAAGCAAGGGGATGATTTAATCAGAGCATGGAAGATGGACACATCCCAGGGATCTCCAGGTAAAATTAAACTGAACAGGCCCTCAGCCAATATTTTTTGACTGAGAAGTTATCTAGGGGGACCAAACCTTATAGACACACCTGAGAGTTTCTGCTTTGGATTATGATCCAATAGGATATTAACTCTGGAAAGGGCCTCAGAGAGCATCGTATCTGACATGTTTACTTCTACAGAGGAGGAAACAGAGGCAAGTGACTTGACCATGGTCATCCCAGGAAAAATCAGTAGAATCAAGACTCAAACAAAGGTTCTCTGTCTCCTTTACGTGGTCTCCTTTCCATAGCACTCCATTGCATCTCAGCCTCTGCCAAATGTGGAACCTCATAATTATATCAAAAATCTTTGGGATTCCCTGAGTGGAGTATTTGAATTCACTTCTACGTCTGGTCCCAGGGATGAGCTCATGGGTAAGGCACAGAATACCCTTTTGAGTATTTCGGGAAAGCAGCTTTGCCTCTGAAAGTCTGATGAACTAAGAGAAAACCTGACTAGAAGGGTTCTCAGTGATAGCATTTAAATAGTCTGACTTTTTTTTTCAAAGCACTTTCATCTCCATCTCCCTAGATCCTTATGAGGGAGTTCAGTTTTTATTCTCATGTGACAGATGAGGAAAACTGACACCTAATGAAGCTCATTGACTTGCCTCATGGCCACAGAGCCGATTCGTTGGTCACAGAACTGTGACTGGAATGCTGGGCTTTTGACTCCCGGTTTTAAGATAGTGATGTTGCATTTGCTTGTGGGATCTTATTTTGGAGGATGGAGGGGCCGGACAGTTGGTATGCATGTAGGCAGCCAGGGCCTGACTGCAGCCTCAAAAAGCTGGCTTTTCTCTTATTTCAAACCCTGGCAATCTTGTGTTGGTTGAGTGGTGATGAATTCAGGGTTGACAGAGGCTTCAAGACAATTTGGGTCTTCTTCAGTCCAGTGCACATTGTTTTGTAGATGAATCCCAGCTCCTGCTGAAAACCCTCAGAGCCCTTGATTTAAATGGAAGGGTAGAAGGATAGATATTTTCATGATAAGAATGAAGAGATGCCTGGTATCTTCCTTTCCTGCTCAGCATCTTGCAAAGACAGATGGGTGAATGGTTTTAAAGAATGCATTTCCCCTCCATTTTCTGAAGGAGAAATAATAATCATGTAAGGCAGAGAGGCAAAGTGGTTGCTCCAGGTTCTAGTCTCTGCTTTGGCACTCAAGAGCTGTATGATAACAGTCATTTCTCCTACCTCTCTGGATCCCAGTTTTTTGCCCTGTAGAAGGAATGAATTGGATTGGATTAGATCAGGGGTTCTTAGCATTTTTGGGTCATGGCCCCCTTAGGTAGTCCAGTGAAGTCTGTGTACTCCTTCTCTGAATATTTTTAAATGATTGAAGGAAGTGCTAAATTTCACTTTGTTGTTCAATTGTTTCACTTGTGTCTGATTCTTCGTGACCTCATTTGGGGTTTTCTTAGCAAAGATACTGGAATGGTTTGCTATTTCCTTCTCCAGCTCATTTTACAGATGAGTAAACTGAAGCAGACAGGGTTAAGTGACTTGCCCAGGGTCACACAGCTAGGAAGCATCTGAAGCCAGATTTGATATCAGGTCTTTCTGACTCCAGACTTGGTGCTCCATCCACTGTGCTACCTAGCTTCCCAGTTAGAGGTTAGTGAAACTGAAGATGCATTTTTCCCCATCTGTAGATTCCTTGGGGGTTCTCTGGATTTCAAGTTAAAAACCTCTGGGCCTTGGGGCAGCTAGGTGGCTCAGTGAATAGAGCACCAGCCCTGGAGTCAGGAAGACCTGAGCTCAAATCTGGCCTCAGACACTTAACACTTACTAGCTGTGGGACCTTGGGCAAGTTCCTTAACCCCATTTGTCCTGCCCTCCCCCCTCTAAAAAAAGCAAACAACAACAACATTCTCTAAAACAAACAAACAAAAGAAACCTCTGGACCAAATGATCTGCAAGGAACATCTAGCACATTAGTTACTTTGGTCAGTGACTTAGTGTTTACTGGGAATTAGAAAAGTATCTGTGAGAATATATCATCATTCTCCTAGCTCATGGCACAGAAATATGGAGGCCCCTTGGACAACCTGATATCTTTCTTGGGGTTGTTCTCAGGGCCATTGCCCTCTTTTCTGCTCCCAGAATTCCCTCCCTAATTATGACTGTCACTAAAGGACACTCTATTAAAGCAGTCCAACAGAGGCCATCATAGCTAGGCTCTCCCCCTTGGAATGTCTTCCTTACTTTTCTTTTCCATATCCAAACACATATCTCATCCTTCAAGGTCCAGTTCGAATCCTGCTGCTTCAGTCAACCTTAGAGCATAGATCTGACACTGGAAGGGAGCTTAGAGGCCATCTAATAGAATCCCCTCATTTTATAGGTGAACAATGAAAGCCCAGGGAAGTTGTGACTTGCCCAAGGTCCATGGCCAGTACATGTCAGAAACAGGATTTGAACCAGCTCTCTTGGCTCCTAGCTCCCACTTTCTCCTTTACTTATTTATTATACCATTCATTTGGTATCTGATATAGCTAATGATATATGGCATACCTTGTGCTGGGGCTTACAATATTTTTCAGCTTTTCATAGAGGTAGTGAGGTATAGTGGGAAGAGGATCTGATGGGAATCAGGTCCTGGTTCTGGCTTTGCTGCTTTTGAGCAGCCATTGGAAACCATTGCTTTCTCTAGGCCTTGGTTTCCTCATGTGGCAGTTCAGCCTAGTAGACTGGAGACAAGATCTGGGTTTCTGTGTTGGCCTCAATGCTTCTAGGATCATGGTTCTCGATATGGAAAGGGCTTCCATAGGCTGTCCTGGTCTAACTCTTCTGTTTTACGAATGAGGAAATTGAGGTCAAGAGAAGTTAAGGTATGTGCTCAAGGTCACACAAGTGGTAAGTATCAGAGGAAGGATTTGAACCCAGGGTCTTAGATGCTGGTAGATTTAATTATCATCTGTTCTGATGATTCTCAAATCGACTTCTCTAGCCTTAGCCTCTCTTCTGATCTCCAGTTTTATATCTTCAGCAGACTTTTGGATATCTTGAAGTTGTTCCATAGACCTTTTAATGTTGTCTAAAATGGAATTATTCCCCCCCAACCAAAACTTTCACCTCTTCTTAACTTCCCTGTTACTGTTGAGGGCACCATCATCTTCCTGGTCCCCCAAGCTCATGACTTGGGCATCATCTTTGATTCCTCATACTCTCACATTCCTCCCCGATACCTGAATCCAGTCTATTGTCAAGGCCCGTTGACTTTGCCTTTCCAAATGCCCTTTTCTCCTCTGACCCTGCAGCTTCTGGGGTGCAGGTCTTGTGCCTGGGCTATTGCAGTAGCCTGCTGGTTGGTCTTCCTACCACAGATCTCTCCCTGCTCCAGTCTGTTGTCCATTCAGTTGTCAAAGCAAAGTGTGGGTCTAACCATTTCCCCACTCCCTCATTCCACCCCCCAATAATTCCAGTGTCTCCCTGTCATCTCCAGGATCAAAGCCCTTTATGGCCTGGCTCTCCCTAACAGTCTTTTTATATCTTACTGCACACCCCGCTCCAACTTCCCCAATGTTCAGCAATCTAGTGTTACCGGCTTAATTGTTATTTATTCTACATGATGCCCCATCTCCTGATTCCATGCATTTTCTCTGATTGTTCCCTATGGCTGGTATACCCTCCCTCCTCATTTCTTCCTTTACGTTCCAGTTAAAATCCCGTCTTGTACGAGAAGCCTTTCCTGATCTTCTCTCTGTTGATTATTTCCAGTTTTTCTTGTATGTATGTTGTTGGCACATCACTATTTGCATGTCATTTCCCTTATTTCATCCTCAGTTCTTAACACAGTGTCTGGCACACAGCAGACTTAATAAATGCTTATTGATGACCAACTGCTGCCTTCTAGCTTGGGCTTTCTAAGCCTGTTTCCTCATCTGTGAAGAGAAGATAGCATTACTGGCACTACTTCCTTCCTCCCAGGGTTGTTATGAGGAAGAGACTTCGGAAAGCACTATATACATGTGAGTTGCTGCTATTATTCTTGGGCCCCTTCCAGCTCTGTGTGATGTACCTTGTCTTCGTGTACCTTGTCTCTCTGACGAGACTCCAGGTGCCAAAGGGGCCAGGGGCCACATCTTCGTCTTCTTTCCATCTTCCCCAGAGCACCCAGCACAAAGCACAGAGCAGAATAGACAGATGCTTGAAAAATAGCTGTTGAATAAATGAGAGGAGCCAGAAGGACTGAAGTCAGCTCTGTACTCAGACATTTGCCTGGGGTGAGCGAGGATGGCTACGTGCTGGGTGAGGAGGGGAGAGGAAGGCCCCATTCTTTTCTCCCCATGATGATGCCTTGGGAGGGGGTTGGGTTGACAGCCTCAGGATTGATTTTTTAGGTCTGATGTGAAGCTGGGGAGGACCTTAAATCTCTCCTAGAAGCAGTGTTCCACAGGCTGGGTCTGGAGGCAGAGAGCCTTGGTTTCAAGCCTGATTCTGCCATTTACTACTCAAGTGACCTTGGGCAACCTACATACCTCCATGGGCCTCAGTCTCCTCATATGTTAAATGAGAAGGCTGGAGTTTTAAACCTATGATCCTAAAAAACTTGGACTTAGAGCAGCATGGGACTTCTTTTACATGCGTATCTGAGTTGTGCTATGACACTGGAGCACAGTCCCTATGGTGGCAGGGGTCGTTGCTGTTCACAATCATCTTCACATGAAAAACCAGGTCCAGGAGTAAGAGGCCAAGGACCATTACCCTGTGGATGCTCTTGCCATGACCCCACCTCAATGGGAAGAATGTTTACACACACACACACACACACATATACATACACACAAAGCATCCTATATATAATATGTTATAACATGTAACACATATAGCAACATTTTAATATAAATATAAACAAAATGATTATATGCAATATATATCTAGCATACAGTATATATGACATATACCTATATATATAGCTTTATATAACATAATTATACATAAGGTTTATAATATAGATTATATATTCTACAGATATTATGTATAACACACATAATATGCAATGTTGATAGATTATGTTCAATATAACAGTAATATAAATATAACTATACACAACAGTATATCACATATATATTTTATGTAATATATGCATATATAATATATTAGCATTTGCTATTTTGCAGCAGTATGATATAGTAGAAAAGGGTTTGGACCTGGGATCAGGAGACCTGGCTTCGAATCCTAGTTTTCTCACTAGCTTGCAAGGCTGGCTTCACATTGGGCAAAGTCATTTAATTTCCCTGAGCCTTAGTTTCTTCATCTGTGAAATGGAGATAATAATATTTGTCCTGAATATCTCAGTTGTGTCGTAAATATAAAATAGGATCATAGAAACGAGAGTTAGAAATATTCTTGGAAATGATCAAGTCTGAACAGCTCACATTGTCTCCTCAGTAGGTGTGAAAGAACTTTGTAATGTGCCATATCCGTGTAATCTATTATTTTTATTAGATCTAGGCCTGTGAGTTTATCCAGCACCTTCTGTAAGACAGTGCCTGGCACAGAGTAGGCATTTAATAAATGTTTGTTAATTGAATGTAAAGAACTCCCGGTGTGGAAACTCCCTCCACTGATGCAAAACAACAACACTTCAGCAATTTATGACCTTCAAGAGTCTTTTGGCACACTCCAATGGTTTGCTGTTAATTGCACATTTAGTATGAGAGACAAGATCAAAAACTTTGTCTTCCTGACTCTAAGGCTGGTCTTCTGTCCACTATGACATGCTGCCTTTTCTTAATCAATAGCCAGTTTTTAAAGTACTTACAATATGTTATACAGTATGCTAAACTCTGGGGATACAGAGAAAGGCAAAAGACCATCTTTGCTCTCAAGGTACGCACAGTTTAATGGGAGACAGCATCCAGAAGATTGGTGGGTTTTTTTTTTACTTGTTTTTTGATCTGGAGCTGTGATTTAATTGGATAATGCACTAACAACACACACTTAATAATTCTTGTCATATAATGAATAATATAATTCAGAATTGAGGGAGCTGGCTTTGGAGTTGGGATGATTTCTATTCAAGTCTCACATTTGACAAACTGACTTTGTGACTCTAGGAAAGTCACTTGACATCTCAGTACCCTTGGAAATTCTATAATTTTTTTTTAAATTCTGAATTTAAACACTAAATAAAAACTTCCACATCCACAATAGAACAAAAAAGAGAATTGTACATGAAACTATAAATATCTTATTACAATAAGTATAACTTCCTTTTCCTTTTATATATGTAATTAATTCAACCTATAACTTTCAAAACTATCCTGCTGGTTTGTGCTTCTTTCTGGCCTTACTTCTGTTCTCTTCTGTGATCTTTTTTAAAAAGATGCTTCAATGACACACTTTACTTCCTTTTGATTTTCTGCAACCCTGTTCTCTATTGCCCTTCTCCATTCTACCACATCCAATTGAGGGGGAAAAAAGAGAGATAAAGCCTTTAAAGCAAAAACAAAGCCTCCAATTGACCATGACTAAAAATGTCTGTCTCATTCAGCAGCTTGAATCTGTCACTTCTCTTTTAGGAGGTGGGTTCTATGTTTCTTCATAGGATCCTCAGGAATTATGTTTGGTCGTTGGATTGATAAGAATTCTTAAAGTCTTTCAAAGTTGTTGGGTTTTGGTGGTGTTATTGTTTATATTGTTTTGTTTCTGTCATTATGTATCAGTTGATACTAATTTTTCTAAGTTTTACTGAAACTGACCCTTTCATCATAAAGTATAACACAATAAACATTCCATTGTATCGGTGTACCTTAGGCAATTCTTTAGAAGTTTCAGAGAAGGTAGCAGTAGAAGGCATTGGTATAGGGAGTTTCTCACTGGGAAGCTTCCTCTTCTACAAATGAAATCAAAGGTCTGGTTTAAAAAATAATTAAAGAATATATAGATGAATATATAGAATATATATATATAATCCCTGCTTTTCACCATTTAATTCAGACCTATCACTAATCCCTCCCTCCATTTGAATTTTCTCTCATTATTTTCCTGGCCCAGTTCTTGGCTGCAGTCAGGATTGGAGGCCTCAGCTGTGGGGACCTGGAGCTTCCTGCTTCCATATCTTGTGCTCTGATGAGCCTGGGATTCAAGATGAGCTCTTCCGTGGCTTGGCTCTGTCCCTGCAGCTTAGAATATGCTAATGCCTGTTTTGTGACCCTGCCAAGATGGCCATCAAGACCTGGAAGAGCTACAAAATTCATGCTTAGGAGTTGTGAAGAAAGGAAAAAAATATCTATAAATAAGAGATATAGGTAGACAAGTGGGCCTGATTGAGGAAGGAGTACTTGGGGATGGCAAAAGAAACCAAGCAAACCTTTGTCTGACTGCCCCAGAATCATGGAAAATGGCATCATGGAAAGGATTTGGGGCTGGGAGACCTTGGCTTCTGGTCCCAACTTTGTCACTTGTTTCTTATGTGGTAGTGGGTAAACTACTTCTCTTTTCTGGGACATAGTTTTCTCCTCTGTAAAATGAAGGAATTGGATCAAATGGTCCTTTGAAGCTCCAAATCTCTGTGATTCTAAATGAGATAGATTAATCTTCTTCAGGGAATAATCCTTATAGACATAGGGGCAGAGACTTCTGGTCTCTGCCACTAGGGAAGCTTCTAAAGGGTTACCTGGAAGGTCTCCAGGTTGGTAGCTCCTGCCTTGACCCCACTCCCCAGGGACAACTGAGAAACCTTCAACTGGGGAGGGCATTCCAAGGGTGAGTGGTAGCATCCTTCTTCTTCTAACATTTAAGTAGTCAATGATTTTTTCAGACTTTCCTCCCAGAACTCAAGTCAACAATCACCTACTTGTTATGTACCAAGCTTTGTGCTAAGTGTTGAGAATACAAATACAGGAATAAAGAAAGATAGACCCTGTCCTGATGGAGCTTATATTCTAATGGGGGAAGACAGCACAGAAAAGGAAGTGGAAAGAGGTTGGGAGCGAGGGGAACTGAGATATAGAGAAAATCCAGAAAACCAGGAATATAGTCTGGAGAGCAATGAAGATATGACTGACCTGGGTGTCCTCCTTGTAGTGGTAAACTTCTGGGGAGAAGAGATCGCTGTGGTGTGGTAAAGAAAGGCCAGAGAGTCAGAACTAAGCCTCCAGAGCCCCAGTCCTAATTCCCCTATTTCCTTGATAGTGCCACCATCTTCTCAGTCACTCAGGCTTTTAGGACATTTTTCTAGGACATTTGGACCAAGTCACAGATCCATCAAGAGATTTCAGTGTGCCCATCTTCTTCTGGTCCCTTCAAAACAGACTATTTTCATCTTTTAAGATGACCTTTGACCATCTGATGGGCATGAGTACATTTGGGAATTGTTTTATGGGTGATAGTACATACACCCCAGGGCCATGCCTACCTGTTTGGGGACTCCTGGTGATCTTTGGACCACATTGGACCTCTGAGAGTTATCATAAGGAAAGCACTTTCTAAACCCTACAACACTATATAAATGTAAATGATATATATTTTTTCCTTCTCCTTACTATTTTGTAAACTCTATGTAGGCAGGAACTGTGCCTTATCTAAATTTTGTGGCTTCCCCAGTGCCTATTAGATACTTATTCAACATTTATTAAGTGCTTACTGTATGCTTGGCTCTATGCTAAGTGTGGCATGCGGACTAAAGTGCAGGTTATGGCTGTAGCCCAGGTGTGGAGGGATAAGGTCCTACACAAGGGTGGTGGCATGGTTAGAGTTCATTAATAAACATTAATTAAGGATCTACTGTGGAGGTCTGGCACATAGTAGGTCCTTAATCCATGTTTATTAATTGATTATCATGTGCAGGCATAGTATTAAATGCTGGAGATACAGAAAGAGTAAGAAAAGAGAAGAGGCATTGTTGACAGATGTTATAAAGGTAAAGGTCAGCAGGAGTTGGAGAGAGACAGAGAGATGGGATAGAGAGAGAGAGAGAGAGAAGAGGAGAAAGAAGAGGAGGAGGAGAAGGAGGAGAGAGAGATATCTAGGATGGCACCTCAGTTTCAGGTCTGTGGTAAAAGGGATTTTGTTCGAAGACAGAAGCTACGCTTTATAGTGCAGAGGGAGGTCTAGGAAGAGGGATTCCTTATAGAAGGTGAGGTCTTCCAGATACGCCTGCTTTCAGATGACATTGCACCATTTGCATGGGGCCCTGGCAAACTGCAGTGCTTTCTAAATGAGACGCATAATCAGTCAAAAGATTTCAGTCTAACCAACCACCTAGGAAAAACTAAATGGCTAAAGAATGCCTCCTGTCCCGATTATGTCATGCAGTTTGGTATGAAACCTACAGAGCTGACCAGCCATTATATATGTGTTGAATAGACACTGTGTAGATGGATAATGGATTGGTTGGTCCCAGGATAGTATTTATGAAATTGCAGTCTTTTTAGTGACCCCAAGCTTCTCCCTGAAACAAAAGTCTATCTTTTTTTTTTTAACACTAATGTTCTGGTGATGCTATATGGCTCCAAGTCATGGAATATCAACATCTCTGAGGAATCAAAATGGCAGGTCAACCAGAGGGCAGTGGAAAAATGCATTATGGGACTAACTAGGCTCTAGCATATTATCAGTGATAAATTATGTGCAGAAATGGCATGAATGATATCATTAAAAAGATATATGTCCAGAAAAAGATGTGGTCAAGGCACGTATTGAGAGCAATGGATAACTGATAGCCCACATTCTACATCAGTATCCATATAATATAGGGATCACTTAAGAAGGACCCTCTATTCTCTGGGTGGATACTTTATGGAGGATTTTGGGGATGACATGGAGATAGGAGTCCACTAGTTGAGATGGCATAGAGGGTTTGTATTTTGTACCACTGGTAGGAGTACTCACATTGATGAGATTAAGCATCCTTTGAAATTTACAAAGCATTTTATACTTCATTGGTAAAGATTCTGTAACTTTTAAGTCAATTGGATCCTTTCCCCACCTGCCAGTAGACCCCTTCTTAGTCTATCTAGTGAGAGTTGTTAGGTGCTAGTAAGAGGAGGTTATTTTGCTGTAGAGTTTTTGACCACCAGAGTCTGTTACAAAAGTAATATATAGCATGGTACCTATTCTCAAAGAGTTTAGAATCTTGTAAGGGCAAGAGTGTGTTGGTAAATGTTTAACAATCAGATCTCCAGAAATAAAGAAAAAGCATGAAGGAAACACTTTTAAGTTTAATTTCAATTATTAACATTTTCTCCATTATTTTCTTAAGTCTAGATATCAACAAAACAATAAACCAGGCCTTGAATTTTAGCATTTGCTGGGATTTCTGAGGTATAAATGGTTATACTGAAAATGTAACATTCTGCTTTTGTGAATGCTGAGAGGTAGATCCAGCACACCCTTGCTGATAGAGTCTTCAAATGAGGCGGGGCTGGGGCTAATGCTTTTACCCCAAAGTGGACACAACAGAAGAGCAGCTCTGCTATTTGAGGCCACATTTCCCCTTCTGTGTGTAGCCTTCCTGTTTATCTTCCATTTAATATTCCCTCTTCTGCAGTTGCCTCAGACCTACTCAATTCTTTCCTGGATGATGTGAATTGAATTGCAATGAGCCGAGGGTCAGGTTGGAGACATCCTTTTCCCTTCCCCACCCCCAGCCCCATTTATAGCCTAACTCTTCTGCCTTCTCCTATCTGCATTTATAACCTGGCACTAATTATTCACAGAGATAATTGCCCTTTGCAGGCTCCCCGTTAATTGAGATTGCTTTTGAGACTCAATCAAGGAGAGAATTAAGTGATCTTTCATGAAAGTGAATAAAGATGGCTGCTGAAAAAAAAGCAGTATGTATGTTTCTAGAGCCAGCTGGGTCAAGCCTGGGGAGGTCAAGTGTCTCCCTCCTCCCTAACCCTGCAGAGCCTGGAACCCTGTTTGGTGGTTAGTCCTCTAGTCCAAGAAACACATCCTGTGACACAGTGGAGTCAGGAGGCCAGGGCTTAAATCCCAGCTCTTCTTTGTGGCTTTAGGTAAGTCCCTTCAACCTCTGTGGGCCTCACTTTTCCCAACTGTAAAATAAAAAGGGTTTGACAGGGTGGTTTCTAAGGCCGCTTCCCTGTTTCTGTCATCCATTCTGGGCCTTCTTGGTGCCATCCATGGGATCTGTTGGCACCCCAGAGGAAAAGGCCCAGCCTGATTTTTTTGACTAGCATCTTTTGTATTAAAAAAACAAGTTTGTCTTAATTATGGAAGAAAAATCATGATCACATAAAATGCTGACCAATAAATTTTACAGCTACACGAAGGTTAATGTCAGTAGAACAACATTAATAACATGAACAGAATTTTAAATTTAATTTTAATAAAGTCAATAAATTTACCAAATCAAGACCACAACATAATTACAGTCCTTCAGAATAAATATTTATAGTTTCCATAATTATGATGTATTTAAGTAAGGGCATTTAAAATTATATATTAATTTTGGGGAATTGACCTGTTAGTAAAATGATCCATCATTGAAGGTATTTGTGTAGGATTATTCCATACTGTATCAATGAGATACTATTACTCAAATGCAGTCAAAGTAGCATAAAGCAAAAGCAGGTAGGTCAGGTTGTTAATCGGAGCTAGCTTCTCAGCTACAGTAATGATAGCTCTCCTTCATGTAGAACTTGAAGACTTGCAAAGTCCTTCGCATACATTATCTAAGTCTCAAAACACTGAAGTAAATGCTGTTATTATTCCTATTTGGTAGATGAGGAAACCAAGGCTGAGAGATCAGTGGCTTGCCTTTGATTACATAGAATCGGGGGTGGAATCTGAACCCAAATCCCTGTTGATTTCCAGTCTAGTCTAAAGAACTATTTTCCCTCTTCCATAGCTCCTCTCTCCAGGATGCATAGTGGAACCCTGGACTAGGCCAGGAAGCCTGGATTTTAATTCCAGTTCTTGCTGCAGGACCATGGACAGGTCACAACCTTTTTGGGCCTTGAAATCTCCAGATGGAAAATGGGATAATAAATATCTGCTCTACTTGACCTACAGTAGTATTGCAAAGCATTGTTTTTGAAAGCTCTTTGGAGAAATGCATCCAGTGCTCTATAAATGTGAAGGATAAATATAAGAAGGCTTACATGGGTCAGTGACCTCGTACTATTCCCAATGGCCACCTCTTTCTCCTGTCCCTTATTGAGAGGCAGCATGGTATAGTGGAACACACACTGCTTGGTCCTTGAAGACAGGGATTCATGTCTTGGCCTTGAGGCTTAGTAAGACATATGGAATGTGGTGGCTGGAAGGGACAGCTGGCTTGAGAGCCTTGCAAAAGATTTGAAATCTGGTTCTGTTGTTACCTTGAGAGCTCAGGCAAGAACACTTACATGTTCTGGGCCTCAGTTTTCTCATCTATAAAATGAAGGGGTTGGATGAAATGTCCTCTAAGCACCCTTCCTGCTCAGAAACTAAGGTCCTATGACCTCATATAGACATGACACATATTAATTAAGCACCTACCATGTACTGGGCATAAAGGGACAAAAATGAAATTGTTATTGTCCCTTAGAGTTTACATTCTCCTGGTAGGTTGCAACATGTACACAAGTAAGTAAAAACAAGATAATTTTGCTGAGAGAGACTAGGACTGGGGAATCAGGAGCTTCAGGAAGAAGGTGACTCTTGAGTTGAACCCTGAAGGAAGACAAGGATTCTGAGATGCTTAGATACATACCCATCTCTGCTGTTCTTAATGTACAGACCTGTTCTCTGCCATAGAATCAATAACAATATATTAAGTGTCTTAATTATTAAGCTTACCCTGTGTCAGGCACTGTGCTAAATTCTGGGGACAGAAAGAAGCACAAAGACGTTGTCCTCCCTGCTCTCAATGAGCTCCCATTTGGAGGCTGGGTATAGTACAGTAAGGAAGAGAAAGGACTTACCTAGAGCACTAGACAAATATAAGGCAGGAATTCTATTTTTATCCATAAGGGACATTGAGGAATGATGGAATTATTGATGACTGTAAAATAGGCAGTGATGTTTCCCGTCTTTCTTTGTGCGATGTGTGTGGCCTATGATATCGCATTTTCTGTCTCGATGATTTTACATTGGTCACCTCTATTCCCCACCCCCCACCCCCATATTGGGCATGGTCTCTCTTCTCACCTCTGCCTCCTAAAAACTTCCCCAGCTCTGTCAAAGATTTAGCTCAGATCCCCCATTTTACAGTTGGTTGCTTCTGGTCCTCCTAGCTACTAGTCCCTTCCTTCTGAGAGTGCCTTCATCTACTTTTTATATATCTTGTATGTTTGCTAGTAACATGTTGTTTACCCTCTTTAGAAGTTTTTGGAGGGCAGGGACTGTTTTTTTTAAACCTTTCTTTACACTTAGTAGGTGTTTAAGAAATACTTGTTAATTGATGTGTGTGTGTGTGTGTGTGTGTGTGTGTGTGTGTGTGTGTGTTTTGTTTTTTGGTATCCCTAGCTCTTAGTGCAGAATAATTGTTTATTAACACTGAAATGAAATAAAAAGTTTTTCTTGCTTTGTCTCTAAGTTCCTACTAGGCAGGGAGTGTCTGTACAATGTAATTTTAGGGGCTAGAAACCTGGATTCTGTTTCAGAGATGGAAGGGTTGAGTTCCCCCTTTGCCTTTGGGCAAGCAGGCACTTAATAAATGATCCAAGACTTTTCCTGATTATTTCATAATAGATATCTCCAGGGATGGGGATTCTTCTACCTCCCTTAGTTACCAGCTCTGCTGTCTAATCACCCTTACTGTTCAATTTAATTACAATATTCATTAGCAATTCTATGTGGCTGTCGATGGAGCTATAACTAGGATTAGGTGACTGGGGCTTTGCTCCAGGGTACTAGAGGCTGTGTAGAAACAACTGGGCTTAGCGCCTACTTAGCAAAATACAATTAGTTAAAATAGAAAGCTACCAGGGACAGTTCCCTGGCCCATCCTCAGCCTGTTCCCACATGGATACCTCCTCATCAGTGTTCTGGGGTCTCTGGCCTTCTCCCTCCAGGAGTTTTGTGGTGTCTCTCTCCCTTTTCCTTCTAACAGAATTTATTTTTAAAAGTTGACTATTTACTTATCCATTCATTCATGTATTTATCTGGCATTTTGTGAGGCTTTCCTTGGGCACTGAAATTGCTGATTATGGCTTTGCCCAGCAGTGACCTGGACCCTTTGAGAATACAAGAGAAGCTTAAAACAGAGTCCCCTTGCTGGAGATAATGAGTGAGACAAGACTCACATCCATCAATCAATAAGAGCAATCCAAGTGAGCATTCAGCCTGATTGCCAGGTTTTGCCACATAGACTATAACCCTCGGCGGAGTTCAGAGGAGGAAGAGCACAGTGGACCCAAGTAGGTAGGGGAGATTTTATATGGAATCTGGGCTTTGCAGGCTGGCTAGTGTCTGGATAGGTAGAGCATTCCAGGTACTAATAACCTCATGTGCAAAGGTACAAAGTGGGACCGAGAATGGTAGGTTTAAATGAAAATGCAAAATTGGCTAAAACGGAGAGTCCAGTTGAAAAGTCATGGTAGATAAGGCTGAAAAGCTGGGTTGGGGCCAGATGTTGAGAGGCACTGAATGCCAGGAGGATGAGTTTAGATTTGAACTTGTGTGCACTGGGGAGCCACTGAATGTTTTTGAGCAGCAGAAGAGATGTGAAAGTCATGCTTTAAGATAAATTTGTTGGCTGTTGCAGGATAGAGGGAGAACAGTTATGATAGTTATTGTATTTCACCAGCTATAAAATGATGAGGGCCTGGACTTGGGTGCTGTCATTGGAAATGGAAGAGAAAGAAGAGATTTTAAAAGCATTTACAAAGTGGTATCAATAGAACTTGATGACTGATTGCATGTAATCTGAGATTCTGAGCCTGGGAGACTGAGAGTGTAACAGGGAAGCTTGGCTTGGTTTGGTTGTGGAGGCCCTAGGTCAGGTTGGGACAACTTGAATTTGACTTCCCCTTGGAGAGGTCACTTGGTGGAGATCAGCAGTTCTCAAAGTGTGATCCAGGGACTGCTGGGGGTCCCCAGGACCCTTTCAGGAATTTCTCAAGGTCAAAAGTACTTCATAATAATATGAAGATGTTTTAATTTTTAATATGGTAATTATTGATAGAAATAGTAACTATTGATAGAAATAATCCACATAAACAAAAGCTCTTTTAGGGGCCTCAACAATTTTTATGAATATAAAGGGATCCTATGAACCTTGTTTTAGAATTCCTGATGTGGAGGATATTGCACACTGGGCATGGAGTCTGGAAGACTTGGCTTAGAATCCTGCCTCCGACACTTAGTAGCTAGAAGATCATGGACAAGTTACTTATTTGTCTCTCTGTTTCCTTATCTGTGAAATGGGAATGATCATCAAGCAATAACAATGATATTTCCTCCCAAGGATAACTTGTAGTATCTGACCTTGTAAGGTTCACATGACATGAAGTAGGTAAAGTACTCTGTAAACTTTAAAGCTCCATATAAATGCCAGCAATTAGTAATGTCCAAAGGAAGCTAGAGATAAGGGTCTGGATGGCATGTGAGAATTCAGCCCCGGGTGTAGATTTTGGGAGTCATACTGAGGAAGCCTCAGAGGACCTGGGTTTAGTTCCTGGCTCTGACACTACCTGTGTGACCTTTGGAAAGTCACTTTGCCATCTTGGACCTCAGTTTACTCATCTGTAGAATGAGAGAGTTGGACTTAGACGGAAAGGTTTTTAGCTCAAGATCTATGATCCAGGCAGGTTGCATTGTAGAAAGATTTCTATCAGGGCTCTTTCAGCTGAGGAGAAAGTATTTGGGGAGATAACATGTGTAAAGGTAGCAATGAAATTGTTGGATTGGATGGACTTACTGAGGTCTAGGTAAACATAGAAACATAAGGTAGAGAACTGCACCTTAGGGAATGGTCATAGAGAGGAGGAGGCAGAGAATGAGCCTGAGAAAAGAGTGGTCGGAGAAGTAGGAGGAGAACCAGGATGGGCTTGTATCAAGGAAGCCAAAGGAAGAAAGGGTCTCATGTAGAAGGAGGGGGGAGACCTGCTTGGGAAGAACTAGACGAATGGATTTATAATGAAGTGAGTAGAACCAGAAAATTATTGTATACAGTAACAGCAGTATTAGAATGATAATCAAATGTGACAACTACTCTGATCAGTACAATAATCCAAGGTAATTCCAAAGGACTCATGATGAAAAATGCTCTCTCTCCATCTCCAGAGAGAGAACTGATGAACTCTGAGTGGAAATTGAAGTATATATTTTTTGCTTTATTTTTGTGATTTTTTGGGGGTGATGGCTAATATGGAGATATGTTTTGTCTGATTTCACACATATAATTGGTGTCATATTGATTGCCTTCTTGATGGATGAGGGAATGGCAGGAGAGAATTTGGTAATTCAAAAATTTTTAAAAAAGAGAATGTTAAAAATAAATAATCATTATTTTAAAGGGAGGGAAGACTACAGAGTGAAATATTACAAAGAGGTTAAGGAGAGCAAGGACTGAATGGAGGTCATGAGACTTGGCCAAAAAGTTCCTTATGACCTGCTCCCTCTCCTACCGTGATTTAATTCTGTTTTGTATTGCTTGATTCCTGTAGGGATAGACAAACCAGCTAGCATCCTCTTCATAATGACCTGCTATATATCCTCAATTACTAGGAGACGGTTATTAAATCCCTCCTAAGCCTTCTCAGAGTTAATACTCTGATTTTGAGGATGTTTTGTGACTTTCAGCCTCAGAGGCACACTGAATTGTGGAAAGATTCCCATCAGAGGTCTGTGAACAGAGGAGAAAGCCTTGTATGGGGATAATTCACCGGTGGTGATAACTCCATCCAAACCATTTACAGAAAGTGGTAATTAACACAGCTTTGGAGAGGGGGTTTTGGGAGGAGATGATGGATGGGAGGCTCTCTCTTGGAATACTGATGTCCCTGATGTTCTCCCAAAGGCATCTTATTGATTGGAACAATGTAAGGTGATGATATTTCAGTAACTGGCAAGAAATATCTAATTCAGGCTGGCTGAGGACATGGAATTCCTTGTTCCCTTTCCTTGAGGGGCCTCCTAGGATTTGGTTGTTGGGATGAAGTTTGGAATTAGCCTCAGTAACATAGTATAGTGGAAAGAGGGTTGGATTTCAGATCACAGAATCTGCTTCTTAGCCGTGTGATCTTGGGCAAGTTATGACACTTTTCTGAGCCTCGGTTTCCTCATCTGTAAAATAAGGGATTGAACTAAATGACCTCTGAGCTGCCTTCCAGTTCTAAATCTATGAGTAGCTTGGTATTGTTGTCCTATCCTCTGTACTTTGCCATCGATATATCAATCAATGAATAAGCATTTATTAAATGTTCTCTAGGTGTCAGGCACTTCGTGACTTGCCCAGGGCCACTTTTCTGGGCCTCACTTTCCTCATCAGTAGAATGAGGGGTTGGATGAGTGATGCCTAAGATCTCTTCTGACTCTAAATCCATGACCCCTATTCAAAGTCACTCACCTGGGGATATGATTTACTTATTCTAGTGAGACTGCTCTAGCTGAGGACACTTCTCTTCTGTCCTTCCTGGGCCAGCCCAGCCCAGGAATGGCTGGGGTCTTCCAGGGTGCTGGCCAAGGTGGGATGGAGGAGGCAGTGCTGACTGGTAGCAGGACTGGAGGAAATTTAGGGCCCAGGATTTGTCTGTAGCAGAGCAAGGAGGAAGGGGCCAGTTGGAGGCTGAAGGGACTAGATAAGGCCTGGTTGGCACAACGGAAAAAGTACTCACAGTTTCAACCTATCAAATGGATCCTGAAAAGAACTGGAAGCAAAGGTTATGTCCCCTGTGATGAAGAGCAGGAATTACACAGCAAGGCTGAAATGGCCTCTGATAGTGGAACTGAAATTCATTCATTCATTTATCCTTTAAAGTTATCCCTTTAAGTGTTTCCTGGGTTGGGGCATCAAGGATGCAGAGATGCATGACCCGACCTTGTGTTTTCATGGACTTTGCTGTGTGATCGAGAGTAGCTTACTTCCTCTTTCTCAGCCTCAGTGTCTTCACCTGTAAAGTGGAAATTATTATATCTACAGTATTTACTCCCTAGGGTCCTTGGGAGGGTTGGATGTAAGTGTCTTTGCAAACCCTAAAGTGGCAAATGTATACCCGCCATATTGTCTCCTTCTCATTGTTATTATTAATAACATAGCTAGAACTTCCACAAGGGAGAGTGGTCTAAATGCTGAGAGCCCAGCACATGCCTGGAATGTGAGAAGGGAGCTTTAACCATGGCGAGGGAGGAGGTGAGGCCTGAGTTGGACCTTGAAGGAAGGGTAGGTCTTCTACAGTCAGAGACTGAGTGTCCATTTCCAACATGGGGGCCTCCATGAGAAAAGGCATACTGATAGGAGAGGTCAGGGCAAGGAGGAAAGATGGAGAGTGGTCCCTTTGGGTTGGAATAGAGGATACGATGAAGGGGGAAAAAGACTGAAAAGGAAGAGCATTGAGGTGACTCAGGGGATAGAGTGCTGGGCCTAGAGTCAGGAAGACTCATCTTCCTGAGTTCAAATCTGGCCTCAGACATTTACTAGCTGTGTGACCTTGGGCAAGTCATTTAACCCTGTTTGCCTCAGTGTCCTCATCTGTAAAACGAGCTGGAGAAGGAAATGGCAAACCACTCTAGTATCTTTGCTAAGAAAACCCCAAATGGGGTCAGAGAATCAGATGCAGTAGAAAGGGTTGAGCAACAACAAGACTGAAAAAGTAGGTTGTTAAAGGCTTTAAAATGCCAGGATCAAGAAGTTTGTGCTTTATTTGGCAGACAGTGGGGAGCACCAGATACTTCTGAGCAGAGGAGTGAAGCCTTAGGAAGCTCACCCAGGAGGCGAGGGAGGGCTGTGTTGGAGAAGAGTGAGACCAGGGCCAGGAAGGGCAGGTTAGCTCTTAGTCAGTGGCTGTGGGAGAAGAGGCAAGGGTGGTACAGAGTAGTGACCGCGGCAACGGAGGTATTTCGGGAGCATTTGTTGGCAGATTGAAGAGGAACAAGGGAACTCTGGCCCCATGCAGGTTCCCATTGCCCAGCCCCCTCCCTTAGCAGGATCTCCTGCTTCTAAGAAAGAAGCCCAGGGAGCAGATGTCAAGATCAGATCTCCCGGCAAAGAGCATTCCAGGCAACAACAAAGAGCCTTTTAGTGGCCTCGGCCTCCAAAAGGAGACCAAGGAGCTCTCTGGGCCCTGAAAGCTGATAGCCAGGAAGACTGCAAATAGCTTTTGCATCTGGTTTTGTAAAGGAGGCAGAATTGCCTGTGGATCAGGTTTCCTCCAAGACACTGAGGTAGGGGGAGGGAGAGGAGGGGCTGGCTGTAGGCAGGAGCCAGGGGAAGGCCTGAGGGAGGAGCCCAGACTTAGCTCTGCTGGTGGGAGAGCTTCTATGAAGGGGGGAGGGGAAGAGGGGAGCAGTGCCCGGATAGTAAGCAAAGCAGCAAGATGTGACATATCATGCGTCAATGTCCAGGTGAGAGAACAAGCCTACAAGCATTAAATCCTCGTATGCACAGAGGCATCACAGTGTAATGGATAGAGGAAGGCTTGGGTTCCAGTCCTTTCTCTGAATACTGGCTGTGTGACTCTGGGCAAGTTACTTAGCCTCTCACTGCCTCAGGGGCCTCTTAGACCATACAGAGAGACTGCCCATTGCCATGCGCAGGTCCCACCAGGGGGATCTCTTACACAAATGGAACCCCAGTTCCCAACCTCTTTCCTTTCTTCTTCCTCCCTCTGCCCCCCCAAGTATGATTCACGCATTTTGTTGGTGCTAAGAATACCAAGACACAGTGAGAAGCATGCGTGTGTATCTTCATGTACAAGCATGTGTGTGCATTTATCAATAAACAGATAAACATATGTTTTAATTCTCTACATATATGTATATGTGTGTGTATGTGTTATATATACCGTACAAGGTTATGAATGATAAATCACTGGAAAACAAAATGGAAGATATACGTATGTATTATTAACTTTCTATGTGTGCTTGTACATTTTTGCATATACTTGTCTCCATAGAATTTAGGCTTTTTGTAAATTGGGATGATGGTATTCTTTGATACTTGGCACAAAGTCAGTACTTCATAAATGATTGATTAATTTTCTTGGCTTTTGAGGTAGCCTGGTCTAACACTCTTACAAATGCAGAGAGCTAGGACCAGTGGACACTCATGCATTTTTCTGTAGAGGAGGTGGGAGTTATTTCATTATAAGGGAGAATTTCACAGCCCTGAGACCTGGGCAGAAATGGAATAAACTGCCTCAAAGACCAGAGGCTCCTTGGTACTGGAAATAGTCAAATAGAGAACGGATAAACACATAATAGAGATGTAGAGGGGACCCCAGGACTGGGAACAAAGTCAGAATATTCATGCATGCATTCATTCATTCAGCAAATATTTATCAAACACCTATTGTGTGCAAAGCACTACTCCTGCCTACATACTGGGATACAAAGATGAAAAATGAAAAAATCCTTCCCCTCCAGGAGCTTATGATCTAATTAGGGGATACACACAGATAAGTATAATTTGATGTAGAATGTGAGGGGGGAAAGGACAAAATGATGCAGGAAGATAATATTTTCAGCTGGAGATTAGGGAAAGCTTCATGGAGAAGAGTTGGGCCTTAAAGGGAAGGCAACAAGCATTTACATAGCTCCTACAATATACCAGGTATTGTGCTAAACTCTTGACAAATATCTCATTTGAACTTCCCAGCCTCCCAGCAAGATAGATGTTCTTCCTCATTGTACGGTTGAGGAAACCCAGGCAAACAGTGGTTTGCCCAGGTTCATACAGCTAGTAAGTATCAGAGGTAGGATCTGAACTCAGGTCTTCCTGACCCCAGGTCCAATACTCTATCCACTAAGCTGCTTGTTTATTTTGATTGGAGTATAAAGTACATCAAAGTAGGTTAGGGAGTAGACCTGTGATTTCACTGGTGGGAGGGGCTCATAGTGCCCCTTCTATTAGTACTGGTCAGCACTTTCTTTGTCACTTAGATTTGTTAGGAAGGTATATAGACCTATAAGTAGGTAAGTGACCTGCCTAGGGTCACACAACCAATATGTGTCAGAAGAGGGAATTGAACCCTGGTCTTGCTGGCTCTGAGATCACCTGTGTCAAACACATTACACTGCCTCTCACTGCCTGAAGGTAAATAGTGAGAAAAAAAGTCAGGAAGGGCCCACCAGAGCCATATCATGGAGAGCCTACAAAAGAGCCTGAGGAGTTTATGTTTTATCCTAGAGGCAATAGAGAGCCACCAAGGGTTTTTGAGCAGGGGAGTAACATGGTCAGACCTAAGGCTTAAGTAGAGGACTGCTTGCAAAGGAGAAATCCTGGAAGTAGAGAGACCAAGCAGGAGGCTCTTACATGTCTGAGAGGGGGATGATAAAGACTGGGATCCCAGTCTTGGCTGAGCAGGTGGTAAGGAGGGGCAAGATTCAAGAGATTCTTTTGAAGTAGATGCCCCAGAACTTGGCATTTGATTGAATGGGTGGGGCGAAGCTAGAGGGAAGAGTCAGCAGTGACTCTGAGGTTTCAAATCTGGTAGACTAGAAGGTGGCAGGACCAGCAGAAGCTACAAACACTTGGCAGGAGGGGGATGTCGAGGGGGAAGGCGATGAATTCCATTTTAGACATAGAGAGTTTGAATTGTGAGTTGGACGTACAAGTAGAGACTCCTGGCAGCTGGAGATATTTTAGGACTGGAGTTCAAGAGAGAGAGACTAGAAGTAGATATTGAGAGATATCTGCCGAGAGGGAGTGGCTGTTTCCTAGAGGAGAGGAGAGGGGAGAGAGGGAAGAGGAGAGGAAAGGGAAGGGGAGAGAGAGAGAGAGAGAGAGAGAGAGAGAGAGAGAGAGAGAGAGAGAGAGAGAGAGAGAGAGAGAGGGAGAGGGAGGGAGAGGGAGAGAGAGAAAGGGAGTGGGAGTGCGCCTTAGGGGATACTTGCCTTTGGGAATCTGGGAGGAAGTAGATGAAATTGTAAGAGCAATCTGGGAGCAGGAAAGAAGAAAACAAGGGGAAATGAGGGTACAGAAAGAAAGGGGATGACCTAGTGCTTAGCATAATGCCTGTTATATAGAAGGTGCTTAATAAATGTTGATTGATTGATTGGCTGGCTGACTGTATCAAGTGTAGGTCACAGGATTGCTGAATTTGGAATTAAAACCTGGATTCAGTCATCTGGAGGATTGGAGGACTAAGTGACATGGTACACATCACAGGGAACTGGGATATTTGGGGAAGTCTGTAGTGAGGAAGGCTGGAAGGGTAGGATTTAATATTACATGACCTTGTCTAGACTCATGTGTTCAGGAATCATCCCCCAAGCATGCTGATGAGGGGAGGAGCTCTGCTGAGCCTCTGCCATGGACATCCTCAAGTCTCTGGGGCCATGCCCCACGCCCTGTCCATGGTGGTTGCCCATGGTCCCAGATGAGGCTGCCTGCTACTTCAGCCCAGAGGAAGGCACTGGGGGAGGATGGGAAAGAATGGATAAGAAAGAAAAATACACTGACCCAGGATAATTACTTCCTCTCCTGCCCTGACTTCCTGTGGCTTTCTGTGCTAACCCCACTGTAACTCTTATTAACTATCTTTGTCATTCTGTGGGTGGGAATGTAAGAACCTATCTCCCCAGGGCAGCTGTCTGCATGAGCCCACGTTCCAGACAAAGTTCTTTTAGAAATTGTCTATTGCTCATGGCCCAGTGAGTTCTTCAGCCTGGGCTGTCCCTTCTTGGGCCACATTTTCTGGTAGAATCGAGTGACATTCATTTGGGTTGGCATTTCAGATAACAATTTATAGTTTCAGAACACTTTACAAACTCTATCACATTTAATTCTTATAACAGATCCTGGAAAAAGGCAGGGCAGGCATTACCCCCATGTTGCAGATGATAACACTGAAGTTAAGTGAGTTGCCATAGGATAGGTCATACAACTAATAAATAATTGAGCTAGAATTTGAGTTATAGGCTCATAGTTGTAGAGTTGGAGGGGCCTTTAGAGGACAGCTAGTCCAATCCCTTTATGTTACAGAGATTCAGAGGGGCTGAATGTCTTGGACAAGGTCACAAAGGTAGCAAATGGTCTAGGCAGGATTTGAACTCAGGTCTTCTGACTCTACCCTGGGAATCTGGGACTTCTAAGTCCATTGTTCTTTCTACCACATCATGCTGACTGGTTTAGGTGCAAGGGATATGTAAGTGTTACATTAAATAATCACTAACCAAAATGTGTGATACGAACTATGGTGTAGCAGGCATCAGGATAGTGACAGATTGGTGTGGGCTAGTGCTATCAGAGAACGTTTTGTGGAGGATATAAGATTTGGCATTGGCCATGAAGCATGGGCAGAGACTCAGAGACTCAGAAATACAAGGCATTTCTGGAAGGGAGAACGGATGGTACAAGGGATCAGAAATGGTAATGAGGATGGTGTGTATGGAAAGGAGAGAAGACTGGCCTGGCTGTTGTGGAAAGTAAATGTTAGTGGAGTAGGGGAATCAAAGAATCCCAGAATTTAAAAACTGGAATGGACCTTAGTGTCATAGTCTTACCCAGCCCCTACCCAAAGAAGAATCCCTCTTACAATTCATGTGGAAGTGGGTAGATACAACATTTGCTGGAGGACCTATAATGAAGGCCCCCATTCCACTTTAAGAGAGCTTTAATTATTCAGAATAATTAGCCAAAATCTGCCTCTTTGAAACTTTCCCCTTTGCTCCTGGTTCTACTCTTAGAGGCTTGTGATTGGATAGAGAGAATGGGACCAGACTTAAAGAAATGTTACATATAAGGGCCCAAGGGTCTACACAGTTGCCTACACGCAGACCACAAGAGGATAATTTGTACCTAGAGAGAGTTCCAGGGCTGGAATTGATCAAAGTTTGTGTCCTTTTTTATTCTCAGTGTCTCCTGGTTAGAAAGTGAAGGGGGAGCTTAGAGATGTCAAGGGCTGTTTGCTCCCAGAGACTGGTGGGAGGTAGATGGAATTTGGTCATTTCATTCAGAGGCCAGGAACCCTATAGTCTAAAAGTCTAGATATAACCTCAGAGGTAGACAGGACCTTAGTCATCATCTTGTCCTAGCTTAGGGAGGAAAAGTGATTTGCCTGCAAGGAGGAGGAGGAAGGCTTGAGACAGAGTTGGACTTTTTCAAAGGACAGATGGGCATTGGCTCAGTAGACTAGAAGACTTTCTGTATAGTAGAAGCTCTTGTGTTCTGACATTGTGGGAATTTGCTTAGCCTCCAGTACACAATTGTACCATTCTAGGTAGTTGAGGCAAATTCAATAGGGAACAAATGGAAAAATCCAAAAGGTAGACAGTGAACAGAAATATAAAGTCAGGAGACTTGGAGGGCTAAGTTTTTAAAAAGGAGGACCATTCAACATGGCTGATGTTTGTTAGTTTTGCTCAACTCTAACTCTCCCTCTCCCCCTCCCTCTCTCTCTCTTTCTTACTCCTCTCTTTCTCTCTTTTCTTCCTCTTCTTTCTTCTTCTCTTCCTCCTCTTTCTCCTCCTTATTTTCCTTTTCTCTCACTCTCTTCCTTTCACCCTTCCCTTTCTCTTTCCCTCCACCCCTCTTTCTCTCTTATTCTTTATTATAAGGAAAGACTCTCTGGGAAATAAAGGAGGAAGATTTATTTGGAAATATAGGTGATATATTAAAAATCTTTGGTAAAACTGAAAAAATGAGATATTTATAAAGTGTTTAACACAGTGTCTGTCCCAAAGTAGGTTTTTAATAAATGCTTTATGTCCTCCCTCCTACCCTTAAAAAGTAAAGTTCTGTTTTTTTTAATAGGATCATGCACAGAGTATGGAGAGTGTGGGTTTCACCATAAATGTTTCCTTGAAAGTCTAGATATTAGGAAATGATGTCCCAAAGAGGGGAGATTAGAAATGGGCACCAAGAGATTAATACTAGCCCAGGGTAACCAGCAGTGACTTCAGTTCAATTTAACAAGCATTTATTAAGCACCTACTAAATACAACACAGTACACTGGGCACTGGAAATGTCCAGCCAGAAGCAGCCCTTAAGAACCTTACATTCTCACTTGGTCCCACCTAATTCAGTGGGACTCCACTTGAAATGAACTTCCCTCTTAAGCCTGAAGGGCAGCTCTTTTATAAGGAAGGACTTAGCAGCAGAAGTAAATCCATTAATCTAGACAGAAAATGATAGAATTCCACAACTACAATTTTTTTCTCTTATATCACTTCTGAAAATCATGGTAAGAAACACAGAAAGAACATTAATACAGAGTCAGGAGACCTGAAGTCTTTGCCACTTCCTAACCCTGTCATTTGGGACATCTTCCAAGGCTGGTGGATCCTATGAGGACTTTGGCTTCCCCACCCTGACCTTCACCTTGAGACTGTATTTTTGTTATGGTATCTGCTTTGTATCTGTTGAACTAGAAAAAAAGATGGAAAATGCAACCTTTCTGTTAGGGAATGGCTTACTTGGCTGTGAAGTTTTTGGTGACCTGGCGTGTTACTGTTGAGAACTCAGGCTCAAAGATGAGAAATGAGTTAGAGTTAGATGACCAGGCCAGGGTCTCCCTGGGAGGCCAATGATTCTGCTTAAGTCTTTGGTGACCTGGTGTGTTACTGTTGAGAACTCAGGCTCAAAGGCCAGAAATGACTTGTCAAAGGCCACACACTAAGTCACCAGCAAAGCTGGGACTAGAACCCAGGACTCCTGACTCTCAGCTCAATCCTCTTTTTGTTTTAAAATCCAGCCAGCATCCTCTTTCAAGTCTTCTAGAAGGTGGTGCCTTGAGGGGAGTTAGGGCTTCCAAATGTGCAGGCAAGGAGAGAGGGCATCCCAGGCATGAGGGACAGCTTCTGCAGAGACATACAAGTGGACAGTGGAATGTCATTTACAAAGAATGGCAAGTGGGCCAATTTGACTGGAATATGTGGTTCTTTGGGGGTGGGGAGGAAGAGGAATAACATGAATAATTTGAAAAAGGGAATTTGGAGCCAAATTGTAGAAGACTTAGAAAAATACTGGGCAAAGGAGTTTGATGCTGTTGTCTCTTCTCACCATCCCCCCTCGGGGGGTAGTGGGGAGCCATGGAAGATTCTTGAGAAGGAGAGGGACCCGGTCAGATCTGTTGTAGGAATATCAGTTTGACTGATGTATGGAGTATGACTTAGAGAGGAGAGAAAGTGGAGTCAGGAAGCTAATTACAAAGATATTACATTTAAATGAGAGTGGCGGGGGGGAGCCTCAAACTAGAATGGTTGTAAAGTGAATAAAGCTTAAGGAGACAGATTCGAGAAATGTGGAGGAAGAATTAATAAGACTTGGCAACTGACTGGGTTTGGGGAGGGAGGGAGAGTGAAGAGCTGAGGATGTTTCTGAGATGGGAGCCTGGCTGGCTTGGATACCAGGGAGGGGGGTGACCTGAATGATAAAGAAAACAAATTCTACCCAATATAGAGAAAAGACAGCCTCGGGATGCTGGAAACCCAGATTACCAATGAGGTCATTAGTGTCTCATGAGAAAAGAGTGGTGTGAGGACCTAGGATGTAGGAAAATCCATGAGCACCAGGCCCAGGACTGGGGCAGGCAAAAGAATCATGGGAGATTTGTCAGCGAAGGCAAGAAGAGAGGTCAGGCTTTGCTCCATTCATGTAACAGTGAGGACCAGGCTTTATTCTTGCTTATAGACTTATGAGATTTCTCCTGAATCTTTTTTAGAGCTTTCCCCTTGGTAAGTTATTCTTTAGGCCATGGGTGGGGAACCTACAGTCTCAAGGTGGCATGTGGCTCACCTCTGCTTTAGGCCCCTGTCCATGGTCTGTGTTTTCCCATTCTTGCTAATCTCTAAAAACCCTTATAAAAATACCAGTGGGGTTTGTGGGTTTCCTTGAGGATAGGGGAAAGCTTTGAAACTAGTGACTAGTTTCTGCAGTGGCCTGGAGGAGAGGGGAACCCCAGGGGGGAGAACAAATGGTAGCAGCAAAGCAAGAGAGCAGGTGGATGGGTCTCTAGGGTTTCTGGGAGGAAAAAAAACAAGACGGGGTGACTTAGGGAATGACAGAGACCCAGAAGTGATCTGGAATGAAGGAGTACAATACAGGAGACCCCTGGGGATCCTCTGTCCTGGAATAAACAAACTGAAAGGAGATAATAGACTAGAATTTCCTAAGGGTCAGCTAGTCAAACCTCAGCCCACAGAATCACAGAGTTTGAGAGTGAAAAGGTTCCTATGGCCAGCTAGTCCAAGCTCTGCATCGAAGAGCTCATGGTTATTGATGAGGTGTTGACATGGACCGAGAACATTCTTCCCCTCCACCTCTTAGCATTCCTAGATTCTTTTCAAGGAAGCCCTTTTGCCTTATTCTCCTCCTAATTACTTGTGTTTCTCCCCAAATTACCTTGAATTTGTTTTACTTAATATGTGTATTTGTTTCTCCCCAAGATATTGCACTCTCCTGAAGGGCAGGGACTATTTCTTTTGTACAACAAGCCATAGTCCATATAGTAGGTACTTAAAAACAGTAGCCACATAGTAGATATTTAATAGTAAAAACAATAGTATAACACAGTAGGTACTCAATACTAAAGTAAAAGGCTTGTGGAATGATTGATCCATAGTCTTTAGAATAAAAGTTCTTAGGATTTTGTGTTCTGAACAGTATCTAGTATCCTGTAGGTTCTTAATCAGTAATTCTAGAGCCATAGGATGCCAGCATTGGTAGGAGCATTAGAGATCATCTCCTATGAGACCAAATGGCTTAGGGGATTTGGAGTCTGAGGACCTGGGTTCGAATCCTATCTCTGATACATACTATCTATCTGACCCTGAACTTTGAACCTTAGTTTCCTCATCAGTAAAATGGGTCAGTAGAGTTAGATTAGGTAATTTCTGAGTTCTCTCCAGCTTCTTCCTTTTACAGAAGAGGAAACTGGGGTTAGATTTTGTTAATGGTGAATTCCAGGCTAGAACTCAGTTTTCCTGCCACTCAAACCAGTGCCCGTATCACTCCTCAGGATCATCCCTGCTTACTCCCTTTTACTCTGTAAGCCTGATGTTGGGGTCAGAGATGGTCCACAGGGCACACAAGACCACCATCACTCAGAAGCCTGGTTGGCTGAAGGGTCCTGAGCTAATGGGGAGTCACTGCTTCTGTCTTCAGCTGGCATGGTCTCTGCTTTCTTCCAGTCCTTCCAAACCCCTTGGTATAGGTTCAGGAGACCCTTCTCCTCTCCTTTAACAGTAGAAATAGTTATAACTGATAAGAGTAATAACTGACAATAATAGTTCACAATATATAGTGTTTTATGGTTTGCAAACTATTTGATGAATCATAGCTAGCATTTGCTAACATTATCTAATTTGACCTTCCTGTGAGGAAAGTGCTGATATTATCTCCATTTATGAGTCTCATAGTGGTTTAATGACTTGCCCAGGATTGCCCAACTAGTAAAGGTCTGAAATAGGTTTTAACACAGGACTTCCAGACAGACAGGTAGGTAGAAGGATAGATCCATGGTTGAGAATTCTCTCCAATACCATCCTGATGCTTCCTAGATTGTCTAGAGAATCTCTTTTTTCAATGGACAACACCCTAGTTTTACATTCAGTGAACATTTAAGTACCTGTTGTGTGCAAAGCACTGTGCTAAGACCTGGAAAATATACAAAGTTTCGATAAAACCTAGTTCCTGCCCTCATTGAGCTTATAGTCTAGTAGGGTGACAAGACACACGTACAGAGGACAAATAAGAAAATTGCCTCCCACTACACATAGTAATACATGATAGATATAGTAGAGGTCTGGAAAACAAGGTGCTGTGTATCTGAGGGGGAGGGCCATTACAACTTCAGTAGGTATGTGTGTGGGGGCAGGGCAGAGGGAATCTGGAAGGGTTTACAGGAAGAGGTGGCATTTGAGGTGAGTTCCTACATATCTTTTTGAATCTGGCCTATGTTTAATTGGTTTAGGTAACTGAGAGATTAGGTAAGTCACCCATTCCAAGGCACACAGTCAGTGTATGTATTTAGACCCTCATATATATTTGGGAGTCTTTATTTTAGCTACCACTCCCACTGACAAAGACTAATTACCTACATATACCTACCTAGAACCTCTAAGGTTCTTCTCTAACACTAGCTTGTTTTTCCTTATATCTATCACCTAGTACCAGTTGGGTGATCCTTAATCTTGCTAATTTAATGATTAATATCCCCACTATCAATTTAGCCATTTATCTCCTTGATATCAAGCCCTACCTGGGACAGCTACTGGGTGTAGCAGTAACTGAGGAGTCCCTGACCTCTATCAAGGGAGGGATACAGGAGCTCTTTCTCACACTAGGAGCTCTCTATACTGATAAAGCCATAGGTTTTCTCTAGCATTGTTCTTTTGTCAACATGCTGGTTCCTGCCAGTCCCTTTAACTCACCAAAGCCAGCCACTGCATGGGTAATGAGTGCACTTCAGTTGGCACAGTGGAAGCCTCAAGTCAGCACAAGGCTCTGATTTCAGGGCATTTCCTGTCTTCATGACCACTCATCCCTTTCTTTCTTCACCTCCCCCAGAGCTAGCACGAGCACTCTGCCTCTCCCTCTGTTCTCTCTCCATCTTTCCTCCTTGCCTCTCTCTCTGCCTGTGTCTATCTACACTCTGCTTTGGCTCTCATTTCTCTCTCTGTCTTTATGTCTCTGTTTATTGATTCTGTCTCTCCCTTCTTCTTTCTCCCCTTCTGTCTCTTGTCTCTAGCTCTGTCTGTCTCCTTCTTCTTTCTTCTTGCTCTCTTTCACTCCCTGTGTCTTTATGTCTTTATCGATCTCTGTCTCTCCTCCCCTCCCACCTCTGTGTCTGCTTGTCGCTTTCTCCTGCTCCTCTATCTGTCCATCTGTCTGTTGTTTGTCTGTCTGTTTCTCATTCTGAGATACTAGTCTATAATGGTTCTTCTTTAAACCTGAGCTGGTATGGTCCCAAGGCTGCCCTTTCTCATCCCCAGCTGTGAGATTGTATGTATACATGCTGCCCCGAGGAACGAGGTGGGCTGACTCTTTGGGTACAGAAATGGCTCGGCCTTTCAGTCATGTGATGGGGCCCTGGGTCTGTGCACATTCCATAACCCAGCCCTGCTCCTAACTGGAAACAGACTTAGTGGGGCTGACACATGTGGAAAGCCCAGCTTCTCTCTAGCCAGAGGATCCTGGCGTCTGTTTGCATGAAGTGCCTCAGAGATTGTTTTTAAAGGGATTTGAATGCCTCCCAAGACCCCATGCCTCTTATTCCAGGTCAATGCTATTTACAAATATCTTTGGAGTTCCCTTTCTCCTTTAGTTATATTTTGGTTGGATTATATCTGGCTGTTTTTGAAGCCCAGGATACAGAATCAGATTCTTCTAGCTGATGGGGTTGGGTGTTGGAAATGAGTAAGATACACTTTTTGCCCCTTCTCTAGGAAGGGTAAGGAAACTTCAAGCTTGAGCTTTTGAAGGCCTGCACAGGCAGCCAGGCCTCCTAAGAAACTCTATTGAGGGTGTACCACCCTGGCAAGAGCTTCTCTAAAAAAATGGTCAGTGGGACCTTCCTTCTGTGACTCCACAAGGAAGAACTCATTCTACAGGAAAGGAGCCCACTCTCCAGGGAGCTCAGGGTATCCGTTGAAAGCTACAATAATTCTCTCTTGCCTGAAGAAAAGTCATAGAATCATAGAAAGCAGAATACCTCCCCTCTTTGGGCCTCAGTTTCCTTATTTGTAAAATGAGGCTTGACTTGATCTCTAAAATCCTTTCTAGTTCTAATTTTCTTTGATTCTTAGAATGCTAGAGTAGGGATCCTGAGAGATCCTCTTTTCTAAGCTCTTAGGCCAAGTCCAAAAACAGTAGCAGCAACCCATTAGCTCATGCCTCATTCGTTTCTGTATAAGTAAATTTTTCCAGTGAACTGAAGCTTATATTTTTAAGAACAGATTTTAAAAAAATTAGTCTTTAGAAGAGGGAAATATTTCCCAAACCTTTACCACAATACCTTTCTTCTTATGGTGTAGCCTGTAACCTGTGTGCCAGTAGACCTTTGTCTCTTTTGTTCTTTTAGAAGGACCAGATTCAATTTTAGGCCTTTCCCAAATAAAAAAAAATCTCCATGGCTCATTGCCCTAACCCAGAAGCCTCCCCTAGAAATGTTATAATCTGAGAGATGCATAGGGTTGTTTGCCTATACATTAAATGTGCCCAGACTGCTCTGTTTTATGAATTCTCATGTTTGATTTAAAAAAAAAATTGTCTATAATCTGTTACTTCCTGCTACTATCACTGTGCTAGAACTTGAATTTTATGATCTGTTGCAAGTTGTGAAACTAGATCCAGAATAGAATTGTGTGTAAAGTATGAGTAAATGACCTTTGAGTAATGGTTGGAGAAGTTGTCTTGGTGATTAAAATTCTGATTTCCAAATCTTGTGCCATCTATCTTGGCAGTTCAGTGACTGTCCCTCCCCAGCCCCCCTTGCTTTTCCTCTCCATTGTCAGCTGTTTTCTGGGTCATGGAGGTTGTTGGAGAAGTGACCTCCAAATAAGTGAGGTGTCACTATATTGATGGGATCCTGTGACAATAGCATTGCTCTGGAACATTGGCACATAGCAGTGACCAGAGGAGGATGGCAGCATCATAGCAAAATTCTATGACTGTGGTGAAGCTTAAATGAAGGCACTAGATGCCAGATCTGACTTCCTTAACTCCTTAGGCTATAAGAGAATGGAAATGATTATCTAACATTAGTAGCTGATCTTTGGGGGGAGACACTGTGACGGCTTTCCACCTAGGGCTACCCTGCCTTGAGAGAGCATAATTCTTCATGAGATCCATTCAGCTCCTTTCTGGTATGTTAGGGTGTGACTCAAATTCTTCTGCTGTTTTTAAGCCTTTTCAGCAAAATCTTCTGGATTCCAACCCTGGAGAGCCTCCTTCTCCCCCTCCCCCCATCCTGGGCTAGAGTCAAGTCATGGGAGTGTTTTCTGTAGAAAGGATTGGAAACTTGGTCCAAGCCAAACAGAAAGACAATATTATGGAGCCAGGAACTCTGTGCAGTGTTGAAGCTTGCTTCCTTTTCCTTTTCCATAGGCTCTATCAAAGCCTGCGCTGCTTTGAGCTCACAGGTCCCCTGCTTTGTAGTATTTTTCATAATAATAACAATTGACCAAGTACTTTGGACAATGATCCAGATGAGGAGAAAGACTGAGTGACTTGCCCAGGATTTGAACCAAGGTCCAGTGTCCTTCATTATACCACATTTGCCACTTTATATGGTGCTTTGGGAGTAGGGAGGGGGCTCTTTCCCTCTTGTCACATTGCTGACCGCCCACCCTCTTCTCCCTCCTTATTAGAGCACTTAAGCTATGCTGGGTAAGCTTAGATGTGAAATATTGGATATTGGAATTTCTTCAGGTATGGGTTGGACCAGTTGGCCCTTGAGTTTCCTTCCCATCCTGAAATTCTGTGATTCTGGAATCCATGTAGATGTCATTGTGATTAAAATAAGCTTATTTAAATGCATCACTGAATTCATGGTAGTTGTAAAAATTACTTTTCTCAGTCAGGGGATATTAGCAAGTACAACTGTCATTACATGGGGTGTTATAACTTTTTATTTTTACATTTGAAAGGGGTTCTCACACTTGGAAAAAGTTGGGAACCAACGATGACACATTTTAAAAATTTGCTTTTTGATCAGATGCTGAGATTTCATTGATGTAGGGCAGAGGTGTCAAACACACAGCCCTCAGGCTGCATGCCACCCACAACACTTCCAAGTGCTTCCTGAACCAAATTCAAATGTGGTTCCTATCTGATTTCAATGTGTTGTTGTATTAATAAAAAAGAGATAGGTAAACATATGTGGTTTTCTAAGTCAGTGTTCAGGCAACAGGGATCCTTATATATGGTTTAATTCTCCTGTTTTTATTTGAATTTGTCACCACTGGTGTAGAGAACCCCAGCGAATAATCTCCCTTTACCAGTGTAGATCAGCCCCTGTTCTGGAATTGATCATCTCAGAGAGTTGCCTGGTGGCGATTTAAGGTTGAATGATTTGCTCAGGGTCACCTAATCAGTAGAAATCAGAAGTGGGATCTGAACCCAGTTTGCTCAGCTCTCTCTCTCTCTCTGCTTTTCCCTGCTACCTTTGTTCTTTTACAGATGAGGAAACTGAGGCCTGGGGAAGTTAAATGAGTCTTCCAACATCATACACTTACTTAATCATGGACCATCAGAGACCTAGAACTAAGGCCCTTCGCTTCTATCATGCCATCGTGTCACGTTGTGAGTGGTTGTAATCCACTGTATCACATTCACCTTCCGTCTTTTCTCAAATGAAGTATAGTGTCATGGATCTGGATTTCTCCTGATAGTTACCCAGTCTGTCCTAGAGAAATCCCTAATTTAGTGATGCCTGAGTGATCCATACAAACAGATCTCGATAAAAACTCTGGATACCTAGATTTTAAAAATAAATCATAATAATAGCTACATTTATGTGTTTCACAAGGCTTTTTTTTCTCATTCAGTCCTCACCCTATGAAGTAGGTGTTATAATTATACCATTCTACAGATGAGGTAATTAATTAAGTCCAGAGAGCTAAAGATGCCCCACAGCAGGTAGGGGTCTGAGGAGATTTGAAGCCAGACCTCCCAGGCTCCAAGGCTGGCTCTCACTTCATTATGCCACATTACTTTCTTCCTATGACACACTGCCTCTGTGGTTTCCTAAAAGCATGAAATTTAAGGCACTTTTGAGAACCTTGACAATGGACCTCGAGGAAACATCTACTAGAAGCACACTCTGCTGGTGGGAGAAGGGTACTGACTGTGTGGTCTTGGGCAAGTCACTTAAGTCTGCCTTCCTTTCTTCATCTATAAAATGGGGTTCACTATAGCACTAACCTTGAAGGGCAGCTGTGGGAATCCAGTGAGATAATATGAGAAGTGCTTAGCACATAGTAGGTGTGATATAAATGCTTTTCCCCCCTTCCCTTATTCCCTTTTCTTACTAGGCATTGGGGGTAGAGAGAGAAATTAAACAAGGTGCCCTCTTTGTTCTCATGAAACTCATAATCTAGTAGCAGGTATAACCCAAATCTTAATGACTGTAGTCCAAAATGGTATGTGATTGGTTCAGTCATAGAGGTTGAAGCAAAATACAGGTGTGGAGAGACAGTGTTCTAGAAGGATTCCAACAGGTGGAGATGAGAGAGTGGGGGGGTATTTATTACATGTACTTGGGAACACTATGTGCCAGGCAATCAGGTGGTGCAGTGGGTAGAGTGGCATGTCTGGAGTCAGGAGGACCTGAGGGCCTAAGAGACCTACTACCTGTGTGACCCTGGGCAGGTCACTTAACCCTGTTTGCCTCAGTTTCTTCATCTGTAAAATGAGTTGGAGAAGGAAACCACTCCAGTATCTTTGCCAAGAAAACCCCAAATGGGGTCACAAAGAATTGGACACAACTGAGCCCAACAACCCTGCGAGTAAGATGAACAAAAGTCCAAAGGTGGGACCAGGACAGATATCAATAGAGGACAAGTTGCCTCCTATGCCTATAACATAGACATGTGGAGGGTGGGGTGTGAGAATTTTCAGAAACTTCCAGGAGCTGATCACTTAGAAGTGAATGGAGGAGAAGAGTTCAGGGCAGGACCTGCCCCTAACCCTCCCATCAGCTAATAACTGTGGAAGAGGGATTGTATACCAATTAGGCTTTTCATCTCTTTCCTCCTTTCCCCCTCACAGTCTACCCCACTCAGAAGGAAAAGGTCACTCATGTACAGATTACTTGGTTTTAGAAGCCAGTTGGGAGCTGATGGAGCCACCTGTGGTCTAGTGAAGGGGAGGGAACAAACCTTTATTAAGCCTCTACTATATGCCAGATGTTGTGCCAAGCACTTTACAAATATGCTGTGAGGCAGGTGTTATTACTAGCTATATTCTGCTTTTGAGGAAACTGAGGCCAAAAGGTTAAATGACTTGCCCAGGGTCACACAGCTAGTGTCTGAGATCCGACTGGAATTCATGTCTATCCGGTCTCCAGACCCTGGGCTCTGTGGTTCCTCCTAGCTGCCTAGTGAAAGGAGCAAGGATGTGTTATAAGGCAGCTTGAATCTGAATCCTTCCTCTGCCATCTATTCCTTGTGTGACCTTGGGCAAGTCCCTTCACTTCAGTTTTTTAAGGTGTTAAAATGAAGGGGTTGGTCTGTATGATCTCTGCTTCCCATTGGAAGATGAACTATTTTGAGATTTTCAATTCTAAATGAAAAAGGTAGTTCTTGGTTCCACCCTCATTTTAAGTAAACTCCACAGTGTCCACAAAGTAGGGAACTGATTCATTTCATGGAACTAAAAACCTTATTTTCAGCTTGGAGTTAGATTGTGGCCCATTCTGTTGGAGTGTGACTGTTGTGGTCTGTTCAGCTTCCTTCGAATTTGAGAACACTTCGAGGAGTAAGAGAAGGACCAGCCTTTAGGGATCTGGGGTGCCCTGTGCTGAGCACCAGGGATACTATTTGCCTGTATTACCTGGAACAGGGAGTGTGTGAAAGGAAGAAGGATGAAATAAAATCCGAAGGATAGACAGAAGCCAGAGTATGTATAATGGGGGAGAATTTTGTATTTTGTCCTTCAGGAAGCATAAAGGAGGGAATTAATCATTATTGTTGTTAGGAGTGAATGAATGTGAATAAGTGAAAAAAATACTTCATTAAGGGTTCCCTGGTGCTAAAAATACAGAAAATAAAGGCCAACTCTACTCCAGAGGAGTTCATATTTTAATGGGGAAGGATAACCCAGGTAGGGGAGAGGTGACCAGGGAAGGGCCCTTTGGTTTGCAAAGTTACAGGGATGTTAGGTTGAACTATAAAGGAATAGATTAGATCTGCTCTTTCTAGTAATGATTTCATTAGGCTTACACAGTTGTAAAGGGAGTCAGGATGTAGGTACCCAAGAAGTGACAAGATGGCTGTCAAGAAAATGGGGGAGGGGGTGTCACTTTACTTCTTGGGGCTCTTAGTTGTAAAATGAAGGAATTTGACTAGCTGATGGCTATGGGCCCTTCTAGCTCTCTGCTATCGGAGGCCAGCGTTTGGTTGGGATAATTTCACATTAAACTTTAAACAAATAAACTGAAACTATTGATCAAAAACAAAACAGAACGGTTACATAATCCCGCCTGCATTTTCTTGTCCCTTGCACAGAAGAGAGCCGATCGGCCTGACACAGTCCGTTGGAGCTGTCTTCCAGGGGCTCTGCTGTGAGGCCAGGTGACTCTTTCCGAGTGACGGTGGGGCAGCTGTCGACTCTGCCAAAGTGGAAAATTGGGTTTCAGGATGAATGATGTGCGGCTGATTTCCATCATAACTAGAAATGTCTGTAAATGACATGGCTCCCAGCAAGATGCCGATGAAGGGTTTGGAGTGCCTTAATCCCTTCCTGGACATAGTATGGTCCATGACAATGGACTGAAACGTCAATGAGAAATGACAAGGGACGTCATTCTTCTTCCAGATCTGCCTCATTAGAATGTTGTCTGTGAGGCCCCGATTCTGGTTTCTGTAATCTACTGCTTCTCATCTAGAAATTGCCTTTTTGGCTCCCCTCAACATTAATCGGCTTTTTTTTTTTTTTTTTTTTTTTGTGGCTGTTGTTGCTGTTCCTGTCCAATGCCTTTATCTCCCAGCTGCATCTGACTGACTCCAGCTGGTGGCCGGTATCAAGGGAGGGGTAGAATGGGAAGGAAATCGGGAGTCCCGGTGGAGGTCTGACAGATTTATTCATGGGGACAGGACTGAGGATTTGGTATTTTATCTTAGAGGAAACATATAGAAAGGAGGGAATTATCATTATTAGTATATTGAGTGAATGAATGAAAAAAAATTATTGAGTGCTTCCTCTGTGCCAACCCTGGAGATCCAAATAGAAAAGCAAGATAATCTCTGCACTCAGGAAGCTTATATTCTAATAGGGGGAAACTATCCATATTTGGGGAATGATGGGCAGGGTAGGGCCACAACATTCCCAGAAGATCTGTCATGGTGTCCTGTACTCAATACATTGAATTAGAATGAATTAGAAAATAGGCCCACATTTGGCTTTTTCTGTTGTTTGTCCTTCATTCTTGAAGAGGCCCATAACATTACATAACAATGTCTTTTTCTGTGTTGGTAAGCTGGAAGATGGAGGTGAGGGAATTCAGAGGTTGATGCTGAGTGTTTGGGATTTGGGTTTTATCCTTTTCTTCCAGATTATATATGGGTAGACTAGTCTGGCTGTAGCAGAGTTTGTATAGGTGAGAAGGGGGACATAAGCCTAGAAATGGAGGTTGGAGTAAATTTGTAAAGGGTCTTGACTGTCAGACTGAGGAGTTTTATTTAACATTCAGCAAACATCTTTATCTTCTAGACCATAGGGAGCCACCACAGGTTTTTGAGCAGGAGAAGACCATCCTCAGAGCTAAGTATTCAGGAAGATGAATCAGGTGCTAGGTTTGGTACTCATACCTAAATATAGAATTCTTTTGGGGAAAGTCATTCCCTTGGATGAATGCAGAGTGGAGATTGCTCTTGGCCATCCAGGGCCCTTTAGATACTTGCTCCTTGGTCTGGTGCTGGTGGGAGGCAGTGGGCCCATGGCTTGGGCCTTAGATGTTGAACCTTGGTCTGCCCCTCCAGTTCATCTTTTTGTTAACCTCAAGCTCCATTATTTGGAGTGAGCTCTTACCTTATTGTGCTGTGGCCCAAGCTCCTGGTCACTTGATTGTCCCTTTATAGTTACATCTTCTCCACTTGGGCCATTCCTTCCCCCTCCTCCCCCTTTCCCTCCACCCCAGTCTGGACTCCACTGGGGCTCTAAGAGCTGACCTAGGCCTCTGTGCCCTTCACAATCCATGCCATGATTCTTGTCATGGTATGCCAAGGTATGCTTGGCACTTGGAGTTTCTTAATGTGTTGTTTTCCTCCATTAGAGTGTAAGCTCACTAAGGGCAGGGACTGTCTTGTGTGTTTGTATTTGTATCCCCAGCATTAGCACAGTGCCTGGCACATAGTAAGTGCTTAATAAATGAATAATTGTGTGTACGCTCTCTCTCCCCTCCTTTTTCTTCCTCTTCTATTTTTTGTCTCTGTCTCTCCCTCTTCTCTGTTCCTTCCTTTTCTTCTCCCCCTCCTTCCTCTCTATGTCTGTCTCTTTCCCCCTCCTTTGTTCTCTCTCATCCTCCTCCATCTGTGTCTGTCCCTCTCTGTTCTCTCTCTCTTCTTTTTCTTCTTCTTCTCTCTCTGTCTTTTTGTCTCTGTCTCTCCCTCCTCTCTGTTCCTTCTTTTTCTTCTCTCCCTTCCTCTCTGTCTCCTTCTCTTTGTTCTCTCTCTTTCTCTCTTTCCCTCTCCCTCCTTCCTTCCCCCTCCTTTCTCATTGTCTTTCTGTGTCTGTCTCTTCTTCCTTTGTTCTCTCTCATCCTCCTCCTCCATCTTTGTCTCTCCTCTGTCTCCTCCCTCTCTGTTGTTTCTCTCTCTCCTTTTTCTTCCTCTTCTCCCTCTCTTTTTGTCTCTCTCTCTCCCTCCTCTCTGTCCCTTCTCTTTCTGCTGCCCCCTCCTTCCCTGTCTCCTTCTCTCCGTTCTGTCTTTCTCTCTCTCCCGTCTTCCTTCCCCTCCTCTCTCTCTTTGTCTGTCTGTCTCTTTCCCCCTTCTTTGTTCTCTCTCATCCTCCTCCTCCATCTCTGTCCATCTGTCTTTCTCCTTCCTCTGTTCTCTCTCGCTCCTTCTCCCTCCCTCTCCCTCTCCCTCTCCCTCTCCCTCCCTCCCTCTCCTGCTCCCTCCCTCTCTCCCTCCCTTCCTCCTTCTCCTTCTCCCTCCCTCTCTCTCTCTCTCCCCCCACACACATTAAAAAGTAGGAATGTGGAAGGCAGTTACTCTGGGGACAACTCTAGAATGCTAGTGGCTTTGAATTTACCCATCTGTTCTATCCTTTTTTCCCCAAGTGAAACAAACCTACTGCAGAAACAGGGCTTGTTGATGGGATAGCAGAGATCCTTGAGGTTCTTCCTGGTAGCTTTGCTCCTCTGCCTGCATAGATTCCAGACCCCTCGTTTGTCTAGTCGTCCTCTTCATCAGTTCAGCTCAACAGTATTTATTGAACATCTCTTATGGGCAGAACAGAGGAGTCTGCTCAGTTTCACAGGAAATATGAAGATATGGGAGACATTGTTCCTGTTTGCAGATGTATTCTGGCCTTCCTGGTTAAGTAGATGAGCCCCACTTCAGGGATGGGTCCAGCCCAATTCTAGAATGGTTTCTGCTTCTCTGTGGGTTCATGTTTCAGTGGCCAGGCCAGTTTTCTGGCCGTCTCCTAGTTATTTCCTGTTCTTGCTGCATGGCTGGAGCACCTTCTCTGGTTGTATATTTCACTGCTGGTATTCAGGGGTTTGACTAGAAGGTCACCGAGGTCCTGTCCAGCTTTAAAACTATGATCCTTTAATCTTTTATACCATGTACATTTCTTTGAGTGATGGGTTATAGCCTTCTTATACCCCCTTCTGTGTCTCTTCAAAGCCTTCTGAATCCTGCCATGATCTGGTCTTGCCTGATGCAGTTTGTACAATGCCATCTACAGGAAACCCCTTTTCCATTTGGATGTGGTGTTTGGTAGCTTCCATAAGGGTGTCAAATGGCTTTGATGAGCAAGCATACTTCCCTTTGGTTTTTACTTTACTTGAAATTAACTAGAGGATCATTAAACAAAGTTATCCTTGTTACAAGGATTGATGTATGCATATGGAAACCCTTTGCTGGAAGGGGGCTGGTAAAGAGGCATTTTGTGCTACTCCAGAAAATGCATTTTTAAGAGTCAACAGGCAGGAAAAACAGTGGGATTTTGTATTTGACCATACCTTCTAGTCAAAGGTGGGCCCCTAGAGATGTGTGGTCTGCTGTAGAACCCTGTCTACATATAGGGCCTGGAAATCATTTGAAGTGTTTAAGTTGCAATAATCTCCAGCCTGTCATTTTTGTGTTATGGGGAAAAAAGAAAATAAACGTACGGTCAGTCATGTAAGACGTCCTGGTGTTGTACAGAGAACTCCAGACAGGACATGAGGGGCCTGGGGTTCTAATTCTGGCCTCTGCAGCAAAGATTGGGGTGACCTTGAGTAGGTGACTTTCTCTTTGAATTGAGGGGGTTGAACTAGGTCATTTCTAAGGCCACCTTTTAGCCTTGATGTTCTATTTTAGACTCCTTTGGGGCTATATTTAAGCATTTCTTTTGAGAATCCTAACTATATTTTTATGTAATAGGAAGGGCTGAGACTGCACTGGCCCTTTCTGGTGAGTCCCATCCTTATGGTGATTTGTTGGAGGCCCAGGCCGGGAAAGGAGAGGGAGGCATCTAGACTCCATCCCTATCCTCCTACTCCTCAACCCTATTTCCATTTAGACTTATGCACAGTCCCGTGTTCCAGTAACCTTAATAAGTGGTTTACTTGTGGCCAATGAGCCACCTGAGTCTGGTTTTCAGTTAATACCAAGGTGGGCAGTTGGGGGGCCAGCTGGGATGAGTTTTCTCAAGCCTGCCTTCCTGTTCCCAGTCTCTTTCTCCCTGCTCTGAAGAGCTGACTTTGGTTTTAAAACAGTAGGCAACCTGTGGGAACCCCATAGTTGAATGGTCTAAATATAGCAGGCCTTCCTCAGTAGTAACTTGTGGTCAGCCACAGGTTGAAAGTGTAGGGGGGGGAAGGCCACATTTCTAAAATATCCCTGGCCACAACATCAAATATAGCTAATGCCAGAGCAGAGCAGTGGCCCACGCCCTCTCTTTGTTTTTGAGGGAAGATTGAAAAACAACTTTCCCCCCTGTTTCTTTTCTGGATGGTGATCTGAGCTGGTTGGCCTTTAGGCCCCGACTGTAAACACTGAGAAAGGATGTTAGATGAGCTGCTCTTTCTTTGGAGTGGGGGAAGGAAGGAGAAGTGAGGATTGGAATTGGGTTCCCTATTTTCACTGAACGATTTTGAGTTGGACTGGCCTGGCTTGGATTAGCTATGGGGGCAGCTAGCATCGAATTTGGGCTTATGGATTTAGGCTTGTGAGCTGCCCCTTGGTGACTTTTGCCTTTAGGAAGATGGAATCTCTTGCTCATCCATAAAATCATAGAATGATAGAGCTGAAAATGATGTTAGAAGTCCTGTATTTTCATTTTATTATATCTCTTAATTTTTCAATGCTATTTAACACCTTCCTTCTTTCCTTCCCTCCCTCCTTCCTTCCTTCCTTCTTTCCTTCCTTCTCTCCTTCTTTTACCCTTCCCGTCTTTCCTTCATCTCAGTCATTTCCCACTAATTCATTCCCTCTTCTCTCCATCAAGCACCCAGTCTAGAGTAATCTGAAATTTGGAATGAGAATTAATGACTAAAAAGTGTCAAATCTCTTTGAAGAGATAAAAATCTATATTGTAAATGAAACTAACCCTAGACCTCAACCCTGATCAGACCCACTATCTAAATTAGGTCCTCTGCAACCTTTTCCTTTTCCAATTGAGCCAGAATATGTAAGGAGTCCCTTAAAGTGCCCAAGGGAAAAAGGTTTAAGTGAGTGAAATAGGTTTCATTTCTTTTATTTTTCTTTCGTGTTCTCAGTCCACCTCTTCCCCATCTTCAGTAGCCCTCATCAAAAATCACATCTTCCAGAACCAGAGCTGTGTGAGCTCTGAATCTCACTGTGATTGTTGAATAAACTATGCAGGGAGAGATGATCTTCCTTTTAGTGAAGAACAACACTCAGGTATTGTGGGCAGGGCTGCCTGCCATCCTTGTACTTTGAGAGCAGTGCTTTTGACTATGATTTCCCAAGAGATTGAGTTACAGAAGGGCCCCTGGAAGCTGCTTACCATTTGTAGGCACTGACATAGGCTGCCAGACGTCTCAGGTAATTACAGCAGGCTCTCGGTTACCAGAATTTAGGTAACTGGAACCCATCATTAATCAGATTTGTTTCTGTACTCCCTTTTTAGGAGAAAATGGGGAATCATAACAGAACTAGCTCTGATGGGGACATCCTGGAGCAGAGGTGTGCTGTTAAATATTTACAGTGGGCTCTCTGGGGGAAAAATGGCATCCATGACATACTTTTAAGTTTTATCTGCAACAATTCCTCCATCACTTTCTTAAGTCTAGATAGTCAACAAAACAATAAGCCAAACCTTGATTTCTAGCCTTTGCTGATCTCCACGGTGAGAATGCTCCCATTGAAAATTGAACAAGACCTCTGGCTCCAGCCTATTCCTGTGACCTGGGGCCGGTGTCCAGGTCAATCAGCCTAAAGGCACTCTACTCTACATCTATATTTATTTTACAAATAATATGTCTTGCTGTGGGCTAGGTCCAGAGCCAGTTTCAGAGAAGGCCCAGGCCCTGCTCTTAGGAGCAAATACTCTAACTGAGGAGACAAGACATAAATACACACACACATACACACATATACACATACACAATTTCTATCTTTCTATACACATACATAACAGATATATACATATGTGTATTTAGTAACTTATAGATAGATGCATATGTGTATTTAATAAGACCTTTAGAACATACATGTTTATGTGCATATGTATACATATACACGTGTGTAATCACATATCTGTGTATGCATAGGCCTCTATGTATATGTATATGTATATGTATATATATTATTGTTCAGTTTTGTTTCTGTCAAGTCTGACTCTTCATGACCCAATTTGGGGTTTTCTTGGCAAGGATACTGGAGTGGTTTGCCATTTCCTTTTACAGCTCATTTTACAGATGAGGAAACTGAAAAAAAAATAGGGTTAAGTGACTTTTCCACAGTCACACAAATAGTAAATGTTTGAGGCTGGATTTGAACTCTATCAACTGTTCTACCTAGTTGCCCTTGCATATATGTATACATACATATATGTAAACATTTGAATAATGATGCCAGGAAATCCCTACAGAACACTAACAATCGTTTTCAGAAATGTTGAAATGTTCAGTGATTCAATTTCCATATATGTAAAACAAGAATAATAATTATGATAATAATATCTATAGTACCTATCTTCTGAAGTTGTAAGGATTGAATAAGCTAATTATTTAAGGTGCTTTGTAAACCTTGAATCGCTGTCTCCATGTCAGTTGCAGTTGTTATTATTAGGTGGATTTTTTTAGATTGGACGTGTGTTTTCATTGGTGTAAGGCCATCATTTTAAACTTTTTAGTCTTAGCTCCTATTCACTCAAAAATTATTGCAGATCCTAAAGAGCTTTTGTTTTTATGGGTCATATCCACAAATATTTATTGTATTAGAAATTAAAATGTCTTAATGTTATGAAGAGGTCGAGGACCTTTGGCAAGGGTCTCAAGTTCTCTGGACTGAACTTGGATAGCTTTTGGGTTATGGAACGTCCCAGGATGATATGCCCTCTGCCAATAAAGACCCCCAGGGCACTGAGAAAGTGTCTTCCAGTCAACAAGAAGCATTTATTCAGCAGTTTTCCAGGCTCATCACTGATGTTACAAAGAAAGGTGAAAATGACTCACATTATAATGAGGACCTGTCCTCAATGAACTTACGTTCCAGTACAACATGTAACTAGTGAATACCTGCCAGGTACACATCCACAGGAGATGGAAGGCAGCCTTGGAGGTAAGAACACTAGCAAATGAGAGGAACCAGGAAAAGGCTCCTATAGAAGGGAAGATTTCAGCTGATTCTTGAAGAAAACCAGAGAAACTAAGAGGCAGTGGTAAAGAAGGAGAGCATTTCAGACATGGTAGACTGCCAGTACAAAGAACTGGAGGTGGGAGATGGAGTGTTATTTTCAATGAACATCAAGTGGCTAAAACAGAGATTTCTTGTAGGGTAGTAAAGTACATGTGACAAGAAGAGTGAGAGGACACTAGCTTGTGAAGAGCTCTAAATGTCAATCAGAGTACTTTATTTTTCATCCTCAAGATAATTCTGAGATGGTACAGTGGACAGATACTTAGTCATGTGACCCAGGACAATTCACTTAACCTCTCCTGGCCTCAGTTTTCTCATCTATAAAGTGGCAGTAATAGTAGCACCTACATCTCAGAGTTGTTGGGCGGATCAGAGATGAACATATGTAAAATACTTCTCAGTTGTTGAAGCATCACACAAATGCTAACTATTATTAATATTCCTAGCCGACCACTGGAGCTCATTGGGAGAGTGGGTTGGAGTGTGATATGCTTTAGGAAAATCATGACAGCTGTGTGGAGGATGGATTGGTGTGGGATGAGAGACATGAGGCTGGGAGACCTATTAGAAGGCTTTTGAGATAGTCAGATGAGAGGTGATGAGGTCTTATACTGGGATTGTGTGAAAAGATAACAAGTAATATTGATGAGCTCTCAGAGATGTCCCAGGGCCAATACAGATTTATCGCAATTGCTTATAGGACCTGTATATTCCTTCAAGGTGTTTCCTCCCTATGTGGGTGATCAGGAGGGCACACAAATATTTGTTGTTGTTAGGTAGACAGAGGCTAGGTCATGGAGTACCTTTAAGGGTGGGCTAAAGAGTTTGGACTTTAAAACTACATGAGCTTGGCTACTTAGAATCAGAATTTTAGTGGTGGATGAATCCTTATAGGTTTAGGATCACAGGGTTTGGAACTTGTGGGGACCTTAGAAATGGCCTAGTCTAAGACCCTCATTTTATAGAGGAGGAAATAGAGGCCTCCAGAGATCATGTGACCTGACTGAGCTCACATCAGAGCCAGGAGTAGGACCTGGATCTCTGGCCTTCCATCGCATGCTTTTTTTCATTATCCCATACAAGTCTATGAAGAACTAGCATGATGTTTCTGTTATGAATTACATTGTTTAATGCCTACATCTCTCTCTGGGGACACGGGTAGTGAATAAGTGGACATTATTTACTGATGATGGCGAAAAGCCTCTGAAAAGGACAAAAAGAGATATTTGGTGACATCTGGGGCAGTGTTGTTTGATGGGCTCTTTCCCAGAGATCTGCGTGATGTGTCAATCAGGCCTTAAATTAGAACCAGTGAGCATGAAAGTGTGACGGCAGGGTTGGAATTCATATAGATTTCTCAAATAGCTTGTATTTCTGGCTCTGATTTGTCTGCGTGGTGCTGGAGCTCCTTATAAAGTCAGCTTGGTTTCCTTTCATGTCAAAGCACTGAATCAGCTGAATGAGGCCTCAGGAGCCACCTGGTCCAACCCATGTGAGACCCAGACCAAATCCTGCAAGGGATCAGCTAGCCTTTGTTGGGAGACTGTCAGTGATGGGCCGCCCACTCTCTCTAAAGTCAGCTCAGTCCACTTTGGGATAGCTTTATTTGTTAGAAAGTTGCTCCTTATACTAAACCTAAACTTCTTGGACTCTGTGCTCCTACGTCTTCTCTCTAGGGCTAATGAGTCCAATCCCTCCATCTTCCACTCAGCTGGTAAAATGTTCTTTCTAAAATCTATGTCTGATTGTGTTGCTACCCTAGTCAACGAACTCAGGGCTCCCTGATACTTCCAGGATGAAATGTAAAATCCTTTGGCTCTTTACCACCTGGTCTCTTCCTATCATTCCAGTCTTTTTATACTTTCTTCCCTTCTGTGTACTGTACAATCCATTGATGCTGGCCTCCATGCTGTTGCTCTGTCCCCATGTCTGGAATTTCTTCTCTCTTTACCTTCTCCTCCTGATCTCCTTGGCTTCTTCAAATCTCAGCTATAATCCCACATTCTGCAAGGAACTTTTCTTGATCCCTTTAATGCTAGTCCCTTCACTCTGAGACTAACCCTAATTTATCATGTGTATATGTCTTATTTATATCTAGTTGTTAGCATGTTGTTATTCCTCTTTTCCTCCCATTGGATTGTGAGCTTTTTGAGGGCACAGACTGGTTTTGCCTTTCTTTGTACCTCCAGTGTATAAGCACATAATAGGTGTTTAATAAATGCATGTTGACTTTACTTGACTTTTCCACATGATAGCCATTGAAAAACTTGAAATATGGGCGGCTAGGTGGCGCAGTGAGTAGAGCGCCATCCCGGGAGTCAGAAGGACCTGAGTTCAGATCCGGCCTCAGACACTTAACACACACGAACAAAAACCTAGCTGTGTGACCTTGGGCAAGTTACTTAATCCCAACTGCCCTCCAAAAAAAAAAAAAACCCAAAAAACTTGAAATACAGTTACTACGTGCCCTCTGAGCTTTCTTTTTTCTAGATATTTTTTCTAGCCTCAAGGTATGATATTAAGGATCTTGACTGCCTTCTTCCAGATAATCTTCAGCTTTAACTGTGGTGTCCATAACTCAACACAATACTCCAGATGTTGTCTGATGTGGACCGAATATAATGAAACACTATACCTCTCTTAATATAGCCTCTATTGTCATTAGCCTTTTTAAACTAACATTTCACACCGATGAGCTTGTGGTTCACTAAAAACCCCAGATCACTTTCATGTAAAATGCTATTTAGTGATGCCCCATCCTGGTGGATAGAGCTGGCCTTGTTGAAGGTAGGAAGATTTGGGTTTAGTCCCATAGTGGCTGTGTGATCCTGAGCAAGTCACTTAATTTCTTAGTACTCTAGGCAGCTCTTCTGATTTATTAAGTGGCAGAGAATATTCTGACCTGTATGAGTAGAGGGTGTGTCCTCACCCAGCATCCCCTATACTAATGAAATCATAGATGTAGTCTCTGTCCCCTGTCCCCCTATCTTGTGAGGTTGACCTTTTTGAACCCAAGTATAAGACGCCTATTACAGTTCATCTTATTTGAGTCAGTTCATTTTTCCAGTCTGTTGAGATATTTTTTGGATCCCACTTTTCATCCAGTGTGGTAGCTATCCCTCTCTGATTTCTGTTGTTTGTAAAAATAAGTCATGTCGGCACTGTTTTTATCTAAGTTATTGATAAAAATGGTGGACAGTGTAGATAAAAAAAAAACAAACCCACAAATCTCTCCTTAGAGACTTCCTTCCAAGTTAACATAATAAATGAAGGATTGCTCTTTGGGTCCAGTCATTCAGCTGACTCTGACTCCATATAATTATATTGCTGTCGAACCCACATCTTTCCATCTTGTCCACAAGAATAACTTGAGAGATTCTGTCAAAAACTTTACTAAAATTTAGCAAGACAATACTTTCAGTTTTATTTCTGAATTCTCAGTGCCTGGAACGTAGTAGATAATTAATTAATGCTTGCTGACTGACTAATATTTATTGAGTGCCTGTTGTATGCCCAGTTCTCTTCTAAGTGCTCTAGGGAATACAAAAGATGCTGTTTTCTTGCCTTAAAGGCATTTATAGTCTAAGAGGGACATCAGAAAAAATAGGATGAATTAACATGTAATTTATTTAACACTTCGCCATCAGTAACATTGAAGAAATATCAAAAGACTGAATATGATTTATTGATACTATTAATGAACTATTTCTAGTACCATAATTCCCATGGAAGTTAGGGGAGGGAGATGGTACCAAAGGTAAGGATGATTAGGGAACATTTTATGGAGGAGATGAGATTTGGGTTTTCCATCATATGCACCAAGTACTCAGCCAGGAATCAGCCTTGATGGGATTCAAGTGGGAACAGAGTGGGAAAAGGAAAGGAAAGGGAAGAGGAAATTCATAATGAGCTGTATTTTAAAAGGCAGAATTTGTATGGCAAGAGGTTGCCTGTTGTGACTTGGAGTCCCCAGAACCTTAGTTTAAATCCTGACTAGGTCACCAAGCAAGCCATTTATGAACCTATATTTCCTCCTCTGTAAAAAAAAAAAAAGGTGCAGAATTTGATGACTGAGAAGGTCCCTCTCAGCTCTGAATCTATGAATGCCGAGTCCTCTGAACTGAGGAGCATGGTGTTCAGAGCTAGAGGTAGCCTTCCAGGTTCTTCAGTTTAATGAGACCGTTTCCCCTTAGCCCACTCCAAACTCATCTAATGCATTTTACTGAGGAAGAAACCGGTAATCTGACATATTCAGCATGAAATTTAAGTAGTATTTCTAGTTGTAGGATGGATTTGCCCTGTCCATCCAAATGGTCTACCTAGTCCCACGTCTACAGGAAGACTTCCTGTACTAGGATGAGGTGCATAGACCAGAACCAGGGAGGCTCTGACTCATTAGCCGTGTGATCCTGCTTGGGTCACTTCTCTTGGCCTGTTTTCTCCTCTGTTATAAGTGCCAATTTCTGCCAACCTCACAGAATTTGGGGAAAGATCAAATGAAAGAATGGATGGGAAAGTACTTTGAAAGCTATCCCCCCAAAAAACCTCCACCAAAAACCCAACAGCAGGATTATTACAATAGATTGTAACAGAGGAAGGTTAACTGGTCCATGTGTACATCCAATCCATGGATCTCAGTCTCATCAACTCCACCCTTAAGCTCACTCAACTGACCTTTCGAAATCATGGTGATGCCTGAACCTTTCTTCTCCAGTTTGTCTGTTGAGGTGGGGAATGCTTTTGGCTGAATCTAGTTAAGAAGCTGGCTGGCTTCAGTAGACCTGCATTGTTTATTTGAAGCAACAAATCCTCAAGCCTTCATTTCCTGTCCTAGGTTGAAGTCTAAGCTGAAAAATAGCAAAAGACCAGAATATTATTGGCAAATAGATAAGATCTATCAAAGATTGGACTGGGTAGTGACATTTGACTTAGAGCCCTGAAGAAAGGCCTATCTGCTGCTAGATAGCAGTTATAGATTCCTACTTACTTGTCATGTACATGGTCCTTAAAGCCACCCCTAGACCCCATTTAGAGCTGGAGTTCTTAACTAGGTCCCCAAAGGGGTTCATGGAGAGATTTTTGAGGGTCAGTGAACTTGGATGGGAAAAATCACATCTTTATTTTCATTAGCTTCTAACAAAAATTTAGCATTTCCTTCAATTATCAGTTAAAAACAAACAAAAAGCATTATTCTAAGAAGGGGTCCATCAGCTTCCCTAGACAGCCAAAGGACACAAAAATGTTTAAGGTCCCTGCCCTTTATGTGGGTAGTCTCTTTGGCTGTTTCCTTATGGGCTTAACCCAACTTCAGAATTAATATGGAAAAATTGGCTAACCTTTTTTGGGGTGGAAGGTGTCTTTGAGAGGAATGAGACACCTGTTTTCTTACATATATACCCAGCAGAAGACAGACCTAGGCTATAAAATAAGGATTATAATTCTTGTTTTTAAAGGAGATCAAATGAGATATTGGATATGAAAGTTCTGAAAAATGTGAATTGTGATCTAAATATAAGATAGTATTATCGACTGTTATTTGCCATGAGTGAAGAGATGGTAGATAGAAAGTGGGCCTCTGAGTAAGGAAGATCAGGAGTCAGATTCTACCTTTGACACATTTCAGTGTTCTAGGCCTCTAGGGAGTCTTCCTCTCTTTTTGAGTCATGGAGCTCTTCTCTGGATAATGTTTGCAAACGCAGAAAATAGAACACAAGAGATTACCAAGGAATCCATTTCTGTTGAAATATAGTCATCACCATATTTAAAAGAATAAAATAGGGTTATGGACTCCAGGTTAATCAGCCTTGGAGAGAGGCAATACTCAAAGGATACAAGTGCTAGGTCAAGTGCATTAGTAGAAGCATGGTCTCATTGGAGTTCTCTGTACCAGTGAAATCATAGATTCATCCCACTTCATTCTATTTGCCATAGATAGTGAGCAGGACCTAGTGGGGAGGGTGAGGGGAGGGAATAAGCATTTATATAGGGCCTACTATGTGCTAGGCACTGTGCTAGCATGCTCTCTCTTATAAATCTCTCTCTCTTTTAAGCAAATATTATCTATTTTGATCCTTACAATAACCCTATGAGGTAGACGCTGTTCTTGATTACTGCCCCTTGGGGGTAGTGCCATGCATCTATACACCATGAGGCTAGTGGAGGACCAGGGCCAGTGGCTTGCCATGAGGAGGAAGTGGTGGATATTGCTGACCTCAGACAAAATCCTGGTCACCCAGCCCTGGTTACACTTTTGGTCTTTTTGGATGAAGAGAGAGATCAGAATTCTCTCCAATTTTCCAGGACCTCTTTATTCCATCTTTTATTTAGAATTTTGCCATATGTTTCTCGTCATACATCAGAGGCCCAGCTGTACTCTACTTGGGATTTTTTGTAAAGGCCCCAAATCTGCTTCATTCTCCATTTTACTCTGAAGTCCTGAAACCTGGAATGTATGTGGAAGCACCTGGCTTGGAATACGTCAGATTCCATTTTCTAAAGAAAGTCTTCTCACTGAAAACAATCAGTCGGTAAGCATTTATCACGTGTCTGCTACATGAAGGCCTTCTGTCAGCTAGGAATTGTGCTAAGTGCTTGGGATAGAGAGACAGAAATGAAACAAACAGACCAGTCCCTGTCTGTAGGAACTCACATCCAAACATAGTCCTTCCCTTTCTTCCCCGATTATTTTATTAAAAATCTTCCTGGGAAACAGTTGATCTAGATAAAGAGCCTCCATTTCCAAGGCTCCAGATTCTGGAATTCCAGTGTTTTAGTGAGGGACAAACTACCAAACTGATATTTCCTATCTTTGTAGCCATTCTGCAAGAATTCTTACCTTGTCCTCCACAGTCCTAGAGCTTCCTCCCAATTTATCCCATATATGTCTTATTTGTACATAGTTTATGTGTTGTCCCCCCATTAGACTGAGAGCAGGGACTATCTTTTTCCTTTCTTTGCATTCCCAATGTTTAGTACAGTGCTTGGCATATAATACATATAGATTCACTACCTGTCTTCCTAAGGGTTTGTTGCTCACATCTGCTGGCTCTGACTTGGGCTGTAAGTTTGGTGCCTTCAGATTTTAGGGTAGACTGGTTCAGAGGAAGAGGGATGAGGCCAGAGGCAGCAGACTGGCATTCTGGGCTCTCTCTGAGCTTTGAAACTATGTTCAAGTTTTCCCCCAAGGGGAACTCTTTTCAATACTTTGATCCTAGGGGCCAGCAGGGACAAAATCCTGAGGTCTTCTAAAAACATAAATTCTCCTGTTATCTTTATCCTACTTATGTCCATTTGCATGTTTCATTCAAAATTTTCCTGGTCCTGTAGCAGAAATGTCTTTGGAACCCATCTAGCCTAAACTGTCCTTGTGCAGAGAAGGAAAATGAGGCCTAGAGAGATGAAATATGTATGGACATATGAAGAACGTAAGTGACTGGGCTGGGCCCTGAATCCAGCATACCTTCCACTATGCCAATCTGGTGCAAGCATACATATAGACATACACACAGACATTTATGTGTGTGTGTGTGTGTGTGTGTGTATTGTATATACACGTATTATATACATATAGAGGTATATACTATATACACACAGATATTACATATCACACATATAGAATATATTATATACACATGCACATCACATGCATACATGTATTATACATATACATTGTATATTATGCACATATATTTATTATATATACATATGACATATATTATACATATATATTTACAAAGTTGTATTGATGCCTATTACATCTAATTCATTTTTAAATATATCCTTTCCATCTTCTCCTATTACTTGAACCTTTCTTTGTAACAAAGATATATATATATATATATATATATATATATATCTACATATATATCTATATATGTTTTTTGTTTTTTGATTTATTTTTCTTTTTGGAGGTGGGAAGGCAAGGCAGTTGGGGTTAAGTGACTTGCCCAAGGTCACACAACTGGTAAGTGTCAAGTGTCTGAGGTCACATTTGAACTCAGGTCCTCTTGATTTCAGGGCTGGTGCTCTATTCACAGTGCCACCTAGCTGCCCTGATATATATATATATATATACACACACACACACACACACACACACACACACATATACATATATATACATATACATATATGTATATATATATATATATGGGCAGCTGATATATATACATAAATATATACATTAAAGAAAGACAACAATTTAGTCTGGGGGTATAATTAAAACAGATGTGTTTTTGCAGAGTATGTCTTATTTCTAGATCTTGTTTTTGGCTCCAGAGCATGCCATGGCCAAGCCAGTGGTTTTTCACACTGGTCTCCCAGTTAGAACCCAGACCCTGTGCCTTAGAAATAAATTAGTCTGCTCTTGATAAGGAAGAGGAGCTGGGTAGGAGGTACACAACGTCTTCTGACTTTCCTGCTGATTCCAGCAAGGTGCCTCTTGTTCCCTGATTCTTCCTTCACTGTGGAAAGTTGGCCTTAGGGAAGGGGGGAATGTCAACAGTGACCTGGAACCCATAGTGTTTTACATTGTTAGTTTTCTGTCACTGACATCACTGTCAATTGGGTAGAATCATGAGTTGGGCACTAGAGATACAAACAATTGCCAACACTGAGAGCAAATTTTAAATAGTGCTTTGCCTGCATTATCACTTGACCCTCTTAACAATCCTGTGAGGTAATAGAGGTTTTAGAGAGAATATTCTACCCCTTTTGCAGATGAAGAAACCAAGGCTCAGAAAGGTTGAGCCTTTGCTTATGGCCACACAGATAGTAAGTGTCAGAAACGGCATTTAAACCCCTCCTGATTTCTGGGTATGTGCATTTCCTACTACATCCTACTACCTCTCCTATCATCAGATCTGGGATCCCTGACAGTGGCCCCCAAAGTGGGGTACACATACCCCAAGGAACATACAAACCAGTCCATTGGGGTCTGGAAAGGAATTATTAACACCTGTGTTTAAATTTAATTTTTTCCCTTTATTTTTTTTTCCTTTTCTGGAGGGCAGTTGGGGGTTAAGTGACTTGCCCAAGGTCACACGACTAGTTTTTGTGTTAAGTGTCTGAGAGCAGATTTGAACTCAGGTCCTCCTGACTCCAGGGCCAGTGCTCTATTCACTGCACCACCCAGCTGCCTCTTAAATTTATTTTTAATCTTAAAAACAAGAAAAATTACCTAATGTACAGATGAACATTGAGGGATGCCAGGGTGATGTATTTGACTTTCTTTGTATTGCCAGTGCTTAGCTCTATGCCTAGAATACATGCTTCATAAATAACTTGTTGACTGATTGATTGATTGATACATACGGTGAATAGTATATGAGGTAGCCCCCGAGGGAAGAGTTGGGGCCCTACAATGTAGAAGAGTTGACAATGATGCCTTCATTCATCCAGTTGCTTTCAGCATGTTTTGATATACTGTAGTCCATCCACATATATCTGGTTCAATGGACTTAGGGATCATATCATCTAATTTTAACTAAATCAACTCTCACAGAATGGACAAGTGACTTAAAAAGATCCCTCAAGAGAACTGCAGATTGAAGATAACATCAATAATGCCAACTCGTGAGGAAAAAAAAGAATGAGACTGGCAGAGCTGACCAAATTGTACAAGCTCTTCCTTAGACACATTCAGAGGTATCAACAGTGATCATTCCAAGAAATTAACACCCCTTCTTCGTAATTATCAAGATTACTTGAAACCTAGATTTGCCTTCATTATCATTAATGAACCAAAGGTGCATAAGTACAAATTGTGCCTTCAGATATTAGCTGATGGTAGAATAAAGTCATCAAAATTAACAAGACATTTAAACAAAAAGCTTTTGTTTTGGAAAACAATGTGTGTTACCTATAAAAATGCTTATATTTTCACTCTTAAAAAAAACCTTAAAAACAGATTTTTTTAAACCTTTTTAAAAAATCTTCCAAACGAAGAGTTTCAGTGGGTTTTGAAACCAATGTTAAAAATATAAAAAATGCAACACCTTCCAATTAGTTTTGTAAGAACAATTGATTGACATCAGGGAAGATGGAAATTTATTAGCTGTATTTCAGCAGAAACCTTTGCATAAATTGGTGAATAGAACTTGAAGAATGAGTATTATGATTTAGTAAGATCAGTCAGTGATGCATTTCCATTAGGATCTATGCATCCCTGTGAGGTGTCTTTTTTCTTCTATGACAGCCATTAAACCAAGTATTGAAATAAATTGAACTTAGAAACCAGACCTTTCTTTGAATGGCTGTATCACAAGGTATTAAAGCAAGATTTTCAAAAATAATGAAGCATATTCCATCACATCCTTCTCAGTAAAATATCTGTTAATATTCTTAGTGAGAGCAAAAAGGCTTTAGGCACTATCAACAAATGAAATAAATTATTTTAAAATATTGTTTATTTCATCATTTCATCCTTAAAATTTTTTGATTTTTGAACATTTTATAATGCATGTACATATAGTTTATAAGTTGAACATATTAATATGCTGGGGCTATATGCTCAAATTTTTTACTCTTAGGGTAGTAGTGTGAAATAAAAAGAATTTGGAGATAATTTCTCTAGAAACTTAGAATTAAAGCTAGACATTATCATGCCACTTCATAAAGGGCACCCAGTCTGTTTCTAATAGCTCATCAACAGACATTAATTGAGTGATTTGTTGGTTTAAATGGGATACCCTTTATCTGTAGTATTACAGAGTTAGACCCACAGATGTTATAGACCTCCATGTATTAGTAGTAAGGGAGATTTAGGTAGGGCAGTCAGTTAAGTGTTCTGATCAGCTAGTGAGAGGGGAAAAGGAGCTCAGAAGTTTCAAGTCTAGGAATGATCAAGGAAATTCCTCTCATGTATTGTACATTCCAGTCAAAATGGCCTCCTTCCTCCGAGTACCTGGAGTTTATTCTTCTCACATGTTGTATGTATAAAGAGAATGGAAGCCCTTTGAGAACGGGAACTGTTTCCTCTTGTAGCCTACAAACCCAGCATGATGTGTGGCTTATAACAGGAGCCTAAAAATGTTGAATTGAATGGGACAGATAGCAGTAGCTCCTCAGGGCTCCCCTTTCTGGGCAGTAATAATATTTGTATTCCTTACCGCTCAACGTTGTTGTGGGGAAAGTGTATTGCAAACCTTGACATGCTCTACAAACATACAACTTTACTGCAAATTAGGAAGTTTATGTTAGAGACTTTAATCTTAGAGGGGCTAGTCTGGAATATCTAGAAGTTAAATGATATGGCCAGAGTCACATGGCCAGTATGTATCAGAGATAGCCCTTGAACCTGTGTCTTCCAGACTGTGGGCCATTCTCTCTCCATTCTACCATGTTTATCACTACTACTACTACCACTACCACCACCACCACCACCACTACTATTTCTACTACTATTTTCCTAAAGGAAAAAGTAAGATGGGCAAGAATAAATCTTGGGGCCAGTTATTTTTGTTGAAAAGAATCCTGCATAGGAGGCAAGAGACATTCAGTCTAGTCCTAGTTTTGCTACCCACTCTCTTTGTGAACTTACTTTCTTTGGGTCTCATTTTCTTCCTTAGTAAGATGAGGGTCTTGGTTTAGATCAGAGGTTCTTAATCTTTTTTTGTATCATGGACCCATTTGATAGCCTGATAAAACCTTTGGATGGACTTTTTGTCAAAATAATGTTTTAAAAGAATTTAAGGAAATACTAAGCAGAGATAAGTGAAAAATAAAGATGTAATTTCCCCCTAATCCATGTTCAGGGACCACCTGAAATCTACCCATGGACCCCTTGTGGGTAGTATCCTCAAACTCTGAGTTAAGAATCCTTAGTACATGGGGTAATCTTTAAGGTTCCTTCCAGCTCAGAAAAGAAAGAAAGAAATTCTTGGATCCTATGATTTCTACATTATGGACATTTTCTGTCCTAGGAATGCTCACGTAACTGGCTTAAGGATCTGTCTTTTCCAGCTGTCTCTTCGTCCAGTGTCCCTGCTCTGCCTTCCAGACTGGAGGCTTTAAGACCACATCAGGCACGGGAAAATGAATGGGCGTCTCAGTTTTGGCCTTGTTGTGTGTAATGGGGCTAATGTGTAATGCGTTGCTTGGGCCCCAGTAAGGGGAGCAGGGAATTGGATGGCTATTTTGTTCATTCACATCACTGATAAGCTAAGCCACAGGAACCTGATCAAGGAGGGAGAATTGGGGGAAAGGAGGAGGGAGAGATGAAAACAAACCCAGAGGAGAGGCGAGGATACTGCTCCTGCTTTCTTTCCAAAGAACATGGCATCAGTCTGGGGGAGGAATTGGTGGAGAGAGAAGAGGAAGAGGAAGACTTTGGGGTTAGAATTTGTCTCTATGTGATCAGATGTGGTCACTGTCATAGAGATGGTTAATCTAGCTTCAGTTCTCTTCAGAATATCAAGTGATTTACACAAAAATGATGTCTGCATGTGGTCTAGGGAAGGGTATCCTGGACTTTGGAACTGGAAGAGGCCTCAGGGGTCATCAGGGAAGCAAGTTGGCCATAGACAAGGAAGATTGGATTCAAATTCTGTGTGCTAGCTGTGTGACTATGGGCAAGTCCCTTAATTAAGCCCTCTGACCTTCAGTTTCCTTGCCTGCAAAACAGGGACAATAACACCTGGGTTAATTCTTAAACCACAGGATTTTTGTGAGGCCCAGCTGGGATAGCATATGTTAAATGCATGTTGATCTCAGTTATTATCTGCTCCATTCGCCTCCTTTTACAGATAGGCAAAATGAGCCCTAGAGGGCCAAGATCACAAAGGTAGTAAGTGGCAGACCCATGCTAGGCAGACACTGGTGTAGTAGAAGGAATCTTGGATTCTGAACTGGATGTTACTTAACTAACCATGTGTCTTTGGGCTTCACTTTCCTCATCAGTAAAATGAGAGACTAAGTAGATCGTAACTGACATAGAGTCAGCAAGATGGTATAGAGGTTCGATTGCTTGACTTAGAATCCAGAAGACCTGGATTCAAATCCTGCCTCAGATGCTTATTAGCTGTGTGATCTTGGGCAAATCGTTGAATTTCACAACCTCAGTTTTCTTATCTAGAAAATGTGGGTAATAGCCCCTCCTTCACCTGATTGTTAGAAGGATAAAATGAGTGCCAGCAGATGCAAAGTAATTCCCATTACTACCTCTTTTGGACAATTAATTTCACCATTCTTGGGGCTGAATTTCCTTACCTGGGGATAAAATGAACTTGCAGGACCTAGCTTAGTCTGTTAGAACTCCTTCATTATATCGATGAGGAGACCCAGGTCTAAGTGACTTGCCTATGGTAATATGGTGAGCTAGCAGCACACTGGGGTTAGGACCCAAGTCTCCCAACTCAGTGCTTGTCCTGCTGTATTATATATTGCTAATAAACATGAGATATTTTTTTCCTTTCAGTAATAGGACCCAAGACATGAAATATGAGCTGGTTTGAGAGTCTCAGATGGTTAAAAGGACAGAGAGATTTATATTGGGGTAATAAGTACTAGGTATGAGCTCAAGTGTAAAGGATTGGACTTCAGCCCAACTGTTGAAATTTGGTAGAACAGTGGGGGATGGGGTGGGGGTGGGAGGGGGGTGTTTATGTTGAAGAAGTCCCAACCTTCCCCCTTCTGTTGGCCTACCACCAATGGTATGCATGGTAGTCATGCTAACTTAATACTGCAAGCAGTGCTTATACAGCAATTCTATTTTATGTTAAGGACAAAGTAGCCTAATCAATACATGACATATACGCATCATTTTATTACCTACCATAAATTTGTTGGCTGAAAACCAAACCATTAAGCAGAATTCAAATATGAGCCATTGACCAGATTCCCAACTGCAAGTAATGATCTTACACTTTTTCCTGGGGACTTTTCTCTAAGTTTGTTTGACTTGGCATTCAGATGTGGTTTTTTTTCTTCTATTTCCCTCAGTCTTAAAGGTACAGTGGAATAGTAGAGCGCTGCTTAGACTTGGAGTCAGGAAGACCCGGGCTCTCTCTCATCCTGCCTTTGGAACATGCTATCTCTGTGACCTGTCACCTGTTACTTAATATGTCAATGCTTGGTCAACTCTCTAGAGACTCATCGACTGAATCACAGAGATGGTGGAGGGTGTTTCCACACCAGGAGATCCCCATGCTGCTTTCCTATATTTGCCTGTTTCTTGTATGTTAGCATCATTTATTTCCCCCTGAAAGTCAGAGGCTTTAAAAAAAAAATCATTGCAAAGATGGTGAACTGGTGGCCAACCTAAATTGGCCCCATGGACGGGGGAGGAGCTCTTTGATGAGCCTCTAGCAAAGCTGGAAGTGGTCAGACTATAACAGTCTAATCCCATAGGACTGATAAGAATAGAATTGACAAGGGTTGTTGAGCCCCTAGCTGTTGTTTTTGGAAAACCCTTGAAGGGTTTTTTTTTTTTCTAAAGGTGTGTGGGTGGAATAGGGCAGAAATCAAGCCTGGAAATTTGATCTATATTGGATTAGCTTCAATTTCTTCTGAAGATATTGGAACAAATTGTCAAAAAAAAATCAGCCAACAAGTGGCCAACATGCCAAGACTAGGTATTGGATAGTAACCCCACATCGTGTCCAGAAGAGTAAATCATTCAGCTTGTAATTTCTTTCTATCACAGTGTCAGGCCTCCTTGATAGATGGAAGCTATTGACATAATCTATTTGGATTTCCCTAAAGCTAGTGACCCCATTTCACAGGACATTCTTATCAATAGGTCAGGGAAATTCAGTCTGCATCATATTACTGTCAGTCATTCTCAAAGAGTATCAGTCACTCTTATAGTTGGTTGATGCTAATGAGGTCACAGCCGTGGGTTGATTACTATCCAGGCTAGTTAACTTCACATGAAGAAAAACTCCTGTTTCACAATTCCAGGCTGTCTAATCACAGCCAACTCTCCAGCAGATGTGTGCCTTTGGCAACAGTGGGGACAGAGTTGGAGAGTGTGAATGACCCAGGGCAGTTCATCTTTGCTAATGGTAAAACCAACTAAAGTCTATTTTCTGCTGACTGAGGGAGATCAATAAAATCATAGAATTGTAAGATTTCGAAGTCATTACTATGGCTCTCTCCCTGAGGGATATAGAGTCATGAAAGGGTCCCAGGTCAACCATGCTAGTTGATAGAACCAGGATTTGAAACCAGATCTCTTGACTCTTGGTCTAGTGATCTTCTCTGTTGTACTGGAAAATAGCATAGCAACCATTCAGCAACTCCAAGGGGAGATGCTGACTAAGGGTTTGCTGAGGTTTTAGTGGTTATAAGTAGTCTCATCCTTGGCAATGGATGGATTTGAGCTTGGACTCATTAAGCTTATACATAATGTAGAGTGAACAAGAGTTGCTTTTTTGGGAGGGGCTACTATTTCATCTTTATGGAGGGTTTCTTTGCGTGGAAGTTCCCTTTACCAATGCAGATCAGCAACATTTCTGCAATGCACAGTTTTAGAGAGTTGCTTCAGGCAACTCAGAGGTCAAGCAGCTTCCCCAGAGTCCCCCAGCTAGTAGGTCTCAGAGGTAGGGCTTGCACCAGAATCTTCCTGACCCCAAGGCAACCTTCTTTCTACCATAGCACATTCCTGTCTTAGAGACATTATAGGAAGCATCCACAAGGCTAAGAGGTCCTATGTTTGGAGGAGGGAAGATTGTTTGGAGATCCTGGCTCTTTCCTACATCTTCCTATGATTTCTCTGCAATCTTGCTTTGAAAATAGTACAGAAAGATTCTTTTCAGTTTGATGAATATTTCTTGCCTATATAATTTCCACGTTACTCTGGTTATACCTTTGGTAAGTTGCCTCTAGGCCAAATTATGACATCGCTGAAGATTATGATAAACTATTCCCCTTCCATTCCCTCCCCTCTCCTCCCCTCCACTTCCCCCCACTGACCTTCCACTTCCTTCTCTCCCTTCCTTCTACCTCTATCCCCATTATTTTCTCACTTTCCCCACTCCTTTCCCCATGTACCTATGACACTCCTGGCTCTCTGGTGTCAGCTAATTTAATTCACACTGACATCTAAGGGTTTTTAGATGCACTTCCAACTGTGGAGTGTATATGTTTTCAAAGACTATACAGCATAGGGCAATGCTTAATTCAAAGCAACGAATGGTAGAAATCCAGGCATCAGGAGCAGATTGGTGGGGATGCATATTTTTGGGAGGGTAGGGCCCTTTCATTTGTGCCATGTGGTTGGCCACCTCTTTTTCTTCCTGGGTTCTTGAGCATAACTATTCTTGAGCATCCCATGCTCCACCCAGCTACTGCCATTATCCCCTTGGACCACTGGCACTAAGGCTTTCAGGGGAAGAATAAGCTTATGGTGAGATCTACTTTTGCTGCACCCCCTCCACGGGCCATGACTACAATTCTCATTAGTTTCTGCTCCTTTAAAGTCAAAATGAGGAGAATCACTGAGTGTTGTATCTTTCATTCTTCTTAAAGCAACTTTATGTGAAATGAATCAGTATAAGAAAAACGTCAGAGCCTCTAAAGTTTGGTTAGTATGACTCCACATAGAATCTTTGAATTGGAAAGAACACAAAAAATGCCCTTCGTCCTTCCATCTCTCCTTCTTCAGACTGAATAGCAGATAAACTATCTAAGCCACAAAACACTGTGACCAAGGTGGTGCTTACTTTCTATTCCCTTTCTTAAGGACTTAACATATACTGTCTTCCCAACGAGTAATCAAGCACCTGGAGGATGGAGTGTGTCATAGTTCTTGCTGCATCCTTAATATGTGCCTTGTACATAGGATCCAAGATTTAGAGTTACAAGTGACCTCACTGACTATCTCTTCCAGGAGCTCTTAATACTGTGACAGTCATTCTTCTTGAGAATGTGAGAAGAACAGTGAAGTTCTTCTCAAAATCCTATTTAAAAAAAAATTCACAATAGAAGGAAATGCTAAATAACAGAGGTTAATGAAAATAAAGATGTATTTTCTTTCCTACCCACATTTATAGCCTCCTCCCTCCCTCCCTCCCCCCTCCAGTAAATCTATCATTGACTCCTTGGAGGGGGTTGTTTGTGGGCCCCACATTCAGAATTCCTGGTCTAGTACAGTTCCTTCACTGATAGATGTCTGAACAACACTGTGAGGGAGGCAGGGCTGGTGTTATAATTCTTTAATGATAAAGAAACTGGGTCTCAGAGAGGTTAAGCAACTAGTTGAGGGTCACACAGCTAATAAGTAAGAAGTGTCAGAGATGGAACTAGAGACCAGGTGTCCTGACTCCTAGTTTAGTGGTTTTTTTATGGTTTAGTTTTTCAGGTGTATACATCACATTTCCCCAACTAGACCGTATGCCTTTTGAGGGTGGGAACAATGTCTATGCATTGTTTGTGTGTGTGTGAGAGACTCACAGAGCCTAGCACTTTGATACATTGTAGCTACTGAATAAATGTCTGTTGAATGAACGAAGGAATCAATGAATCAATGAAACAGCAATTGTCTTGGTAGTTGTTTAACAGCTTTGAATGGAGATTGCTACCTGAGTTTGAGAAACATTCTGGAGCATCTTGTAGTTGTGGGTGTTGGGGTGGTGGGAAAAGCAAGAAAAGTGTCTTCAGCTCTCAGGCCCAGCTGGAAATTTAGTATTAATGAATTCTGATCTCTTCCCCATTTAAATGCATCTGGCCCTTCAGGGACCGTTGGGCAGCAAAGCCTCATATCAGTCTAGCGATGAAACTGATCACGCCTCACTTTTAACTCTGCATCTCTGGGAGCAGGGTGAATGTCAGCCTTCCAGTTTGTTCCTTGCTCTCCCACCCCCTATGGAAGGGTGGGCAACCCTTTGCTAGCTTCCTGATGCTCCACAATCAATGCAATTTGAACAGGGCTCCTAATTGCAGTGGTCTTGGTGCTGTGGGGAGTTCCCCTCCCAACCTTTATCCTTAGAGACCTGATACCCAGCTAAGCAAGGGGGAGTTCGGGGTTTGAAGTGCTGGCTGGGTTATCTGCTTCCTGATCACTGTGGGAAGTGGGGAATCACTCTTTATCCCAGCCCTAAGTCTATGGATTAGACCACAGCTCACTTCCTAGAGTGTGGGGAATAATATTTATAAAAAGCACTTAGCACAATGCAGGACACACGGCAAGCACTATATAAATAATTATTCTTTCCTTCCCCTCCCTTTTTCCCTCCAGCAGTGGGAAAGTTTCTCATTTCTCTTATCTATCATCATCATCACCATCATCATCATCATCATTACAGTATTTATTATATAACAAGATTATTATTTATATCACAATATTATTAAATCATACTTTATATTGCATTGAGATCCCTGGTGGGGAGGGGAAATTCCAAGCAGTTCATTTGGCTCCTCAGCAGCCAAAGGAAAGCTGGAATAGGAGAATCATTTGAACTCCTAGGGCCTCAGTTTCCTCATCTGGACTAGATGATTTCCAAAGTTCTGCCCAGCTCTAGATCTACAATCCTATGAGCCTATGGAAGATGAAACAGCTGACCAAGATAAGATTCTGTGGCGAGAGTGATGAGCCCTTTACATTGTGGGATAGTGAGAAGAACACTGGAGAAGGGAGTCAGGAGACTTGGCTCTGCCAGTCACTATCTGTGCAATAGTGTACAAGCCACTAAACCCTCCAGGTCTCAGCTTCCTCATCTAGAAAATTAGAGCCTTGGGTTGGTTGACCTCTTAGGACTCTTTGAGCTCTAAATCCATGGGCCTTTACTAAGTTCCTCCCCAGCTTTTAAGTCTGTGATCCTGTTATCTCTAAGGCCTCTTCCAGCTCTATCATTCAGTGACTGGTTTTTGAAATTAAAGTTGGTTAAAAAGGGAGTAAAAAAAAAACCAGAGGTGGTGTGCACAGTGTTAGACCCAGCATAGGTGCTTAATAAATGTCAGTTAGTTGGTTATGGTGCAGCTGGTACGTCTATTACATGTCATGTTATCCTTCAGAAGAGAGACAGACAGACAGGTAGACACACACACGGAGGGAGAAAGAGACACACAGAGGGAGAGACAGAAATAGGGAGAGGGAGAGAGGACGGAGGGGGAGGGAGGAGAGAATGAAGAGAGGGGGAGAAGAGAGAAAGGGAGAAGAGAGGGGGGAGGGAGAGAGAGAACGTGATGCCTTGATCAGCTTTGGAAACCTGTTTGCTGTCAGTTCCTGAAAAAAGAAAAGACAAGAAAAGAAAAAAGCCAAGCAGAAACTGGAACAGAATTGATTAAGCTCCCAACTTGCCTGATACTATGAGCTCTGAGATGTGGCTTGGGCTTCCAGAGGAGCAGGAGTGGGGGAGGGGGGCAGGTGGGAGGAAGGGAGGGGAGTGTGGGGGAGATTTTTGGCCAACCCCGGCTGCCTCTCCATGGGAGCTGGGGCGAATGGCCTCCAGCTGAAAGGAAGCCTGCGGAGGGCGGGGGAGGGGGTTGGGAGGGAGCCCCCCGAAAGCTTTCATCGGCTCCCTGTTGCTAGAGAAACGGCTTCTTTTGTCTGTGTATGCTTGGAGCAGCTGCTGCTTTCAGAACTGGGGCCCTTCTCACGGAGGGGAGATTGTGTGCAGTCAATGCGGGGGAAGGAGGCCAGGGCCAGAGTGGGCCCCCAGTGAAAAGGCCAGTGGGAACACAGGCTATTCACCCTCCTCTGGATGGGAGGCTGGGCTGCTGAGGGGCGGAGGGCCTCTGGAGTCCTTCCCGCTGCTTCTCTGATGAAATTAACAGCCTGCCCTGGGAGCAAGCCCTGGCTCCTATCCTGCTGCCTTGGGCCTTCTCTCCTTCCTTCCTCCCTCCCTCCCTCCTCATCGCCCCATTTGGATCTTTCCTATTGTCCCTCCTTAGGCTTTCTTTCTCTAAGGCTATAAGATGGGAGGGATGGGAGAGAACAGGGCAGAAAGAGGGAAGTAAATATAGGAAAATATGTTTAATGCTGGATTCCAAAATTGAAGTGGGAGTGGCCATAGTAAAAAATAACATTCTAAGATTGGGGTTTGGATTTGAGGAGAGCTTCGGATCGATTCCGTAATAGCACTGCCTTTGTAAGATCATAGATTTAGAGCCGGAGGGGACTTTAGATGTCTTCTAGACCAACCCTCTAAGGCAGACGGGAAACTGAGACCCAGAGAAATTAAGGATTTGCATAGTGATGGTTTTTGGCGGGGGGTAGGGGCGGGGAATATTGTCCAAGCCTCGGAAAAAAGATCTGGGTAGTGCAAACTGTCTTTACTGCCATTAAAAATCTCCCTATTCCCCCTTGGGTCACTGAAATTCCCATCTTACTCTTTGGATCAAACTATTAAAGGGTTCAAGCTGGTTAGAAAGTACAAAGATGGTCTGTGTAGGTAATAGGTTAAGCCATTATGAGTCATTCTTGCCTTAGCTGGGTGTTAGTTGATCAGATTAGCTACTGGAGAAGGCCTCTGAAAGAACAGAACATGGGACAGTCTTGATGGTGGGGAGGGCACTGACCTGGGTGGTGGCTGGGGGTGGGGGAGTTCCATTTTGGAGAGGTAGTATGGTTCAGTAGATAAAGCATTAGACTTGGAGTCAGGTAGACCTGGATTCAATTGCCTCAACTTTTTGCTATCAGTGCAACCTTGAGTAAATCACTTATCCTTTTCCAGCCTCGGTTTCCTTATCTGTAAAATGGGAATTAATACCAAGTCAGTAGGCATTTACCTTGACCCAATTCTACTAGGATCTGAGCTCCTTCCTGGGGTGTATTTGGTCCAATAGGAAGTTCAGAGTATGCCATGTAAAAGAATGAGGACTTAGGAAATGGTGGCCAACTTCTCCAGGTGTGTCTGCTGAACCTCGGCAACAGCTCAGTCTGCTCAGTACAGAGTGGACAGCTTCCTCACCATGCTGTCCAGCATTTCTAAGGTCAAGCTAATGGACAGAATTCTGTGGGGCTTAGGCACTAGGGCCTGGTGGAGAGCAGGGTTGGGACAGCTGCCTTTGGCCCCTACATATACCTGGTCCCTTAGTTGCAGAAGGAGCAAATGAATGAAATAAGAGATTGTACTTTGTTCTTTAGCATAATGTACTTTTCCTATAGCCTTTCTATATTAGTTCTCTTACTTTGTCATCCTAATCCTGGCAGAGCTGTGAAGGTAAAGTAATGGTCTGATTAGAGGCCACATTTTTCTCCCAGAATCTGGCTTGTCTTAAAACACACATGTGGCCTTATTGGTATTACTTTTCAGTACAGACACATATTTTCCATTCAAAGGGGTAACAATAACTGCCATTTATATAGCACTTTAAGGTTTGTAAAACACTTATCTACTTTGCCTCATTGGGATGGGCCTCTCAACAACTCTTTTGGATTAGTGCTACAGATTATTATCTCGATTTCATATATAGGAAAATTGAGACTCAGAAAGGTCAGAGGACTTCCTAAGAACCATGGCAGTTAGTGTCTGAGGGAGATTTTTAATTTAGGTATTTCTAATTCCTAAGCCTGTACTTTGAGGCACGGGAATGTCAGTTGTTACAGAGAGGAAGGGAGCTGGAAAGGATGGGTGAAGGGAAGAGAGGAGGTTCATATCGGTGTCCTGGGGCAAATGACCTTTGGTTCTGTGCTAATTATAGATAGCTCTGTGGAGAAGATTGGGGCAGTGAGTTCTTCCTGGCTTGGCAGAGAAATAGGGGAAGACCATATGAAAAAATTTCCCAAATCAATAATGATTGGAAATACAATTTTTTTTTTTTTGCTTTTTGGAGGGCGATTGGGGTTAAGTGACTTGCCCAAGGTCACATGATTAATTTTTGTGGAAATACAAATTAAAACAATTCTGAGATTTCCTCTTTGTTTCCATCAGATTGACAAAGATGGAAAAAGAGGAAAATAACAATTGATGAAGGGATTGAGAGAGAAGAGACACACTGATGAACTCTTGGTGGAACTGTGAGTTAGTTTAACCACTGTGGAAAGCAATCAGGACTATAACCTCCCAATGACTAAACTGAATCTCCCTTTTGGCTCAGTGACACTATTATTAGGCATATATCCCACAGAGATAAAGGAAAGAGAGGAATATATGCAAGAATATTTATAGCAGTACAACTTGTAGCAGCAAAGACTTAGAAATGAAATAGGTACCAATGACTAAATGAATTGTTAGTCAATCAGTAAACATTTATTAAGCTCCAACAGTGTGCCAGGCAATGTTTTAAGCACTGGGGATGCCAAGAAAAGCAAGAGACAGTTCCTGCTCTCAAGGAGCTCACAATCTTATGGGAAAGTCAACATACAAACAATTACATACAAATTATATACAAAATAAACTGGAGATAATCAGCGGAGGGAAAGTCTGTGAATGTTGTTAATATGGAACATGGAACAATGTTGTTTTCATAACAAATGAGATATTATGACTCCAAAGAAACATCGGAAGACTTTTATGAACTGATATAGAGGGAAATAAGCAGAACCAGAGGAAGAATTTATATAATAAGAATGAGAGTAATATAAATGAAAACAACTTTGAAAGACTGTGAAACTCCCATCAAAGCCACAAACAATGGTGGCTTCAAGAGATAGAGGGCAAAACATTGTTTCTGCCTCTTGACAGAGATAATGGACTTGCGGTGCAGGATGAAATATTCTCAGATGTGATCAATGTATTGATTTGTTTATCTAGATAACATATTTATTTGTTTTGTACCCAAAAGGTCTTCTCTTGGGGTGGGTAGTAGTAGGTTATTAGATAATGACAGAAATAAAAAAAAAAGCATCAATAAAACATTTTTGAATGCATTGAAGAAAACAAAAAAAGTATGGAAATGGGCACAAGCAGTTTTGTTTTACTACTTTGTTAAATTTGAAATATCTTATATATGTAAACATATATTCACTCTAACATGGTTTAACAAAATTGCTGCATTTATGCATGTTTCTGTACTTTTGGGTTTTCTTTTGTGTATCTTTTATATATATGTATCTACTAGATATATATGTACAAATACATTATTATCTAACATATCTATTAGATGATATATCTATAGATACATATGCATATTCAATAATACATTATTATCTAATAATCAGTATCTATATATGTGCTATATATGTATTATATATACTATATCATACACACATACACACACACACTTGAAGAAACTGGATGTAACAATTTGATTTCTTATAAGCCTCTTTATTCTTTGAACATCAAGATGTTTATTTTTATTGATGGTTAAGTTTATGTTAAAAAAGCAAAATTAACTAAAACAAAATAAAAAGAAAGAAAAAAATTGGAGGTCACTCACCTTTAGTTGTTTTTCCAGTGATTGTGGTTGTGTGCACATTTAGTTAGGCCACACTGACTTTTGCTATGAAGGACTGGGAGTGAGGAAGGAAGGGTGGCACTGTTAGTTGTTGACTCCCATTGGGAGGTGGAGGAATGTTCTGAGGCAGAGGAGAAGTAAGAGTAAGACTAGACATTTGTGTGCCCTAGGCAAAATCTGAGAATTACATACACACTCCTATTTGAAGCTTGTCCATTGCATCCTGGTAGACCTAGGTGGTAGAATTTAATTGGAAGGGACATTGGAGGTCACCTAATCCAGTCCTTTCTTTTCATAGATGTGGAAACTGAGATCCAGGGAAGGGAAGTGACTTGCCCTAAGGTTACATAGTTAATAAGGAACAAAGTCAGGTCCTTGCATTCTGAATCCAAGTGCTCTTCTAGCTGAACTATAGAATATCTGTATTTCAGAAATGCATTTGATAAAACTACTTTGATGTCTTTTTGGACAAGATGGCAATGTGTGGGGTTGGTTGATAGCGCATTTGGGTGGTTTTGGAATTGATTACTTGGACTCCAAATATATTAATTAGTGGGCCAGTGTTAAGTGGGAGGGAGGTCTGGACTGGTAGGCCTTAGGGCTTTGTCATTGGTCCTGATATTCACTATTTTCTTCTACATCTCAAATGAAGTTATAGCATGCCTTGTCATCCAAAGAGGGACAGGATAGGTGATATGTTGGTTGGCATAATCCGGTATGTTCATAAGTAGCCTAGAGAAATAGATCTCTGGACTCAGAGTCGGAAAGACCTGGGTTTGAATTCTGCCTCATACATACATATATATATATATATATATATATATATATATACACACACACACATATATATACATATATATATGTATATATATGTCACTGGGTAAGTCACTTCACCTCCATCTGCCTCAATGCATGTCTTCTGCTCACTGTAAGTTTTGTGTGTGTTTGGATTTGAGATCTCCATCCTTCTCTGTTTCAGTCTTTATCTCTGTCTTGTTTATACCTAGTTGTTTGCATGTTGTCTCCCCTGTTAGACTGTGAGTTCCTTGAGGGCAGGACTGTCTTTGCCATTCTTTGTTATCCCCAGCACTTGGCACAATGCTTGGCAGGTAGTAAACACTTAATAAATATTAATTGACTGACTAAATTTAGTAGCACCAGCTCTAAGGATTTATAAATCTTCTAGAGGATGGCCATTACAGGTACCCATAAATTAAGACTGAGATAATCTCTGTCCAGGTTAGGAGATGATACCAGAGGGTGTTTAGAGGTCTTTAAGCTCTAATTATTCTGACTTCAGGCCCTTTTCCCCCTGGGTTTTGGAGAAGTGTGTAGTCTCCTAGTCTTAGGTTTTTTCTGCTACACTATTCTGAATTTCAAATAAGGAATATAACATAGTCACCCAAATTATATTTTGCATGCCAATTTAAAGTATTATCTCTCTTTCACTTAGACATTCCTTTCTAAGAGCATAACCAACAAGTCTACCTTATTTGTGCATTAATTATTTAGTTATCTTAATAGAGAGAGCTATGTGGTCCATCTCATCTAGGATTGTGACCTTGATCTCTGCCAGGAGCACTAAGAGATGGGAATGATTGAGTAGCTATCAGCTGCAAAGGGCTGAGATTAGATGTTTTCAAATCATCCTAGTCTCTCTGTCTCTTATTTCATCTGTATGAGGAAGTACCTGGGGTGGAAACTTCATCTACAAATGTAGGTCAACACCCACTCTGTAGTTTATAGTCCTAGAGACATGAGAGGTCAAATGTTTTACACATGGTTACAGAGCTAGTGGGTGTCAGGAAGGACTTGAACCTACTTGACTTCCCCGGTAACTCTCTCTCCACTCAACATATTGCCTCCCTAACTTTTCTTAGTCACCCATTATAGGGGTGGGCTGATTGAGCCCTCAGGTTTCTAGAAGCCTTAATATCCTAAGATTCTCCAGCCATTGGTGACATTCTGCTCACATATAGCCTTATCCCATGGAATTAACTCTAAAACCTTGGCCAAGTGTGATTGTTGCCTCACTAAGAAACATTAGCTATTCTAGCGCCCCCTTGCTTCAGTCATGTGTCCATTCCATAAAGGCAGGCACATTGAGATGTCCTCTGTCCAGAGCTGGGCCCAGGTCCAGGCTAGGTAGGCAGCTGTTGAGGGTACAACATACAGGCAGACACAGAATGAGGAACATTTTTTTCAGGGGACTTTTTATATTAAGTTTTCATATTTTTAGTGGAAGAAAAATTCTGCCTTCTGGCCATGTTGGTATTTATTTTGTGATGAGTCGAGTTGCCTGTGTTACAGTTAAGACTCAAGGCCTTGGGTGGATGGTAACATTCGACAAGGCAATTTAAAATCTTATCTAGTGTTCACAAAGCCTTGATCACTTGGTATTTGTTTCATATTTGCTTCCAAGCTCTTGGAGGTTAGGAGCCATCGATATACGGTGGGATTCTTGTGGTCTATCCCATAGGCAGAGTACCATCCTCAATTTGACAGCAGCAGTAGCAGCAGTAGTAGTGATGATGGTGGTGGCGGTGGTAATAGCAGTATTAATAAATAATAATAATGACAATATTGAAAGCTAGCATTTAATTGTGTGAGACCTTTTGATGCTTATTTGTAGGCAAAACTTTGCCTGATATTCTAGAAATTCAAAGTGTTAGTTTATTTCCAAGTGGAACTTTAATTAGGAATTTTTAGACCCAGGGCAAAGCACCACAAACCATGCCCAGGGCAAGAAGAACAAAAAATGTTCTCCTTTGGGAGTAGGGATTGGAGAATCACCATGTGGTGGGGAGATAAAAACCTAAGATACTGGCAAAAAGCTGAGGAATGGGAGAAGGGCGAAGTTTTGCTACTTGGATAATGAGCTTTGTTTGTGGGTTGCTGTGGCAAATTCTGTTAGTGCTCTCTAAATCTGATACCCTGTGGTTAAACCCTGATTACTGAACTCTCCTTATAGCATTGATTCAACAGATATTTATGGAGGGCCTTGTATAGGCTCAGTTTTGTGCAAAGCATTGAGGATAGGTGGAATATAAGGCACAATCTGGTCTTGGGGCAGATACTTTGAGTATTTAAGAGGAGCTTGGACAAATGCATCCTGAGGGAGCAAACAGAGTGATAAAGGATCTGGAAAACATGGCATATGAAGAATGGTGGAAGGAACTAGGGGGTCCTTAGTCTGGAGAAGAGAAGACATTTTTGGGTAGGAGCGATAGCTGGCTTGAATGTTCGAAGGACTAAAGCCCCTAGAGGAGCTTAGGGAGGCAGAGAAGACCCGTCTCAGTTCATGTGTAACCAACAGTGCCTGTGGCCCCCCAACACTAGCCTAATGCCCCTGTCTTGCTTTGCCTGCAGAAATCCGGACTCAGTTGGCCGAGCAGTTTAAATGCCTGGAACAGCAGTCCGAGTCGAGGCTGCAGCTGCTGCAGGATCTCCAGGAGTTCTTCAGAAGGAAGGCGGAGATTGAGCTGGAGTATTCTCGCAGCCTAGAGAAACTGGCCGAGCGTTTCTCCTCCAAGATCCGAGGCTCCCGAGAACATCAGTTCAAGTAAGCCAATCGATGCCTCTGACCTTGTGGTCAAGTTGGTTTGCCATAAAGGCACCCAGGCTCTCTGTCTTTCTGGGTGGCCTCAGTCGGGTAGAATTAAGAGCTCATTTATGTCTTGGGGGCAGCACCTATTGTGGCCTCAGTTTCCTCTTCTTTAAAGTAAATGGGTTGGACTGACACCTCTATTGCTAGTAGCTCACATTTAGTACTTAACTTAAAAAATGTTTTTATTTGTATCTTTTTTTAACATCTCTGTAACTTTCTCCAGTATCCCTCTCCCTCCCAGAAAGTCATCTCATATAACAAATAGTATTTTTTAAAGACAAAAAAAAAATCAGCATAACTGATCAGTACATTGACAGAGTCTGAAAATATGGGCAATGTGAAACATCTGTGGGCTTTTACCTCTTTGAAGGGTGGATTTGGAAATGTCTTGTCATATATTTTCTTTCCAGCCACACTTCTTTATAATTTTGCAATGTTCACTTTGTATTTTGTGTATGTGTGTGGTTTTTCTTTCCATTTACATTGTTGTACTCATTGTGTGTATTGTTTACTTGACTTTGCTTACTTCATTCTGCATCTGTTGATAGAGATCTTTCCATGATTCTCTGGGTTCATCACTGACATCATTCCTTACAGCACAGTAATATTCCATCATGTTCACATACCATAGTTTACTTAACCATTCCTTAATCAATGGACATTGGCTTTGTTTCAAATTCTTTGCTATTACAAAAAAAAATGATACTATGAATATTTTGGTGTATGGGGGGACTTTTTTTTTTCTTATGGCTTCCCTGGGGCATAAATCTAGTACAGGAATTTCTGGTCACATTTAAAGTATTTCCTGCAAAGAAATCCTATGAAGTTGAGAGTGATAGCATAGTATGGTAGAGAGGACACTAAACTTCAGGCCAGGAAGATTTGGGTTTAGTTCAGCCTCAGACATTTACTGGTGCCTCATTTTCTTTATTTGTAAAATGAAGAGACTGGATTAGATGTGTTTTAAGGTCCCTTCAGCTCTAAACCTATGATCCTATCATCCTGTGAGGTAGATAATTAGAGGTAACTGACTTGCTAAGAGTCACATAGGCAGCTAAGTGGTACAGTGGAGAGAGTGCCAGACCTGGAGTCAGGAAGACCTGAGTTTAAATCTAGCCTTGGACACTTAACTAGCTGTGTGAACCTGGGCAAATCATTTAACCTCTGTGTGTCTCAGTTTCCCCATCTTTAAAATAGGGATAATAATAGCACTTGCCTCCTAAGGTTGTTTTGAGGAAAAAATAAAATTATGCTGGTAAAATGCTTTGCTAACATTAAAGCACTTTAGAAGTTCTAGCTATTATTTTTGTTAGATATTTTTAGAGCTGTATAATTAAGAATTGGTTCTTAAAGAGATCCCAAAAGATATTCAATGTTATTTCATTTGAATGTAAGCTTTTTGCCAACAGGGATTGTTTCATTCTTTGTATTGTATTTCCAGTGCCTAGAACAGTGCTTGGCACATAGTAGGTGTCTACTAAATACTTGTCGATTGATCCCACCTGTTTTCAAGAGGGCCCACCTTTTCCATTTTGGTTGTGAATAAACCCTCTCTCTCCAGTCACTGGCCTGGGTGCTGAGCTTTTCTGCCTCCTCCTCCTCCTCCTCCTCTTCCTTTCCTCCTCTTCCTCCTCCTCCTCCTCTTAACTCCATCTGGTTTGGGCACCAGGCTTGTCAGTTTTTGAGAACTGTAGAAGCAAAGCCTTTTGGCTTCTGCCCCCTCCCTACCCCTAGATGTGTAGGCAGGATGCTGCTAACCACATTCTTGCTGTATTTATCCTTGGAGTCCCTCACTGTAATTACTCTCCCCCTTCTAATTCATTCTCTCTCCTCCAATCACTCTGCCTAGAGTTTCTTCTCCTTCCCTCTTCCTCTCTTCATTGACCGGCCCTCAACCACAGGGTCAGGGTGACTTCCCTCCTTCCGTCCCCATCCCCCTCCACCCCAGGATTTATACCATTGCATTGTCTGTGTCTTATCCTTTCGGTCTGGTCTCAAACTGCCTTCAGCTGCTCCTACCTTGTATCCAGGGAGGGGCCTTCCTTCTCTGCTTGCCCATGGGCCTCAGACTTTTTTAGCCTTAATTCACATCTGGACTTCTAATGGTTTCATTTATGCTGAATTTGTCTCTCCAACGAAACCATCAACTCTGTGAAGGCAGGGCCCTCAGCTTATATTCTTCCTATATATTCCACAGTACCTAGCATTCAAGCCGATTAAGTCTTTTTAAAGTATTAACTGTATGACCAGATACTGGGCTGCGTGTTGGGGACAAAAGGACCAAAATGAAGCATTTTCCTCAAGAACAGTCTGTGCACTAGATAAGACAGGAGAGTGGTCAGCTAGATGGCATTGGGCACAGGCTGCTGAACCTGGCCCCTGGGTGGGTCACTTCACTGTGCTTTCCCTATCTGGAAAATGGAGATAATAATCGCGTCTATCTCCGAGGGTTACTGTGAGGATACAATGAGATAATATCCGTAAAGTGCAATGTAAATGTTAGCTATCAATATTGCTGTTCTAATTAACCTTATCACAGCCCTGACAGTAGGTAGGTGTTGTCATCCTCATTTTACAGATGAAGAAACCAAGGCAGACAGAAGTTAAGTGAATTACCTAGGGTTACACATCTAGGGCCATATTTGAACTTAGGTCTTCTTGACTCCAGGCCCAGTGCTATCTGGTTGCCTCCAGGGATAAGTAAGGAGACTCTAAAGGAGCACTTAGCTTCCCGTGAAGACTTCAGAACACCAGGTCCAGATAAACAATGTCCTTACCTACTGAAAGAACTTGTGGATATCATTATTGACCTCTGTTGGTGATATTTAGAAGATCATAGGGGATGGGAGAGGTCCCACAAGATTGTCGAATGGCAAATGTCCCCATGTTCAAAAAAGGTAGGAGAACAGTCCTAAATGAGTCAGTAAGCTTAATTTCAATTCCTCAGAAAACTCTAGAATAGATCATTAAAGAGTTGGCTGATGAATGTCTAGAAAGAAAAATGGTGGGTACAAAGAGCCAATCTGGCTTCATCAAGAACAGGTCATGCCAGACTAACTTCATTTCCATTTCTGGCATGGTGAATAGGCTGCTTGGTTGGAGAAGGAAGTGCTGTAGTTATAGTTTATCTACATTTTAGCAAAGCATTGGATAAAATATCTCTTTCTGTTCTTGTGGAGAAGATGGAAAGTAGGTGATATGTGCAATTTAATTGACTGAAAATGGGTCTGATGCCTGGACTCAAAGAATATTTGTTTATTGTCATCATAGCAAGAGGTCTTGAACTAAGCATCCTGGAAGTTTGTGCCAGCCCTGTGCTATTTGATATTTTTATCAGTGACTTGGATAACGGCATAGATGGCATAATCCTCACCTCTGCAGAGTACATAAAACTGAGAAGGAATAGCTGACACATTGGAAGAGTCAGGCTCCAAAGAGATCTTAAGTAGCTGGAGTGTTGAGTTAGACTGAATAAGATGAACTTCAGTAGGGATAAATGTAAAGACACACCTGGGTCCAAAAAATCAACTTCATAGAGAACTGAAGATGCTTAGCCTAGAGATGCAAAGACTGGGGGCACATGATAATAGTCTTCAAACATTTGAAAGGATAGTCAGGTAGGAGAAGGGTTTCACTTGTTCTGTTTGGTCCTAGAGGGCATTGACAGGAACGGTGAATGGAAGCTGCAGAGGCAGATTCAGGTTTCATGTCAGGAAAACCTTCATAATTAGAACTGTTAAAAATAGAATGGACCACCCACCAGAGAGTGTGGTTTTTCCCACCTTGTATATTTACTTTTTCTTTTCTTTTTCTCTTTTTTTTTGGAGGGGGCAGGGTAGTTGGGGTTAAGTGACTTGCCCAAGGTCACAGGGATAGTAAGTATTAACTGTCTGAGGCTGGATTTGAACTCAGGTCCTCCTTACTCCAGGGCTGGTACTCTATTCACTGCACCACCTAGCCACCTCTCACCTTGGATATTTTCAAGTGGGGCTCTTCTTATATATAGGTTGGACTAGATCAGGGATTTGTAAATGTCTTTTTGTAAATCTTATGGACTCCTCAGAATAATGTTTAATTTTTTGTAAAATTATAATTGAAGAAAATGTTAAATTTCAGTTAGTGATTAGTGAAAATGAAGATGAGGTTTTTTCTTCATCTAAATTCATGGACTCCCCCCAAATTGATCCAGAGACCCCTTGGCTGGGCCGGGGTTGTCTGTGATCCTCTGCACTAGATGGATTTTCTCAGCTTCTGGGAGTCTGCAATGCTGTAGCTCCAGAGGACTAGGTATCTGATTAACACTTGGCTGCTGAAGGATTTATTGTGAATTTGTGACATTAGTAAAGAGAAGACTACACTGGGTTTAGACCTCGGACCCTTCTTTGTCTTTGTCTGGGTTAAGGGTTCCAATTGTGGAATTTCTCAGCATGGGCTGAGACAGGATTCTCTGAGAAAGATCTTCATATCTTTGTAAACCTGATGGTTTCAGCTTCTGTATAATATATTCGATATTATTGCTGTTCTGAATGGAGCTAAAGGGAGCTCCCAGTGAGGAGCTCCCTCTGAGGACACAGGGGGACAGAGACTCTGCAATTTATAGTCTTACAGATTGGACTGGGCACCATGAGAGATGTAATGACTTGCTCAGGGTCATAGAAGTAGAAATAAGAGTTATCATTTGAATCCCGCTCTTTCTGATTGAAAGCACTACAATATGTGACCTCTCATGATGGTATGATATGCTATGTTATAAAAATAGTATCTGCTACTTTTTCTTATAATTCCCTGGTAAAGTTCCACCCCCCCTCAACTCTGACCATTGAATTTAAAAGAAGTTCCCCATTCCCCTCACACTTGAGATAGAAATTTTGTAGGGATCCTAGAATTGGGTTAGAGATATTCAGTGAGTGAATGAGAACTGAAGAAACTTCTTTGGAAGCATTAGCAGGTTTGCCTGAGCTCCCAGGGAAATTCCTTTGCATTTCTCTGCCGTGTCCCTTCCAAAGGCTTTAGCTCCCTGCTATCTCTGACCAGAGCTATAACTAGGATGGAGTGACTAGGGCTTTGCTTCAGAGCACTGAAATGTATAGGGTGCTAATAGCATTGAAATTTCCTTTAGCAGCACAGAAACCACTACATTGAGTATAATTACTAGTATAATTGAAATATATACCTTCCAGGTGGTACTTCTCCCCCCCCCCCCCCAGCCTCAGGTGAGCTTCTCTTTGGCCTAGCTCCATTCTTCTCTCCTTTTTCACGTTTCCTTCTGACACCCGTGAACATCTGTGTCCTGTGGTCTTTGATCCCTCCTTCCCATGGGGTGGTGTCCCAGATCTCTTCCCGTACTCCTCAGTTGAATTTATCTTGTGTTGTTTGCCATGGACACAGAAATTTTCTAGTACAGTTCTGACTCCAGCCAAGGAGTTTGGTTCATTTAAAAAGCATTTCAAAGATTGAATCAGAGAAGTCTCTTTGAAATCTTTCCCACCTCAGTGCTTGCATCCTCCCCCCTCCCTTCTAGTTCAGTTTTCCTTTAGAGCTGTTGGTCTCCTGGGCCATTCTGATCCTAGAAGGGATTATCTCCAGAGCCAGAATCCCTCAGGCCTTCTCCATGGCCAGGGGCCTGGTTGAAAAAGGGGGGTGGGGAGTGGGGAAAGGTGCTTGGCTGTTTTCCCACTTAGTTATAAATAAAACTTTATTCCTCACCCATCCAGCAATTTAAGTATCTTTTTGAATGGGGAGGGAGAAGAAGAGGAAGAGGAAGAAGAAGTAAGGAAAAGATAGGGAAGTTAGAGTGGGAGGAGAAAGAAAGGGAGGACAGGAGGGAGTCCCCAGCCCATCCTGCAGCCATTAATGAGCTCAGCCAGCTCCTTGTGGGTTCATTAGTTTTGGTCGCCAGATGGAACTGGGAGCAGCATCTGGCAGATGGGCAAAGTGGGCTCTGTGACATCCTGTGAATGTCTAATTAGAAGTCCGTTCCAGGCTTGTACAGCTAGAGAAGGCCCACTACATGATGCTAATTCAGAGTCAGGGCCCAGAGGGTGAGGGCTGCTCAGTCAAGAGTCCAGCCTGGGCCTTTGGATGCCAACTGTCTTTTTAATCTTGAGGGTGGAGAATGCATGGAGAGATGTCTGATTTGCTGGTGACCAGCCCACAGGTGACCACTCCCTCCACCAAACTTACAGCCTTTATCTCCTGTATTATTCCTTTTATACTTCCCATATATCCATGGCCTTAAGACTTTCCTTCCTTTGGTTAGGTTAGCTGCTCTTATGATGTGCCTTGCTTCTGACTACTCTGTGAGGCTCTTGAGGACAGAGGTCATTTGTCATATTTCTCTGTATTCTCCACTTGGCAGCTTCTGAAAAATGACTTTGAATTTTCGAGTGAGAAGGGACCTTCAGAATCATGCATCCAACTCCCCTCCTGATAAGAGGAGGAAACAGATCCCCTCAGAAGAGAAGGGCCCACAGCTAGTTTGTGGTAGAGCTGAGACCAAAACCCAGATTGGGGTTCTAGATTTTGGGGCTTCCCATTTCATTACACTGTTTCCCATTAGCCTATATTTATCTCTAACTTGGTTCTCACAACGACCTTATGAGGCAGCTAGGACAAGTATTACTATCCTCATTTTAGAGATGAGCAGACTGAAAAAAGTAAGGGAGGGTAAAAAGAAGGAAGGAAAGTAGGAAGGAGAAATGGAAGGAAGAAAGGAGGGAAATGAAAGAAGGATGGGAGGGAAGAAGGATGGGAAAGAAAGAAGGAAGGATGGAATAAAAGAAGGAAGGAGGATGAAATGAAGGAAGAAAGGAGGGAATGAAGGAGAGGAAAAAGAAAGGAAGGAAAGACAGAAGGAAAGAAGGAGTGATGAAATGAAGGAAGGAGGGAAAGAAGGTAGAAAGGGTAGACTGAAGGATGGAAGGATTGAGGGAAGGAAGGAAAGGAAGGAGGGAAGAAATGTGACTTAGTTATTCTACTAAGCTTAAGAATGACGAGGTTGAACTATGAGTTTCTGATTCTCAAGGAATATGTCAGACAGATATGACGGACGCCCAGGATGGCAGAATCATAGCTGAGAAGCCGAGTATGGCAGACCACAGCTGTTCTCCCTACCCCCCCCCCCCCCACCCTGGAGCTGGAGAAAGAAGGAAGGAAAGTATAGATATCTCTATAAGCCATGCAAGAATGCCCCAGTTAGATAGATGTAAGTGCATTGTCCACTGAAATAATAATAAATAGTAATAACTAGTATTTATATGGTGGTTTAAGGTTTGAAAAGCTCTGTATATATACTGTCTCATTTAGAAGACCCATATTATTCTTATGATGAGTTTAACTTGGAGAGAAAGGATTTCAAATAAAGGTAGGCAATGAATATAGGATGTCAAGTGTCAAGTGAGTTGTGATCGATAGAAGGCTGGCAGCAGAGTCAGGAAGATCTGGGTTCAGGTCTTCCCTCTGACACATACCAGCTAGATGACCCCAGGCAGGTCACTTAATGCTTCAGTGGCTAGGCAACATTTCAAGATTATAAATTGTACTGATGGAGGAAGTTTCCACACCAGGAGATCCTTCCACCAGTGAAATCCCATGTCAGGACCAAAACCCTCCCTCTCATCAGCTCAGGGTTTTATAGTGTGACATTCTTTTCAAACCACTTATCCTAACACATGAACCCCTGTTCCATCAACATCCTGGAGTCCCTCATCTAGATCCATTCCAGTTTATGAATGTCCTGCCTAAAATAGGGGAGCCACAACTGAATACGATCCCCAGCTGAGGTCTTTGGCCCTGATGACCAGGGCTAAGTATAGTGGGACTCTCATCTCTATTTCTGACTGTTCTGTTTTTGTTGGTGTGGCCAAAATTTTGTAATTCAATCTTCCCTGTATATGGGATGGGCCAAACATGGATAGGATTGCACACCCCCTGCACCCTAGACTGGCCCATTCTCATGGTTCCAGGCCATAGGCTGGAGTGGCCTGAGCCTCGGGGCCTCCCTCTCCTTGTACTCAGCAGGTCACTCCTGGTTCATGCCCAGTTGTTCTCTGACTGCTGCCTACAATTTGTGAGCCATTTAGGCACTGGGCCACTTACTCATGTGCCACAGAACTTTTAAAAAAGCAAGTACATCGTTTTTATTGCTTTGGGGGAGGGGGAGCAAGTGGGGGACTGCCCAGTGAATTGATTTTGTAGGCTGATAAATGTTTATAGTTTTCCTTACAGCTGTTCTAGGTCTCCCACATACTGGAATAACATCCACTAACATTTCAAAGCAGCAGTCAACTGGGCTTGCATTAATGTATCTTAAGCAGATTTAGTTTAACCTAGGAATCAGATCCTTCAATGGAAATTGCCCTGAACCAGAAAAGTATAAAAGGTATACCTTTTGAGCAGAAACAGCAAATCAAGCTCTGATTCCAAGTGTTTGCTGATTTCTGAGGTGTAATGCTCACACTGAAAAATTAACAATGGAGAGCTGCCTCCAGAGTGTCCTTATCTATAGGCCATGGGGGGATGTCCCATTATTCTCCTAGGTGAGTCTCACCCTGGATGTCAGTGTGGTAGCAACTGAAACTCCCAGATTATTCCTCTGAGCAGGTTCATGGAAGTCTTTGTCTCTGGAAGGATTCAGGCAATAAGCATTTAAAAATGCTTACAGTGTGCTTGGCCCCATGCAAAGAGCTGGGGATACAGAGAAAGGCAAAAGACAGCCCCTACCCTCAAGGAGCTCCCAGTGTAATGGGAGACAGCACACAAACAACTATGTACAAATATTAGAAAGGCAGGATAAATGGGGGGTGATCAGCAGAGGGGAGGCACCAGCATTAGGAGGATCAGGAAGAACTTCTTGTAGAAGGTAGGCTTTCAACTAGGGTTAAAGGAAGCCAGGACACAGCAAGGGAGAGAATTCCAGGTGTGGAGGACAGCCTATGCAGAAGCACAGTTGGGAGTTGGAGTGTCAGATATGAGGACAGAGCTACTGGATTGTAGGTAAAGTATAAGAAGGCTGGAATGGTAGGAAGGGGCCAGGTGGGGAAGGGCTTTAAAAGCCAAGCAGAGCTTTTTATATTTTATCCTGGAGGTCATAGGGGTCCATTGGAGTTTATTGACTGTGTACATGAGTATATTGGATGGGGGGGTGGGGAGGGAAGAGTGGGAAGGATGGTGATAGGATCAGATCTGAACTTTAGGAAAATCTTTTTGACTGCCTAGCAGAAGTTGAATGGTGGTGGTTCAGCTGCCTGTCAAAAATCCTCTCAAAGGGAATTCCTGCCTTGCAAAGGAAGATGTTCTCTAAGGTTCCTTCCTTAGTGTTTGGTTCTACTTCTGGCCCCATAGCTGCAGGAGAGACTTCTCGGGGGAAGTTTTTGATGAAATTGATTTCTCCTGCTGTCCACTTCTCCCCACATGCCTGTAGCTACCTTTCCCCTTTTTGCTTCCTGCACTAATAATTACATTAGCTGGTTGTTAGTATGCCATTGCATTCTTTGGGAGAATTCTAAAGTTAAACAGCATGTTATCAAGATGGCCCCAAGAGCCTGGAATGCGTTCCTGCCTCATCTTGCCTCTTAGAATACCCAGTTTCCTTCAGAACTCTGGTTCAAGCACCACTTTCTACATGAATCCTTTCCTGATACTCTAGCTACTAATGCCCCACCCACCAATTATCTCCCATTTGTTTTGTATGTGTGTATTTCTCCCTATGAGCTGTAAGTGTCTTGGAGAGGAGGGAGTGTTTCATTATCTTTATATACTCAGCCCCTAGCAGAGTGCCTGGCTCATAGAGGGACTTTATTAAGGTTTGTTGATGGGGTTCAGGACTCAGGACCCATCCTTTTCCTCTTTGCTTCCTCCTCCCAGTAAATCTGTAAGATGATCTGGCAGCTCTAGAGATGTGGGCAAGACAAGCTCTGATAGCTACAAAAAGTTGGGGTCAATTACACGAGATTATGTCTACACAGGTAAACCAGGGTAGCCTTGAAGGGGGAGAGGAGTGACAGAAGAATAGCCTTCAGTGGTGGTAGTGAGGGCTGACTGGGCTAATAGTATAGACAGGCATCTTAGGTCATTTTCTGTACCTTTGGCAAGAGACATCTCTTTCTATGTCATGGAGTCATTGCTTTCTCAACCAGCAAAGGAGGGAAAGGGGTAAGGGGGTGGGGAGGTGTAGGTCTCAGATTGGTAAGTCTAGTTGCCTGTGGTCAAAGGATAACTGGAGAGTATGGGGATAAAGACTCGCTGGCTCTTCCAGATGCAGAGAGGGAGGTCACAGTGGTGAGTGGAGATGACAGTTCCCTATTTTGAAATTTCTATGGGAAAGAAGGTCATGTGTTCTCTGGCTGCCCCAACATGCTGAGAGAAAGGGGAGATCTCTCACTGCAGGAAGATGGAGAATGAGTAAGAATAAGGAAAAAAGGGGAGGGAAGGATAGAGCTGAGAGATGAATGGTTTCTCTGGGGTAGGAGAACAAAGGAGGCCTAATAGGAGAGAGTAGGATGTGAAAGGGAAAGGCAAATGCAATAAGCTTTTATCAGCATGTACATTAGCCCCCTTAGAGACTGCAGGGCTGACTCCATCCCACGATGACCTTCTTCTACTCTTCTACATGCATCCTGGAAACCTATTCTTGGTCAGCAATTGTATGTTTGGGAATTACAATTTCATTTTATCAGCATAATTAAGGAGGTAAATCTTCTCATTTGCCCCTCCCTTACCCTTCTAGGCCCTCTGATCTCTCCAGACTTCCATCACAAAATGCATTTCCAAGTCAAACGGCAATGGTAGCTTATATAGTTTTGAACCAATTAATCAGGAAGCATTTATTAAGCTCCAGTAATATGCCAGGCACTGTGCTAGGTTCTGGGAATAGAGACAAAAGTGGGACAGTCTCCGCCTTTAAGAAGCTTACAATTTAATTGAGGGATTTAGTAGATGCATAGTACACACAGTAGAGTGATATCCGGAGAAGGGAGTTTTGGCACAGGCAGCAACAAGGATTTTGAATGGAGCCATAGGGCAGTGAATTGCCACATCTTTTCTAGTAACAAGAGATGGAAATATGAGGAGGGAGGGTGCTCAGAGGTAGAATGGATGGCATGATGCCCATCCTAGATGTCTGAGATGATGGCTGGATGGGAATGGTCCATACCAGGGGTAGGGAAACTGTGGCCTCATGTGGCTCTCTAGGTCCTCAAGTACAGCCCTTTGACTGAAAGGGTTTTAGAGGGCCACATATGACCTCGAGGCTGCAGGTTTCGCACCTCTGGTCCATACTATCATTTGGAAATCTATTGTTTGGGAAATGTGATATAATAAGAACTCTGAAGTTGGAATCACAAAAATCTGGGTTAAAATTCTGATTTGCAATCTGGTTAACTATGGGCAAACCACCTCCCATCTATGTAACTTCAATTTTTCAACTGTAAATGTGATATTAGAGTAAAAATGATGGACTTGGAGTTGACACATGGGTTTGGATCCCACCTCAGATACTGATTAGATTTGTGACCCTGGGCAAGTCACTTTATCCCATTTTGTTCATCTGTAAGATGAGGGTAGTAATATTTGTAGTACTTAGCTCAGAGAGTCATTGTGAAGTAAATGTTCTGCAGATCTTAAAGTATTAGATAAGTCACCCCATAGCAGCCAGTATTAGCTCCATAGATGCCATAAGCATTACATAGACTTGGATTCACACTTATGGAGGATGTCTGTGGGTGAGTGGACCACATGTGACTTGTGTCCCCATCCTCATATGAAACAGGAAAGCCCATTCCAGCTATCAAGGTATAAACTTGGTAACAGAAACCTAGGTAAAGAACAGTATAGATTCAGTTAAAACATTTAATTAGGATAGAAAACAAAATGTAAAACATTAGAAATATTATTGGTCCTTCTTCCCCAAATGATGGTGAACTCATCCACAATTTTCACCAGAGGAGCCTGAGAAAACAGCAATCCCAAGATTCATGACTCAGAATTGAGAAAAGTCATTTTCTTTTTCTCTGGAAACAGAAAGAGATCAGGTAGGTTTCTCAGTGAAGATTGTTTCATTGGGGAAAATCTGGGCAAATTCTGTTAAGGGTCTGGAAGGGGCCTGACAAAGCCTCTGGTGCACCCAGACATAGGCTGATTACTTTCACCCATGTGGCATGAGGCTTTCCAGTCTCTTTGAACCACTCTTGCCACCTCAGGACAACTTGGCTGTTCCTTGCCCTTGCAATGTGGACCTCAGAAACATTCTGGGGAATACTTGGGCTCATGGATAATTCCATTGCAGACTCACTCACTCCCATCCCACCCCGCCCCCAGTCGAGAAAACTCCACCCGTCAGAATCTGTGATTTCTGTTGCAGGTACTCTATGTGGTAGGAATTTGATCTCATGGGAAATAAGGTCCTGGAAACCTCGTCCAGTGAGTGATCTCTCCTCAGACTTAGGCATCCTGGAAGATGTATTTAGATGGATGTGCCCCTTTTACATCAACTCGAGGCATTATTAATATTTGCACCCTCTGCCTCACAGTTGTTGAGAGGAACAAACGAGATGATGGATGTGGGAGTGCTTTGTAGCCATAAAGAGCTCTTAGTATTAATAATAATTGAGAACCAGCTGCTAATGCATCTAAATGTACTTCTCCTTTGCTCGCTAAAGAAGCAGAGAAAAAGGAGGTGTCTGGGTAGAAGGGCTTGGGGAAGAAATGAATTTGCAAAGGTTGGGGGGCAGGAACTTTCTTTTTAAAAAATAAGCTTTTTATTTGGAGCTTAAACACAAAATGGGATGGGCATTTGCATATATATGTACATACATATATATGTGAACAGAAAAAGGATTGCATTTGAAACACAACTGTTCCATACAACTGGTTTTTATGTTAAGCAGACAATAAAATCAACCTGCAGTTTTCAAAGTTCTGCTTGAATGACTTTCTTTCAGGCCTTCCTTCTGTTCTTTTCTCTCAATTAAAAAAAAAAGATCCCTCAATGACTCTCTTTCTTTTTCTTTTATTCTTTTTGCTACCTTAGTTCCTCCGCCCTTTTGAACTCCTGTTAGAAAAGAAAAACCAATCCATTATAGCACATATCCATAGCTGAGCAAAAAAATATTCCCACATAGACTGTGTCTGAGGATGTTTGTTTTATCCTACATCTTGTGCCGGTTACCTCGCTAGCAAGCTTCATCATTGCTTCTCTGGAATAATGTTTGCTCATTGCATTGATGAGGATTCTCAAGTGAGTAAGTCGGTAAACATTTCTTACCTGTGTATGTGCCAGATACTGTGTTAAGTGCTGGGGATACACAGAAACTGGAGCTTTCAAAGAAATAAAGAGGCAGGTAAGGGAGGGAATTGGAAGCATGCTCATGTGGGAGAGGAATGTAAAGGGGTTTCTCATTTGCTGATGGCTAGAGAGGAAGCCAAAGGAGTGAAGAGAGGAGATCCTAAAGATGGAATAAGTAAAGAAGGGGAGATGGGAGGTCTTGAACTAAATTTCTTCTTGAGGTTTAGCTCAGCCTGAAGACTAAGAAGGCAAATGGTGCTAGGGAATGGAAAAAAGTAGACTTCAGACAAGGTACAGCAAGATGGCAGGTGTTGAGGGAAAAAACGCTATCAGAGAGCTCACATGTGCTGAGAAGAATTGGGGGCCCTGGATTACCTGTGCAGAGCGGGACAGAGAAGAGATCTGCATCTATTAGAAACCATTTGGCTTGTAGGCAGTGGAAGCCAGGGAAGAAGTGAACCTGTTGTAGGGGTATGAGGTTGTTAGATAGCTGCCTTGAGGTCACCAGAAAGTCACCGTGTATGTTTTCCTTTTTTAAAAATGTTTAATTGGGCAAGGTACCTGGCAGTAGTCAGGGATAGAAAACTTCTATAGAACGGGAGGAGTAGATTGTCATGTTGCCTAGCAGGGTTGTCGCTACAATACGCGATGATGCCCAGAATAAATTCTACTCTGTGTATATGTGGGAACTGAGGATGGGCTCAAACAGGAGGGAGTGAGAACAATGATTCTAATTTATTTTCCTGCAGGGGACTAGGTTATTGCAGAGAGGCAAAGTGGCCTAATGGGTATAGTAGGGTTGACAGTGGAGTCAAGAAGATCTGGGTTTATGTTGTGCCTATGATAGCTCTAGGGGCAGCAAGGTGGTGCAGTGGATAGAACACTGGTCCAGGAGTCAGGAAGACCTGAGTTCACATGTGACCTCAGACACTTGCTAACTATGTGACCCTGGGCAAGTCACTTAATCCCGTTTGCTCAGTTTCCTCATCTGTAAAATAAGTTTGAGAAGGAAATGGAAAACCACCGCAGTATCTTTGCCAAGGAGACCCCAAATGGGACCAGAAATATGACTAATAGTCCTAGCTCTTCTCTGTTGACCCAGGCAAGATCCTAAGATAGGCAAGATCTCTTAAGATCATAAAACAAGATGTCTCTTTACATCAGTATAGGGCGTTTCCATGGTAGGAGTTGCTGTTAGTAGAAGAATCAAAGCTCCCAACTGTCCTTCCAACTGCATACTCCCTCTCCTCCCAGTTACCTAACAAATGCCTGGTTCTTTTGTAATTTAACAGCCTCAGAGAGTTGCCTCAGTGCACTAAAAGTTGAGGGGCTTGGCTATATCCCACATCTGGGATGTGTCCTCAGGGAGCTCTTCCTGACTTCAAAACCCAAACTCCACTCATTCCTCCAGGGTGCCTCTCAATGACAATCAGATGAGAGAATGGAAGTGAAAGCCTGCTGTAAACCATAATTCACTATGTAAATATAAACCACAGCTAATGATAATAGTTTGTATTTATGTAATGCTTTATGGCTTACGATGGGCTTTCACACACATTATCTCATTTGATCAATACAAACCCTGGGAGGTAATCATAACTGACATTGAGATGGGGCTCTGAAGTTTACAAAGTGCTTCACGTATCTTTATTTCATTTGGTTTTCATGACAAACTTGTGGGGAAGGTCCTGCCATCCCCATTTTATAGATGGGGCAACTATTGCTGAGACAGGTGGGGTGATCTGCCCGTGGTCACAGAGTTAGTAGGTATCAGAGGGAGGATAGCTTAACGTTTCTCTGAGGCTTGCAAAAGACTTTACAAATATTGTCTTGTTTGGACCTCGTAACGGCCCTGGTGGGTAAGGATTATTAATGTTCTCATTTTACAGATGAAGAAATTCAGTCTCAGAGAAGTTAACTGACTTGCCCCAAATCACATAGCTAATAAGTGCCTAAAGCAGGCTTTAAACCCACTTCTTTCAGATTCCATTGTCCAACACTCTATCCATCTGCCATGTTGCCTTTCAGGTCTGCTGTGAAAGAAATGGTGTCTTTATTTTACAGATAAAATAATTGCCTTGGAACCAGGCTTCCAACCCAGGTGTCCGGGCTCTCATTCAAGTGCCTTTGCTATTACACCACTAAACGCTGCTGATTATAATGATAACAGTGAGAATAGCAGTGGCTGACCTTCTAGTTTGCAAAGTGCTTTATGTACATGATCTTGGAGCCTCCAAATAGCCCCGTGATGTAGGTGCTTGACCTTCCCTCTTAGTTTTTTACGGGTGCACATCTTGTATGTGTGTATGTGTGTATATTATATATATATGTAATATATATATATAATATGTGTGTACATATGTATGTTTATGAACATGTATTTTTTGTATATTATTCCCCCATTAGAATGTAAACTCCTTGAGGGCAGGAACGATTTTTGTTCTTCCTTTGGATCTCCAGCAAAGCTCTTAATACTAAATGCTCATTGACTTATGGATAGCACCCTCACTTACCTTACCTATGCTTCATCCTACCTCGTTTATACAACTTTGTACAGACCTTCTTCTCCTGCCACATTGGCCAGTTCACTTGTCCTCCATGCCAGTGAAGCTCAGTCCCACTTCCATGCCTTTGTCCTTGTTATTTCATTCCCAGGCTCTCCTTCCTTATTCCTTACACTTATCTGATCTTTCAGTAAACAAATATTGACAGAGCCCTTTCTGCCCGGTGTGGGACCTGTCATGTGCTGCTTCCTCCAGGAAGCGTCTCCAATTACTCTGAAGGGCACACTGTCCTTCCTCTTTTCTTATCTCCCACAGCTCAGTATGCAATTCAAAATTTATTTTATTGTATTTTTAATTGTACTTTCACCTCTCTTGGGCATGGAATGGCTAGAGCACTGGACCTGCAGTCAGGAAGACTCAAGTTCAAATATGGCCTTAGATGTTCACTAGCTGTTTGTTTCTTGGAAAGTCGCTTAACCTCTGTCTGCCTCAGCTTCCTTATCTATAAAATGGGGATAATAATAGCACTTACCTCCCAGGATAAAATGAAATAATATTTGTAAAGTCTCTTGCAATTTTAAAGCACTATATAAATGCTAGCTGCTGTTATTATTAGACTTATATTAAACTATAACCTCTTTTTGGGTAGGACAGTGGCATGTTTTTAATCTCCCATTTTGCTTTAGCACATAATAGATGCCCAGTTAATATTAGTTGGTTTGCTAATTGACTCCTTTATGGGCATGAGGGTTTCCAAGGCATAAATTAGAAGATCGACAGGAACAAGGAAGAATTATTGTAGGTGATAGAATAAAATATGAGAGCTAAAAAGGAAGTTACCTAGTCCAACTTCCTCATTGGACAGAAGTGGCCCAGCAAGTTGACATGATTTGCTACAGGTCACCCGGATAATTAATGGCAGAGCCATTTGTCAGATTATTGTGTCTTCCCCCAGTCAACCTAAATGCTACGTATGTTGTAGGAAGAGCAAGGGACAGGAAAAGTTTAACCAGCCTCTATGAGGATGGGCAAAGGCCTCTGCCCTCCCTTTGATCCTCATACTGCCCTATCCCAATTTCCAGTTCTGAAATCCTAATCAAACCAGTACTGCCATTGTTACTATAAAGGGTGTTTTGCTTTTCTCCCTGAAGGCTGTACTTGCTATGGCTGTGCCCTTCCAGAACAAGACACCCTTCTTTGGCTACTACATTCTTACACATGACGTGTCCTCTGTTACATCTTCAAGAGAAGATAGGGTTGGCACAAAGGAAGCACTTAATAAATGCTTTTTTATCGAATTTTGTGAAAAAGCGGAAAAATAATGTGTCATAGATGTAGCTCTTGGAGGGATATTTTTTTTTGCCTTTTTTTTTTTTTTGGAGGGCAATTGAGGTTAAGTAACTTGCCCAAGGCCACACAGCTAGGTTTTGGTTTGTGTGTGCGTTAAGTGTCTGAGGCCAGATCCGAAGTCAGGTCCTTCTGACTCCAGGGCCAACGCTCTACTCACTGCACCACATAGCCGCCCCTTCTTGGAGGGATTTTAAAGGTCATCTAGGGTTTTCTCCCCTTCCCCAACTTAACACTTAATAAGTGGCGAAACCGGGATTCAAACTCAGGTCCTGTGGCTCCCAAGTTTAAAGTTCTTTCTATAACTAAACCGAGAGGCCTTCCTCTGGAAAGATAGTATCTAGAGCAATTCTTAACCTTTTGTAATAATAATAGAAGTAACAATAGCTGGCATTTATATAGTGCCCGCTGTGTGCCATATACTGTGTTAAGTGCTATATAAATATTGTTTCACTTGATTCTTGTAACAACCCTGGGAAGTAGGTGTTGTTATTATCCTCTTTTTACAATTGAGGAAACTGAGGTAAACAGGTTAAGTGACTTGTGCAGGGTCACACAGCTAGTACCTATCTGAGGCTGCATTTGAACACATGTCTTCTTGACCCCAGGCCTGACTCTCTATCCACTGTGTCACTTGGCTGCCTCTACTGTTTCATGGACCCCATTGGTAGACTGGTGAAGACTAATATGAATGGGCCCCAGGTTAAGAACCTATGGTCTAGATTACCAACCTTGGTACCCATTGCAAGTTCTAGTGTTTACAAGCCACATGCCCCCAGTCCTTGTCTTCTTTTTGCCTAATCTTCCCTTTTATTATCCCCCTTCTTCCAGCACTAATCTCCTTTGGCCCTTAGTACTTCAGCTCCCCCTTTCACTTGATGATTGGCAGTGAAGATTTCAAGTTAGGAGTTATACTTTTTCCTCAATCTGGTTTGCATCTGAGCCAATTATCCCACTTGCCCAACATTAGGTATGTCACCAGGGGCCTGGGGGCCTTGGGGAGTGAGCCCATTCCTTTTGTGTCCCACAGAGTGAGTCATGGTAGAAGGGGCACCTGCCCTCTGGAAGGGCACAGCCTCAACAAAGCACATTCTCCTTCAGGGGCATGACTCTTCTCTTTGGAAGGCAGAATCTTTCCTTTGTCCTGGCTCCCTTGGAGCCAAGCTCATGCCTGTTCACTGCAGGCTCACCTCTGGGGTGAATGCCAGGATGAGGTGAGAAAAAGCATTTCTCCTCTTTCTTTTTCTGGTTCCCAGATGCTCTATCCTCCCACACATGCTTTGAGGCTTCGATACGCTTTTCTAATCTGGATCCATGTGTCTAGCAAACATGAGCAAGCTGTTGGGCTTAGAGACAATGTTGAGACCTTTCTCTTTTTTATTCTCTCTTTTCTTTCTTTCTCTTTCTTTCCCATCCTTCCTTTTCTTTTTTCTGTTCCTTTGTAGACATGTGCATTTTTATTTTATGCATTTAAAAACATTCATTTGAGGAGGGAGCCCTAGGCTTCACCAGACAGCCCAAGGGATCCAGGACACACAAAAAAGGGTTAAGAGCCTCTGCTAGAGATGCCTTTGAATATCTCTTCCAGCTCTAAATTTCTAGTCCTAGGATTCTGGCTTTAAAGTTCCATGGCCCATCTGTGAAGTTAGCTAGCTGAGTGAGGTCTCATCAAGTCAGTAAGTTAGGGGAGGGAGTTAGGAGTGTGCTGACTTTGCCAACTTCTTAACTCGGTGAATAAAAAATTCCTTTCAGCAAACTGAGCCAGCTCTGGTTTCCAGGACTCTGGAGCCCTACCTTTAGATGAACCCACATAAAATCTTGGCTCTCAGCTCCCCTTTCCTCTTGGAGGGCAGAGCCATCCTGGCATTAAATTACGGAGCCTTGCAAAGTATCTCTACCAGCTCCTGGCACTGACTGCTCTTCCAGGAAGTTATCGGTTATTGCATAGAGACTAGCTCAAGTGATTGGTGATATCACTTCTGTAAAGAGCTTAGTGAAATAAGCCCACTGCCTGACTGCATTTAATTAACCCCTTGCCAGCCACATTCATCCAAGCTTGCTTGGAATGGATTTTTATCTGCTTATTGTTCAATTGCTTCACTACCTTCTATGACTTTTTATGGCCTAGGATAAAGTCCAGAGTCCTCAGAATGGCAATTTCAAGGTCCCTTGCAACTGGGCTAATGGTTCTAACTTTGCTTCTGCTTTTTTTCTCTGCATGGAATAGCTAGGCTGATCTCATCCCAATCTTATAGAGGAAAGAACACTAAAGTAAAAGTCAGGAGGCATGGGTTCTAGTCCTGACCTTGAAATTCACTAGCTGTGTGACCATGGGCAAGAGGCTTCCTCTCCTGGAACCTCAAATTATCCTACTTACAAAGTGGAGGGAGTTGTACTCTTGAGGTCTGGAGTCCACAAATCTTTAATATTTTGATCTCTCTATTTCAACATGATTAATTTTCTTCATAATCCTAATTATTGGAGTGTTCAGGGGCAAGGAAAATGGAAAAGCTTTAAGGTCTAATGGAAAACAAATGGTAACTCATTTTTAATGACATTTGCATGGATAAAAACAGTGTCTATTTCTGATGTTACACAATTTGACAATGCCAATGACTCTCCATCTCCAGTAGACCTCTCCCTTCTAAAACAGAACTATGATTAAGGTAAACAAATCAAAATGTTGGCCTTGTCTGAAAGCCTGTGCCTGCCTCCACACCCACATTTTGCCATCTCTGTAATGGGGGGAGGGAAGGGCAGACTTTGCCTTCTGTCATCCCCTGACCTCATTCCATAACTCTTCATTGATCAGTGTTCTGAAGTCTGGGGATCATTGTTTTCCTTTCTGTTATTATAATCCTGGTTCTGCCTACTTTGCTCTGCATCAGTTCATAAAAATCTTTATCTGAATTCTTTGTATTCATCATTTTCTACAACTATAATATTTCATGACATCTCAGTGCCACAATCTGTTCAGCCAAGGCATACAGTGGCAGGAGTATTGAACTTAAGGTTACAGGACTTGAGTGTGAATCCTGCTCTGCTGCTTATTATCCCTAGGCAAGTCACTTAACTTCTGTAGACCTCAGTTTCTTCATCTGTAAATAGAATGGATTGAACCCCTGACTGGTGTCAGGGGACCCACCTCTAAGTCTATGATCCTTTGATGCCCACACTCCCCAATTAAAGAGCAATCACTTTCCTTCTATTGTTTGCTATTACAAAAGTGGCACTGTAGATACTTATGTATATATGGTGTTGTGTATCCATTTACCAAAGCATCTACACACATATGTTCTGGGGTGTCCTGGATAGAGCTCAGATGGACCTGGGGTGATATATTTAGAGCCAGAAGAATTGTCAGAGATCATTCAATCCAAAATTCCCCTTCATTTTACAGATGAAATAACTGAGACTCAGAGAGGACATGCCCAGGACCCCCTTACTCTAAATACAGTTCTTCCTACATTATCATGCTGCCTGGCGGCCATTAATATTAGAGGGTCCAACATTGTACTCTCTCATATGCTCTGATAGGGAGGACAACATGTAAATAAATACTGTGCCCATGTGAGATATGTGCAGAGCAGATGGGAGGTAACCTGGAAGACATTAGCAACTGGGGGGGTTGGGAAAGGCCATCTTCGGAGAGTGGACATGGAGCTGAATCTTGAGGAAGCCTGGGAAACCAAGAGGTGTAGGTGAAGGTGCTTTCATTGGTCAGGTCCTTATTACAAATGTGTGTAAAACACATAAAGCCCTTTTAATTTAAGCATTTCTTATTGCCATCAGCTCCTAATACAGGAGTTCTTCACGTGTATCATGGTTTCTCTTTGGTAGTTGTGAGCAAGTCTATGAAGTTTATGGACTTCTCAGAATACTACTTTTAAATGCATAAGATAAAACACAAGGATTTTTAAAGGAAGTCAATTATCTTGAAATCTAGTTAATCAAAATATTCTTAAAAGTTCTTGACACCTTGACCTAATAGAAGCAGCTGGGTAATTGAATCAAAATGGGAAAGGCCAAACTCTTTGCATTTCAGATATGAAGGATCTGTGATTTCTAAATGGGGGGTGTGGAGTGAACTCTATAGTAGATAAAACCTGAGGAATTACCTGAAACATATAGAAATTAAGTGACTTACCCAGGTTCACAGAGCTTATAAGTGTCAGAGGTAAGATCTGGATCACAGGCTTCCTGACTTGAAGCTCATTACTCTAGATACTATATGACCACCATGGTGGTCTGTGTTTGTAAAGCCCTTCTTATTAAAATCACAAGTTCTATTTTGGAATAAAAATTCCAGAAGATGTTTTATAATTTTTAGCTTTCTCAGTGGGTTAGGTGGCACAGTGGATAGAGCACCAGGCCTGGAGACATGAAGACCTTAGCTCAAATCTGGCCTCAGACACTAGCCATGCAACCCTGGGCAAGTCACTTAGCCCTGTTTGCCTCAGTTTTCGCATCTATAAATAAGCTAGAGATGGAAATGGCAAACTGCTCCAGTACCTTTGCCAGGAAAACCCCAAAAATGGTAACAGAGTCAGATGGGATTGAAGAACAATAACAACAAATTTTCTCTTAACTTAGGGCCCTTCCTTCAACCTTAGGAAACATGGTGAGTGAGCAGAAGAAAAGCCAAAGTAGGAGGAGAGGGGGGCTGCAATGGATCCTGGGGTTGTTAGCCCATCTCCTCCCTTTAAATCATAGCTGGGGATGGAAGGGGATGGAGAGAAAGTAGAAACTATCAAGCCCTGGCTTGTTGTGAGACACTTTATGAGGAGTAAATGTTCCCTCCAGCATCACCTTCCCTTGGTATGTTTCACAGTAGGGGAAGCTTGCTACCATAGGGATCAGAGCTGTTCAAGCCCTAGGCAGCTGATTCTGGGGCAGAGAGGGTGGTGGGTGTTGCTGCTCCATGAAGACAATATATATATATATATATATATAGTGCTTTAACATAAAATTTTTAAAATTTCTATCTATCTATCTATCTATCTATCTATCTATCTATCTATCTATCTATCTATTGTTGAGTCACATATTTAGATCTAGAAGGGATGTAAGAGGTTTTTTAGTCTAGCCAACTGATGCCTGGGAATATGAAGCAAGTTACCCCAAGACCCAGGTTCTTTTCATCCTAAAACAGCTTCAGGGTATGAGCTGAAAGTATCTGTAGGTGGGGGGTGGGAGTACATCGTGGTGTGATAGAGTTCTGAGCTTGGAGTCAGGAAGGCCTGGCTTTAAATCTCCCCTCTGATGCTCATGGCTTGTGACCATGGGAAAGTCAGTTCACTTCTCTGAGGCTGTTTCCTTATCTATAAAATGGAGATAATATAACCTGTAGCCCCAACCTTTGTCTCAGTGGGCTGATGGGAACCTCTGATGACCTGATGTATGGAAGGCATGTGTAGACTTTTAAGTACTATAGTAATGTCAGTTGCTATTGTCTTTATCTTACAGATAAGGAGATGGAGAGTCAGTGTGTGTGTCAGAGGTGGCGTTGGAACAGGCACCTCTTGTAACTCCGAGTCCAGAACTTGTACCACTATTCCACACAGCCTTTCCTTTTACCTGTGTGCCATCAGACCATCTCCCTTCTTTTCTTGCCCCTCCTCTTCCCTCCCTATGTAGATTTGGAACTTAGCAATGGTCAAAGAGCATTGCAGGCCCTTTGAAGAGCCCACTTTTGGGAAAAGCAAGATTAGGTACATAAAAGTGCCATAAAGTTTGTATAACTTATCTAAACCTAAGATGGTTGTTATTATTATTTCCTTCCTGGGTTAGGGCCTTCATTCTATAGGGAGAATAAAGTTAAACATACAGATCTGTCAGGTTATCTCTGATCATAAGCTATACTTCTTCACACTGCCAGATGCTCATAATTTTGAGATCTTTGGAGGGGGTCTCACCTGGGACAGTCACAGTATCAGAATTAAGGCTGAAATGGACCTTCTTAGGTTATCTGGTCCAACTTCTTCATTTTTTGGGGGGGGGGAACCAGGAAAGCAATCGGGGTTAAGTGACTTGCCCAGGGTCATACAGCTAGTAAGTATCTGAGTCCAGATTTGAAATTAGGTCCTCCTGACTCCAATGCCAGTGCTTTATACACTGCACCACCTTTCTCCCCTACCAGGCTCTTCATTTTACAAATGGTGGAATTAAGGACCAAGGTTAAGTGACTTTCCCAAGGTCACCCATGTAGCCAATGTCAGAGCTGGGATTTAACCTTAGGTCAGATCTTCAGGAGGAAGGACATTGGTAATCTAGGGGAGAAAGACTTCTGCTGCTGTGGCAACCAGGCTCTCTGTTACTCTGCTTTTTTTTTTTTTTGCTGCAGATTACCTGGGCTATCCTGCACAGTAGCATTAGGCTTGGCTATGAAAGAGGGCTAAGCTTCTTATAGAGAAGGTCAGAGTCTTGATCAAATGTATACAATTAATTTCCCATTCTCCATGTCATAGATGGGAGATACCAAGCACAGAAGATGGAAATATTCTAGAATCAGCTTTCGAGTAGAGTAAGAACAAGCATTTATAGACTCTTTAAGGTTTGCAAAGCACTTCATACATATTATCTTGTTTGGTCCTCAGCACAACTGTGAGGATTAGGTGCTCTTATCCCCATTTTTGCACATGTGGAAACTGAGGCAAATGGTAAGGGACTTTGAAGTCTCAGTTCATTCTGAGCTTTAGCTTTGACAACACTGTTCACACAGGACCACACTACCCTTTTGAATCATCTTCTGTTCTCTTTGCTTCTGCATTGTGTAAATCTCTTAAAAGAAAAAAACGAAGTTGTCTACACATGAATCCATATTGGTTTCTTTAGATAACTCCTCCTTTTCCTCCTCATTAGAACTATTTATTTGTACCTCTTCAGAATTTCATAGTTGAGAACTTTCCATTCATTCTGGACCTTTTGAAACTTCCTTTCCCCAACATCTAGGGTGCGTCTGATTATATCTGACTTTCTTGTTTTTTTCTACTCTGAGTGCTGAGATGGGGTATGTGCCCAGCAAAGTTCCTTGGTTTCTACTTCAGTGATCAGTTCATCTTCATTCATCAGAATCAGGGAAATCATTACTTTGCCTTCATTTTGAAGGATGAAATTATCAGCAAGGCAAAATCAAAAATGTATTAGCTGCACTGAAAATTTCGAGATAACTGAATTCTCCCATTTACTACTGTGTCATACTGCTATATCAGACTTGTTTTGGGCTGTTTCTTGAACTCTTCATCTCTTTCTTCCTTCTATTCAGGTAGTCTGTTTATCAGTCACCATAATACTGCTTCTCTTTGTTCTTCCACTGACCTTCACTAAAAAGATTTTCACTGTACTTTCCTGTTCTGGTTACTGTATTTCTTCATGTGAGTATACTTTCATAATGAATAAATTATAAGTAAATGATGGGATTTTATTCCCCATTTATAATTTTTATGGGTGAACAAGGAGCCTAGTTTCATGACTACCGAAAGGAAGAACAATCACCAAGTTCATTAAATTGTGCTTCTTCTAACACTTTCATTTCCAAAGTTAGCAATTCTGTTTATATAAGACCATCTGCCTTCATTGTGGGCTTTTAGTAACGTATTTACATTTTATAGCTGATGCATTTTACCATTGGGAGTTAGGCTCAGCTGACACCCAGCAGAAGGGCTTTAACAGGGAACTAACCTTGGAAACAGAAGTGTAAACTGAAGCACAATTCCTTAATCTACTAGTGGCCCTTCTCAGCTATTGCTTCTATACTGTAAAACAAGCAGTAACATTGTTAGGGTTCTAAATATGACTCATTTGTGGATCTCTAAGCTCCTTTTAAAGGCAACAAACATTTGTTAAACACTTATATCCCAGGAACTTTTTTCAGGAGGAAGAAGAGAACGTCTCCAGTAGGTTCTATATTAAACATTGTTTGGGCTTATTTTTGTCTCCCCAGGAAGGATCAATACCTCCTCTCTCCTGTGAATTGTTGGTATCTAGTGTTGAACCAGACCCGGCGTGAGAGCAGGGACCATGCTACCCTCAATGACATCTTTATGAACAATGTCATCATACGTCTCTCCCAGATCAGTGAGGATGTCATCAGGCTCTTCAAAAAGGTGAGCGGGAAATCAGTACTTAGGGTATTGGGTTTGTGGAAAAGATGGAAATGTCAGAGCTCTGTTCAACCCATCGGCATCTGGGAATGAGACTGGATTATCCAAAGTGGGGCCACCTGTGGCTAAGGGGAAGAGAAAGATATGGTAATGATGTAAGCCCCTTTTCTGAAACATACTGCCTCACTGGCCCATTAAACTATTGCCTTGTGTGTCATATACTGACAAATTCAGTTATCTACCCATGGAGGTTTTCTACTTTGTGGATTAACCCCAGCAGTTTTAAAGTACTAGACTTCACTTCTCTGACTATAGTAACTACTCATAATCAGTCTGGTCTTCCTTTCCCTGGTATCAGTTGATGGGTGCTTAAGGAAGAGAAACTAATTTTAATATCAACCCAAATAAAGTATAATTAGCAAAGGAAATCTGCTGCAAAAAAATACATGTTCCAAAGTTAAATAGACATGGCTTTGGGATAATATGTTCTTTTCACTCCCTGTACCTAATTGTTGGCCAAATCTTGTTGATTCTGCCCTTTCAGCTGTTGCATACATCCCTTTCCACTCCCATACCTACTGTCCCAATACAAGCCCTCACCAATCCTTTCTCCACACCACTCCCAAAATCACCTTTCTAAGTCCAGGCCTGACCCATGCTCAGAAAATATTTGCCTGCTCCCTATTACCTTTAGAATACTTTCTTTACAAACCCCCCCTCTTGGCATTTAGAGTCCTTTTGCTCCAAGTTCAGTTCATTTCACTTCCCCTTCATATGTTCTATTTTTGGCCAAATCAACCCACTTGCTGTTCCTCAAACTTGGTATTTCATTTCTTATCACTATATCTTTAAACGGTTTTCTCCTCCATTCCTGGAATGTACATCGTCACCTCCATCTCTTAGGGTTTTCCAAGTTTCAGGGCTTAATTCAGGTATCACCTCCTATAGGAATTTTTTCATGAGCCTCCAAGTGGTTACTGTTTTCTCTAGCTTCACTTTACCTTGTATTATATTGATCTGTGTACGTGTTGCACCACCCCCCAAAAAAGGGGTAAAAAAATCTCTTTTGTAAAACCAACCAGTGCAATGAATGTGTCTGATAGTATATATGCTATTCTTATACCCACAGTTCTCTGTCCCTACAGTGAAGGGAGGGAGTTATATTTGCTCAGTACTTCTCTAGAGTCAAAATTTGTCACATATTCTCTCCCTCTTTCTCCTTCCCTCCCTTTCTTCTTTCTTTCCTTCTTCCTGTTCTTCCTCTGACACTGTTGTGGCTATTGTTTATATTGCTTTCCTGGTTCTGATGACTTTGATTTGCATCGACTATTTATGTCTTCCAAAACATAATTAATTTCTGAATTTTTTCTATTCATTGTTTCTTATAATCAGTTATATTCATGTGCCAAGATTTGTTTAGTTGTTAGCTATTTGAAGGGGATTGGTCACACTTTCACAGCCTTTCATTCATATTTCAATACCTAAAAGCTTTAAAATTGCATTTGTTTTTTCCCCTTTGATACTAATGTAGACTAACTTTTCCCTCATATTTCAGGGTAATTCAGAGCTGGGTGTGGGTGGGTGAAAGAATAATATTCTGACAGTCTTTGAAGCCCTGCCTGAAGTTGACCAGGGAATTGATTGTGGGGGCCTAAATACAGGTATGGTGGTTCCCTTTTCCTGCATAGTTGCTATGTGTGTGTTCACTCTATTAGTTTCTCTGCCTTTTTTTTTTTTAACTATCTAGATTTACAGTTGGTTAAAATCTCATTTGTTTCCTTTCACCCTGGAAGGATCAAATCCTAAGGGTTGAATTCCTTCTTTCCCAGTGGTGCTATACGTTTTTTGGGGTTTGTATGAATGAAGATAAGGTCACACATCCGGAGGTAGAATCAGTCTCATTTGAGGACAGACTGACCGTGATCACCTTTCTCTGTCTGCCATCTTTCCTCTTTGCCTTGAAAGACATGTGTTTACAGGAACACCCTCATCCTTCTAGCTCATCACCTTCCTTCAGGAATAACGGGATGGTTTGATGAGCAGGGAACACGAGGAAGGAAAGCCAATTTAAAAGATAATCAACACTCAGTTATCTCCAGGTGGATCATCCACACTGCAGATTATTCTCGGCATGTTTTTAATACCAAAGTGACTTCCCCTGGCTAATCTTTGTGCTTGAGACACTTACCTGCTCACTCCCAAGTCCATGAAACACTGTCTAGGCTTAATATTTCCCTTAGCAAACTGTCAAGGCAGTAAGCTAGACTGGAGAGAACACTGGATTTAGCATCCAGAGACATCCAGGACTTGAGTTCCAGTGCTGACACCAACTAGCCAAGGGACCTTTGAGGCCATCCAGTCCAACCCCCTTATTTTACAGGCAAGGAAACTGAGGCCCAGGGTTGTGGAGTGACTTAGTCTGGTAATAAGGGTCAGAAGTAAGATTTGAATACAGGTCCTCTGACTCCTGAGCCAGTATGATGGTACCATGCTGTTTAGGCAAGTCATGTCCACCTTAGTCTCAGTTTCCTCATCTATAAAATGGAGTTAATTATGTTTTCATCACCTCCTACTAGATTGTTGTAAGGAAAGCGCTTTGTAAATTGTAATGCTCTCAATAAAATGTGAACTATTACTACTAATTATTTAGGATGAATTAGAAAAGCTCATTCATATCTATATCTATATGTGTGTGTATATGTATATATAGTCTCTCTACTCTTCCCCCTCAAAATATATTGCCGTATGAGATAACAGTATTTACAAACATTAAAACACTATCTAAATGCTAGCTATTATTGTTATGGGCAGCTGGGTGGCAGAGTGCTAGAGATCCAGGCCTAGAATCAGACCCAAATTCAAATCTGGCCTCAGACACTAGCTGTGTGACCCTGCACAAGTCACTTGACCCTGTTTGCCTCAGTTTCCTCATCTCCAGTATCTCTGCCAAGAAAACCCCAAATGGGGTCACGAAGAGTCAGACAACTCCTGAATAACAACAATACTGTTGTTATTATTGAAATGATTACTATACATCTACCAATTTAAATGATACGAGAGGCAGCCTGTTGTAGTGGAAAATATTAGATTCTGAGTCAGGAGAGACTGAGGTCTAAATGATAACTTCAATGCCTACTATGAGCTGTATGACCCTGAGCCAGTCAGCTAACCTCTGTCTCAGTTTCCTCATACAGTACTTCCCTCCTAGGGTTACTGTGATGATCAAATAATATGATTTGTGTAGAACCTTGTTGCAAACCTTGAAACATCAACTATTATTATCTTTAGTACCTCTGCCTTCTGTCCCCTCCCTTCTCCAAATTTAAGCATAGATATTTGAGAAGCATTTACATTTAAATGTAGCTAGGTCACTTAATAAGGGTAGAAGGCTAAACCTGGAGTTAAGAAGGCCTGAGTGTGAATCTTGCCTCAGGTACTGGCTGTATCACTTAACCTTTCAGCCTTACTTTTCTCATCTGTAGAATGGGGATAGCAGTAGTCCTACTTCATAGGGTTCTTGCTAGGATCAAATAACATAACATATGTTAAGTGCTTTGCAAACCTGAAAGAGTAAATACTAGCTATTAGTCTTTGCCAAAACTTTAAATGGATATATAAATGCCAGTTGTCATTGTTTTATGTGTTTTCCTCCCCTCCCTCACCTACTGCCACATGTAAGCACAGATATTTAAGAAGTAGTCACATTTGCCTCCTCTATCCCTTTGGCTTCTGGTTTTGTAGGGGTAGTGGGGTGGGTGCTGGTAAAGGGACCAAGGAAAAGTATAAGGAGAAAGGGACTTAATCTGATTCTTCCTTCTTTCCTTCTTTCCTTCCTTCCTTCCTTCCTTCCTTCCTTCCTTCCTTCCTTCCTTCCTTCCTTCCTTCCTTCCTTTCCTTCTCTCTCTCTCTCTCTCTTCCTTCCTACCTGTAAATTTTATTGTTATTTTTTGTTTTAACATTCAAATTTCTTCTCATTTCCCTCCCCTTGTCCTTTTCAAGTGTGTGCAGCCCCTTCCCCCAGAGCTGAGCTGTGAGCTGGGTGAGATAAATCTTTTGGGCGCTCATTTCAACTGACAGGGGCCTAGCTTGTGATGAAGGTTAACAGGGCGGAAAATAATGAAAAAATGTCCACAGCTGGGCCCCTGGCCTCCTCATTATTGAAACAGTCCCTTAAACAAAGGAAAATCTAAACCCTTGGAGCTGATGGGGGAATAAACCTATCAGTCTCACCTTATGTCTCAGAGCAGTGATACTCCTTTGTATAGGGCTAAAGGCTTATAGAATCTAGGGACTGGGTCTTCTCTCTGGCCACTTATTATCTCATCTTGAAGATCTCAAGGCACTCGACTTTACTTTTCTTTGTGAATACTCACTGGTACCTACCTGGTGAGTGAACCCCTCAGACAACCTACTCTTATAATTGGAGAGATGAGTCACAGAGGTGAAACAGTCTCTGTCAAGGTTAAGTGGCAGATCAATGAGAATTCTGTTCATTTGTCTCCCCATCCTTTGCTGCGTTATTAAATAGTATCAATATGTGGAGCTGTGCCAGGCAGAGGAGAAACCAGGCATTTTTATGCCTAAGATGTGTTCCAAAAACTCATGTGCCCCCCACCCCAACCTTCCCTGCCACCTTTATACTGAGCCAGTGTCCCACTGGCTTTGGTTGTGTCTCCCTTGGCCACTGAGTTAGAGCCAGATGAAGTGTCTGGAGGGCGTGACTCCTGGGGCTGGGACATTCATGACTACTCCCATTCTGGCCTGTGCCTGAGGCCCACTCATCTCCTGCTTTTGCACCTAATCATTGAGTTTTAGAGTGGGTGGAGGTCTTGGAGTCCCCTAATCCAGATGTTTCTCTTGTGCTGGAGGCAGCTACTGCTGAGAGCTGAAGACATGCCCTGGATCAGAGAAGTAGTTGGTGGCAAAGTTGTTCTCTTCTAATAATGTCTTCCCAGTAGAATGTAAGCTCCTTGAGGGCATGTCTGTTTTGCTTTCATCTTGGTATTCCTAGTGCCAAGCATAATAGCTTGCACATAATCAATGTTTGTTGAAATGAATTAAGTCGAAACCAGAGAGGTGGGTCTTCTCCCAGATGACGATCTTTTCACTTTATCCTCATACTAATGCAGCTAAATTTGAGTTGTTTCCTCCATATTCTTCCCATTTCTAATGGATATTGTTCATAGGGCCAGATATTACAGAAACATTTCCTAGATTAGTCAGGACAAATGTTCTTGTCCATAAATGGGAATCTCTCTTTACACAACAGATGTGTTCCTAAGAACTTGTGTGTCAGTTGATTTAAAAAAAAAAAACAACCTTAAACAAAACAAAATCAAACTTATTTTATATATTTTATGTCTGGGTGGATCCACATCTCATCTGCTGTTGATACCCCTCCCCCTGGTGCAGACCACCAGCCCTGTATGTCTTCTCATCCTGTTTGGATGGCCTTTCTTTACATCTTCCATATGGGATCTACCCCTGGTGCTGGGGGCATTTTTCTGATTCCTTTTAATAAAAAGCAAATCATACATTGAATCAAATTTTAAATGCACTTGGGGAGTTTGCTTTGGAAGAGAGCTTCAGGGTGAATTGTTAGCCAAAGCCAAGATTCCTCCAGTAAAGGAGTCAACCTGCAACTGATTTTCTTTTAAGATGTTGTTCCTGTATGTTGTCGAGACACACCTTAGCAAGGATTTCAGCCAACCATTTACAGTTCCTGACTGCCTACTGTGTGCCTAGTAGGAGGCTAGTCCGTGGGTATGGGATGAGAAGAAATGATGAAAAAAAAAGTTACCAAAGTCAGTTCTACTTTTGAATCGCTCTATTAGAAAGTTTCCCTTTGTATTACATCACTTCATTTATACATTCATTACATGTTTATTGTGTGCAAAGTAGGGGCAGCTGGGTGCCACAGTAGATAAGAGCCTGGGGTCAGGAAGACATCTTCTTGAGTTCAAATCTGGCCTCAGACACTAGCTGTGTGACCCTGGGAAAATCACTTAACCCTATTTGCCTCGGTTTCCTCATCCATAAAATGAACTAGAGAAGGGAATGGCAAACCACTCCATTATCTTTGCCAAGAAAACCCCAAATGGGGTCACAAAGAATTGGACACAGCTGAAAACGGGCAGAACAACAACTGAAATGTGTAAACACTGTACTAGGCAGGGCAAAAAGTATAATAATACTAATGATGGTTGGTTCAGCAGGTGGAGTGCTCATACTGGAGTCAGGAAGGCCTGCAAAACCTGCCTCAGATACTTACTAGTTTTGTGATCCTGGGCAAGTCACTTTAACTTCTATCTGTCTCAGAGTTCCTGTCTGTAAAATGGGACTGACAAGAGCACTTATCTCCTAGGGTTTGAGGATCAAATGAATTAATATTTGTAAAACATGTTCCAAAGCTTCAAGTGAAATGCTAGATATTATTATTATATTAATCTTAGTATATTACTTTACAAATATGTAATTTTCTCATATTCTTAAATCTCATCTCAGGTTTCTTTTCTGTAAGACTGGGGCAATAATAGTGCCTATTTTCCAGGGTTGTTGTGAGGATACAATGAGACAATCTTTATAATTTTATATAATATTTATTAATAAACATGGTTAATATAACATATAATTAATATATAATGAAGAATGTATTATATAAATATATTAATATAAAATACATCATGTTAATTATATAATTAAGTCTAAGTATATATAATAATTAATAATTGTCACTATAGTAGTATAATTAATACATGCTTTATTAATAACTATATTATTAAGAAGAGTTAGCCTTTATGTGGCACTTGAAGTCAGAGCATTTCACAAATATCTCATCTAATATAATTTTATAGATGAGAAAACTAAGGCAGCCAGAGGTTAAGTGACTTGCCTAGTTCAGCTTCTGTGTGAGGCAGAGTTTGAATAGAGATCTTCCTGCTTCCAAATTCAGCACTTTATCCATCGTACTACCTACAGTCTCTACCTTCAGACTGCTTATGTTCTACTTATCAGGGGTTCCTAACCCTTTCTGTGTCATGGAAGCCTTTGGCAGTCTGCTGAAGCCTATGAACCTCTTCTCAGAATAATGTTTTTAAATAAAATAAAATACATATTATAAAAGAAACTAATTATATCAATCTATAGTAATCAAGATATGAACAAAAATCAAATTTAGATGTGTCAAATTAAGAAGCCCTTTATAAGGTCAGGCTTGGTTGTGTATACCTGGAACCCCCGATTCTAAGGAGATTGCGGCTAGTGGATCTCTGGAGCTCAGGGCTCCTCCTCCTTCTCCTAAGGAAGAAGGGGGACTGTAGGTGCCCAGCATTGCATAGACTCTCAGATGTGGCCAATGTGTTTTATTTACCTTTTTTCTTTGGAGGATTCTGTAGTGGTGGAGTAGTTGGGAGATGTTTGCAGTACTGAAAACAAAAGACTTCAATGAAACTTACAATTGAAGGGTGTAGCTTCACCCAGTGGCCACCAGCTCATTGCCCGCTTTGTGCTGCTACCTGTCACTAAGCATGTGATGCCAGCCCAAAGAACAGCAGCAAAAACGTCCAACGAAATTCCTGCTCTTGCCATGACCGAGTCCAAGGCTGGGCATTCAGACCCCTTTCATTCTTGTCCTTAGTTATGTTTTCTTCCCCTAGCCCCACTCTAACAATAGTGATCCATTATTCTCTGCTCTGGTGACTATGGAATTTAATTACTCGTCCTGGCAGTGAAGTGAATTTGATTGTTGGCGTCGCTAGGTTCTGGCGGGAACACTAATGGGCAAGGACTCTCACTGAGAAGAAAGGGCCTTTTGGGAGGTTGGTGTTTAAACAATAGCCATTCAGTGTGTGGCAATGGGGGCTCCTTCTCTGCTGAGTTTGTCTTTCCTGCCTTGGAGATGTTCAGAGCCCGTCTTGAACCGAATTGATGCTTTTGTGTCCAGTAATTGCCTTGCATTGTATCCCAGATCAAAAGCATTTGTGACCTTGAATTTGAGGCCAGGTTTGTTTTTTACAGGAAGTGGGAGAGTTTACATGCTGGCAAATTCAGCTGTATGGGTGAATGGGTATATTTGGCCTTTAGAGTTAAGGTGCAACATAAGAGACAAGGACCAAATGAACCCAGAGGGTCATAGACAAAAACAAACAAACAAACAAAAACTTTAGTCTATTCCCAGTTATCTCTTGGTAGAAAACCAAGTTTTAATTTGAGTTGTAATTTTAGAGCTGATAGAATGAAATTTAATTCAACATTTTATTAATCACCTACAAGGTGCAAGGCACTATGCTAGGTGCTGGGGATATGAAGATGAAAATGAAAGAGTCTCTGCCCTCAGGAACTTAGTTCTACCAAAGGATAAAACATGTATACAGATAATTAAATTCAAAATATAATTAATAAGGTAATTTGAATAGGAAAGAGCATTAACAACTGGGAGTATTAGGAATGAATGGTCTCCCAGAGTTTGTGGTGCTTCAGCTGGGCTTTGAAGGAAGGCATGGATTCTACTAGGCAGAGATAAGGAGGGAGGGAGGGAAGATGCCCTAGATGTGGAGGGGAGGGCCGTACACCTCTGCACAGACCCAGTGGAGAGACAGAATTAGCCAACAAGACACTTTGATGGGGATAGAGCCAATCAATAAACATTTATTTAAGCACCCACTATGTTCCAGGCACTGTGTTAATCAGAAAAAAGAAAGATGGTCCCTGCTCTGGAGTAACTTATAATCTAATGGGGAAAAGAAAGCTGGAAAGTAGGGGGAGGGGGGAGGGAGGAGGTAATATGAAATAAAACTGAAAAGGTAGATGGGAACCAGATTGTGAAGGGTCTTAAGTGCCAGGCTGAGGAGTTTGCATTTTACCCTAGAGGCATAGGGACTGAAGAATTTTGAATGGGAGTCAGACGTATATTTTAGGACTATTAATTTGCCCACTGTGTGTATAAGATGGATTGGGGAGAAGCTGGGGGAACAATTAGCAGCTATTGCAATTATCTAGAGAAAAGATTAGAAGTTGAAAGGAAGTAAGTGGGAAGGTGAACCTAGTTCTTCTGATTGAGGATTTGAACCCACTGTATAAAGCCCTCCATAGAGTAGAAGTCTTATTTTGAAAGGAATATTAATTAGGCTTCTGATACTTCTCCAGCCTCTCCCAGAAAATCCTCTTGAATTAATTTCCTTTTTGCAAGCTTGTACATTCTAGCTTCCACACACTTCTACACCCTCTTAGAACATCCAAAAGAATGTCTATTATGACATGTTAAGGCTCTTGAGAAGTCATGGGAACCAAGGTGGAATTAGATTTGATTAGAACAAAGGAGATGATAAATCTGAAATGATTTCTGAAGGATTAATCTTAGCAACAGAATGAACAATTTGCATTAAGTTAATTCATTAGATACTCTGTGCCAGGCACACAAAGACAAAGACATAGTCCCCGCCTTCAAGGAGCTTATGTTCTACTGGCATCTATAATATGCACACAGAAAAATAAATCAATATGCATGCAAAGCAAATACAAAATAATTTTAGGAGAGGGGAGAGTAGGGGCAGGATGGGGACTGGGGACAAGGGAAAGGGAAGATCAGGAGGGGCCTCTTGGAAGAAGTAGCATCTTAACTGAACTTGAAGCTAGAGATTCTAAGAGGTGGAGGTGTGGAAGGAAAGTCTATCTGGGTGGATTAATTTCTTTTAACTGGAAGTTGGAAAGAGAAGATTTGTGAGAAATGATATTGAAAATGTATGATTTGGGATTCTATTTGTAACCAATCTAGTTTTTAGTCTCTAGTATAAACTTTGGTTTCATTGGTAGAGCATTACCTGGTGGTAAACAGACTGAGATTAGGGCCCATTTTCCCCCCACCCTTGTATACCCTGGATCTAAGGCTAGTATAAATAAGTAAATAAATAATATTTAAAATAACAACAACAACTAACATTTATCTAGCATTTTTAAGGTTTGCAAAGCACTATACAAATATTTTATCCTCAGAGCAACTTTGGGAGATAAGTGCCATTGTTACTCCCATTTTACAGATGAGGAAACTGAGGCAAACAGAGATGAAGTAACTTTCCCAGGATCATATAGCTAGTAAGTAAAAAGTCAGTTCTTAGGGGCGGCTAGGTGGCGCAGTGAGTAGAGCGCCGGCCCTGGAGTCAGAAGGACCTGAGTTCGGATCCGGCCTCAGACACTTAACCCACACAAACAAAAACCTAGCCGTGTGACCTTGGGCAAGTTACTTAACCCCAATTGCCCTAAAAGGGGCGGCTAGGTGGCACAGTGAGTAAGAGTGCCGGCCTTGGAGTTGGGATGACCCGAGATCAAATCTGGCCTCAGAAAATGAGCACCCACACATAAAAATAATGACTAGCCGTGTAACCTTGAGCAAGTTACTTAACCCCAATTACTTTAAAAAAAAAAGTCAGTTCTTCTTGACCCCAGGAAAAAGAAAGAGAGAGAGAGAGAGAGAGAGAGAGAGAGAGAGAGATCGATCATATTATTGAATTGAACATTCAAGGAAGTTGTTGAGGGATGGGGAGAACATGAAAACAGGAATGTCTTCCATCTTCTCAGTGAAGTTGGAGGTAATGTTATTAGTTAAAATGAAAAGACTTCAAACACTTTCCCTAGGGATTCAGGTAGAGATAAACAAAGGGATTTTTGAGCAGAGATGTTTGTATGTTGTATGTTGTATTGGGCCAAATGTCAATAGTTCTTGGGGGATGGGGTCTAATGCTCCATATTACCTAAAGTAGAGGACTTGGCTCTTTCAGGAAAGCTTTCTTCTAGTATTTAAAGGGTTTTTGTGCTTGATCCTGGAGGGCAGAAGTAGGGAGAGAGTGTAAAAGTTGTGAAGAGGCTGATTTAGGTTTGTTATGAGGAAAAACTTCCCAGCAATTAGGGCTTTCAAAAAATGGATTAATACTAGTGGCTTCCTTTTCACTACAGACTTTTAAAGTAATACCTGGACTATTACTTGTTGTCCATTATAGGATCATAGACTTGGAGCTGGAACAGCTCTCAGAGACCAGAGATAGGATTTAACCCCATGATCCCTGACTCCAGCGTCAGTGAGGATATTGCAGAGGGAGAATTTTGTTCTGAGATAGATCGGACTAAACAGCTTCTGAGGTCCTTCCAACCCTGAAGTTTTGTGATTCTGACTCTAGAGTTTTGGGAAACAAGTGAGGTAAATAGCTAGTAGTGCTATCAATAAAATATCCCCTTTCTTATATGGAGTTAATGGGGATGGGATCTGGACCCCAGAAAGGAAAAGCCCCTGGACTTTTCCATGTGATCCAGGTTCCTGGTGTTTGCCTGGGGCACAAAGCCCTTCCCATTATATCCCTCTTTGTCTGCATCTGGCTCCACCCTAGACCTAGGGTCACCCCTTAATTCCATCTAGACTCCTTCTCTGTTCCCAGACTACTTGACCACTCCTAGATCATGTCTAGATCTTCCCACAGTCTTCTGTATAAAAGGTCCATCTTGCCTCCATTAAAGGGCTCTGATTCCTTAAGAGTCTGACCAATAGTGCGGATTCTTGAATTCTCACCCCACCTTAATGGGTGTTTTAATAAACCTTGTCTGTGGCTGAAAGAAGGCTTGGGTCAAATTTATTTTAGGCAGGACCTGCATCATTTTGGGGTTCCCAGCACCACTGGACCTCAACAGAACTGCATTATCTGGTATCCTGGCTATTGTAAATCGCCTAGACCCTAAGAGCCTCAGAATGGGGGAGACCATCAAAAGGAAACAAAAGAAGAGAGAAGTAACAAAGACCAGAAGTTTAAAGAGGAATGATGTGATTAGTCAGTTCGCAGACTGAAGAGGGCTCTCATTTGGCTGGTGAATGTCTGGCTTAGAGTGCTTTTCACTGGCGAACAGGCAACAAGGTAGTGGGAGCTGTCCAGGAGCTGAAGGGGGCTTCAGTGGGGTTGGGTTGGACACAAATGGCAGGGGACAGAAGCATGCCTAGGGCCACCCAACTGAGCACAGCAAAGGCAATTAGAACCCCAGCTCAACACCCTGGGATTTGCCTTGGTGATAAACTATTTCTTCCCAAACCCCTGATCTTTACTGTTGTTATCCCTCCCTGACCTTTGTTGTGATCCTGGTTTTTTCCTTTCATCTACTTTTGACACTCATTCCCATCCTAACAGCTGGAACTCTGGGTTCTCTATCATGGATTACTCATGTTACACTGTCCGTGACATGTATGGAAACTTCTTAGCTGCAACCTCTGACCTCTCTGAGCCCTAGGAAGCTGGGTAATGCAATGGATGAGCTTTGGCTCTGGAGTCAGGAAGACCAGGCTTCAAATACAGCCTTAGAAACTTATTAGCCATTTGACCTTGGGCAAGTCACTTAATCTTTGCCTGCCTCAGTTTCCTCAACTGTAAAATGGGGATAATAATGGCACATGCTTCCCAGGATTGTTGTGAGGATCAAATGAGATGATAATTGTAAAGCACCTTGGCATAGTGCCTGGTACATATACAAGTGCTATATATTATCTATGTTAGCTATATCATTACTACTATTAGTACCACCACCAGCACCACCACCCCTTTTTGTACTGGGGAAAGTTCTCCTCTTTTTCTGTTGCCCATAATGCTACCTATTCTTGGAATCCCTGGCTCCCTTCAAGTCTCTGCTCAGGTACCACCTCCAAATGTCCTCTCCTTATTTTCCTTGTATTAATTGTTCTCCCTGCTCCTTCCCCTTTCTCCCCAAATAGGTTCATATTTCTTTGTACATAGTTTCCATTTACTTTATATGTACATTAGAAAGAAATTGTTTCTCTGTCCCTTCTTCCCCCAAGTAGAATGTAAGGTCTTTGAAGCCTGGGGGTTGTTTTTAATCCTTATATCCCCAGCATCTAGTGGAGTGCCTGACAAACAGTAAGAGCCTGATAAAGACAGGTTATGTTGAATTGAATTGTTTGTGCTTGGGATTCCGTTAAGAGGCAAATACTAAGGAGACTTAGATGGATATTTTGACTGAGTATTAGCTCCTTGAGGGCAGGGACTGTCTTCTGCTTCTTTTTATATCCCCAGCACTTTAGCACAGTGCCTAACCCACAGTAGGTGCTTAATAAATATTGAATGCTTGATTGGGTGGGATGCCAGGAGGAGTGTCATCTTCTGATGAGGAGGGGGAAGAGCTTTTAGACTATGAAGTAACACTGTAATGCAAATGCCTGTATTGTTGAGGATTACATCAGCTCCTGTGGCTTCAACAAATTTGATGCAAATGAGATTAAAAAAAACCCAACAGTTAAAGCTGAGGAGGTTAACATGGCATATTGTGTTAGTGTACAGAAATAATGGTGAACAGGTAGCGATCTGACCAGCAAACAAATGAGAGGCACGGAGAGAAGCATTCAAGGAAGATTTTGTCGAGGAGCAGAAAAATTTTCGAGGAGAAGAAACAATTACTTTTTAATGTACATATAAAGTAAATGGAAACTATGTACAAAGCAATAGTAGAAGGCTGTCACTGTCTTCATCTGAGGAATTCACTTTGCAGAAAGACAGTAACAGCAGAAGAGGACGTGCAGCTTGACCAGGCTTCTTTCAGCTCTAACAAGTGAGGCAAATGAATAATTTTTAAAAAGAAGCCAGGTGGCATCAAAGACTTATTCTGAAAATCAAATTCCAGGTTGTCTTTACAAATTAGCCTTGTGCTCATCTGGCCTATCATCCCATCAGAGTTCTAGAGCTCAGAGACCTCAGAGGTACTTAGTCCAATTCCCTCATTTTACACAAGAGAAAACAGAAGCCTAGAGCGGTTCATTTAGCTCCCCTTGGTTCTATATGTAGTGAGTATCAGAACCAAGGTTTGAACTCCAGTCCTATGATTTCAAGTCTTCTCGCTTGAGTACACTGTCTCCTAATTTTCATAACACAGCACAACAATGATTACCTTGAGTTATCAAGATTACATTTTGTTCTGTATGTGTTATTTGCATTGGATTTAGAGCTGATGAGAAGATTTGGCCCAAATTGTTCTTAATCCAGCAAGGTTAGGAGGCTTCTCCAACTCCTCCAGGTAATATGCAGGGGAGTTCATGTTTGCACCTGGGCCCTCTCCATCCAAATCCAGTGCAACTCCCACGTACCATGCTGCCTAAGGATGGAAAGTGTGCAGTGTGGAATGGATTAGTTCTACTGAAAAAAAAAGTTGAGTGTTTTTTAAGATACTCAAAGGGCTCCCTTCAGGTATTCTTAAACTCCTAACCAGACTCTTCCAGATAGCTGAAGTCATAGGGGTGTTACTGTATATCGAACTATCCTATCTACACCAATCTGAAAGCTGTTCTTTGCTTTCTTAGGGAATGCTTATTTTAAGCTTTTCTGAAAATGAAAAGGAAGGCTCCAGGAGTAAACATAGTCCATGAAAAAATGTTTGGCGTAATTATAAGGCAGGGAGGGCAACAGCCCCAACTACTGCCTCAGCCCATTGTTAGTCTTAGAGGTAGGCGTCAGGGTGGCCCACTGCCAAGGACAAATGATGAGCCATTCTCCAAGCCTTGCTTGCTTCTCTGCAATATGATATTCCAGCAGCAGGAGCTTTGAGAGGAGGTCAGGACTCAATTCTACATTCCAATTTCTTGCAAAAATAAACACATGACAACATATGGAGTTATAACTACAGGAGGAGACTAAAATTGGGCTGTGTGGGGGTTGGGGAGCCTGGTAGAGGACAGGGAAAGAAAGAAAAGGAGAACGAGAGAGTAGGAGGAGTGCAGAATGTGAGAGAATAAAGTGAAGACTGGATGGGAGAGCACAGATCATAGAATTTAGAGCTGGAAGAGACTTAGGGGTTGATCTAGTCCAACTAACTCATTTTATATGCAGTTTCCCTGAGCTACTCTGAGATTCAGCATGGCTGTTATGAAGTAACAACTAACTCACTAATGGCTGAGCCCCCATATGTTGTATCCTTCTATTGCTTGATCATACAGAGACACATATGTTCAATAGCAAAAGTATTTAATAAAGACATAAAATAATATAAATAAATAGATGGTAAAACATTCTTGGTATTTCTACTGAAAGGAGTACAACCTCTTAAGCCACCAGAGGAGTCACATTATAATTTCCCTTCAATACTTATGACTTTTTAGCATAGGGAAGGTGTAATTGCTCTAGAACTCAGTAGTTGCAGAGGTAGATGGTCATAATACCAGACTTCTGCATATTGTTTCTCCACCCAGACTGTGACTCCCCATCTTGACTCTCTGCGTCTTAATTGTTCTGTTTGTTTTCTTATATGTGCTCATGGCTGGCGACCTGTTTTTAAAAATCTCTTCATTTATAGAATACTCTCTGCCATTTAGAATCCTTGCCTCATGAGGCTATGCGTGGGCTCACACATAGGCCAGTCCTTGTGGGAGACATAGTCCAGGGAATCTCATATAATGAATGTTGCTCTCTTGACCCCAACTATTATAGGAAATAACATCCTTCATGCATGCCATTTATATACCAATGAGAAAGCTGAGGCTCAGGGCTAAGTGACTAGACCAAGATCTGGAAGAAATAATTGGAGGTAGGAATGAGAGTGGATGCAGGGGACAGGGCAGAGCCTTAGAAGGATAAACCAGGGATTAAAGGGGATAAGATTTAGCCATATATAGCAACAGGCCCTGAACATAGATGTGACTTAAGGGGGCAATTATACCAATGTGTCTGAACTACTCTGATGGGTTCACAGCATCATAAAGCTATAATGTTGGGTGGTACCACAGAGAAGCTGTAGTCCAACATGTACCCAAAGAAGAGGGCTCCTACAGTGTCACCAACATATGGGCAAAGGACCTCTGCTTGAAGTACTCTAGTGAGAAGAATCCCACTATCTCCAGATTCAGCCCAGGACAATTTTGGGTATCCCTAAGTGTGTGTAAGGTTTTTTTTCTTATATCAAATCTAAATCTTCTCAACAACTTGTACCTGTTGCTTCTAAATCTGTCCTCTAGGGCTATGCAGAGCAAATCTAGTCTCACTTTAATTCTACACACCCTTCAAATAGGTAATAGATGGTGGGGCCATAGATACAGAGCTAGAAGGGGCCTTGGAACCCCCCCATTTAGTGAATGAAGAATCTGAGGCTAGGAGATGCTAAGTGTGATGCTCAAGGTCGAAAGGTAGAAAGCGTCAGAACTGGGATACTTAAAGAGAACCAGTGATCCCTGCTTCACCCCCTCTCCCCAAGTTAGCTGTTACTTCAGGTTAAATATCTTCAATTCCTTCAAGTGACCTCACATGTCATATGGTCTATAGTCCTCTCATCACCCAAACCAATACCCTTCTGGCCGTGTTCCAGTTTGTCAGAATCCTTCTTAAAATTTGCTGACAGGATAGAATTTACATTCGGGAGGGACCTCAGAGATCATCAGGTCTAACCCCCATAGGGTAATAACTATGATAATAGCTAATTATATAAGATTGATTAGTCTAAACAGTTCATTTTTCAAAAGAGTTGTTTAAGAAAGAACACAATATCTGGGGATAGGGTGGGAATTGTATGTTATAGCCAGGAAGGTTAAAAAAGGGAACATCCATGGGACTTTTGTTTTTAATGGGAAAACCAGAAATGAAATATAGATTATGAGAGTCATATATGGTGGCCATTCATGATTTGGACTGTAAATAGGTGAAGATAGATTTTTTTTCAAGTGTTGCCAACGAAACTCCTGGGTCATATGGCTCAGGTGCCCTGTGGATTCCAGGAACAGTTGCTGCTGAGTCCCTGTTACTCATTTGAACTAAATAGCATTAAATGTCAGAGTTGCCAAGTACTTATTCAGATGAGAGGTATTCTACGAAAAAGAGAAGAGGGAAAGAAGGTTGCTGGTGAAATAGCCAAAAGACAAATAAGAGTTGATGGGAGAGGAGAAGAAAAGGAGCCTGAATAACATACACGCTTAATAATGAGACATACATGAAGGTGTTGACAGCATGCCCCTATCCTGAGTGCGCCAAAAAAAATTGTTTAGAATAGCCTCCAAACCAACAACAAAAAAGGGCTCAAATCCTGGAAGTTTCTTTGTATAAATAAATACCCTTAATTTTAAGAAGTGGATTGCTCTTTAAAGTAAGGAATGACTCACCACTAGGAAGGTCCCCTATTACACTTGGAAATCATTTGGAGGAGGTGAGGCTCATGCCCTTTGAAAGCTAGATGTCCTTTCCAAAGCAGGTGAGGGAACCACTAGGAGCCCCATGGCTTTTTGGCTCTGTGGTGCAATGGAAAAGGCAAGGGTCTGGAGTCAAAGTGTGAGCAGCTTACTTCCTGTGCGATCTTGGGCTAACCCACTGTTAACTTTGAGCCTGAGTTCTTCCATCTGTAAGATGAGGGAGTTGGACCAGATGGCCTTTAAGGCCCCTTGCAGCTTTGAATCTATGTTTGTATGATGTGTTTTTGTGGTATAAGTATAAGACATAGTTCTTACCCTTAAGTAACTGATAACCTAAAAGGTTATAGGATTTTCCTGTGGATCAGTTTACAACTTAACCCTTCTCTTCTGGGCCTCAGTTTCTCCATCTGTAAAATGCAAGAGTTAGACAAGATGACCTGTAAGGATTCTAAAGACATGTCTTGGTGAAGAGATGTTTCTGTCTTTTTGTCCGATTTTGGTTTATTCCTTGAACCAAGTTCTCTTGACATCTCTGCCATATGTCCTGGGTTGTCCTTTCTTTTATCTATTTCTTCACGGTATCAACATCCCCTCACCAGTGGCCCAGTATCCCATGGGAGATCAAAGTCCTGGCTCCATGACAAGAAGAGATGTTGCAGTTCTGGGCATATGGCAACCTCATAGTAAATGTAGTTCTTAATGGGGTAGGCACTCCTTGGAAAGTATAGGCATCCATTATCTGATTCCTCTTTTATCTAGAATATCCTGTCCTTCCAAAGACTTAAAGTGTTATTGCAACATTGAGACACTTGGGGGAACTCTGTTGAACCAATAAAGGATAAAACATTTTTATAATATCAATATAAAGTAACATGGCCCTTCGGTGGTTGTAATAAATTATGACTCCTACCCTTGCTTGGGCTGACCACTTCTGGCCGCCTGGAATTGGTTAGAAAAGCAGGCAAAGAATTGAATGGAAAATTTTCCTCCTTTTTACCCTCCTTGGTTGGTCCCTGGTATAATGATTATAGAGGGGGAAAAATAATTCATACTTTCCCCCTTTTCCCCAGGAAACCCAGACTTCTGTGTGACACAGACATATTGAAAATATTCCTATGTCTTGTGAAGCTAAATGGTTTTAACTACAGATGAATGGCATTTATGTACTTTCTCTTTACCTACAAATAGTTCTGCTTTTTCTGTACCAAATACGAAATGGTGAGCATGGTTCATTTATGTATTACTAATCTTTTAACTCTTGATTGTTTTTGTTTGTGTTCTAGAGCAAGGAAATTGGCTTACAGATGCATGAAGAGCTGCTGAAGGTGACCAATGAGTTATACACAGTAAGTACTTCAAGTATTACGTTGGGATGGTCTTCTTCTCTTTGAGACCAGAATTGGGAAATAGTCCATAAAACCTTGACCAAAAAAGTCTTGAAGAGCTATTCTGTTGTGGTTTCTTAGTTCCTGCTAGCCTTCAGAAGTGAAAAGGTTAAAGTTGAGTCTGGTGTGGCCCTTGGATTGTAAACCATTTGAGGGAAGGGAGTTTGGGTTGCTTGTTGCAATGTCAGTAACTCAATGGACTATTTATGGTTTTAGGGATATGTGGAAAGTGTGACCTATATCCATTTATGTTCCAGTAGAGATGAAGGATTCCTCCTATGATGACTTCTGGAAATTTTGTCTCATTACTATGTTTTTGTTGCATGTAGTTATAATAATTCATGTTCCAGTTGCTGTTCTATGCATTAGGGATATAAAGAAAGGCAAAATATGGTCCCTACCTTTAATGAGAGAGATACACTAAATGAATGAATGAATGAATATATAAATATATATGCCCCCAGCCCCCACCCACGTGTGTGTGTGTGTGTGTGTGTGTGTGTGTGTGTGTGTTATAAATGAAATTAGATGTATCTCAGAAGAAAGGCATTGGTGGTATGGAAGACAGGAAGAAGCCTCCTAACGGAAGTGAAATTTAAATTGAGTTTTGAAGGAGATAGAGGTGAGGAGAGAGAGAGCATTCTATGCAGGAAGTCCACCAAGTACAAGGCACAGAGTTGAGAGAGTGTTATATCTGAGGAACAACAAGGAGGCTAGTGTCATCAGATCTTTTTTCAATTTCTACCCATCCCAACTCCAAGGCCGGTGCTCTTACTCACTGCACCACCTAGCCACCCCAAGAATTTCTTGAAGGATGATTTCTAGGTTCTTTCTCTGATCATGGCTTTCAGGTAGTCCAATAATTTTTAAATTATCTCTCCTGGATCTATTTTCCAGGTCAGTGATTTTTCCCATGAGATATTTCACATTGCCTTCTATTCTTTCATTTGTTTGGATCTGTTTAATAGCATCTTGATTTCTCATAAAGTCACTTGCTTCCATTTGCTCCAGTCTAACTCTGAAGAAATGAATCTCCTCAGTGAGCTTTTGAGATTCTTTTTCCATCTGGTAAATTCGGCTTTTTAAGGCATTCTTCTCCTCATTGCCCTTTTGAGCCTCCTTTGCCATTTGAGTTAGTCTATTTTTTAAGGTGTTATTTTCCTCAGTCAGGCTGTTGACTCTCATTTCATACTTTTCCTGTCATCCTTCTCATTTCTCTTCCCAATTTTTCCTCCACTTCTCTTATTTGTTTTTTGAAATCCTTCTTAAGGTCCTCTATGGCCTGTAACCAGCTCATATTTTCATTTGGGGCTTTTGGTGCAGGAGTTCTGATCTCGCAGTCCTCCTCCTGTTCCATGCTTTGATCCTCTTTGCCCCCAAAATAGGAGTCTAATGTTGAATTTTTCTGTTTATTTTGTTTCCTTTGCCTAGACATGTTGCCACTTAATTACTCGACTTTTGGGCTTGTTGCCACAGTAGGACTCTACCACCAGACAGGGAGGCTTCTGTCCCAAACATTGGGGTCTTCACAACTTCCGGGGGTATTACTTAGGTGGCCTCTGTGAAGCCTCCACCTGCTCTGGCAATCTGGATACCCACCCCAAGACCTCCACCCCAGACCACAATCCAGATCCAGAGAGGTTAAAGCAAGAGCGATTAACCCCCAAGACTGATTGCTGGATATCCCTACAGTTTGCAGACTAGGAGCTGAAACTGCCACTGAAGCTGCAAAATGGCCTCTGTGCCATGTCTCCTCAGCCACTTCTTGCCCCCAGGGGAAGAAGCCAACGTGTTCCCCAAATACTGGTCCCAAAGTCCATAGGGCACTAACCTCTCACTTTGTCCTAGGCATATCTGTGTTGATAATTCTGGAATCGCCACAGCTGCTGGTGTTCTGGGGTCCCTCCAGCCAGCTGCTGGCCTGGCCGCCCTGGGGCTAAAACTGCTGCTCATGTGGGCCTGGGCTTGGCTCCCAGGGCCCTGCACTGTTGGTTCCCAGCACACTGCGTTGGCCATTCCCTGCTGGGCTGCCAGGCTGTCCTCAGTGGGAGGTTAGCTTCTCTGTGTTGTTCTGTGGGTGCTTGAGCTCCAGAAGTTGTTCAGAGTCCCCTTTTACATGGTTTGGAAGTGGTGTGGGCTGGAATGCCTTGGAAGTGCTTTTTCTACTCCACCATCTTGGCTCCACCCTACATTGTAATATCTTGAAAGATCAGGAGTTGCTGTTAGCTGAGCTCTGGGGACCCAACTTGCTAGTGAATGTATGGTTTGGAAAAGTAAGTTCAGTCTCCTCCATATGACTGCCATTCAAATGCTTGAAGACAGTAATCTTGCCTTCCCTGAGTCTTCTCTTCTCCAGGATAAACACCCCCAGTTTTATAAACTGCTAACCTGACCTGGACTCAGGGTCTTTAACAGGCTTGCTTACCCTCCTCTGGACACTCTCCCACCCATCAGTGTCTTTCCTTTTTGAAGCTTCATTGATCAGAATTGAACACAGTGCTCAAAGGAGTTCTGATAAGAGCAGAGTACAGAGGCACTAGGAACTCTCTCCTCATTCTTGGAAGCCAGGCTTCTCTTAATGTAGCCCAAGGTCATGTTTGGTTTATTTTGGCTGTCACATCACTGTTATTGAACTTGTGGTCTTCTAAAATCCCCAGATCTATTTCAGAACAAAAACCTTCTTCCTCTCTAGCAAGAGGATTGGTCCAAGGATTAACCTAGTACTACAAAGTAGAGGCTTGTTGGATATCACTGAAAAGTAAGGGACTATGATTCTAGATCTGGAATTTGTCTTAATTGTAGTAAGCACCTGTCAACCTTCCCTTGACCCAGGTTCCTCTAGCTTTGATCCTTGAACTTATAAAAAAATTGATAAATGTATTTCAATATAATGGATTTTATTTGCAATCCCTTTTATTTCATTTTAGGAATTTAGAGACATTATCCTTTCCTGATTTCATATGTATAATCGATATCATATTGCTTGCCTTCTCAATAGGTGGGGTAGGGAGGGAGAGATTTTAGAACTCAAAATTTAAAAAAAAAGATATAAAATAACAACAAATTTTTTTAAAAACCTATTATTCTGGAACTGTAGCCTTCACCGGCTTGCCAAAGGGGTCCATCACACACAAAAATGGTTAAGAGCCCCTGGTCTAGTTTAAAATTCAGTATGTCATCTTGTTACTTTGACCCCACTCAGGACCCCACTCGGGCAAATCTCTAAAAACTTTGCTTGTGCCTCATTTCCCATTAAGACTCTCTTTCCCTACTTTTGCATGACCCCAAAGGAAACAGACTCTCATTATGGTCTAGAATATCTTTTACTGCAAGAAATCGCAATTACAAAGGCACAGTAGTAAAACTAAAAGCAGTGCCCTGATGCTCCGAGAAAGGGTCAGCCATCTCTGTGCTCAGCAGTTGTTAGTGGCTGAGTTCACAGCTTTGCTTTTCCCAGGAGACCAGATGTTCCCAGAAGTCTAGTAGAAAGGAATTATCACAGTCTTAGGGCCCTGGAATATATTGTCTCACTACACCTTGCATGGTTCATTAAGTACTTTATCAGAGGACTTGGAGTCAGGAGCCATCTTTTTTTTTTAACTTTCATGAAAAAGCCTTTATTAAACACCTACTATAAAAAAACACCTACTATGTGCCAAGTCTTATGCTAAGCTCTAGGGATACACATAGAAAATGGCACAGTCCCTGCTCTTAATGAACTTACATTCTCAATAGAGGAGGCAACACAGCTACAGATGGGGGTAGATGAAAAGGCCCAGGGTCACTGTAGGGCAAATTATAAGGTCCAATAGTCTTTAGGGTACATTGACTGGTCAAATGGAAATGCTTAAGAAGTTGGAGAGTATAGTTGTTGCAGGGCAGAGAATAAGATTTTTTCTCCCTCCTAGCTAGATGCTGACCTCCTATCCTTTTCCTTTTGGGAAGTAGTGGTATTATTGTAGAATTCTTGAATTGGGAGGAAGACTGGGGTGTGGAGTAGGACTTTGCTGAGCCTGTTCCTGTTCTAGGGATGGACACTTGCCTTCAAGATCTCTGTTCAGCAACATGCTTTCTTCTGTGACTGGGCTTTTGCTTACTCTGGCATCTCTCAAATCCTGGCAGTAATGGCCTCTGAGCCTTGTTGGCTGAAAGAGGGAGTCTTCTACCACACAGGAAGGCCATCCTCTGTCCATCAGTCTACCTTGTAATGCAGTATGTCCTGGAGTATTGCCACTGAACAGTTCAGCCTCTGTTGTTAAATCCCCTCTCAGTGCAACAGTGAACAACATTCCCATCACTTTACAATTCTGGTTCCTTCACCTCAGCCCCCCTGTTTCTGTTTCCTACAGTGTGCAGATCCAGGTAGAAATCAGTAGAATTCAAAGGAAAGATCTTCTGGCATAACCACAGGGATGTGTTCAGAAGAGAAGGGGGCTGGGCTAGATATTTAAGGTTCTGGCAGCTCCATGGTTTTATGAAAAGAGTCCACCATTCATCATAGCCATGGTCATCCCTCTGCCCATAAAAGTGCTAGGTACCATGAATACCTATTCAGCCCATTGCATGCTAATCAGTGGTGCTGCTGCTAGAGACATACAGAGCTGTTCCACTCTTAAGAAGAATAATCTTCCATTGCATCTCTACTTGGCCTTAGTTCTCCTACAAGCGTGAAGCATGGCTTAACATACTAAGGGGGCTAGAGGGGACAGGAGCAATGGGAAAATGGAGTAGGGCATGGGGAGGGTGGAGGGAAGATCTCAGCAGCTTCCTGTTCCCATCTCTTCACACATTTTCCCTCCCTACTGTGAAGCCAAGAAGAGTGTGGGAGGGCGCAGAGCTAGGTTACAGCTGTGCTGTCTACATGGCTGATCATGTCACCGTCACACACTCTCCAGGCTTTCTACTGTTATACACTGAGTCCTTTTCACTGCACACTTGTAAGCCAATCAGCACTTCAGTCCAACTTGTCAAGTATTTATTTATTTTTATTTTATTTTAATGTTTGTTTTTTACTTTTTTAATTGCATGTAAACAAACATTTTTAAACATTCATTTTCTAAAAATCTGAGTTGTAAATGTTCTTCCTCCTTCCCTTTCCTCCCCGCTCCTCGAGAAAGTAAGCAATTTGATAAAAATTATACAGTTTTGCAGTCATGCAAAACATTTCCATGTTAGCCATGTTGTGAAAGAAAACACAGACTAAAACAACCCCCTAAGTATAAAAAAGAAAGGTGAAAAAAATGTGCTTTGATCTGTATTCAGATCCCATCAGTTCTTTCTCTGGGAATGGATAGCATTTTCATCATAAGACCTTCAGAATTGTTTTGGATCATTGTATTGCTGAGAATAGCTAAGTCTTTCACAGTTGATCATCAAACAACATTGCTATTAGTGTGTACAATGTTCTCATTCCACATTGTATCAGTTCATGCAAGTCTTCCCATGTTTTTCTGAAAGCATCCTTCTCATCGTTTCTTATAGCACAATAGTATTCCATCACAGTCATATACCACAGCTTGTTTAGACATTCCCCAGTTGATGGGTATCCCTTCAATTTCTTATTCTTAGCCACCACAAAAAGAGCTGCTATAAATATTTTTCTACATATGGGTCCTTTTCCTTTTCCTTTGAACTCTTTGAAGTACAGACCTAGTAGTTGTATTCTGGGTCAAAGGATATGCACAATTTTATAGCCCTTTGGGCAGAGTCCCATATTGCTCTCCAGAATGGTTGGATCAGTTTACAACTCCACCAGCCATGAATTTGTGTCTCTATTTTTTATATCCCCTCCAATATTTGTCACTTTCCTTTTCTGTCATATTAGCTGATCTGATAGGTGTGAGGTGGTACCTCAGAGTTGTTTTATTTTTCATTTCTCTAATCAATAGTGATTTAAAGCATTTTCATATGATTGTAGATATCTTTTGATTTCTTCTTATGAAAACTGTCTGTTCATAGCTTTTAACCATCTATCAATTGAACCATGACTTGTAATCTTATAAATTTAATTCGGTTCTCTATATATTTGAAAAATGAGACCTTTATCAGACAAACTTGCTATAAAAATTTTTCCCTGGTTTCCTGCTTTCCTTCTAATCTTGACTATATTGATTTTGCTTGTGAAAAAGCTTTTTGATTTGTTGTAATCAAAATTTTCCATTTTATACTCATACTGCTCTCTATCTCTTCTTTGATCCTAAATTCTTCCCTTATATATAGATCTGACAGGCAAGCTAGTCCATGGTTCCCTAATCTGCTAATTATTCATCCTTTATGTCTAATTTATGCACTCATTTTGACCTTATCTTATGATGTTAATCTATACTCGGTTTCTGCTAAGCCACTTTCCAATTTTCCCAGCAATTTTTGTCAAATAATGATTTCTTGTCCCCAAATCCTGGATCTTTGAGTTTGTCAAACACTAGTTTACTCTGGTCATTTGACAAGTATTATTGAGCATGTACTATGCTGGGTACTATGGATAAGAAAACTATTGTTAAATTATATAGTTGGAAGGGTCATTGTGATGGAGAAAAAGTCCTACTGGATTAGAAGTAAATGGATCTGATTCTACAGTCCTAGTTTTGCTGTTTAACAGAACAGCAGAGTAACAAAGCTCAGACAACTAATTACTTAGACAACTCACTATCCTGAATCTCAGCTTCCTCATCTGTAAAAATGAGGAGATTAGACTAGCTGATTTCTGAGATCCTTTCCAGTTCTAAATTTTCTCATCTCATCTAAGCCTCTCCTTAGCTAGTTAGGAAACACATAGGAAACAGTCCATGCTCTTATACAGCTTACAGTTTAATGGAGGAGGATAAAGATGTAATCCTTGTGTCTGAGGCTCCTTACTGACACAAAAGGTCCAGGTACACTTTGGGGAACTCTTAGTTTTCCAGCTTATTTGCCCTCATCAAGGTAGAAATTGTGAACTCTATTAATCTTGCATTCCCTAAAGGGGAGTCACCATCACTCCCCCAAAGAACTCTATGTTGCAGAGCTTCAAAACAGAACTCTTTAATTTATTGGGTTAAGAACACAATTAATTCAATATCCCAGCCCATCAAATCAAGAGATCACTCCTCTTCCAACAATCTTATTCTTTGGGGGATTCATCTAGTCAGTCCCCTCATGACTTATTAATAGAAGTATGCAGAAACCAGCTTTTGAGAGCTCATTGTTAAATTTTCAATGTGATCACTTACACCTCTGGAATCACTACAGATCAGGGCTTGATTTATTGTTTTGTTGATTATCTAGCCTTAGGAAAGCATTAATAATGCAGATTAAATTTAAAAGTGTGGATGCATGCATTTCCACTCTCCTCCCCCGTAGAGCTAGGTTGTTAAACATTTACCAGCACACTCCTGTTTTTCTCTGTCAACTTTTTGCCTGAACTCATCAGGAGTGCTGTTGAAAGTCCATGGAATAAAGTCATTACCAGATTAAATGCCTGGTGACTTGAGGCTCCTCCTCCTCTTCCTCCTCCTCTTCCTTCTTTCCTTCCTTCCTTCCTTCTTCATCACCTTCATCATCATCTTCGTCGTCATCATCATCGTCATCAACTTGCTTAGCCTCATATAAGCCTCTGTTCCCAGATGGTGTTATGGGTTCCTTGGGTCCTTCTTGTCTGGGCTGTGCTCAGCTCTGCCTTGCTGCACCCTTTTCTTTGCCTCTCTTTGAGTAGCTGGTATTTCTTTCTCTCCAGGCTGTAGTCCTGGAGTAATCAGCCATGGACCAGGTGTGCTTGGAGGTGCCAGCATACCTATCCAGCCCATGCTCAGTGCTTCCGATGGCTACAATCTGTAGTGTTCATTGTCACCATCTTATTTCAGCCTTTTGCTGTGTTACATCTCTTTCCTACTCAGATAGAAACCCTATTCTTTACAAAAAAGGCATCATACTTTTGCTAGCACTCCTTTCTTGAACCACTCATAGTCTCTTTTTTCCTTCTGAGTTGATTTATGAGTCTGTAAATGTTCGCTGCCTCCTCCCAGCATCTGCTTGGATGTTGCACCCTCAGCTCATGTTTATGTCCTCTCCCACTGAGTCTTTTGGGGATCAGAAAGACATTCCTACTCTCTTTCCATTTTTCTTGTCATATCCTGTCTTTCTCTAGGGAATCTGGTTTGGGCTGTATAAATTAGGAGAGGCTAAAGGTACAATCCAATATGCTTGCTCCTCAGAGAAAACTTAAAGAAACCCACTAGGAAACATCACAAAACTGCCCATTTTGGGTCAGTCATCTCCTTTAGCTGGGAGTAATTTTAGAGAGTTTGGGCAAAAAAGCATTCAAGGGCCTGTGCCAGATTTCACCAGGGGACCTCTATTAGGAACATTATTTTCAAATAATGAAAAGCCCCTTTGTGTCCATCTTTGCTGTGTGTCCCTCACTGTCTCCCCCTCCCCTCACATATACAGTGTGGTTAATTAATCTTACAATAAGTTCCTCAGCACACAGCAGTAGTGTCTTTCCTTCAAAGCACAGTACCATGGCATGACATGGGGACAATATGACTTTGTTCCAGTGTCACAAAGGATGGGGAAAGTCACAGATACAGTAGCAGCTTGGTACAGGTGGATATTACCTTGAATTAATAAGAGACTAAAACAAACATGGTGGTGGGGAGGAGGCTGGGGCTAGTAGTAGGTGTTTTAGCTTTGGCTCCCAGGCCAAAATTTGCAAATACACGACCCTGGATCCTATGCTCCTGAGAAATAGCTTGGCCTGTAGGACTGGGGGACTCTCAATTTCCCTATGGATACCATAGATTTTCTTTCTATGCTCCCTTTGACAATTAAATCAAAGCCTGAATGTTTGATTTAAACCTTTTTTACTATTCCAAGGCTTTGTGAACTTAGGAGAGAATGCTAGGCTTTTTGTATACACTTAATAAATGTTTCTTGAATGAAGAATGAATTAATGAATGAACATAAGATGTTGGAACTCTTAACATTAAGAACAACTTCCTAAGGGAAGGGAATAAGCATTTATATATTATCTACTATATGCCAGGAACTGTGTTAAGTGCTGTTTACAGCTATTATCTCATTTGATCCACACAACAATACTGTGAATTAGGTGCTATTATTATCCCCATTTTGCAGTTGAGGAAAGGAAGGCAAACAGAAGTTCAGTGACTTGTCTGAGGTCACATAGCTAGGAAGTATCTGAGACTGGATTTGAACTCACATCTTCTTGACTCCAGGTTTGGGGCTCTCTATATCCATTGTACCACAGCTGCCTCTGACAGTCAGTCACCTAGTAAAATATTTCCTTAGAAAGTAATGAGTTCTCCATCATTGGAAGTTTCCAAGCAGATGCTGGATGATTATTTCTTAAGGACATTATAGATGGGATTCCTGATTGGGTATAGGTTGGACTTGGTATCTTCTGACGTCCCTTCCAACTCAGAGATTCTAGTGATGCCAGCAAGGAAATGTGATGTATTGGGAAAAATACTGACAAGGGAACTGAGACACCTGTGTCCTTGTTTATCTTTCATTTTCTAAGAGGACCGATGACATCACAGGTAATGTCATGACTTGTTTATGAATTGGATTTAAGCCAGAAATATTGAAGTCCAGAACTGGGTAACAAGTAGACACCAGAGGTGGATGAGCAGCCCTGAAAAGGGCTAACCCTGAAAGCCTGCATTCTCTAATACTCTCTGGATGTCTACTTGGACAAGTCACTTGTATTCTCTTGGTATCAATTTCTTTATTTGCAAAACAATGGTTTAGACTTGACAATTTATCACTGGGGTTTCTCCTAACTCTGGAGGATTCTACCTGTCTTTGAACTGGATCTAGTAATTCCTGCCTTGGACAACTGCTCCCAGTTTGGCAGTAGGGACTTTGCTGAATGACCCTTTTAATGAGTTCAGGAGAACTGAATAGCAAACCCATTTCCACTGTCATTAATCCCAGGAGCGTGTCCTGTTGTGGTTCATGCTAATGGTGCTGAAATGAAGACTGAGATCCACTTATTTGAACTTAGTTAAAAGGAACAAAGAACACTTCTCATCCCCTCTTGCCCTGGGTGGACATCAGCTAGAGCCAGGGGTCCCTGTTTCCCAAGGAGCTCAACCCCTTAGGACGATGTCATGTTCCTGGGTCTTTACCTCTTGCAGCTAGAATAACTAGGAAGGAGGCTCCTGGCTACTTTTACTATTGTCATACGCTGAGGTTCTGTGAAGGCTCCAGTAGAAAACGTTTATGTTACATGATGATTTAATATCAGTGACTACCCAGAAATTGTCAGCTCCTGTTGGATTACCTGGCATATATTATAAATATTAACTGCCTTCTTCCAGCATCTTCCTTCCCCAATTCTCCATTCACCTTGGGCCCTCAGTATCATTACTATTACTTACATAGTTACATTCATTAGCAAACAAAGACCAAAAACTTACTCCATAAATTGTCACTTGAACAGATATGTCCAAGCACTTGTGGCATGGCAAGGCCCTTATTGTGGAGAACACAAAAGAAGTTAGGAACCATGTTTTTGCCACAGAGAATCAAGGGCGACTAGACTGATTTACGTGAAACAACTTGGGAAATGTTAAAGACAATTTGTAATAAGGGCTGACCCTGTCAGTCCTTCCGCTTTTGTCCTATATTTCATCTCCCTTTCATAACCAAAAGGTCATCTCTGCTCATTGCTTTCATTTCCTCCTTTCCTGCTCACTTCTCAGTCTCTTGTAATCTGGCTTCTAACACCATCACTGACTGGACTGAAACTGCTCTCACCAAGGTCACCAGTAATCTCTTGACTGCAGCTAAACAGTCATCAAAGAGTGGCTTTGACTCAGCGATATCACTACGAGGACGCAGAGAGGTCAAGGAAAGAGGGAACAGACCCATATGTTAAAAATAATTATAGCAGTTCTTTTTCTAATGGTAAAGAATTAGAAAATCAGGAGGTTCCCATTGATTAGGGAATAACTAAACAGATAACCTGGGAAGAAATGTGTGAAGTGAGCAGAACTAGGAGAACCATTTATACTTTTGGTAAATGGGCTGTGCCCATTTATACCATAGCAACAACATGAAGACGAACAACTTTGAGAAACTTTCTAATTGATGCAATGACCAACCATGATTCCAAGACTGATGATGAAGCATGATATTTTTTTATTGTGGGGGAAGAAAGGAGGGAGAAAGAAGTTGGGGGTAGAGGTCCCAAGAAATGAAAGAAAAGAGGATCATTGAACATGTTTTTGAAATGTACAGAAGAGAACAGAAAGAAAGCCAGAAGACATCGCAGACATGCAGGATAGCTTTGAAAGTTTGAACTCATTATATCTTCTAAAAGGAAAACAAGCTGTACATAATAGAGACTTGGAAGTCCATGGGCAATCCTCTTTATTCTACTGTATCCATGGAAGTGCTTGTTTTAATTGATGTTTGTTAAATGTAGAGCTTTTAAAATAGAAAGAAAAAGCACCAATTACTGCTAAGTCTACCAACCTTTTCCCATTCCTAATTCTATTTGATGTCTCTTCAACTTTGAACACTGACCACTACTTTCTCTTTAATTCTTTTTTCTTCCCTTGGCTACTCACTGTTTTCTCCTGGTTCTCTTTTTACCTATTTGATGATTCATTGTCATTTCCCTGTACAGGATGATCATCTCCTTGCAGATCTGTCTCCATCCAGATGCCTTTCCCCAGTCACTTTCCCATCATCACCTGCTGTTGGAATAATCCATTTGTAGGCATCTCAAACTTGTTATATCCAAAATGCTTCTCATTGTATTTCTCCTAAAGCCTATCTTCACTCCAAACTTCCCTAGTTCTATTGAGGGTACCACTAACGTTATAGTTACCTTAATTTCATCTTGACTTTTCTCTCTCCCTTACCACCTACATATAATCAATAGAAATAGAACATTTTGGAAGAGATATAGATTTTGATGAAACTATAATGACTTTTATTTTGTACACCCAACAGTTCAGGAGAGAGACAAAGGGTGGAAGTGGAGTTTATTGGCTCTTCTCCATGGGAAATTTTAGGTGCCTACAGGAGTAAGTGTATTCCATTTTCCCCATTTTTATAGCCTCTACCTTAATTCAGTTGCTTTTTATTTCATAATTGGTCTCCCTCCCTGCCTTCAGTATATTCTTTTAAAAAAGTTATTAATATATTTTGTTTTTATGTTACCTAAATTTTCCCCTGTATTCTTTCTCTCTTCTCATATAGAGCCATCCCTATATAACAAAGAATTTTTTTTTAAAAAAAGGAGGAAGAAGATAAAACCTAATCAGCAAAATCAGTCTATACATGGAAAAAAATCTGAAAATATATTCAGTATTCCACACTCATGGACCTCCCACTTCTGCAAAGTAATAGGGGGAAGTATCTTCTCAGTCTGTCTTATCTGAGGTTCTGCTTGTTCTTTATAATTTGGCAACATTCACTTTCAGTTTGTTTGTGGTGATTGTTCTTTCTATTTTCACAGTGTAGTCATTGTGTGCATTTTCTTGACTTGGTTTACTTTATTCTTCATCTACAAAATGAGGAAGTTAAACTAGCTGCTCCCTAAGGTCCCTTCCAGGGCTAAAACCAATGATCATGTTATTATAGCAAGGGTGACCTAGGGATATGTCATTAACCCTGTTCTATTCAATGATGATCAAAGAAAGGAAGGAATGAAAAAGCATTACTAGATACAGGCCCTGACCTCATGCAGCTTATGTTTTAACAGGGAAAGCAACATATCTTTCCATTCTTTTTGGTATTCATTAAATGTTTGTTTCTTATAGCCAAATGATATTCCATTACATTCATGCTCTACAGTTTGTTTAGCCACTCCCCAATCAATGGACATCCACTTTGGTTTCAATACTTCGCTATCATAAAAGTGCTTCTTTAAATATTTTGGCATATATAGGGACTTTTTTTTTGGAGGGCAATTGGGGTTAAGTGATTTGCCCAAGGTCACATGGCTAGTTTTTTTGTTAAGTGTCTGAATCCGGCTTTGAACTCAGGTCATCGTGACTCCAGGGCTGGTGCCCTATTCACTGCACCACCTAGCTACCCCCTAGGGACTTTCTTTTTATCATATATGGGGACATGTCACATTTGGCATATGAGGGGTTATTCTTCTTATCATATATATGGCTAGTAGTATATGGGTCAGAGGGTTCAGACATCAGTATATCTCCTTTTTAATCTAGACTTCATACAGATGCCAAATTAATCTTACATTATTTTCTACTAGTATCTTTCCATCTTCTACACAAGAATAATATAGTATACTTTATCCACAGATTTGCCAAAATCTGTTTAAGCTCTAACCACAGGGCTCCCCCTGATCCGTCTATTAGCTCTCCCCCCAAAAAAGGAAATGAGGTCAGTTTGGCATGATCTGTTCTTGTGCAAGCCCAGATGGCTCTTTTGTAAATCACCCCTTCCCTTTGAGATACCCAGTAACTGTCTTTTTAATGATATGTTCTAGAATTTTCTCAGAAATTGAAGTCAAGGTGACTGGCCTATAGATTTCAGACTCTATTCTCTTCCTTTTGTTGAAAACTGGGACAGCGTTTGCCCTTCTTTGGCCTTGTGGCAGCCCTCCTGTTTCCTGTGAACTTGTAGTCTCATGCTGTGTAGGCTCATTTTTCCATGTTCATTGCTTTTTGCAGTTTTGTAGGGGAAATACAGCTCCTAACCTTTCTCCATATTTCCCTATATAATATTGTAAATGACTTTGTTTCGTGGTGCCCTTTTTGTCTATTAGGCCTCTCTCCTTGGCAAAGAGATTGTGTTTGCTGAATGAGGTGGTTTCTTAATTCTTTAGTCCTCTCCTTTGTGGTGGTTACCTTACCTAAGCTAAAATTATCTTAAAATGGTGATAATCAGAGTTTTTCCATCTCTCAGTAAACAGATTGCTTAACTAGTTCAGGCTAAAGTTGTAGCTGCATGAAGTGTCTTCTTATTTTTATTCTTTTGAATTTGGTAATGATTTTTACCTTTGTCCTATCCAATTAATGAATCAATTGCATGTAGACAGCTGATTCCAGAATGATTCTTCTATCAATAAACAGTTGTTTTCTTTCTATTTATATAGAGTGGCTATCATATTTTTTGAATGTTCAGTAGTAATCATGTCTAGTGCATTCCAAGTCTTTTTTCTTTTTTCTCTCTCTTTTTATTTTCTGGTTTACATCATTCATTTCCACAAGATTTTGAGTTATAAATTTTTCCCCCATTTTTCCCTGCCCACTGCCCCAAAACAGTGATCCCACTGAATAACTCCTCCCTCAATTTGCTCTCTCCCATATCTTCCCCCATACTCCCTCTGACTTTCCAGTAGGGCACAGTGGATCTCTATGTCCCAGTGCCTATATATCTTATTTCCCAGTTACATGTAAAATAATAATAATAATATTAATATGTATATACATTTTTAAACATTTGATTTTAAAACTTTGAATTCCAGATTCTTTCCCTTCCTCCCTTGTCACCCACCCTCACTGGGAAGATAAGTAATTCAATATAGGTTGCACATGTATAGCTATGCAAAACATTTCCATAGTGGTTATATTGTGAAAGACTGACTATATTTCCCTCCCTCCTATCCCACCACCCACTTGTTCTGTTCTCTACTTTGATCCTGTCCCTTTTCAAAAGTGGGTGCTTCTAGCTTCCTTCCCCCCAGCCTGCCCTTCTATCCATTATTCCCCCCTCTCTTCCACTTCCCCTCTACTCTCCTGTAGGGTGAGATACCCTATTTAGTGTGTGTATCATTCCCTCCCTAAGCCAAATTCAATGAAAATAAGGTTGACTCATTCCCTTTTGCCTTCCTGTTCTTCCCCTCCATTGTAACAGTTTTCCCTTGCCTCTTCTATATGAGATAATTTACCCCATTCTGTCTCTCCCCATCTCCTCTCATTATATTCCTCTCTCACCTCTTAATTTCACCTTCTAAGTATCATCCCTTCCTATTAAATTGGTCCTGTGCTCTCTGTCTATGTATACCTATACACATATACACACACTCACATATGTATTCATATACCCATATACCCTCATATATAGACATATATATGTATACATATATATAGACATATGTATGTATAGATACATATATATAGACATATACACACACACATTTCTGTTCCCTTTAACTATTCTCATACTGAGAAGTTTAATAAGTTACAATGATCATTTTCCATGTAGGAATATAAATAGTTCAATTTTGATAAGTTCCTTATTATTTCTTTCCCCTGTTTACCCTCTCATGCTTCTCTTGCTTCTTGTATCTGAATGTCTTGCTTCTTGTATCTGAATGTCAAATTTTCTATTCAACTCTAGTTTTTTCATCAAGAATGCTTGAAAGTCCCCTATTCCACGGAATGACCATATTTTCCCCTGAAAGATGATACTCAGTATTGCTGGGTAGGTGATTCTTGGTTTTAATCCCAGCTCCTTTGACCTCCAGAATATCATATTCCAAGCCCTTCAATCCTCCAGATCCTGTGTTATCCTGATTGTGTTTCCACAATATTCTAATGGTTTCTTCCTGGCTGCTTGTAATATTTTCTCCTTGACCTGGGAATTCTAGAACCTGGCTATGATATTACTAGAAGTTTTCTTTTTGGGACCTTTTTCAGGAGGTGATTGGTGGAGTCTTTCAACCTCTGTTTTGCCCTCTCATTCTAAAACATCAGGGAAATTTTCCTTGAGAATTTCTTGAAGGATGATTTCTAAGTCCTTTTTTTTTGATCATGGCTTTCTGGTAGTCCAATAATTTTGAAATTATCTCTCTTGGATCTATTTTCCAGGTCAGTGGTTTTTCCAATGAGATATTTCACATTGCCTTCTATTTTTTCATTTGTTTGGATCTGTTTAGTAGTATCTTGATTTCTCATAAAGTCACTAGCTTCCATTTGCTCCAGTCTAATTCTGAAGAAATGATTCTCTTCATTGAGCTTTTGAGATTCTTTTTCCATCTGGCAAATTCAGCTTTTTAAGGCATTCTTCTCCTCATTGCCTTTTTGAGCCTCTTTTGCCATCTGAGTTAGTCTATTTTTTAAGGTTTTATTTTCTTCAGTCAGGTTGTTGACTGTCATTTCATAATTTTCTTGCATCATTCTCATTTCTCTTCCCAATTTTTCCTCCACTTCTCTTATTTGATTTTCAAAATCCTTTTTAAAGTCCTCTATGGCTTGTAACCAGCTCGTATTTTTCTTGGAAGCTTTTGTTGCAGGAGTTCTGACTTTTCTGTCTTCCTCCTGTTCCATGCTTTGATGCTTTTTGTCCCCAAAACAGGAGTCTAATGTGGGAATGTTCTGTTTTCTTTGCTTCCTTTGCTTGTTCATGTTAGCACTCAATTACTTGACTTTTGAGCCTTTTGCCACAGTAGAACTCTGCTATCAGAAAGGGGAGTTTTATCCCAAATGCTGGGGGTTTTGCCGCTGCTGGAGCTATTAGTTGGGTGCCCTCTCTGAATTCTCCATATGCTCTGGCAGACTGTTCATATACCTCAGGACCTCCACCCTAGACCACAATCCAGATCCAAACAGGTTAAAGCAAGAGCAAATACCCTTCAGACTGGTTGCTTGGTCCCCCTACAATCTGCAGACCAGGAATTCTGAAGCAGCCATGTGGCTGGTGGCTGTGGAGCTTCAGCTGCTTCTCACCCCAGGGTAAAGGCCAGACCATACTCCCGAATTCCCAGGTCCCAAAGTCCACACTGCATTTAATCATTACAGTAACCCTGTGAGATGCTACTATTATTATCCCTATTTTACGGGGAAGGAAAAACAGATTCTGACAGGAATTAAGAAGCTCAAAGGCATACCCACTTTAAGACAAGTTTATGAGTTGGTTTTATCATTGACTATTGATCCCTGGTAATTTGACAAACTCATGGCTGCCTCTAGATTTCTCCAGCTCTGCACAGATTTGCACAGGCAAGCTGATGTCTGTAGAGGAATTCCATTCTCCTAAGAATTTGAAAAATAAGATGCTTTTTCTTCTGGACTATTGCCCAGGATGCAAGTCAGAGGGAAATGCCATAGTCACAACATGGTGAAAAGGGAAGCCTGGCCACCAGACATGGAAGGGGTAGAATTCCTCAGCAGGATGAATATAAACGCCAGCTCCCTGGCATGATCTCCCTCAGGGGCAGAGTTATGCAAATAACCTCTTAAGAGTGGAAATTCTTCAACTTTTTTTGGTGTCTTGTAGCCCTTTGAAAGTCTGGTGAAGCCTCTTCTCAGAATCATGGTTTTAAGCATAAAATACATAGAATTTTAAAGAAAATCATTATATTGAAATATTTATCAGAATATTAAAAACAACAACAAAAAATCTAAGTTCAGGCATCTTGAGTTAAGAACTCCTGACTTAGAGGATGACTAAGTTCAAAAGCTAATACCAGAGGCATTCTTTAGTACAATCATTCCCAGCCCTTTGGGATTTACTATACTGATAGTCCAAGGGGTTCCAGCTAAAAAAAAAAAAATTAATGGCACCTTAAACAGTAAATAGGGCAGTTAGGTTATGCTGTGGATAGACTGCTGAACCCAAAGTCTCAGAAAGTCCCAAGTTCAAATGTGGACTCAGACATTTACTAGCTGTGTGACCCAGAGCAAGTAACTTAATCCTATTTGCCTCAGTTTCCTCATCTGTAAAATGAACTAGAGAAGGAGATGGCAAACCACTCCAGTATCTTTGCCGAGAAAATCCCAAATGAAATCATGAAGAGTCAGCTATGACTGAAACAACTCAACAAGAATAAGAACTTTAAATAATTGCAGAATATTATGTGTTGCATATTAAATTACTCTAGGAATTGACAATACTTTTTGTGGTTGCTGCTGTTGAAAGGGATATGAGGAACAAAAAACATTGGGAAGCATAATGTTGGTAGGTTTTGTAATAACTGCCATATAGCTGTCTCCAGATGGGCAGAACGGTTTCCTTTGGAGCTCACCACAGGTGTGGTCATTCCTAAATTCTGTCTGTTCTTGGGTCTGCATGTGGTGTCTGTAGCTGTATACAGGCATGGCCTAGAAATGACCAGCATTGATAGGGCTGGGAATGTATTGAATTTGTGAGAGGGGAGGGAATGAGTTCTAGGTGAGCAGAAAGCCCTTGTGGAGGTTATGTCCTCTCACCCACAACTCCAAACAAGTAAACAGCATCTTCATAGTGCCAGTCACCACAGAAAAGGAGGTTGGTTTCTGTACAATATGTAACTTGTTTTATTTGTGGCAATTAATTACAAACCAGCATTGCTGCCATGCATTTATTCTTCAGATCATGGCAAGAATTCAGAACTTGAGTTAATGCTTTCACCATAGTGGTTCCTGAAAATTACATGGGAAATTAGAACATGGGAAAGTAGGTGAACACGTTCTTGGCACAGAACTGGGATCTCTTTCCATCTGCAGCAACCTGGTTTTGCTTCTAGGTGGTTCATGTACAGTAGTAAGATGAAATGCTAGCTGAGTATTCTTGACTCTTTGGGCACGTTCTGAGCAGAAGCTACTGAATGAGCAGCTCAGGTTGGCAGTAAGGGAAGCAAAGGGGGCCCTTAGGGAGCTCCCAGCCAGTGGATTAGTGCAATAGAAAGCCATGAAAAGTGTGAATGGTCTCTGTCTCTAGGAGAGATGATCCAGTCTTATAAAGGAATGCTTATAGGAGAAGCAGTGAGATGTAGTGGATGGTGTCAGGTAGACCTGGGCTGTGAATATGGGACAATAGTAGTTTCAGGACAAGTAGAAAAAGTCCCTTAACCTCTCCAAGCTCTAAGTCTCCCCAGGCTACTCTCTAGGATCCCAGGCCACAGCATTGGAGGGCCTTTCCAATGTGGAGTTCTTACGCAGATGAAATCCCAGGTCTTGACCAACAATGAAATGTTATGGTGATAGCATTGGCCTGAGAAAGAGTAAAGATGAATGTTGTAGTCTCTTATTCTGTGCCCCTTTGGGTGATTCAGTTCCCTTTCCCAGACTTCAGTTTCCTTCTCTGTAGAATAGGAGGGCTGGACTTGATTATTGCTAAGGTATGTGATTATTCCTGGCATGTCAGAATTAATACCCTTTGGGAGACTGCATAGAGTGGTGGTGGAAAAAGCAGAGGATGAGACCCTGGAGGCCTGAATTCTTGTTCCTGCTGTTTGCCCTTAGCTAAGTAAACTGACCTCTCTGGGCTGTGGTTTTCTCATCTAAAAAATGGGGCAATTGTACCTCCAAGGTACTTTCCAGATCTAACGTTTTGTGATTCTGTCATTCCGGATCAAATATTCTAGGATTCCAATGTTTTGGTTTTTAAAAAATCAGTAGTGATGGGGAGGGAGAAAGTTATCGCTTTACATTCCGAATATCCTCATATACACTCCAGAATTTACAAGTACCTAACTGCTGCAGTGGTAAAGTGAGTTACTTTCTAACCACATGAGTAAATAGCATTTTTATCCAGTCAGTCGCTGCTGTAAAGGAGGATGATTTCTGTATGATGTGTAACTTACTTGGTTTGTAGAAATTCACTTTATGGGTCAGTGTTGTGGCCATAAGTTTATTCCCTAGAGCATGGAAACCTGTTAGAGTTATTTAATAATCCTACCAAAGGAACCAAGACATACCCAACCTGAGTTTGCTTGAGGGAATTGTGGATAAATGAGAGTAATGAATTTTGGACAAGCAGAAAAGGCCTAGCTTGATGAGATGGGAATGGTTTCAGATTCATAAATTCTGATGTGGAGTTCTAGGCTTTATTGGTGGGCAAACCAGCTCTCCCCAACCCCTCCCCATTGGTTGGGGGAGTCAGTAAAACTTCACAGCTTGAGGAGGTTACCATTTTGGGTCTTCTTGGCTAGACTAAGTAGAGGCAAGTTGGACGTCCTACCTTCTAAGAGACACTTGGTCTCAGAGATTTAAGTCAAGTGTCCCACCTCCCAGATCTTCTGACTTGAGTCCAGCTTCTTCGCTGCTTTACCACATTGCCTTTTTTTAGCTCTGTATTCATGCCAGATGAGGAGATCAGAAGGGTGAAGGGTCTGGTCCCCGTTCATTGTTATTTAGTCATTCATTCTTGTCTGACTCTTCATGACCCCATGGGCCATGGCACACCAGGCCCTTCTGTCCCCCACCTCTCCAAGTCCCTTAACTCCACCCTCCAAGCCCCCCATTTGCTGAAGTCTGCCCCACCAAGGGTTGGACACCTTCTGACAGTGAGCGGCTTGGCTTCCGATGTCGTCTCTTTTAGCATTTGATACTGTCTATGTGGGGTTCTCTTGGTGTAGATACTGAAGTAGTTTGCCATTTCCTTCTGCAGTGGATCGTTGCCTCAACAAGGGAGTGATCTGGGAGGGGGTCCATGTTTATACATTGTTTCGTTACATTTCACTAATTGCTTCACTATATAAATTTTACTACCCTAAAAACAATGCAAGATCCTGGGGGCATGGAGGAGTGTTCCCAGGGGACATTTGTCCTTATGCCACCACCTTGGCTCTGAGCACAACTGGAGCTCAGTAAATACTTGCAAGTTAACTGAAGACTTGTTGGACAGATAAAATGTTAAATCATGGATTCAGTGTGATAACTCTAGTTCCCTATAGCCAGGGGTCTGTTGATAAACATTTAACAATTGATTCTCTAAAAAATGTATATAAGACAAACTTTTAAGTTTACTCTGAATTTTTATTTTCTTCATCACATTCATAAGTCTGGACAATCAATAAAACAATAAATCAAGCCCTGATTTGTTGTGTTTGTTGATTTCTGAGGCATAATTTTTTTAAATTAACCATTGGTTCTCTTTAGCCCTAGAGCTGACTTCAGCACACCCTTGGGCCTATCCCTCAACCCAAATTCCACTCACTGGTGCATGATAGTACAACTTATGATTCTTAAATTCATTTCACCTAAACATCAAGACACCACCCTCCTGATATCATTGGTCCTCTTCTAGAACCAAGGGTGAACAGCAATATCTGTGGAGTATGTTTTTTGTGGATCATTCCTGGAGAAGGTTTAATTCCATGTGGGCCTTCCCCTTCATTCTATTGGAACAATCTTTCCCTTTTTTTAAGTTACTAGATACTCAGTGTCCGTTCATTTGAGTGTCAGCCTGGTAAATTGGAGAAGTCACATACTATTGCTACAATAAATGAAAGACTGACTGACTGAATGAACAAACAACTCATACTAGTTAAATAGTAATGATTTTTAGAATATCTGATGTTGGAGATCATCTGTGCCCCTGTACTTACTCCCTGCTCTTTCCTAGTCAGTATATACTCTTCAAAATTAATTGTATGCTTCGTTCAAAGACTTTCATTATTCCATCCCTCTGCTCTAGAAAGAGAAATCTGTGCCCTTGAATGTTTTCCATATGTCCCAAACAGAACTTAATATCTTCCCCCACTCACAAATTGATCCCTCCTCCACACTTCTCACTTTCTTTCCAGGCCCCATCATCCTTCTAGTCGTCTAGATTTGCAACTTTGGAATCATTTTCCTCTCCCTCACCATCCATATGCAATTAGTTGCTAAGTCTTATTGATTTTACCTCTGCAATATCTCTGGTATCTTTTTTCTTCCCTCTACTCATATGGCCACAAGTAAGGGGAGTTCAGTCATTTTTACTTGGATGATTGCAACAGGTTTTTATTTGGACTATTGTCTGCTTGTCTCTCCCTCTCTTTAACCCTTTCTCTACCCATAACCCAGAATAATCTTTCTGAAGCTAAGACTGACCTTGGCACTCCCTTTCTCAGGAAGTTTGAGTGGTTTCTACTTACCTTTAGAATAAAAGAAAATTCATTCATCTCAGCATGTGAGGCCCTTCAGAATCCGGCTCCACCAAGTTTGCCAGATTTACTGCATATCATTCTCCTTCTGTGTTCCAGACACACTGACTTATTTGCTATTTCTTAAACTTGGCATTCTATCAGCTGCCAGTCCTTTTGCCCAGGCTGTGCCCTCAAACCTGTAATGCACTTGCTCTCCACGCTTTCTCTTAGAGTTTTTTTGTTTTCTTCAGGGCCCAGCCCAAGCTTCCTCCTGTGGGAAGCCTTTTCTGATTCCTCCAGGTGTTAGTGCACCTTCCCATCTCCAGTCTGTTCTGATCTGTATCTTGCCTCTAGACCCAGATGGCTCTGGAGGAGAGGGGAAAGTGGGTGATTCTGCACAGCCCTGCCTCGCTTAAATCCAACCCACTTGCAAGTCATGGCACCATCTTCCTGATGTCATGGTCCTCTTTGAGAACAAAGGACAAAAAGCAATAACAATCTCTTCTAATGATCAGCTTGATACTTATCTGTGTAATAACTGTGTAACCACCTCCCATCTTTTCCCAGAGTCTAAATTCCTCCTCCCCCCCCCCACACACACACCACCAGTGCCTAGCACAGTGCAGACACTTAATGAATACTTGTTATAGCCCAGCTTTGGGGCACCACAGGGAAGAATGGCTTGGAAGGCTCTCCTGTGTGCCTGTATATTATCCAGCCCCCCAAGTCTCTATGCTCTGTTCTCCTCCAAAGTCAGGCTACATTGGAATGGATTGGATTTTCACATCATGGAACAAGCCACCCTTGCAGCCCCCATGGGGGTTCTGTCCAGATGTTGCCCATAATCAGACACTGCCCAGGCTCCCTGCCCCCACTGATGGCACCCCTGTGATGAGGAGCAGCCCTGAGTTATAGCTCCATAGCCTCTGTACTCCCAGCTGTGCATCTAAGCAATTAGCCTCATAGTCTGCTTTCTCAAATAGATCAGAACATTTCTGCCATCTCGACACAACATGAAACCAAATATTTAAAGTCCTGGAGATAGACGATGAAAGAAGATGATGTGACTAAGGGCACATTAGGCAAGAACAGCACATGTGCCATTTTTTCTCCAAATGGACTGGGATGATCAAAACCCACCCTTTAATCTAATCTCTTGTGTTTGAGGAGTTTGGGGATGGAAGGAATTACATCTGTAGCGTTTCCATTGGGGGTAGAATGGACCATACATAAGCTTCCAGCCTTGAAAAGAGGTAGAGGGAGACAGCAGCTCATTATAAGGCATGCAGGAAGGGTTATGGGCCGAGGAGAGGAGGGCAAAAAATTGGGTAAGAGTCAAGGATTAGCATCCCCTAACCCTTGTGGGGCTCTTGGGTCTGTAATTGCCAGAGGCTGAGTGTACACAGCTTGCTCCACCAACCTACCTGCCTCCTTCAAAGGCAAGAACTTCTCAGTGCTCTTGCTCACCCTCCAGGATTTGTTGTGAGAGTCCCAAAATCCTCTCAGATGTTCCCAGCTCTGTAGGGGGCAGGTGCTACCCTTATATTGGGCAGTGAGAGAACATGATTTATTGATCTTTATCCACAGAATCTCCAGGAATTAGCCTGTATGTGGTTGGCATGATTGGGTTGGGCAAGCCTTGGGATATTTTGTCATTCTGTCTCTAGTTGTCTAGAAAGTGAAACCAGTTGGCAAGGTCTCTGCAAAGCAGTAGGTCTCAATCCCCAATCTGGTTCCCAAAGGGTGATGTCTACTACAGTCCTTCACATACTCCCTTGTCTTAAGAAGCAGGCCTAGAAGACATTCCTAGGCTCATAGATCTTGCATTAGAAGGGGATCATCTCATCTAACCCTGTTAATTTATAGTTAGGAAACCAGTGACTTGCCTAAGGTCACCCATATTTCAAGTAACAAAGCTAAGCTACTCTGTGCATGGCCCTGTGGTTAGCTCTAGGGAAAACAAGAAAAATTTTAGGTTTGGTGTCTTCATAAAACTTACATGCTTCTTGTGGAGACAAGCCTTGAATGTGTGGAAGAAAAATAAGAAATATAATTTGCTTTTACATGAAGTATAGCCAGTAAGCAGAGGAGGTCAGCAGTAGGAAAAGTTGCTGTGGGCTGGAGTGGTGACTTGAGCTGGGCCTGGAAAGATGGAAAGGATATGATTAGAAGGTAAGCAGATAGGGTAGAGCAGGGGTGGGGAACCTGCGGCCTTGAGGCCACATGTGGTCGTCTAGGTCCTCAAGTGCCATGTGTAGCCTCGAGGCCACAAGTTTCCCATCCCTGGGGTAGAGGAAGGCATTGCAGGTGGATAGAATAGCATGAAGTTAGGAATGAACATGACCTGGGTGGGGACAGGGGGAAGATGTCTCTGATTGGAATTGAGGGTCTGTATAAGAGAGACATGAAAATACACAGGAAGATGGTGGGATGTTGACTTTTCCTTGTTTCTGCGTCCTAGGTCATGAAAACCTATCACATGTATCACGCAGAGAGTCTCAGTGCCGAGAGCAAGTTAAAAGAGGCCGAGAAGCAAGAGGAGAAACAGTTCAACAAGTCAGGGGACCTTGGGATGAATCTGCTCCGGCACGAGGACAGGCCACAGCGCAGGAGCTCCGTCAAGAAGATGGAGAAGATGAAGGAGAAGGCAGGTGGTGGGGGTTGCTTCTGAGGGAGGGCTGAGGGCTCACCCAGAAGGGGCCACTCCAAGGGAAGCAGGCACCTCCTGTTCTCCTCCAAGCACCCATGGAGGTGGTGTCGAGCAGCGGACAGGGCTGCCCGTCATCTACAAGCAGGGCCAGAGCTAGCAGGGGAGGCAGAAGAGCCCCTCTGCCTCTGCCCAGTTTAGGCCGAGTCAGCAGCTTCTGATTACTGCTGGGACCATATCAGCAGCTGTGCAGCTGCCCTCGGACCCTGACTAGCAGCCCAGTGTGGCATTACATGCTCATCAGGGGTGAAGGGACCAGCTTGGGCTCCAGAGTAGGATAGGGAGCCTGGAGATGAATGTATACTCAGGGACTGTAAGCCCCAAGCTGAGATGATTAGACTTCTTGACACCTATACTATTAGCTTTAACACATTCATACAGCAAGCATTTATTAAGTGTCTACTATATGCAAAGCACAATGATAGGCACGGGGTTAAAAAGAAAAACAAACCAGTCTTTTCTGTCAAAAATCAACCAACAAGCATCAATTAAATGCCTATGTGTACCGTGCATTGTGTGCTAGGCATACAAAGACAAAAACAGAGCGACCCTTGCCTTCCATCAACCAACATACATTTATTAAGTGCCTGCTTTGTGTAAGGCAGCTAGGGGGTATAATGGATAAAGCACTGGGCCTAGAAGACCTTAGTTCAAATCCAACCTCAGACATTTACTAGCTGTGTGACCCTGGAAAAGTCACTCCTCCTCCATTTGCTTCAGTTTTCTCACCTGTTAAATGAGTTGGGGAAGGAAATAGCAAGCCCCTACAATATCTTTGCCAAGAAAATAAAAAATGGGGTCACAAAGACTTGGACTTGACTGAAAAATTACTGAACAAGGTGGGATTAACATGTGTAAGGCCCTCTGGTAGGTACTGGGAATACAAAGATGGAAAAAAAAGGAGCTTATAATCTGTCAGGGGAGGGAGCATGTACAAAAGTAAGTATATGTGGAACACGTGTAAGATAAGTACACAGCAGTTTGGGGAGGGGGATCAGGAAGGGCAGGAGGAGATTGTGAGGAGCAGCAGGAAGGCCATGGAGTACAGATTGGGGAACAATGTATAACTAGGCTGGAAGGGTCAGCTGGGGCCAGAAGTTGGGGTCACTGGGGGAAAATTCTTAGTGAGCTCTGAAGTGTTATTTAAACTTGAACTACTGTGATTGTTCCTCATGGAGACTAAGCAACACAGACAGTGGGATTAAACTTTAACAAGGCCTTAATGACAGAAACACAACCAGAAGCAAATGGAAAGAAATTATGAGGAAGGAGTGCAGAGTGGCAGAGATCACTAGAGTTTATACAAGGCAGGTAGCATATTGTGACCAAAGGAACACTGGCTGGGGAATTAGCCAGAACCCTTAACTAGGGTGTGGTCACTGGAGCTTTTTCCCAGGGCAGTGACATTTAGTGATGGCTTCAGCAGTTCTTCTGCGGTATAGAAACAACCAATCTTTGTACCTAGTTATCAAGAATAATTAGGTCAGAGTTCCTGTAGCTGTAGCTACACTTCCCTAGCCAGCATCCACATTCCTTGATCAGTTTGTCATTTTCCCAGGCGGTGGCTAAAGGGGCATCTTATGCTACTTGCCCCAGTAGCAAAAAATAATAATAAAATATGATATATAGTATATTATATTATATATCATATATTGCATTCCATATTAATAAAATATGATAATTAATAGGATAATGAATATATATGTTGATGTTAGTTATATCTCTAGAATAAGGAGACCAGGGTTCAAGTTCCTATTCCTGTAGGTCATAGTAGCTGGTAAGCTTGGGCAAGCCACTTTTCTCACCCTCCATCTTCTCATCTGCTAAATGGGGATGGTAATGCTTACACACTATGCCTTTAGAGTTGTTTGGAAGAATGCCCTTTAAAAACTGTGAGGTATCACATGTTGGAGAGAGTGTTAGACTGGTAGTCAGGAGGTAGGGCATTTGGATAGACCTCATTTTGCTACAGATTTGTTGTGTGAACTTGAGCAAATCACTTAGAATGTGTGAGCCTCAGTTTTTCTATCTGTCAAACAAAAGCTGTTAGGCTAGATGATCCCCAGGGTATAGCCAGTCTCTGGAGACTGAGATACCAAGAGCCTCACATAGGTCATAGCAAGTATGCCACAGTATAACATTGATGACTGATAGAATGCAAGGTACTCCTCAGGAAGGCTCCCTAACTGACTACTCAATCTCTTGAGTCTGGCTGCTGAGTTCTAGGTTTTTCAAATCTGAAGTAACATGCAGACACTTCATGGGGAGGAAAGGATGTCAGAGAAGAGCTTCAGAGTTAATTAAAATGTTTGAAGGTTGTCTTTCTAGGGAAAGGTTAAAGGAATTAGAACTTGATTGGGATTACACTAGGAAGAACCTTTTCCCTTTGTCCTTTTAAGGATGGGGTTTGAGGTTTGAGTGGGTACCATGTCTCCTCTATGACTGGGCTGGCCTAGCATAAAGCCAGGCCTGGGGAGCAGTTGCAGTTCCTGGGCCAGGTTTCATCCCTGGGAGAAAAATCAGAACCTCAACTTTGAGCAAGCCACAGGCTAACTGGGATCTATGTCCCATCTGTGTTCCTCTCCAGAGGCAGGCCAAGTACTCTGAAAATAAGCTAAAGTGCACCAAGGCCCGGAATGACTATCTGCTGAACCTAGCGGCCACCAATGCAGCTATCAGCAAATATTACATCCACGATGTCTCCGATCTGATTGATGTAAGTCCCCGCTTCATTTCCCGCTTACTTGGTACAAATGACACATATAACTGGCTGCTCACATAGACTCCTTGGGCCTTTATTGAGACCCTCTCTGAGAGACCCAAGAGCCTGGAGAGTCAGAAGGAGAGCTGGTCAGAAACTGTTTGTCTTTGGCACATGGTCGAGTATGGGAGGAGCCTGGGAATTGGGGTCCAGGGTCTGGGTGTGAATGGATATATACCTCTAGAATAAGTGAGTGTAATTTTCATGGGTATGCATGGCAAACATGTCTTTGGTGACCATATTGTCTGTGTTTATATGTGTACATTGGGATATGTTTGTGTGTGTATGTATCCAAAAGTATTAACCATCTGCTAAAAATACATACTAGGTGCAAGGGAAATACAAGGGAAGCTAGCTTCATATACACGCATATGTATGTATGTATGTATGTATGTGTTGTATGTATACACATAAAATGTTTTTATACATATTAAAATGTAATTATATAAATAGTAGCACTGGGAATAGAGTAAAGGACTTGGAGTTTGAATCTTGCCTCAAACACTAGCTATATGGCACTTAACTGTTTTCAGCCTCAGTTTTCTCATTTGTAGAATGGGTAAATAATAATAACACCTACCTCACAGGGTTACTGTGAAGATCAAATAAGATAACACACATAAAATACTATATAAATGGTATTTAATATTACAGTATACAAGGTATCCCAAAGCTAGTAAAGCATAAAATTGAACTCGGACTTTTGAAATACCCTGTATATGTGTATGTACACACATACACACTCTCATACACACACACACACACACACACACACACACACACACAGGCATCATGGCAGGATGAATGGCACACCAGCCTTGAAACCAGGAAGACCTGATTTCAAGCCTTTCCTCTAACACACCCTGGCTGTGTTCTTGGACCAGTCACTAAACTGTCCCCTGTTCTAGATAACTCTGTAAACATGTCATTTACAAAGAAGGTGCCTCCCTATAGTGATGGGTGGAGTTTCCCCATTGGGAAGCTCCCAACCAATGAAATCAGAGTTCAGAGCCCACACCTAGGCATATAAAGATATACTGCCTTTATATACTATCCTAATATATACAGTGTGCAGAGTGAGAGAATTGGATATAATCTATCAAAGTTTTTCATGATAGTACATAAGCCACCAAGGAATTAGGGAAGGGAGAGTTCAGTGTCAATGGGCACCCTGCAGGAAGGCTTCAGCTGGGTATCAAAGGACAGGAACATCCTGTCTGGAAGCTGGTTTCAAACAGAAACAATTTCTTTTGCACTAGCTTCCCACTCTGCTGGGCATGGGGATCTGGATGTGCTGACTCCTCAGTAGATGTACTTTGACTAACTGATCTTACCTGTGAGGCCCTGGTATATTCATGACTGAAATGGAGAATATCTGGGTTCTGGATTCTAGTGCACTTGGGGAAGGACTATGCTTGTCCTTGTGAAGAGGAGAAGGAAGCTAAATCTTGTTGTCCAGACTGTGAGGAGGGTTCCTAGAAAGTATATGCCTTTGTCTTTCAGGAGACCCTGTCCAGATCCTCTTTCTTTTCCTCCACTCCAAGCCTTTCCTTTCTTGCAGAGGAAAGAATGAAGTTCAATATGGAGTTCAATGGAGTTCAATAGAGCTTCCTTCTTCTTTCTTCCACCCAGGTTTTAGACACCCTGAAATTCTCTAAGAAAGTAGACTGGGAACTAGCCTTTGGTTTTATGTTTGAGGTGGGCTTCAAAAATTCACTGAAGCCTTTAGATGTGAAAGTGTTTACTTATGGAGCTCTCCTGGGGCCTACTTATTGTATTGTAAATGGAAACCGCTGTTGTACCTTGACTGTTCTGGTTTTGGCTCTTCTCTATCCTTAAGTGTTGTGATCTGGGCTTTCACACCAGCCTGGCCCGAACCTTCAGGACCTACCTCTCAGCCGAATATAACTTAGAGACCTCTCGCCATGAGGGGCTGGATGTCATAGAAAACGCAGTGGACAACCTAGATGCTAGGAGTGACAAGCACACAGTCATGGACATGTGTAACCAGGTCTTCTGCCCGCCACTCAAGTTTGAGTTCCAGCCCCACATGGGAGATGAGGTAAGACACCTGGCCCAGAATTCCCAAGGACACTGCCATCTACCATCACTACCTGGGGGCACATGCCCTGGAACTTCTCCATCTTCTCTCTCAATCTGTGAGTTCTTGCAATCATCTAAGACAACTGGACTGGGAGGTTGATGGGTTCTTGTTCTGAGCTCTGCCATTAATTCTTTCTGTGACTCTGGACAAGTCACTAAATGTCAGAGTAGAAGAATTTTAGAATTAGAAGAGATCTTAGCAGTCCTCTGGTCTAATCCATGCCCCTAAAAGAATCCTCACTAGAACATAGTGAACAAGTGGTGGATAGCAGATCCAGGAATCCAACCCAGGTCTCCTGACTCCAAATCCAGAACTCTTTCTGTTATCTTGTGATGGAAACGTCAATAAAGGAATTGGTATAAGGGATGATGGTAGAAGAGTCATTTTTCCAACTTCCTACAAGTTTAGGGAGAGGGGATTATCATGACAAAATTCTTTCCCAACCAGTAGATTCTCTGAAGAACTTCCATTGTGGGAATGAGAGCTCTGTGTTACTGTTTCCTATCCCTGTTCACCTTTGCCATGACTTCCCTTGGCTGAATGTCATTTCATCATGAATCCTGCCCTTGAAGTCTGGCCCTAATGATACAGTAGAATCCAAAGCTGAGCCCACTTCTTGGAATCAGGGGATGTAGATTGCTGCTACATAATGAACTTCAAGCCATTGAAAAGAAAATTATCTTAGTGAATAAGATGCTTTTCTGAGAAATAAAGTGACCGACGCGTTGGGCTTTTGAAATTTGTCTCTTGCTATCAGACAGGAAACCTATTTCCAAGGAAAAACAGGGATGTTATTAAAGTTTAGAGAAGTCTGTTCACAAAACTCTGGCATACTGGAGCCAGGGTCTTCCCCAGAATCAGTAGGGTGTGGATTAAAGGTCATCAAAGTCAGCATACCTGGGCCATAGAGTGGTCTAGTTAGAGAAGGGAGGTCTGAAGGGGATAGTGGTGGAGAAAACCTGAATTTGGAGGAGAGATTTGGGTTAAAGTCTTGGATCTTCCTTTTAGTAGCTAGGTAACTCTGAGGAGATTATTATCCCTCTGACACTGTTTCCTTAGGTGTAAAATGGGGAGAATGAACTAAGTTATCATTTAGGACTAAAAGGGACATTGGAGGTCATCAAAGTCCCACATCCTCATTTGACAGATAAGGAAATGAGAAGTGAAGCAGGTCCCATGAGTCTCACCCTGGAACCCATTATTTCCAATGCCCAATCCACTGTACCATGGGTCAGATGAATGCAGGCTACCACTATTCCACGTTCTTTTCAGTTGCTGTCAAAGATGACTATGATGTCAGGTCAACAGTGGGAAACACCATCAACCAATCAACAGAAAACATTTATTAAACGCCTTTTGACCTTGATATTCAGATGAACTCCATAAAATGCTTTGTAAACCATAAGATGCTAAGCAGAAGTAAGATATTATTACTACGAAGTAGATGATTATACTATTCTGCCCCTTCATTTTACAGATGAGAAACCTGAAGCCAGTAATGAGGGAATGATTTGCCCAAGGTCACAGAGCTAACATCAGGGAGAATTGGGCTAGGAACCCAGTTATCCCTGCGTTCAGCCAAGTATACTTTAATTTATACCAAGGATTCTGAACCTAGAGTTCTGTGAACTTCAAAATTTTTTTCTCATAACTATATTTTAATATAATTGATTTCCTCTGTAGTCCTATGAAATTTATTTTATGCATTTAAAAACATGATGCTGAAAAAATGCTTTAGCAAACTGCCAGAGGAGTTTATGAAACACACCAAAGTTTAAATGCCCTTATTTTATGCTGTAGTGCCCCTTTGAGGCTGTCAACAACTGGCTCTGTGACCTTGGACCAGAACATTCCAGGCCTCGCTTCTGTCATCAGTGAGGTTTTAGACTAAATGGTCTCTGAGGCCCCTCTCAGCTCTAAATTTTTCTGATTTTACATTTGAAGGAGATTGTGCTTTTCACTCCAGGGAAAACATTTATGACTGGTTGCCTTAAGCATTAAGAAAGGTTGAAAATATAAATTGATTCGAGAAAATTTTACCTAAATTAATGTATATGAGATCATTGCTTGTAAACTTTCTCTAATAATATGTATGATATGTATTATATCCTAATATTAACATTATAAGTAATAATATAATAATAGCAATAACAGGCGTGTATATAACTTTAAAGTTTGCAGAATACTTTATCTCATTTGAGTCTGACAGTAGCCTTGTAGAGTGGATATTAAGCCATAAAAAGGGATGGGGAGTCCACACTATTTAAGGGAAGATCTCTCAGCTCTAGGGGTTCTGATAAATCAGAATGATCTCCCTGCTCTGCTGGAGGAATTGGGTCAATCATCATGCTCTTCTTGCCCTGTCAGGGTTAGAGTATCAGACCAGAGGAGCTATGGCATGACCTTTTTGGTTTATGTTTTTGATTTTACTGGTAGAGGCTTCCAAGGGGAGAATTTCCTTCTACCAGCATGGATTAGCATGAGCTCTGCAATATACAGTTTGAGTGAATGTTGAAAACTATCTTTACATGTAATTGGAAAAAATAAAATACTATTAAGTGGAAAAACATAAAATAAAGAGTTGCCTGGGGATGCTGGGAAGTTGTAACTTGAATAGGATGATACAACCAGTTGCTCAGAAGCAGGATTTGAACCCTGGAGATGGAAATGGCAAACCACTCCAATATCTTTACCAAGAAAACCCCCAGTGGGGTCATAAAGAGTCAGACATTACTGAAAGGACTGAATAACTGAACAACTACTTCCAGACTCCCATGGTCGGCTCTCCCTCCACTGTGCCAGGCTGCGTTATGGCTTCTGTTCTCCTGATCTTGAGGAAGGAAAGGAGGGCAGTATGGGGGATGGAAGAGGAGGGCCTTGACCCATTTCTTGACTTGGTTTTTCTCCTGCAGGTGTGCCAAGTGAGTGCCCAGCAGCCAGTCCAGACAGAGCTGCTCATGCGCTACCACCAGCTCCAGTCACGGCTAGCAACCCTCAAGATAGAGAATGAAGAGGTGAGAAGCCCCTTCCCCTTTGGGTGTGTTTCCTTCCCTGAGGTTATTTTGGACCAGGTGAGTCTATATGCCGTGTAGGCAGGAGCAGAAAAGTAGGGTTATCCCTGGGGAGTTTCCATTTCTCTTTTTGGTTTTGTGCTGCTTATGACACATGCTCCTTCCCCTCCAGTCGTGAAGTTCAAGCTTCCCCCAAGTCTCTGGGACACTGAAAAAAAAAAACAAAAAACAAACCCCAGGCAGGAGCTTTGTTTGGTTTCCTGATTCTTATCCTTGCTCAGATTCAGTGGCCTTCAAGCTTAATTCTCCTGATGCTCTAAGTTGTGTCTTTCTATTCTCTTCTCTCTTATGAGATTCATTGTGGCATCATGTCATAGAGCAGTGTGACATATCATAGAGCAATGTGATATATATGTATATAACAGGGCAGGGTGACATCATTGATAGAGCAGTGATATATATATATATATATATATATGTATATAATAGGGCAGTGTGATATCATTGATAGTGCAGTGTGACATCAGAGAGAAGTATCATGTCATAGAGCAGTGTGATGTCATATCATAGATCCAAAGTTGGAGGGGACCTCAGAGGCTATCTGGTCCAACTTTATTTCACAGATGAAGAAACAGACCCTCAAAAAAAAGGTTAAATAATTTGTTCTGAAGGGCTCTTTCCCCAGTTACTCTCATGTTCTTAACATTTCAGGCTGTCCCTTGATTTAAGTTATGCTTGGAAATTATTCCAGGTGAGGAGACCCCGGTTGGACCACTAGCAAACTGGGTGACTTTGGGCAAGTTATTTGGCTTTTCTGTGCCTCAGTTTCCTCACCTGGAAGATGGGGATAATATGACCTTGGGCAAACCACTTAATATCTTTGGGCCTAATTTAATGAACCTGGGTTCAAGTCCGAGATCTGTCTCTTACCAGTTGTGTGACTTCAGGCAAGTTACATAAACTCTTTGGGATGTGTAAAGTGAGATGGTTGGACATCAAAAATGTTCTCTGAGGCCCCTTCCAGCCCTAAATCTCTGGTTCTATGTTTCCTTATGGGGACATTGTGAGGATGAAATTAAATAACAGTGGGAGGAAAGGCACTGGATAAATCCATGGAATTATTGTGATTATACTTCCTCCCTCCCCCTCCTCCCAGGTCCGGAAAACACTGGATGCCACCATGCAGACCCTCCAGGACATGTTGACAGTGGAGGACTTTGATGTCTCTGATGCCTTCCAACACAGTCGATCCACGGAATCAATCAAATCTGCTGCATCTGAAACTTATATGAGCAAAATCAACATTGCCAAGAGGCGAGCCAATCAGCAGGAAACTGAAATGTTTTATTTTACGGTAAGTTGGATTCTGAGCCTGAAGCAATGGGCCAATTCTGAAGAAGGAACATTGGGAAAAGGAGGATAGAGGGAGCAGCCTGAGCCAGTGGGAACCTGTACCTGCTCTTGGCATGTGGTATGAAGAGGGAAGAAAATGAGCATGGAGATTTTAGTAAAGTGGAGGTAATCTTGCCACTTGGTAAATTCATTTCAACTCATGAGTTATTCTATAAAGACCTGAGTATTTTGTTGAGCAGGCTGGAATGAGAATGTGTCATGCTGGCAGGTGCCAGGCTTCATGAGAGAACTCTCAGGTTATGTTTGTGGAATGGTAGAATTGGACTGTATGCTTTGAGAACAGTCTACGTGTTCATCCAAAGGGATTGGCAGTCAGATCTCCAGCTATCCATATGAAGACCCAGAATATTTTTATCCCATTGTTTGGGGTATTTGCAGATGCCTCCTAAAGGTTCATTTTCTTGGGTAATGAGAGTCAGCATGGGACAGTGGAAAGAATGCTGAATTGGGGTCCTTTGTTTGAATCCTGGCTGAGTGTGATTTGGAGCAAGTCACTTTAACCTTTCTGGGCCTCTGTTCCTCATCCATGAAATTAAGGGGGTGGACCAGCTGACCTCAGAAGTCCTTTGCAGAGTTAACTCTGTGATCCTAGCATAGATCACCAATAAGAATAAGCTGTCCTGGGAGGAAGCAGAATTATCCAATGTCATTGACAAGGGACACCTAGATGCTACCGTCTAATTCATTTCCCCCTAATTTAGCTATTTAGCTGTTTCCAAGGGCACCATAGCATTTTAAATGTGCTAGCACTTGGAAATCTGCAGAGGCAACTTGTTTTTTCATACTTGCTTCATGGATCCTACATTGGGCAATTCCTCTTGTCTTCCCTAAGCTTTGGTTCCTCCAACTAAAAAAAATAAAAGTCCTGGAATAGCAGGGTTCTGAAGTTGTTGCCAGCTCTGAGATTCTACATGATTTCATGATTCTTTGGTCCTGGGAAGATGGCAAAAAGCCATGTGCAGCCTTGGGTGGGTTGTGATGGGTAGATGGTGAAAGAGTGTCACAGATTGATTGATAGCCCAGGTATAGAAAAACACGGCCTCCGGGGTTATTTACATTCTCTAATGAGCCAACTCCTGTGATGGTAGATAAATAAGTTATCAGTCTAATACAGACTGGGCCTTCAGGGCATAGACTAGCATCTATCAAAGGCAGTGAAGTTAGTGGGTGAAAGAAGCGAGTTGGGGGGTAGCACCCTAGCTTCTCATCTCAGCTTGGCCTCTTCCTAGCCATGTGTCTGTCCTTGGGGAAATTGTTTAATCTCTTAGAGCCATGATTCCTTTATCTGGAAAATGTAGAATAATATTTAAGACCAGCCCTGACTATCACACAGGTGTATTGTGGGAAAAACGCCTCATTCACCTTAAAACATTTCATGAATGTTAGCTGCTGATTAGTAACAATAATAGCAATTATTTTTATTTTAGTATCTTTGTGAACTGTGGGTGAGTGACAACTTTTTAGTGCCCCAGATACTTGTATGAGACTAGAAGTTATAGAGGAGGAAGAGGGAGGAGGCAGAGACACTCTGCTGGGGGAAGTGGCCTGTCTGCCCAGGACCATCTAGTTACTCAGTGTCAGAAGCTACAGTAGAACCCAGGTGTTCTAGACTCTGAGACTGTCTCTGCGTTATACTTTGAAGGAACCTTTCTCCTCAAGAGGACAGGGACTAGGGATGGAATTTTATTGGTAGAAGATCTCCATGTTGACTCCACCAATACAGGTTGCACCTTGTTTTTTTCCTTTGGAACTTACAGTCTTAGAGCTGGAGTGCTAAACCACTTTGTGTCAGGAACCTCCCTTTAGTAGTCTGGTGAAACCAATAGGTCCCTTCTTAGAGTCATGATCTAAGATATATAAACTGAAATACATCAGAATACAAAGGAAGCCAGTTATATGGAAATGCTGTTATCAGGATTTAAAAAAAAAAAACATGTTCCTGGAAACCCAGGTTAAAAATTCCTGTCTTAGAGAGATGCTGAGAGATTGTGAAGTTAAATGACTTACCCGAGTTCACCTAGCCAACATGTATCAGACTTAAACCCAGGCCATCCTGTCTTCAAGGCTGGTTTTCTACTCATTGTTTCATAAACCCTCTCCTGTAAGAGCCACCCCAACAAGAGTAAGTAAGATAATGCATAAAAGTACTTTGAAAAGTGGGGATTTATTTACAAATATAAGAAATCATTATTAGATGCTCCAGAATCAAAGCTTGCCTGCTGAGTGTGTTTTTAGAAGAGTGGGCATCATCTCTCCTTGCCCCTTCTCTGCTCCCCACCCACGACCCAAATAAATAAGGCTTGTCTGGAAGCTGCTGTCTGCAAGATCTGATAAAGCCTTCCCTTTCCCTCCCCAGAAAGTCTCCTGTCTTTATTGCTGTTGGCACAAAGGGATCCCGAGGTCCTGTGACAGAAGGAACCCTGCTTAGCTGAGCTCCAGCTGACAAAAGAGGGCTTTCACTGGACTGTTTTCTCTGGGATTCCTTGTGTTCCCAAACCCTGACCTGAAATGCATGCCCAGGGACAAAGAATTGGAGGCTAATAAGATCAACAGACCAATATTTGAATAGCATGGAGGGAGATAGCAAACAGAAATCCCTCTTGGGGTCCCTTAAGTAAGGTTCCTTGGAGGGCAGCACATTCTTCTTTTACTTTTTGCATACCCCCGACAGCACCAGCCTGAATCCCAGAGTGGGGAGCCAGCTGCTTGGCCCACCCTCCTTAACTTTCTCCTGCATTGTGTTTTCCAGAAATTTAAAGAATATGTGAATGGCAGTAATCTTATCACCAAGCTTCAGGCTAAGCACGACTTGCTGAAGCAGACCCTTGGAGAAGGTGAGTTGTGTGCTCCACACCAGGGAGAAACCCTGTTTCCTGACCTGCTTTTAAAGCCCCACAGGGAGGAAGGAATTCCCTGCCTGGTCTAGGCTTTTTGTGTGTATGACCAGCCTGAGCCAAGCCTGTCAGTCTGAAAGGTTTCCTCTGGGAGCGGCTCACCAAAGATGGGCATTTCTCTTTTCCCTCCATTCCCTGGGCTGTACCACAACTGTATGGTTGTGCAGAATGTGACATATTATAAAATGTACTCAGTTCTGTGATACCAGCTGGACAGATGAAGAGATCATGATGTTTTAGGAGCACTGTGACCATTGGCCCTTCTTAGGGCTTCATTTTCCTCATTTGTAAAAGGGAAGGTGTTGGACCAGATCTCTAAGGTCTCTTGGTATTCTGAATCACATGATTTGGAGGATTAGGGATAGCTTTTTGGAGGAAGTAACACTTGAACTGGGCTTTGAATAGTGAATTGGGCTTTGTTGGGTAGTTTCAGGGGCAAAGGGAAGTCATGCCAGGTGAAGGGAATGTGCTGAGTAAAGGTATGCAGACAGGAAAGGCCAAGGCGTATTCAGGGAATGATGAAGGCTGAAGCCCAGTGTACAAGGTGAGGCTGGAAAGGCATGAGACGACAGGAGACCCTTTCTGGCTTATTTCTGTCCATTCTTCTGCCTTACACCCTTCTTATACTTCCTACCTTTTCCAGGACAAGTGATACTGTCCTTCCTTCTGTATGTATTCACTCAACAAACATTCATTAAATGCCTACTGTGTGCAAGGCTCTCTCATACTGTCAGCTTTCTTATTCTTTCCTAGACCCACAGCGATCTAGCCCCTTAGGAGCTCTGGTTGGAGCAGGGAGAGTCTTCCAGCCCACCAGCTTCTGGAACTCATTGAAATGCCTAGTGAACTATATCTTTGTCTCTTGGGCTTTTCCTTGGGCACTGGCTAGAGGCTTTTAGGGCAGCTAAAGCAGAACCAAGGAAGTTTACTAGAAGCAGCATTAGCATTGTTTTCCTTAGTGAGCTTTCTCCTTTTTGGAAGACGGGATGCTTTATAGGTTTTTGGATGACTCTTACTTGGAGGACAGAGTATTTCTTTCCTGCTCTACCATTAGCCATAGCAAATGCAATCTTTTGTTAAATCTTTGCATGGATGCTCTTAATGCAATAAAAAATTAATTAGTTTTAGTTGGCTCAGATCCTGACCCATGTAGTCTTCCAAGTTTATTTAGCCTTCAGCCCCACCTTACTCCAAGATGTGATTTAACAGTTTTTTGTTGGAGCTTTGAGCTGACTAACCACTGATGATCCCAGGAAATGTAGCTTTAGAAGTATAGGGATGAACATGTAGGCTCTTTCCAGTTTTCCCTGTTTATCTTTGGAAATAGATCTAGTAGTGGTATTGCTGGGTCAAAGGGTATAGACAGTTTAATAACTCTTTTGACATAATTCCAGATTGCTCTCCAAAATGCTTGGTTCACAATTCTGCCAGCAATAATAGACGTGCAGTTTCATGTGCAATCATATTTTTTATTATACGATGTTATTGAAATTCTTGTTTTATTCCATAAATTAAAAATAAATAAATGTGGAGAGGAAAACACAAGTAGGGATGGTGAGAGAAGGGCACTGAAACTTTAGGAAGCACGGCTTTCTGTGGGTACCTGCTCTTTCTGCAAGCCCTAAGCTGAGCATAGCCCATCACAAGGGCCAGACTGTTGGAACCACTTCCCGCATTTTGCTTTCGTCCCTTTTGTGCCTTTAGCTAAAGGTGAGCACAAAGGGTGAGACGTGTCGACACACACACACACCACTGGGTCTTGCCCATCATTTGGGGGATCTTTGGGCACTTGTCCCTTTTATGTTGTTGAAAGAGCCTTTGGCTGAGAGGAGGAGATTCAGATTCAAGTCCCATATCTGCTAGTAGCCTGCTGTGTGATCCTGGGAAAATTACTTTACCTCTCAGGGTCTCGGTTTCCTCCTCTGTAAAATGGAGGGGAGTGAGATGATTGCTTAGGCTCCTTCTGCCTCTACTGATCTATGATTCTGGGTGAGATCTGTTTCTTGACAATGGAGCTAACTGGTTGAACCTTTGTAGATGACCAAAGCTTTGGAAACCCTATGCTTACAGGGGTGTCGGGGGATCAGGTAAACCTTGCAACCTAAGCTTTTTGTGTTATAGGAAGAAACTCCTACCTTAGCTCTCAGATAACCAAATCCCTAATATTGTAAGGAAACCCTATAATAGGAGGGTTTTACTTTGTGTTGTGGCTTTCAACCATAGTCTGAGTGTTTACTCTAGGACTCTTAGGGCAAGTTTGGCACGGGGCCATGGGTGTGATCATTTAGCTGTCCTGTGAGTCCCTTAGTCATATTGGGCAACAGTAAAATAACTTCTCACCAACATCCTGACGGTCCCTCAGTTTTACATCCTCAGAATCATTTTTGTTTCTTCCATCATGAAAGGCTGCATGGCATAGCAGACCAGGTTCTGGACTTGGAGTAAGGAGGATCTGAATTCAAATCCTACCGTAGGTACTTACTAGTTATATGACACTCGGCAAGTGAATTAACCACTCCATGCCTCAGTTTTCTCATCTGCAAAATAGGGCATTGGACTCAATTGTCTCTAAAATACCTTCCAGCTCCAAATCTGTGATCTCTATCGCCCCAGAACATATAGCATATTATTGCTTCTACCTCTACAGCCATCTCCTTCTCTCCATGAAAATCCTACCCTACCCTAATTCAGTCCCTCATCTCCTTTTGCCTAGACTCTTGTAATAACTAGTATGCTTGCTTCTAGTATCTTTTATCTCTAACCCATCCTCCATGCTCTGCCAAATTTATGTTATTAAGACACAGATGCCTGCTTTAAAAATCTCACTGGCTCCCTATTCCCTTTAGGAAAAACTGCAAAGCTCTGAGGAGCCTGGCATTAGCCCTCCCCATCTGGCTCCCAAGCCCTTTGCAGCCTTTTCCCCCAATGACTCCCCTTTACCTACACCATATTCTAGCCATACTGATCTTCTGGCTATGCCCTGAACCTGCTGACCAGATGAGCTGTCTGTTGTGTCGGGACTGCGTGCCCTTCTCACCTCTGCCTCTGTGAATCTCTGGCTTCTCTAAAGGCCCAGGTCAGGTTCGACCTTCGATGAGCAGCCCTTTCTGCTTTGCTAATGGCTTCCTGCTATGCTCCAATTCCCCTTCTTCCAGAACCCTTTCCTAGCCTCCTCTTCCACTGCCATTGCTAGTCTTTTCCCCATGAGATGACTTTTGATTTACACGGTTTGTTTATATCTTTTAAATACAAACTGACTGGTATGTTGTTTTCCCCATTAGAATGTGAGCTGCTTGAAGGCAAGCAATGTATTCTCACCTTTCTTAGTCTTACCAGGCCTCAGCACAGGGCCTGGAACATAGTAAGTACTTAATAAATGCTTAAGAAGCAGCTAAGTAGTACAGTGGATAGAGTATCAGTCCTGGAGTCAGGGATTCATCTTCCTAAATTCAAATCTCAGATAGTTTCTAGCTGTGTGACCCTGGACAAGTCATTTAACCCTGCTTGCCTCAGTTTCCTCATTTGTAAAATGAGCTAGAGAAGGAAATGGCAAACCATTCCAGTACCTTTGCCAAGAAAATGCCATATGTGTCATGAAGAGCTGGACAGAACTTAAAATGACTAAACAATAATAGCCACCACAGGGCTGGAGATGGGAGTGCCTTCTGTCCCCTCAAACTCCATTTCTTTGTTTTCTTTGCTGTGTAGAAGGTTCTTCATCCACTTCCCTGTCGCTCATCACTCTGCTTCCATGCCCTGTCTTAGCCACCCAATTTTGATCGAGAAAGTAAAGAACTGATTTCTTATGCTACACTTTTTGAATTTCTATATCTGACATCTTGGACTTGGACCATACATAGGGCTTGTGGTTTCCCTACCAGGAACGTCACTGTCAAAGAGACAAAGTAATGACCTTCTAGCTGCCACTAAAGTCTGTCACCTTCTACCCTCCCACCTGTTTTCTCCCTCATTCCCTTTGACTGTCTCCCCTTCCATGAGAACATTTCACAATTCCCCAAAGTCGCAGACACTCTGACATCTCTTGGCTCTTTTCTCCTCTGCCTAATCCATTCCCCCTGGTATTTAAGGATCCTAGTTAGCTGTTTAGGATTTGAGCATGGGCCTGGGTGGAGAGGTCCATAGTGATATTTCCCAAAGTCTTCACCATGCTCAAGGAGACAGGAGGCTAACTTCTAGCTCCTCCCCCCATATGGCTCTAGACAAGTCATTCTAACTTTTATGGGCCTCATCTGCAAAGTGAAGGAGATTGATCCTGCTCCCTCCTAATGCCCATGAGTAATATGAGATAATCTCCCCAACAGATGGATTCTGAATTCTTAGGGAAAGATGCTGTAGGAAGCCAGGAAATTGGAAAAACCTCTGACTCATCTCCTTTTTCCTTTGGTCAGGGCTCCAGTTAATTCAAATCCTCTGCTGATTATCTCTAATTTATCTTGTGTTTATCTTGTTTGTATAAAGTTGTTTGCATGCTTTGTCCTCAGTCATGTTAGACTGAGCTTCTCGAGGACTAGACTGTCTTTTGCCTTTCCTTGAAATCCTGGAGCTTAGTATGATATGTGGCACTTTGCTAGTCCTTAGTAAATGTCTGTTGACTGACGCTCTTTGGGATGTTGGTTCCCAGTGCTGTGGTATTTACCCTGGTAGCCTTTTTGGTTGACTTTTTTGTCTCTGCCAGACACCCTTGGTGGGCTTCTGGAAGTATTCTGGGATTCTGGCTGTTTAAAAATGCTACAGGAAGAAGAAAGAGAAGGAAGAATGAAGGGATGAATGAAAAACCATTTATTAAGGGCTTACTAAGTACTGTACACTGTGCTATCTACACAGATGATAGAAATACAACGCAAAGAGAACTCCTGTCCTCAAGGAGCTTACACTTTAATGAGGGAAACTACACAAGGAGGGGAGTGGTAGCCAGGTAGGGACATTTCAGTCCAGGTAGTGAGAGGATGAGTAAAACCACAGGGGAGTGAGTTCCTTAACACATCCCATCGAGGAACAGTTCTGAGTTTAAATCTGGTTTTAAATACTTACTAGTTGTGTGACCTTGGGCAAGTTACTTAACCCTGTTTGTCTCAATTTCCTCATCTGTAAAATAAGTTGGAGAAGAAAATGGCAAACCACTCCAGTATCTTTGCCAAGAAAACCCTAAATGGGGTACAAAGCATTGGGCATGACTGAAAAATGACTCACCAACAATAACAGATGTTATTTGACCATGTTTTTTAGTTCAAGGATCAGAGGGGAAAGGGGAGGAGAGGTAGAAGGGGTAGAGAGCAGTGGCCAGATGGTTGGCTTCTTGGGCAAAGAGGCTGTGTAGAAGTTGGTCAGAATTGGGAAGTGGAGTGAAGTAAGGCGTCAGCTTTTGGGAAATACTGCTGTTGGAGAGGCTGTCACCAGTCAGCAGGGCAGGACCAAGGGTGAGGTGGGAGTGCGGGGGGGTGGAGGGGGGGTTGGGATAGAGTGGAAATTCCTCCAGGGGATAGACTCTGAAGCAGGAGGCTAGAAGAGACCACAGGGGAGGAGGCCAGAGAGAAGGGAGTCCCTTAGAGAGCCATCCAGGAGGTTCTTGCAAATGCCAGAGCAGGATTGGGTATTCATTTGTCATGGCAACCAGCACCTTCCTTCCAGTGCTTCAGGAAGGAGGAAATCCCACTGTGGCTTTTGCAAATAGTAGGGTAAGAAAAAAAATGTCATTTTGTTTTCATTAAAGTCCTAATCCTTAGCCTGGCATTCAAGGTTCTCCACAGATGGGCTTCAGGTTACCTTTTCCAGCCTTCTCAGGTTATTCCTCCTCCTACACCCTAAGCTTCAAAACAAGTTGGGCTGTTTACCATTCACCAGGCACATTCTTAACATCTTCCATCCCCATGTATTGGTCATCAATCAATCAAAAATATTTATTAAGCACCTACTATGTGTTGTGCACTGTGTTAGAAACTGGGGATATAAGGACAAGCAGTGAGACAATCTGTACTCACTAGAATCTTACATCTAATGGAGGAGACAGTAAATACATATAAAACATAATGCATATGTATAAAGTCAGTGAATAAAATAAGTCAGTCCTCAAGCATTTATTTAGCACTTAGCACAGTGCCTAGCTACTAGTAAATGTTATACAAATATTAGCTATTATTTATAATTATTGTTATCATTACTATGGGCTAGGCGCTGTGCTAAATGATGGAAATACAGAGAGAGGAAAAAACCCAGTTCCTGCCCTCAAGAAGCTTACAGTACATAACTTGAGGCCTTGTCAAGGGGTTGGGGTTGTTGGGGTGCCACTGCTCTCCACTGCTACTCTGGGTGGGTGATCTGTGAGAGTTGCTGATAGCTGGGCTAGGGCTCACTTCTGTCTGTTTTTTTCTTACTTAGTCTAACAGGTCATTTTCTATGCCAGCATACAGTTCTTTCATTTGCACTGGGGTTGGTGAGTTAGATCTTCAGTCAAGGACTGAGAGCTGCTCCTTCCCACCTTAACATTGTTTGATCTGCCATTGATGCTTCTGCCAGTATTGGGCCTTTAGGACTCTTAGGACAAATGAGTCAGCATTGCTTTTCATTCCAGAGCCCCAAACAAAACTTTACAAAAACCCCTTGTGAATAAAAGCCCCTCCCTTAGGACTCCTCCTCAAGTGGAATGGAGACTCTCCCTGAGCTTGGCACCACCCTTTGCAGAGTTTCTTCTCCTTTTGGGTAGGGTCACACCCTAGATCTGCAGAGCTTTGAGTCCCTTTGAAATCACTAACTTCAGCCTCTAGGGCAGAGGTATCACCCATGAACCACTTGACCACATGCAGCCTGAAACACTCTTGAGTGCACCAGAACCAGATTGAGATGTAGCTGGGAAATATTTAACCAAATAAATAAAAATACAATAAAACATAGACAATATTATGTTTTTCAAAACTAAGTCAGGGTGTGACCAACAGGGATACTTCTGAATGAATTATTCGCCCTTGTTTCTGTTTGTGACAGCATGGCTCTGGGATACCCAGGATCTTTGTTGTTCTGCCAGCCTATCCGTGGACATAATCTTTTCTTGTATGACCTTGGCCAAGTCACTTAACCCCCTTGTGCCTCAGTTTCCACATCTGTAAAATAAGGAGGCTGGACCAGATAGCCTCTAGGGTCTCTTCCAACTCAGAGTCCAGGATCTCATCTTGACCTCATAAATATGGGTATTTTTCCATGGAGCAGACCACAGCCCATCCACCCCTTCTTGTTCTGTTTAATTCTTGTCTCTTGACTTACCAGACATCCTCCTTAAAGAGCCTGCCCAACGCCTTAGAGGTCTTGTGCTGGTTCTTTGACCCTTTTGTGGATTCTACTTCAGCACTTGGTTGGCCATTTGTTATCTCCCATTATAAACTTAATCAAAATGCTGGAAGGAAGGTACCAATCAGTCCGCATACATTTACTAAGCACTTACTATGTACCAGGCAATGTGATTTGCCTTATCCAGAAACCCTTTAGGGCTGGCCTTGAACTATCAGTTTCCTAGCTCTTACTGGTAGCGGGAGCAGTTGTACCATTGGGACCCCCTGGGTTCTAAAATGCTCAGATCTTTTAATGGCCTGTCTGTGGGCCAGCTATATCAGTAATGCATAGCAAAGCAACAAGCCTATCACTTGAAACAAGCAGCAGGTGCCTTCAGGTACATCCATTTTCCTATTTGTCACAATCAGTTGACTTCTGGTGTAAAAACCTGTATTTGGGTGGGTGGGTGGGGTTGGTCTTGTTTTTAAAAGATAAATGTGCTGTCTCTGGATGAGAAAACCACCTGAAAATTCGCATGTCATTTTCTTCCTAGGTGAAAGAGCAGAGTGTGGCACCACAAGGTAAGAATCCCAAGGCTTTGTTTTTTAACCTACTTGGTTGGGGGGAGGGAGAAGAGGGCTGAATGCTTCTTTCCTGTCCCCATTGGGATCTAAGGTAGGCCATGGTCCCTGGCTTCAGTGCATGGTTCCTATTGGATGGGGATATGTCAAGTTGGATACCAGAACAGGGCATAGGATGGGGAAGAAATAAAATACGCTGTGATACTCCTGATGCCCCCCTTACTCAGGACCAATGATATGAGAATATTCACAAGATCTGTAGCTTTGTTTTAGCTACAGTATCATTGCTAGCCAACTGGTTCCTAAATACCTGAAAGAATTATGAACTACAGGCCTGAAATGCAGATACTGAGATGGGTTATATTTGGGTAGCCTTTTACTACATTGTATGAGATAATGATTTATTTGTGTCACTGAGGTCCTAACTCTCAGCTATACTTCTGGGGATCAAACCACATGCTGGGATTCTAGGAGACCTTCAGATGGTTGTGTTTTACTCTAGGCTTACTGAGTCCCTGTTGGCCAATCAGGGCCAATTATGACACAGCCATGATTTGACTGTGTCAGAACACTAAGCAATATGCCCATGCCCAGGATAGACACTCAGTGTTTGCTACTGATTATGGAGACTTTAGATTTTTTACCCTTGTCCCCATAAGCCTCCATGTCCCTAGCCCTCTTGTTCCAGCTTATTATCTCAACAGAAACAGCAAGCGTTAACTGAGTAAGTAGGCAATTTCAGGTAGTGCCCCTCCCCTTTTTTTGGTTGTTCTTTGGGGGAAAAAAAAAGCCAAATGCTGACCCTTAACTCTCCCCACCCCTATAAAACTTTCTACTTCAGGCCTCTCTCTGAAGTGCCCACCTTCCCTATGATTTTCTGGCCAATCATGGACCACTATTGACAGGTGGCCATCCTTTAGAATGGTCAGTGGTCCTGGTCTCCTGGGTTTTTTGTTGTCTTCTCTTTGGTAGAGAGGACTTTTTATTCTATGTGTTTATAGGCTAGAGAGGAATCCACAGGAGCTCAAACCAATAAAAGAGCTAGTACTTTTGATGTGAGCTAAACAGTGAACAAAGAACAGAAACAGGTGGGGTGCCTGGGAATGCAAGGGCATCATGCAGCTAAGATCATTGTCAGCCTTCAGCACTGTGCCACCATGAGATGTCTCCAAATTAAACAGATGTTTCAAAGCTGTCAGATATTTAGAGGGGAGAAGCATTTTGAGATCCAACAAATACAACAAATTTCACTACTCAAGACTAGGACATCAAGATTGATTTTGTCCAGGCCCTATTGGCCTCTGGACTCCTCCAAGCTTCTCCAGGAGCTCCTTCTGTGGCAGCTATACCCATGCATGGAAGGCATTGGAAATGTTTGCCTTCATGGCCCACCCTGGTGTGAGAGGGAAGCAAAGGTGTTGGCTGCCAGGCTTCCTTTCTGCCCCAACTTACTGCCCTCCATGTCTCCCCAAAGACATGAGTATGTCAACGGTAGATTCTGTCTCCAGAAGCTTCACCAATTGTTCTTACATTCTGTGAATTCAGACACTGTCCCATGGAGAGAAATGGAAGCCATTTGAACAACTTGATAAATATTGACCAGGAAAGGGATCTGGAACATGGGGAAGGTTGAGCTGAACAGTTTTCCTTTTGCTGGGGGATCTAGGCAGGAAAATCAGAAGTCCTCTTTTGGACTAGCCCAGGCAGCTTCTGTCGCTGGTCCCAGTAGTGTGGAAACATTAGAATGACTTTTAGATCAAGACTGTGGGCCTCTTAGCATATATAGGTCAGTGGGTATGCAGAACAGCTTCTGAGAACACTTTAAAGCCCATTAAGTGCTTCTTGACAATCCAACTCTGGCAGAAGAGCATATTCCTCCCCTCAGCCGCACTAGAGACCACATTTCCCAGCAAAGGTTGCAAAGAGTGAAGAAGATGAAAGCTTCTAGCATCTCCCAGTTCCCGGAGCTCACTGGGCATATGGCTTTGATCTACACAGCAAAGTTTGGGAAAGGGTATCTGCTGCTAGACCTGTGGATTTGTCTGGAGGGGGTTTGCCTTATAACCTTATAAATTGTTAGTTTTGCTGTTGATTTTCAGTTGGAGGTCCAAGAGGCTTCATCTCCAAAACCTTCGCCAGGCTAGGTCTGGTAGCCATCTTAATCCATATGGAGAAACTAGTCAGTTTACAAAGACACTAGGCTAGTTATAGTTGGTAGTTTATCCAGAAATTAATAAACATTTATTAAGCTCCTATTATGTGGGAGGCATTGTGATAAGCACTGGGGTTACCAAAAGAGGCAAAAGACAGTTCCTGCCCTCTAGGAGCTCACCATCTAATGGTAGATGGGAAGTTGCTAAAATGGAAAAGATAAAAGAAAACAACAAAAAAAAAAACAATTTTTATTTGAGTTTTCAGAAAGCTAATTTAAAATCACTTTTAGAAGCCTTGAGTTTGAAACTAGTAAATAATGGGAAAGAAATCCTACCTTTAGTGAGTCAGCAGTAACTTAAAGTATAGAACAATGAATGAATTAAATCAATATCACTTTCCAGCCCCAAATCCAGGATTAACTTGTTTTGATCTCACTATTTTTTTTCTTTTTTGTCTTAAAAAAAACAACAAAAAACCCCAAAATGATCCTTCTGAGGTCTTACAACAAGGACTGTGACCTTGATCTTTAAATTCTAAGGCTAATGCTTATTCTGTTACACAGTGCAGCTTCCCAATATAGATGGAGGACCCTGTGGAGACAGGTCACTTTGCCTGGTGCACAGGGTTTGGAGACAGTAGGGAGTGGGAGGTGAAACAAGAAAAGATGGTTGTTGACCTCACTATTTTTCAACTCCATATATGTGTTTAAAAATTCACTTTTTAAAAATGCCCAGAATCCAACTTTTCTCTAAGCTCAGACTTGTTTCCTCTGTGCCTAGTGTACTTATGCTAGGGGTAACAAACAAACTTAAATGATAGTTGCTATTGATGAGAGTCTGGAGTGGTCTCCACTGCTCTTTTGCAAGTAGATTGGTGTCTTTGCAAAGAGACAAACTGTACAGAGACTGTGACACATATAGGATTGTCACCAAAATCTTGATTTTGGTTGCCCAATGCATGAACTTCTCTATCCTTGTGCTGGAGTCAGATTATGCTCTCCAAACTAAAATATGGCAGCTATTGTCCAAGCTGATTTTCCTGGATACTTTTACTGGCAAAATCATGTGAGAATTCTTGCCAAGTCAGAGGAATTCTTGGAGACTATGTCTAACATGCTCACCTCCATGAATCATTGTGTCTCTCCAGTGGTACTGGATCATTGTTTCCATTTTTAAAGGGGGTGCAGGGCATTTCTGTAGGGTTCTGATGTCATCCCATGGAGAAACTGCAGGCCAGCTCTTACAATTTGTGTTAATTTGATCCAACTTGAGACTGAAAGGGGACATTATTTCCTGGTTTCTCTTTTTTCTTCTCTGTGTCTCTGGTGCTCTCCCTCTCCCCCATATCTCTCTCTGTGTCTCTCTGTCTCTCCTTGTCTCTCTCTCTCTGTCTCTCTCTCTCTGTGTCTCTCTCCCCTTCCCCCTTCCCTCTCCCTCCTCCCCTTTTCTCCCCTCTTTTTCTTTTCTTTCTTCCCTACCCTCTTCTCTTCTCCCTTCTCTCTCCTCCTTTGCTCAATCTCTCCTTTTTGTCCTCCTTCCTCCTCCTCTTCTTTTACTTTTGCTTCTTCCTCCTCTCTGAGTGTCTCTCCCTTCCCCCTCTTCCTCCTCCTCATATCTCTCTGTCTTCTGGGTCTCTGTTTCTCTCTCCCTGTCTCTGTCTCTGTCTCTCTCTCTCTCTCTGTCTCTCTCTCTCTGCCACTAACCAGCAGAAGAGATGGAAGACTTAGGTTGCCTCACTTTCCCTGGCTGAGCCCTTCCTCTGCTCCCCACCTTGTGTCCCATCCAGCACTTCAGTAAGTCTGCACCACTTTAATGTTGTACAGAGTTGGGACCCCTACGTTTCCTTGTCGGAAATTCCATCTCAGAGGCCTCCTTCCAAAGCACCTTGACAAGAAATCAATCTGTTTGTTTTTAACTGATCCTTAGCTTTCTTTCCAGGGATAGATAACAAGTGGAATTATCTTCTACTTCTTTCCTTTGCCAAAGGACTGAGAAGGTTTTCTTGTTTTTGTTTTCTGAGAGGAGACCTTCAGGCCAACACCCTAGACGATTTTTATCCTTATATATCCAACCTGTGCATCAAAGGGGATCTGGTGATACTGGCCCTGAGCTTTCATGGAAGTCTCCTCCATTCCACTGGAATAGTGCATGGCAAAACCAGATTGGCGCCCCCTCCCAGATTCAAGTTTCAGAGACCTGAATCCATCACTACTCATTGTTATCAGTACCTAACTTATGTGAACATGGGCACCATTTGGAGCCTCTGCTAGTTCCCCATCTGTAGAATGGGTATAATCATCTCTGCCTACCTCACAGGGTTGTTGTGAGGATAAGACTAAATTATGGATGTCTAAATCCCTTTAAAAAGTTAGAGCACCCTTTCCTCCATTGCTCTCTCCCCCACTCCCACCAATCCATTACTTCAAACAAAGTAAACATATTTGTTTTCTTCAAGTCTCACCCTCTTCCAGAGTTTGGAAGCCTGTGCCCTTATGCTGAATTTTGGGTATTTTCTTTTGGTCATGGTACTCAGCAACACCAAGGCAGACAGATTACTGGAAGCCCCCAAAAGACCTTTGATATCCATGATTTAGATGGATTTATCTCACCAAGATACTGCAGATTGGTGTTGGGCTTGGAAGAATCTTGCCTCTTATGTTCTTCTCAACCATTTTTTAGTTATTTCTTTAGACTTTTCCCTTATAAAACTGACCCTTTCAGTCCTTGTTTTCATAATGGTTGTAGCTAGTTGTTTTGGATGGCAGCAGTGTCTTCCCATGCATGTCCTGCCTGGGACCAGCAACATTTGCTCTTTGGTATCTGGGAGAGGATTAAATGGGTTTCTTAGGTCTGCTGGGCATATTGGTACAGGAAGCCAACAAGTGCCCTGGTAGCAGAGAAGATACCATGCTTGTCTACAGGCCTGCCCCATGACTGACCTAGCAGAAACTCTAGTTTGCATATCTGACAATCTCTGTAAGCTCTGTGTGACCTCGGGCAAGTCACTTCCCTTCCCAAGTGTTAGTCTCCTCACCTGTAAAATGGAAAGGGGGGTGGTATTCCTTACAGTTCTATAATTCTGTACTTCACCCCCAGAGAGGAGCCCCAGTATTGCTTCTGAATTTTTATTCAAGCCCATAGACTGGCTTTGGACTTCAAGCACCTGGATTCAGATCTCATTTCTGCTGTGTACTGGTAGTTGTATGACTTTGGTCAAGTCTCTAGATCGCTCTTGGCCTCAGTTTCCTCATCTGTAAAATGGAATCCAAGCTCCTGGCCAGTGGTCTGGTTCAGGTAAAACTCTTTAGTGAGGTCTGAGCCAGATTAAAATGTAATCTGAGAATGCTTAATAAAATACAACATAGATAATGTTAATTTGTGGTTTTCTGAGTCAGTCAGTGGCTTGCAGGGATTCTTTTCTGTTTGAGTTAGATACCACTGGACTAGCTTCCACCTCTAAGACTATGACCCTTTTTCTTAGTTGGGGGGAACTTTTCCTAATCTCAAATAGATTATTCCAGGAAAGTAGCCATGTTAAGGCAAGCCACCCTGGGTAATCAAAGATGAGCAAATAGAAACCCGCAGGTATATGCATGTTAAGCAACCTTGGAAACATGTCCAGTGTCTGTGGCTGTTTCACTGTCTCTGGTGAATGGTGCTGGTGTTTCTCCTATTTGGTTCCTCCCCGTCTGTGGTAGAGCAGAGCTCAGGAATACGCAGTTTCAACCAAAGCAAGACACTTTCAGCCCAGCTGACAGACCTTGGGGCCAGTGGCTAATGGACTGGAGTTAAATCTGGTAGTTTCTGGTTCAACTGATAATTCACTTTTTAATAAATCTTCTTCAAGTGGGAGTCCCTGCCTAGACCTTAGCTTCTTAATCTATAAAATGGGGGTAACAATCACCTGGTTCATAGTGGGCCAGGGTGATAAGATTAATCCAGTGCATCTGAAATGCCAAGAGGCATTAGGAAGACACTTTTACTGGAAACAAACATTGAATTTGAGCCAAAACAATGGAAATTGCCCTTTATGGTCATCTTTGAAAGTCTCTTGCTTTCCCAGGGTATGAGATTACATCCCTCTCTCCTAATTTCTTCTCCATCTTGTCAGCTTTTCAGGATAGCAACCTCCTGATTGACATGGCATCGTTATTTTCTTCCTATTGAATAGTGGTGATTTTGCATGTATTTCCATTACATGCTTATGTTTCTTTAACAGTTTAATCCTAAAAACTGCTTAACATGGTGGGTAACCAAGATCCATTGAAGTATAGTCATACACTCCTGAAGGCTTGCAGATGGAGTGCTGTAAACAGAAGCCCTGGGACTCAAGGACTGTGGTGGTGTATTTCTGTACCCGTCTCCACCTCCCACCCCCAGGCACCTCACTGTCCATGAGTTATCAGAGCTTTTCCAGTTGCCTGTTTACGTTGGTTGTTTTGTTGATCTCTTTTGTTCCGTTTTCCCCTAGGCCCCCATGTCTTCCCCCTAAACCACAGAAAATGAGGAGACCTAGGCCTCTCTCAGTGTATAATCATAAACTCTTTAACGGCCGTATGGAAACGTTCATTAAGGTACTTGCTGGGGAACCTGAAGAGTTTGTGAATGCTCCAGATGTAATGGCAGCCTCTCTTCTCTTTCCTGCTACTCATAATGGCCAAGACTTTTCCTGCCACAGACTTAATCCATTGCCTCCGCCATGCCTTCTCTGCTCTGGGTCTCAGTGAAGGTTTCCAATCCAAGACATTGTCTCCTCTGAGTTCCTTCCCACAATCCTGTGCACTATTAGGGGTGGGGAAGGAATGAGATGGTGGAAGAGGGAAGAACTCATAAAGGCAGAAAGTGAGTGACAACCCCCAGTGGAACCTAAGTGGAAATGAGCTGCTGGCACATGAATCTCAGTCAGCCATATCTTATCACAGCAGACAGCATCGCTGGGTGTGGGGGATGGAGTTAAGGGAACACCCTGATGGTACCTTCTCTCCTACTTCCCCAAGACTAAGAGGACTGAGTTATTGAGAGAAACAGAAAGAAATCCCTGAGGATCATCTACAAAAAAACTAATAAGACAAAACTTGGCATGATCCCAGAGGAAGAAAGCATAATCTATATTTATTAGTTTCTCCTCTTAGAATTTATTCCTCTCATCCTGCTCTTTTCCCCCAGCAGAAGAGTTAGAACCGGGAGTCTACTCTTTGGAGTCACAGGTTATAATTATTTTTATTACTAGTAATAAGAACAACAACAACTCTCTTGCATGCCACACAAAACACTTTACATATATCATCTCATGTAACACCCACTTAAAATACCTAAATGAAAAATAAATCCCACATATCTCCACTGAATTCATGCTCTTTTCCTGACTAGAGTAACATAAAGCCGTCCTAGTTGTAACACCTTGAGGTAGATGGCAAAGCCCTTTTGGGAAGACTCACTGATGTTTAGCAGGTGGGTGAAGAGTGAGAGAGAAGAGAGTAGCTGAGGAAGAAAATCATTATTCTTGGCATTACTTAAGGAGAAAAAAAAATTTGCCCAGCTGGTTAGTTTGAGAGCCAAATGCTGTCTAGTTGACAGATACCATCTACAGAAAATGAAACACTTAGGTGTCTGGAGAAGTTGCTGTTTCCCGTAAGAGCTCTCAATCCTGCCTCAGTAAAATCCTGCCTTCTCCACTGCTGCAAGCATTTCTCTTAGCAGGGATTTTGAAGGAGGGAAGAGTGGGCATCTGCTGTAATGAGCAAATGTCACCAACTTCAGCTGCCTTTCCTGGAGAGGGGGAGAGTGGTACAGCATAGGGCTATTGTAGGGTTGGTCAGTAGGGTGTGGCCTTGGCCTGAAGTTAAGATAATGGCCCAAGGTTTTGAGGAAGATCCCACCAACAAAATAGCATCCTAAGAGGTCTTTGGGTGATAACCTTTGTGTGTTTAGTATTATATCGAAAAAAAGAGGTAGGCGAGAGTATTTCCAGGTGAAATTGATGTTTGAGTGATAAGAACTGGCAGAGGATGGGAGGGACTGTTCTACCATATGGAATGAATTTCCAAGGACGTAATATATTACTATGAGAGATTTTCCTAGAAATTAAGTCTTTATCCTTCTGGATTAAGGAGAGAATTATATTTGGGAGGAGTCCCATGGTGAAGGATGTATCATTCCTGAAAAAGATGGAACCCTTTTTCCTCTACCTTCTTTCATTTGCTGTCTCTCCACAAATAGTTTCTTTAAAAGGTCTCTTCCAGTTTCTCCCATCCTAGAGCTTTGTATTAATCAATAACTCAGATAATAAACATTTTTTCGAGTTCCCACTATGTGTAGAAAATTCTGCTAGGTGTATAAAGTTTGAAAGGAAATACAATAAGATCTCTACTCCCAAGAAGTTTATGGCCTAACTGGGAGATAGACCATACACACATAAAAAGATGATAATACAAGGCATTTTATGATTCGAGTAAGCAGAGAGGCTAGTGACGGTTGGACGTAGAGAAGATCAGGGAAGGCATTGCAGACTGAAAAAAAATGGCATAGACGGAAGTGTGGAGATTGGATCTAGGTTTCAGCATCAGTTGAGTTCTTTTAAAATGGCTCATCAGTTACCACCTGTAAACAGTGAACTCCATTACCTGGTGATAGTGAGGAATGGAATATTCTTGTTAATTGAATAATCTGGTTAATAGAGGTGTACAACATTTGAAGAGCATTTCTTTAATTTACCTACTCATCCCCCACCCCCACCTCCACATTCAGGAGGTTGAGGGACATAGAAATGATTCACAAGGTGTGGCTTATATAAAATAATTCAACTGATAGTCAAAGAATGGAGCAGATCTAAACATCCAGATCAATGCTGTCCTCTTGAAATTTATTAACTGAAGAAACTCCAGGCTTATTCCAATGATGCTGTCATTGTTCCACATATTTCTGGAATTTCTCCTTGGTAATTCCTTTTTTAGCCTATTACATGCTTTTTCTAATATATAAAATTGTAACAAATATTTCTTCTTTAAAGGTATATTTAATTTTTTTGGAAATAATCTAACATTTAGAGCCAAATCTGATGACTAAGATGAGTAACCAAATTGTGATACCATTTGAGGTTCAAGACAGGATGTGATATTAACATTATAAGCTTGATTTTCTTGCTTGGCTAATAAAGTGACTCTAAAGACATTTTCCAAAAAGGAGTTCATATAATGTTTTGAGCAATGACATCATCATTAGAATAAATATTTAGTGTCCCCAGATAATGGCTTATAGAGTAAAAGTTCACAATGAAATGTTTGTTCAATAATCAGTTTCATTGCTTAATAGTTGTACCTTATTTTATTATGTTTCAAAATATTAAAATATAATAAAATGCACTTAACCCTAAAACAATTCTAACATAATCACTCTATAATGATTCAGAAATCTCCCTGTAGGACTTTACAGAAATAAAGAAGTTTCATAAATTTTAAAACGTCACATCCATGAAAGGTTATTTAGTGTAACATCAGCACAGGTAACTAATAATCCTGCTGGTATGAAGTAAAAGTAATTCCATAGATAATAAGCATTGAGTAAACAATAACAGAATTTGTCACATCAAGTAATAAAACTCTACCTTGTAGTTGCAAGCCCAGGTGTTTTCTGAATCCTGTTTGTTATTTCAGACTGAGACAAATGTGACTCTCAGTTCTATTGTTAGAATAGAATCTAAATTTATAACAGGAAATCTTTGTGAGAAAATCTCAATATTTTGAGATTTTAAGATACTGCTATAAAAGATCATTTTTTTTTGCCATGTTGTGTTTTTGTAACTAAGCAAGAATGCATATAAAAGTGGTGCCACTTAGTGGAGAATTTTAGTGGGTGAAACACTTGGTAAAAGAGTTTCCTATAGTGTGTCATATAGTTTTCCAGTACACCGGCCCCATCTTCTTGAAAAACTCCAGTGAGATAGTTTTGTTCCCACTAATCTCCAGGGCCCAAAGTGAATCTCTAAGCATGCAGTGCCCTGTTGTCTATGAAACACATCATCAGACAACAATAATAAAAACAAAAGCTATACTTCTTTTCCTCTTATAGTTCAAAATTCATACAGACCAACTGGATGAAGGAAATGAAAAATCTATCCAATTTTTATTTTATTTAGTCAATAAATATTTAAGTGCTAATATGCTAGACTGTGTGCTAAGCACTGAAATGAGTGGAATACAACAGAAAACAAAAGCAATCCCTGCCCTTAAAGAGATCACAGACATGAAAATAACTAGAAAATAAATATGAAAATATAATATACAGACTAGATGGAATGTAATCTCTGGGTGGTTATTGAAATACAAAAACTCCTCATAGTAAGGTGGCTTCCCTTTTGCTATCATGGAAAAAAAAGACCCTCTCCTCAAAATCAGAAAACTTGGGTTTGAATCCTAACTCTGTTGCTGTGTTACCTGATAAAAATCACTTTGCCTCAGTTTCCTCATGTGTAAAACGAGTGGGTTAGGTCAGATGACACTTAAGGCCCCTTCGCTCTCTAAATGATCTTGTGACTCCAAAGATTTCCAGTGTACCCCCCTCCCTCAACCTGTGTCAAGGCATATTTTACTCAGTGACATAGGAAGAGTAATCTGTTTTACCAGGAGTAAGAATAATGCATGAAGGAATGTCTGGGGAAGAACCATGGAGAGGTATGAGGATCACTTTCAGAAGGGCTCTAGTCCTGCCTTTGGATGACACAAGCAGGTTCTGAGAATGCCCTTGGCCTGAAGCACCAGGTTGGGTGAGAGAAGGAGCCGGGTTAGAATTCTGGTCTGAGGCACATGGCAAGTGGTAGGAGCCCCATTGGTTCCCAAGGCTCAGGGCTGGGGTGGGACCCAGCCTGGCCAGGCTCTCCTTGGGTCTGACTAGGCCCTTCCTGGCTGCCATTGCGTCTGAGCTCTCACGTTCTCTGAAGGATGTGCTTACTCTAACTGATCCCATTCTTGCGTAATCTTTTCTTTTTCTCCTGCTCTGCTGCTTTTGTTTTTGGTTATCAGAGGAAGAAGAAATGCTCGAGCCAGGAACCAGGTATTTACTAGACAGGCCTTTCATTCCTCTTGGTGTGAGGGGAATGGTTGGCGTTTCCCCCTGTCCCAGATAAAAGCCACATCCCCTTCACCAGTTGACCAATTGTCTCTTCCTCTCCACTTCCTTACTGAGAGGAAAGTGTTCCCCAGAAGGTTAGGAGGGAAGTAAAGAATCCCAGTCTCCCTGTCATGAGGCATGCTGTGTGATCCACACTTGTTTCCTTATTTTTTAAGGTAGTGAGTATTTCATTTTTGGTTTAACATATTTATGTGACTTTGAGCAAGGCCTCAGTTTTCTTCTCTGTACAATGACAGTTGATCTCAAAGGCCCTTTTGATTCTAATATTATATAATTCTATAACTGATGGGATTTGGAAAGCTTTCCTTTTTTTCTCCAAATCCTTTAGTAATGTTACAACTCATGGTCAACAACCAGCTAATGTCCCTCATTAGCCTGAGGGGATGGTTAATGTTAATGTTGGATGTCTACTGAACCATGAAAAAAATCCATCTTTTACCCGGATCCCGGGGAATGAAAATTTTTGCATAAAAGGTCAGTCTGGAAAGAGGAAATTGAAGCCAGTCATACCTCAGATGGACGTTTTGGAGCCACGTGGTTCACCCTGAACATTCACTGATTATTACTCAGGCAATGAACATTAGCTGTAGCATTTATTCCTTTCAAGAGAATGTCAGAGTACTTAGATTATTTAAAAATAAGCTTCAGTGCCCCAGGCTCTCAGGGCCCAACGATCAGCTTTACTTGGCCTTGGTCCCCAACCTGTTCTTGTTCTGAGCTAATGGTCCAATGGCAAGGTCCCAGAAGAGAAGTTGGGTTCTTGCCCTGGTCCTTCAGAGCACCTGAAGCCCAGAGCTGGGCTGGGGCAATTTGGGAGTGAGAAACTGGGAATCCCCTCCACTCCAGAGCGCCTTTGGTTTGCAAGCCTACTGTGTCTCTGGAGTGTGGGGAATCTCCTGTCTCCTCTCTCTCCTAGCTTTTCAGAGGAGCAGGGAGTCGACACTGTGCTCCCACCCCCCACAAACAGAGAGGGCTAGCCAGTGGGAGTGCCTCTGTGAGGAGATGGCCACAGCTGCAGGCCTCACAGCTCCTCTCAGCTGGGTAATGGGACAGAGCATTTCTCCTACACTAGAGTAGCCGTGCCTCTTCCTGCATAATTGATCACTCCTCATTTCCAACCTGCTCTTGAAGACGACAAGGTGGGGCCCGCTCCTTGCTTAGCTTCTCACTAACTTGGGGGCGGTGCTTATCTTTCATCTGGAGCTCACGTGTGCGCTTGAGATTGCATCCAAATGTTTTACTAACCAAACCAATTGAAAAAGGTCTTAATTCTTTCTTAAGGACTCAGGCCAGGCTATACCCCTGGTGGTGGAAAGCTGCATCCGATATATCAATTTATACGGTAAGCCCTTGGCAACACCATCACTTTCATCTGGCTGGGGCGGGTGGGTGGTGGGAAGATCTCATCTTCCCTGGCTTCCTCCTGATTGGTCGAATATCTGCTCTGGTTCTATACAAACTCTCTGTGTGGGTGCTTTTGGGGGAAGGGGAGGAAAAGAGTAGAAGGGGAGAAAAATGAAGGTGAGATGGGAAGAATGGAGGAAAAAGGGATGGGGTATACATATTTCCCCCCTCTAAACATTTTAAGCTCTAACTTGTTTACTGTTCAAATCAATTGACCAATCATGGCTGCTAGTCACCATTTGATCTGACCTTTCTTCTGTTAATGCATTCAGTAAATTTTTATTGGACACTACTATATACTCAGAAACTGTCTGAAATGCAAAGGCAAATAAAATGATCTCTCTGCTCCCCCAGAGAATTATAATGCAGTAGATAAAATAAGACATACATCTCATAATGACCCTAGCTTGTCAAAGGATAGCTTCCTGTTTTAACTAATTTTAAAAATTGACCTTAGGCAGATACAGATTTTGTGTAGGCCTTTTTCTCCTAACTGCATTTCCATAGACTTGGATTCAAGTTCAGATGCCTGGAGGTGAGGCAGTAAGTAACTAAGGCCAGGTGTTGAGGGCTTTGCTCCAGGTACTGTACTGACTTTTAGAAGGTGTTGACTTTCAGTCCCTCTGCAGCCTAGAAACAGTAGAGTCTAGCACCTACTTAGCAGGAATAATTAAAATGGCAAACTAAGGTAAACTTGCCCATCTCCTACCCACAAGCTTCCCTAGCAAGAGTCTTGAGCTAGGGTGTTATGAGGACGCTGCCACCTTCAATGTTGATCAGCCAGAGCCGTGACTTCAGATTTCCTTCCCCCAGTGTTGTTTGTGGCATTTGCCTGGGTATAAAGATTCCTAATTATGTTTCTGAGAAGAGATGGAAACAATAGCAAATATATATATATATATATATATCCATTTTTATTCCCCACTCCTTTTCATCACAGAAGTTTAGTTTTAAAGCTTCTGGCTCATGGCCACTTTGGCTCTGGGAAGGCATTTTCTTTGCTAGTTGCTTGGTAGTCAGGCCTGGTTTTTAGTTCCTACCTGATCCCCTCTCCTTATGAATGATGCAGTGCAAGGTTGGGGATGTGGATAGGGAAGAAGCAAAGGGGGAAGGGAACCATTAACATGCCCAATGTTCTGATGATCTCATATTTTCTATTTTCCCAGGTCTCCAGCAGCAAGGTATCTTTAGAGTGCCTGGATCACAGGTCGAAGTCAATGACATTAAAAATTCCTTTGAGAGAGGTATGAGTGGCCATGGAATTTTGCTGTAGAGGTTCTTAGCCCTTTGAAGGTGGCAGGTGGGGTGGGGTGTGGGATATGAGGAGGTCAGGAAAGGCTGTGTATGACTTGGCAAAGGATTTGCACTTTCCCAGGTGAGTCTGCCATTTTGTGCTGCTATGACAGGGGTCTTTGGCAAGGCTCTGAGACATTGAATTCAGTCTGAAACAGAAATCCATTTGGGTAAACCTTGAAAGCATTTAGATGACACATCCATCCTCTTCCACAGTATTTGCATCATAATAAGCCTTTTATCTCTAATTATGGGATCAAAAGGCTTTGTTTTTCCCTTCACCAGAATTTCTGGAATCATTGAACTGGGACAGGAGAGTTTGGAGCACAAAGAGGCATCCTTTCTTTCCTTCCTTCCCTCCCCACATCCCACCCCCCAGTCATACCAAACCTGACCCCAGTCACGTGGAAAAACTTGCTTTAGTCATTTTGGTTTATTAGGGGGATAGAAGGTAGCATGGGGTGGGATCAGAAGGGACAGCTTTTAATCTCTTCTCAGCTCCCTTCCTTCCTTAGAGAGCATGGGCTGAATTTGCCCAGTTTCTCTTACTGCGGGCCACCTTCCAGTAGCTGCTGAGGGCCAAAGGACAGTTGGGTCAGAATGATCTGTTTCTCTAGCCCCCATTCCAGGACCCTGGAGCCCTCTTTACCTGACCACAAACAGGAATTCCCAAAGATCCATCGCTTGTTTTTTCTCTCTTTCTCCCCAGATCACCCCCACCCCCTTCTCTGCTTAAGCACAGGACAAATCTCTTCTCCTTTCAGTCACCTGTACAGAGTGTGCTGTATTTGTTCTGCCAGTGACATGGAACAGCTGCTGTGCAGGAATGTGAATTGGTCTTCCTCCTAGAGGAGAAGGTGCAAAGGCTGGAAGAGCATATCTCTCCTCCCTAGGCTTATCAGGAAAGCATAGAGATCTTTGAAAGAATGAAAGATGGGACTTGACAAGGATGAGGAGAACCCTGATGCGAGTCAGGAGGTTGAGAGCTGGAAGGATGGGGGATGGAGGACCACTAAACCTTTGGAGCACTTGTGATTGGTCTGAGGGTCTTCCCATGGATGGGGAGCCCTGCAACCTCTGAGGACTAAAGAACTCTTTTCTTGTACTCCACAAAGGGCGATGGAGGTCTCAGGGTGTGTTCAGGAGAGGTCAACTGGTTGTAATCAGTGTAAGTTAGAATGTAGCGGTGGTTGGTGACTCCTGCTTTGGGATTTAGAGGTGGTTACTTGTCAACATTATTTAAAAATAAGAGAGATCAACTCTCTAAAATATGTGTCCAGGACCTGACAGAGAACCTCAAGGAATATCAACCCCCCAAAACACTACCCATTCCTAGTGACTTGTGGGGGTTAACTAATATTGTCAGAAGGAACCTAGAAAGCATTTAAACTGAAGCTGGAGCTTTTAGGGGCACAGGTAGTATTTTTATTCTCTGTTATTGATTGTAGGGTCTTCAGAAGAGGAAGACAGATTTTTAGAGGTAAACAAGTGATTGAGAAAGTGTTATCTGGAAATAGGATTTGAATTTCCAAGATCATTGGTGTCAAACTTGAGTAGAAACAGGTCCCTGCAGGCTGTATATCGACTTAGAAAAATTACAAGTTAACATTATCTATGTTGTATTGTGTTTTAATTTATTTTGCCAGATGTTTCCTAGTTACATTTTAATCTGGTTCCTGGAAGCATTAGGGTTGCTTGTGGCAAAGGACCTCGGGTCTGACATGTGTATCAATCAGCAAAAATTTAAGTCCCTGCTGGGTGCCAAGGACTGTGGTTGGTGCTGGGAATATAAATGCAAAGAGTGAAGTAAACCCTACCCTCAAGGAGCTTGCCTTTTATCAGAGGAAATAGTAAGATCATATATAAGCATATACATAATGAATATAAAGAGGAAAAAATGCAGGTTAGGAGGAGGGCATTAGCAGTTGGGAGGATCAGGAAAGGCTCTGTGTAGAAGTTATACCTTAAAGAAAGAGAGGCATCATAATTTAAAATAGAGGAAAGATAAGTTCTTCACCAGGAGTGAAGAATAGTAACAAAATGTTAGTCTTGTAGTTTGATCAGGAGTGTTTCAAACTGAAAATGGAAGGAGAGGGAGAAAACTACCTACATGTATCTGCCAAAACTCGTACTACCACAGACAATATATAGAACAGTGGAAGAAAAATATCAGTAGATAGAACTAATAATTTATAGGAACTGATATTGAAAAAGAGACCCAACCATTAGTCCTGTTATCTTTGATCCATACATACAAAAGCCAAAGCCTGGGTAAATAGACCAGATGAATTAGAAAGGTTCAAACAGAAGTGTGAAAATTTGACCTCATAGTTATATTGAGAGTTAATGGGATGGAACCCATGACTGGAATACACTATTAAAGGAAATGTACTTTATTTAAAAGGAAGAGAATGGACAAAGGGGATGGTAGAAAAGCAGTATTTATTAAGAAAATATAACTCATCTAGAAAGCAGAAAGGGAAAACATGGTGGCAGGCATTATTTCGGTGCGCATCAACAAAAGGAGAAAAAGAAACAGCATTGTTATTAATGTATGAAACAGACCACCTAGACTAAAGGAGGAGCTATATGATGAGTCTTGAAAATAGGTTAGGATATTGACATAGAGATGTCATGTAGTAATGGTGGAACACTTCATTATCCAAATATCTTTGAAGCACTGTCTTGGTAAAAGGCAGACTAGCTGAGGAATTCCCGATTCACTTTAGTGACGATTTTCATTTTTCAGAAGAGATATGACAATAGGAATATGGACTTGATTCTGACCAAAAAGGGAAGAACTGGTTGCTAAAGTAGAAATGATGCAAACCTTGGGAGGAGATGACCATGCCATCCTAGAATTCATCATAGGAAAAGAGAGGAAAATCAAACTTAGTCTGACTTACATTCTAGATTTAGGAAGAGTGAATTCAAAAGGTTCTGAGGATGTCTGAGTTAGTATTGCCTAGCCTAAAATTCTAGAAAGTAACTAAGAGGGGTAGGAAACTCTCGAGAATGAAAATCTAGTTAGAAAAGCCCACATTATTATGACTTGGAAGAAAGGGGGACACTAAAAGAGAACAATGTGAATCTACCAGGAATTCATTGGACATCCCCTTAGATTTTAAAAATAGAAACACAGAAAAGAAAATAGAGAAAAAAAAAGATGAAAAAAAAATAGAAACACAGAAGATGGAAGCCAGAGTGGTAACCAAAGATAAACACAAAGCAGCATATAAATATTAGCTGCTATTATTGTTATCATTGTTAATATTGTAGCATCATTTTATAAGAATAGACTGAATAAGCTGTGGATGGTTATGAATTTCCTCATATTATTTAATACTTTTAATGATTTTGATAAAAAAATATGGAGAGCACGCTTATTAAATTTGTACATATTGCAAAGCTGAGAAGGCTAACTCAGACAATGGATGATGGGTTGAAAGATTTAAATAAAGTTAGATTGATGGTTCATATATAATAGGAAGAAATAGGCAAACTCTATACCTGGGTTCCAAAAATCAACTTCACAAGTACAAGATGGTAGAGGCATGATTGAATAATATTTCTTCTTAGTGGTTTGCTTGTCGACAGTGTGGTGAGATGGCCAAAAAACTAAGTGATCTTTGACTACATTGAGAGGCAGACTTTCAGAACAAAGGAGGTGATGGTCTTTGTATTATGCCTGGGCCAGATCACATCTAAGTGCCATATTTCAAGAAGGATATGGATAATCTAGAGAAGAGTGAAAAAGATGGAGAAGGGCCTCGAGGGAATACCACATGAGAATCAAGTGAAGGAACCACAGATATTTAGTCTGCAGAAGAGAGAAGACTCATAGGGGTAGCTGTCTTCAGTATTAAAGGTCTATCACACAAACATATTAAAACTTATCATTTAAGAGATTAAAATTTGGCTTGACCCTAGAGGGGCAGATTTTAGTTAGATTAAATAACTTCCTGACAATTAAAAGTACCTTAAATTAGAATAGCTAGCCTTGGGAGATAGTGACATTGCCATCATTGGAGATCTCCATCTGGAGGCTGAATGGCCACTTTGGGGAGAGGGAGGATGTTAATAGAAGCAGTTTCTTCTATTTCAACTAGGTGACCTCTATAGTCCCTTCTACATCTTAAGATTTTTGGTTTACCGGATTCTGTGTTTCTTCTACATGTTCTCTTTCTGAAACCTTTTTCCTTAGTATGGCCTGTGTCTCCCTCATCCTTCTTTCCTACTGTGTGGTGCTCATTCAGTCACCCCTGCTTGACTGTCCACATGTCCCACATATGCCACCCTAGGTAGTTAGGATGCCTAGGGCTGAGGCTAGGAGTAAGAAAGAGCTGCATAGACTGATGAAGTCTTACCCCTCAGGTGGTACTGGTGGCACAGGAGGAAAGTCAGGGTAAGGAACAGCACAGTCAAGAGAACAGGGAGCTTTAGCCTTGGACTTGGATCCCAGATCTTCCTCTCTCATTATGTGCAAGAGTAAGTGTGGATGTATGAGGGGGATTGAGCTGAACATGGCATTAAGGAAACTGTCATCACTTGCTGATTATAGATCATGGAGAACAGAGAATAAAAGAACTGTAAACATTTGGTTTGACTGCATAAAAGTAATACTAATTGAAGTTATTTGTGTGAGCTGCTAATTATTGATGTCTAATTACCATGCAGTGCAATAGTAATTATGCATATCATTCAATATGTCAGATCAACTTTGTTATAAGTTTTATTTGATGAAAACACTAAAGTATTCAAGCATGTCCAGTTTTCATTGTTAATTGTATGGTAAGTTAATGACTTTGAAGCATGAAAGGGAATATTTTTTTAACATTTTATTGAGTTGCGAGGTTCTTACAGGGTCTTCTAGAGTCCTCCTTTTTTCAGTCAGGTCTGTTAAATTGTGGAACATATGGAGGCTTCCCTAACATCCATCCTCAGAAAACCTTAAGAATCCTGAAATAACATGTTGAGACTCAGCCTACCCTCGACCAGATCTACCCTGGTGTCTTCTCTCATCTCTCCAGTTCCTGCCACATTAATTTACAGGATTCACAGAAGTTAGGGAGGACCCTGGGACAATGTAATCCAACCTCTTCATTTTATACAAGTGGACACAGAGGATCAGAGAGGTTGAATTGTCCAGGTTCTCAAGTGGAAGACGCTACCTCTAAAGAAGGGCTTCTTAAGCTTTATGTGTTATGGGCAGACCCCTTTGGAAGTCTGCAGACCTCTTCTCAATTTAAATAATTAAAGGAAGTGATCAATTTTAGCGAGAGGCTAGTAAAAATAAAGGTGTGATTTCTCAAGTTCATGGACCCCCTGAAATCTATTCATGGATCCCTTGGGAATCTGTGGAATCTAAGTAAAGAATTCTTACTCTAGTGAGAGTGGGTTCCCTTCATGGGAGGGCTTCAGGCAAAAGCTGGGTGACTTACTGCTTGTCATCTGTGCTCTAGTGAGCACTCTTTTTTTGTATAGCTTGGACTAGACAACGAGATCTATTCCAACTACAGAATTCTGTGATTTATCGTCAACAATAATAACAATAACAGTGGATTCACATTTACGTAGTATTTTAATTTATTTCATTGCTGGAAACAACCTTGTGAGGTAGGTGCTATTTTTATACCCATTGTACAGGTGAAGAAGCTGAGGCTCAGAGATGCTACCTGGCTTGACAATGTTCATGCAACAAGTATCTTCCATAGTCAGGCTTCAGACCTAGGTCTCTCCTAACGCTACTTCTGAAACTCTTCACTATTCCTCAGTGCCATTAGACATTTTCCCCATTCTACCCCTATGGAATTAATGTACTTTCAGCCACTAGGCTAAATGTTGTACTTTGGATATCCTAATTTCCATGTACAGTATCTTTCCAGTTTCCTGGCGTATTCTAAGTCATGGGCATCTAGCTTGCAACGGATAGATAAGCCACAAGGGGCATCTTATATCCTTGTGGCTTATCTATCCACTGCAAGCTAGATGCCCATGACTTAGAAAAAAAAATTGTTCAGGATCCCCTCCTAGAAAGAGCTTTTGTTCACATGGATTGTATCTATCAATTTTTATTATAGTAGACATTAAATGGGCACCCAGGTGGTGCAGTGGATAGAATGCCAGTCCTGGAGTTAGGAAGACTCAACTTCCTGAGTTCAGATCTGGCCCCAGACACTCACTAGTTATGTGACCCTGGGCAAGTCACTTAACCCTGTTTGACTCAGTTTTCTCATCTGTAAATTTATCTGGAGAAGGAAATGACAAATCACTCTAGTATCTTTGCCATGAAAACCCCAAATGGGGTCATGCAGAGTTGTATGTGAATAAAAAATGATTGAATAGCAACAAAGAAATGAAAACATATTCTTTTTGTTTTGAAGATAGTTGATCTTGAGGACCTTCTGAAAGGGTCTTGGGGTCCCTAGGGGTTCCCAGATCATACTTTGAGAACTACTGGCAGCATCTCACCCCATGTAACAATCCCTAGTAGGGCATATCTGAGAGTTAGTTGGTCATCTGAGTACTATTTGAACATTCCCAGTGATGGTGAGCTCCTTAGACAGCCCGGTCCAGAGAGCTGGTCATTTAGTTTCTTCTACTAGCAGTTATCCTTTGTAGTCCCCATCGCTGAGAAGCTCTTTCCTTTGGAAGCATCATTTCCCAAGGCCAGTGCCTGCCCCTGTCATGTGCCTGGCCTCCCCAAAGGGCTTCTGAAGAATTTTGAATAGTCCCCTGTTTATAATAACAAAGCAAGCCTCAGGCACAACCCTTTCTACTGGATCAGTTTCATAAGATGATAGCCATGGCATTCTTTCCAGGACTAGCCCTATCCTATGTACCAGTTCTGCCTTCTTGCCCTCCAAGTTAGGTGGCCCAATAGATAGAGCACTGGGCCTGGAGTCAGGAAGACCTGAATTCAAATCTGGCCCCAGATGCCTACTAGCTGTATGACTCCAACCAAATCACTTAGGCTCTGTCTGCCTCAGTTTCCTGAACCATAAAATGGGGATAATATTTAATAGCACCTACCTCACAGAGTTATAATGAGAATCATTTATAAGTGCTTAGCACAGCACCTGACATTTAGTTGGTACTTAATAAATGTTTGTTACCTTCCCTCCCTTTCCTCAGCTGTTCCTCTCCACCTTAAATATACCTCAAGTCATTGCTGCCTACCCTTGACCAGTCCTTATACTGACTGGTCACTTCCTTGCTTGTCAAGAATCACCTCCCAGAATTTCTCTTTTAGGAAAATTTGTCTGCTTTCTTTGTGGGGGATAATCAAGTTCCAGTCCCCACTCTTACTACTTTCTGCTTTTCAGCACTTGCGCACCAAATAGTCTGCTAAGTTTTGCTCATTATCCTTTCTAACCCTCCAGGACACAATCATTCCATCGCTTCTCCAGCTTTCATCTTCTTTCTGATTCCAAGTTTCCTATTTTGGGTCACCTTTCATGGTGCCATCTCCCTGGCAACCAGATGGTCTTAACATGTCTCTGGATCTCTTTTCCCACCCACTGTTCTTCACATCCTACACATTCTAGCTTGTGACTAAATTCTCCCCAAACCAGCATGCTGTGTGTTTCCCTGGTAATTGTTTAGTGTTTAAATCCTCCACTTGAATCTCTTAAGGATGCTAACCGTTCAACTCTTTTTAGAAGAAATTATGATCTCACTCCTTTTTTCCTCCAATCCAGAAGTGGTTCCTTCCAACTTTGTGGATGAGGCCATTGGCAAGAAGCACTGTTTTCCCTTCTTCCCAGTACTTTTCAAAGTGAACAGATTCCACTTCAAGTGAGAGGTTTCTTGTTTCTCAGGCTGGTTGGTTTCTCTGCAAAGGAGCTTAGATGATCTGGATTTTAGCCCCAGCTCTGCCACTAACTCATTCTGTAAACTTAGGCAGATTATGACCATCTCAGAGACTCAGTTTCCTCTTCTGTAAAAGGAGGTTGAATTAAATTATCTCTAATTTCCCCTCCATCTCAGTATGTCTTTTATTCTCTCTATATACATTGATTACTTTACCTCTTCCATCAATCTTAAACTTAGAAAAATTCTAGGAAACCATCATGTTCTAGTAGCATTGAGAAAAAAACTTAGCTAAATTACAGGAAGATAAGACAGTAGAGTACTTACTGTCTCTGGACCTCAGTTTCTTCCTCAATAAAAGGAGTTTGAATGAGATAATCTCTAATCTTCTCAATAAGTCTTTGATTCTCACAATACATATTTTTACAATGGTTAATTTATGGCCACCATCAGTATTAAACTTAAAAAATGTTTCCAGAAAATCACTATATAACCTGCTAGCAGAATTAAGAAGAAACCTAAAGTAGGTAAACGATTAGGAAGAGGTGAATTGATGCTTGAGTGGTAATTTGCTTCCCAATCTGCCATGGAAGAGATCACAGGTTTTGTTTTCACATTTCAACCATCTCTGAGCCCCACATGTCCATCTACATTATTATCCTTCGTATTTACAGATAAAGCTACCTCTAAGGTTAATACAAATAAAAACTGTTGTTTCTCTCTCTCTCTCTCTCTCTCTCTCTCTCTCTCTCTCTCTCTCTGTGGATAGATAGATAGATAGATATAGATATCTATCTATAATCTCTTTTAGATTTCTAAAGTGCTTTATATCCATTATCTTCTTGCATAGCTCATCAGTCAGTCCAGCTAGTTACTTAACTTTTAGTTTGTACCAGTCTTGGGCAGTAAGCTTCAGGAACACAAACGAAAGTGGAAATAGGATTCATGTGCTTAAGGAGCTCCCATTCTAATGGGAGAGACAACATACAAATAGCTATGTACATAGAATTTACCATATAGGTGTGGGTGGGTGGGTGGGTGCCCTGTATTGGACTAGGTTCAGTGGGGACTGGGGAAGAAATTTGGGATCCAGCCCTCTTCTATAAGGAGATTGTAACCTGGTTGCAGTCACATGCTAATTGAACAATTCCTGCTGTCTAATCAGGCTGAAAAGTCATCTTCTGTATCTAATCAGGTGAAGATCCCCTGGCGGATGACCAAAATGAAAGGGATATTAATTCAGTGGCCGGTGTCTTAAAGCTGTATTTCCGAGGACTGGAAAACCCACTCTTTCCCAAGGAAAGGTTTCAAGATTTGATATCTACGATCAGTAAGTACCCAGGGATGGGGTGGGAAGGGGAGTTTCCCAGAGCAAAGGGTAATAATTAAAAAAAAAAAGGAAGAGGAAAACAGCAGTCATCTACTGTGGGGAAAGAAACTATTGATAATTAATTAAGTTTTGAAGTGGTCAAACCAAATTTTAACTATTCTAGGAACATATAGACCATGGGAGCAGCTACCTTTCTTACAGGATTCTCGTAAACTGGTCTAAACAAAGTGGAGCAGTCAGTTAGTCAACAAGCATTTGTTTGTGTCAGGCATTATATTAGGCTCTGGTAATAAGGAGACACAAATAAAAGAGTCCCTGCCACCAGGAAGCTTATATTCTATTAGGAGAAACAATGTCTGGAAATAAGTATGTTCAAAATAAAATCCAGATAATGTGGAGGAAGGGAGGAGGCTCTACTATCTGGGAGCATCAAAAGAAACCTAAGGTAGAAAGAAGGGTGTGTTTACTTTAAAAAAAAAGAAGAAGAAGAAGAAAGAAGGAAGAAGAAGAAGAAAGAAGAAGAAGAAGAAAGAAGAAGAAGAAGAAAGAAGAAGAAAGAAGAAGAAGAAGAAGAAGAAGAAGAAGAGGAAGAAGAAGAAGAAGAAGAAGAAGAAGAAGAAAGAAGAAGAAGAAGAAGAAGAAGAAGAAGAAGAAGAAGAAGAAGAAGAAGAAGAAGAAGAAGAAAGGTGTGTGCTCGAGCTAAATTTTAATGGAAACTGGGTTTTCTAAGAGGAGGAGGGGAAGGATGTTTCTAGGCTCCCTTCTGACTTAGCTGCCTGTTAGAATGTCAGCTCTTTGTGGTCAAAGACTGTTTTTCAATTTGTCTTTATATCATAAGATGATCCTATCATTGACCTGGAATTGAAAGGTCATAGACCCAGAGCTAAGGTCCCTTTAGAGGTCATCCAGTTCACCCTCACTCATTTTACAGAAGAGGAAACAGTCACAGAGAAGTCAAGTGACTTGACCAGAGTTATCCCAGTGGTAAGCCACAGAACTGGAATTCAAACTTGGGTTTAATGATTCCAAATTTAGCACTCTAAGTTCATTACTTTTTCTCATGTATATATTATATTATTATTACTCCAGTCACATTTATATGAACATTAGCTCTTGGATCTAATTTATCAGCATTTTCTTTCAGCATGATAAAGATGGCATGCCTTGTTTTATGTAGTGGGATTCCAGCATCAATGAATTAATGAGGGACTTTAATGAAGCATGTACCATTTGTGGAAGGCGTGGAAGGCTCTGTAGGAGAATCTAAGGAGATTAAGGCATGGCTCCTGTCCTCTTGGGGTTTATAGTCTTTCTGGGGAGACAGAGACTATAAATATTATAGTTCAGAATGAGAAAAAGTCATGAAAGCTGGGGTAAAATGAATGAAGTGAGGCATTTCCTCTACTCAGCAATTTACTGTTCTCCCTTTAACGGAGCCACTCAGACCATGAGCCAAAGTTGAGGGTGGGCTGGGGAAGGGAGATCAGAGTCCTGATGGGGTCCTCCCACCGGGTCAACTGAGCTACATCTCACCTTAGTGGGGGATCCTGGGGGGCTTGTATTATAGAAATGGAGAGCCCTGCAGAGAGAGTGCACCTGATCCAGCAGATTCTTGTCACCTTGCCCCGAGTGGTCATTGTGGTCATGAGATACCTCTTCGCTTTTCTCAACCAGTGAGTGAATTTTCCTTCCCTACCTCCCCTAAAATGCCCCCTTTTCCCCTCCTCAGAAGTGGAATGACCTGCTCAGATGCTGTTTGGCCCCATCCTTCAGAAAGAGGTTTTTGCACCCTGATATGTTTATGGTTAAAGCTGTGGGGACCCACTCCCTGAGGTTAATTTCTCGAGTCCTTAGAGAGTCACAAAATGAAAGTGGGAGTAGGAGCTGCTCTAATGACAAAATGCTTGAGATGCATGTAAAGCTGTGTGAGCCAACAATGTTTCTGAGACTCAACCCTTCTGAGGTCCAGGAGCCACCTCCTCAGACTCTCACCACTATGGGGAGGGATGGAGTAGGGATCAGCATATTTGTCATCACTCCTCCCTGAGGTCAGTGGTCTGACCCCACAGAGTAGTGGAAGTCCACACTAGAACAGGCCCACTGGGGAAATGGGAAGGAACAAAGAGCAAAGACAGTCTTCTGTGCTCCCCACCCCTCTTTGGTGAACCTTTTCTTCCTCTCATCATAACCCTCTTCTTCCATGTTCACGTTCTGTGTTCTGTTTTCCTGCTTCCTCTGCAGTTCCTGTGAGGAGAAAGGAGCAATGTGTTGTCATTAATAATTCAGTGGAAATTAGTTTATTGTCTCTGTTTCTGTCTCCTCGCCCCCCTACTCCTGATACCTATGCCCAAATGTCTGTTTGAAAAATATGTAGGGAAAAAATGACCCAAAGGGATGAATCCCTACTGCTAGAATGTCAGTGACTGTCATCACCTGGTTGGGAAAGATACTGGCTAGGAGAAGCCTTCCCAGAACCCCTCAAAACGTGCAGTACATCTACTGATCAATGTAAAGCCAACCAAGGTGGTAATGTCCACAGACAGTTCTGCTGGAGATAGTAGAACCCTGTATTTTTCTTCTGCTACTTTCCCTTTCCCTATCCCTACCATGTAGTTGTAATGGAAGTACCACCTTCAACAGCTTCCAAATTCCATTGAGGGGAGGGGCTCATGGCTGTCATCCCCACAAAGCCCCAGGTGCCCCCATCAAAGTAGTCACTACTCTAATCTTATGTCACGGGGGCTTCTGTTTCAGCCTGTCTCAGTACAGCGATGAGAACATGATGGATCCCTACAACCTGGCCATCTGCTTTGGGCCAACCCTTATGCATATCCCAGATGGACAGGACCCTGTGTCATGCCAGGCTCATGTCAATGAAGTCATCAAAACCATCATTGTCAATCATGAGGCCATCTTTCCCAGCCACAGGGAACTGGAAGGGCCAGTGTATGAGAAGTGCATGGCAGGAGGGGAAGAATATTGGTAAGATCCTGTTTAGCGATACTATTGCCTATGTAGAAAAGTTCAGATCTGATTGCTCTTGGTGTATCTTCAGGGAAGAGAGAGAATAGCTGACCCATATCCTCTATATATTAATCACTCATGGACTTGCAGGCTATTATTTACAGTCTCCCTCCCAACTACTTTCTTTTCTTCAGGTTAAATAAACAGTTTTTTTGGCCTTCTCATGAGTACTCTTTGTCCAAGCTTTCACCATCTTTGTGCCTGTAAATGACTTGGGGAATCCCTCTTTGCAAGGAGACCAAAGCCAAATTAAAGCTTTAGAACCATCAGTCTTAGAGTAAGAAAGAACCTCTCCAGTTTGCCTGATTTGTTCTCCTTTAGGCAGGTAAAAAAACTATTATCTGTAATCCCCATTTTACAGATGAAGCAAATGAAGACCCTGAAAAGTTAAATGACTTATCTAGACTTGGGAACTGGGAATCAGGTAATATGGCACAAACTGATGCCCTGTTGACTTCTCTAGGCTCCGAATTGCTCTCTAAGGCAGTCAATCAACAAACTTTTGTTATGCATTTACTATATGCTAAGCTATGGAGATGCAAAGAAAGGCAAAAACAATCCCTGTCCCCACAGAGTTCCCATTCTAATGGGGGAGACAACAGGGAACTACTATGTACATATAAGATAAAAGTTGCCTTCCAGGTATGAGATTCTATACTTCTGTTCTTAGTCTGGGCAAAGGCCCACCATCCAAACCAACCCACTAAGCATTTAATAAGTGACTACCATGGGCAAAATAGAAACAAAATGATAAAACAAATAGTTCCTGCCCTTGGGGAGCTTACATTATGCTGTGCCATATGAGGATTGGTTGAAATAACTGTGGCTGCCTGACCTGAAGAAGACTTAAAAGAGGATCATGGTCTTTATCTTCAATTATTTGAAGAGTTTTCATGTTGAAAAGCAATTAAATTTAATTTTCTATGAATTCAGATGGCAGAACTAATTCCAGTGGATATAAATTAGGAGGCAGGTTTTTTTTCTTAGTGTAAAGAATTTCATCATAATAGAGCTGTCTTAAGGTGAAATGGTAAAGTTCCCCGTCATGAGGTTCTACTAGAAGCTGGATCACCTTTTGGAGATACATTAGAAGGGTTTAGTATATTAGATTGAATTAGATGGTTTTCGAGGCTCCTCCCAGCTCTAAGATTCAATGGGAGTAGGCAAGTTATGTGTGTGGAGGATGGGGGAAGATAAGGTATTCATCTGAAGCAGGAGGTTGGAACTGGCATACAGTGAGGTTGCCAATGATGGGGAGCATCCCCTACAAATCTTCTCTTCTTGTTTCATTGCAGTGACAGTCCGCATAGCGAGCCAGGGACAATTGATGAGGTTGACCATGACAATGGCACAGAGCCTCATACCAGTGATGATGGTAAGTAAGTAGACAGTACACTGAGATGGGGAGCAGGAATATGGGTATGCGGGGCTTACCGGGAAGAACCATCCTGGTCTTGATTTTAGGTATCTTTCTGTCTGATGACCAAGTTATTAACCCAAAAATACTGCATCTAGCTTTGAATCTATGAATCTCCCTAGTCCAGGGGTCTCCAAACTTTTTTGATTGTATTCCCCTGTCAGTCAAATATTTTTTGAGTATAATCCCTTAATATATATATATTTATTCATTTATAAATTAGATACATAGATAATTACAATCATATATTATAAACATACATACAGTATAGACATTTTAAAGGATAAGATAAAGATGAAATAGACAATATTAAAAATTTTTTTATTCCAAATTCAGTGCTTTTATTTATTTGTTTCTTTGCTTGCTTGTTTGTTTATTTATTTTTAGTTTTCAACATTCATTTCCACAAACTTTTGAGTTCCAAATTTTCTCCCATCTCTCCCCTACCCCCTCACCCCAAAATGGCAATATAAATGGCAAAATAAACATACTGATTACTCTTTCCCCCAGTCTGCCCTCTCATTTAACCCCCCCCATCCCTCCCCTTACCCCATTCCCCCTTACTTTCTTGTAGGGCAAGATGGATTTCTATAACCCATTGCCTGCATATCTTATTCCCCAGTTGCATGTAGCAACAATTTTTTAACATTTGTTTTTAAAACTTTGAGTTCCAGATTCTCTCCCTTCCCTCATCTCCCACTCCCACTGGGAAGACAAGCAATTCAATATAGGTTATACATGTGTAGTTATGCCAAACATTTCCATAGTAGTCATATTGTGAAAGACTAACTGTATTTCCCTCCATCCTATCCCACCCCCCATTTATTCTATTTTCTCCTTTGACACTGTCCCTTTTCAAAAGTGGAATAGACAATATTTTAAAAATATTTTCTTTACCTATAAAACCAAGAAAATGTTTATTTATTCTGCTTACAAAACAAAACCCTATGTATTTCCTGGGGAATAGGGAGGACTTATAAGTAATAATTGTTGGTTAGTAATTAATTTTTCAGTTTATTTGATCCATGTAGCTAGCCATGTAGTTGAATTTCTTTTTAAAGACACTTTTTAATTGGAAGACACATAATATAACAACTAAATAGGTCATAATAATCAGTGAACATAACAGCTTTTGAATAAATAAATATTTATATATTTAGTTACAAAATAGCTACAAAATGCTTTATATTATTGGTAATATTCTAAGTCAAAATATTTTTATTACTCTATTTTAAGATAAATTTTATTGATAATTTTGTTTTTATATCACCTAAATTTCTTCCTATATCCCTTTTCCTTTACACTCCTAGAGAACCATCCCATGTTACAATATATCCAGTGTTCCATGGCCATGGACCTCCCATCTCTGCAAGGAGTGAGGGAAGAGTGTGTTCTCTTACTTTTTCTTACATTTCAGGTTGTTTCTTTGTAATTATGCAGTATTCACTTTAGGTTGCTTTCTCTTTGCCTTGTTATAGTCGTTGTGTGTAGTCTTTTCCTGACTGTTTACTTGACCACATTAGTTTACATAAGTTTTCCCACATTTCTATGTATTCCTCATATTTGTCATTTCTTACAGCACAGTAATATTCCATTATGTTCTTGTACCATAATTCCTTTAGCTTTCTCCATTGAATGGGCATCTATTCTGTTTCCAGTTCTTTACTATCACAAAAAGTGCTGCTAAAAATGTTAGTATTTGTGGGGACTTTCTTTTTGTCAGTACTCTTCCTGTAGCATGTGCCTAATAATGAAGTCTCTGGGGCAGTGGATGTGGCCATTTTAGTCACTTTATTTTTGCTTCATTATTAAAAGCAAACAAAATGGAACTAAATCTTATGTATGTCCTGGGGCATGGGGAACATTTGTAAATAATAATTGTTTGTTAGTAATTACTTATCCAATTTGTTTGATCCATGTAGCTAACCATACAGTTGAATTTCTTTTTTAGGACACTTTTTAATTGAAAAACATAATACAACAGTGAAATAATAGGTCATGTTAGCCAGTGAACATAACAGCTTTTGAGCAGGAGTCTTGTTTCTGGGTATATAGATATTTAGCATAAACAATAAGCAAAAATGATTGCCTTTGATTTCACCCTAGCAGGATGTTTTTTCTCAGTTTTATGGATGTAGTTCATCTTAATAGATGGGATCATATCTTAATTTCCTAATCCTCTTTGAATATTTTAGTTCTTTCTTCATATGAATGTGAAGAACAGCAAGAAGGGTGGTTTGGCTGCAACTTCTAGTACAGAGGTAGGGGGTAGGGGTGGGGAGTAACATAGAATAAGGCTGAAAGGGTAAATTAAGACCAGGTTGTGAACAGCTTTAGGGAATTTATATTTAGTAGAGAACCACTAGAGTTTATTGAGAGGGGATTGACATGGTTAGACCCTCACTTTGAGAAAATCACTGTGGCAGCTAATTGGAGAATGGATTGGAGGAAGGGGAGATTTGAAATGAGGAGATCAATTAGGAATCAGTCAGTCAATAAACTTTTATTAAGCACCTCCTGTGTACTAGGCACTATTCTATTGCAGTGGTGCCCAAGTGATGAGGGCCTGAGCTTGAGTGGTGATGGAGTGAGTGATGAGGAGGGGAAGGCTGTGAGGTGGGCTGTGGTGGTAGAAACAATCGTCTTGGGCACTTGTTTAAACATGGAGGGAAAGAAGATGACGTTGTGAAATGAGTGACTAGAAGGATGGTTGGTGGTGCTTTTGATAAAAATAGGGAAGTTTAGGGGAAAATATGAGATCATGGAATATGCAGTGTCAGTCACAGTCCATGAGTGCCTATCCATCCTGTAAGACTCACTCTATTGCACTTAAAATGAAAAGAGGGAGTGAGACTCTTACATCCAGGAGCAAAGGGACCTTTTTCCAAGAGGCACCTGCTGTAGCTACAAGATAATCTGGCCATCGGGAGGTGAGTATTCTAGGGATAAGGGGAACTTTCCCAGTGGCACTTGTGTGGCTACATTGCACATAGTAGGTGTTGAAAAAAAAATATATATATATGTATGTATTATACATATGTATATGTGTGGACAGATAGATGGATTGAAAGATCTAATTGCTTAGATCCCTCTTAATCTAAATTTCTTGTGCTTTGGATGTCTTCCTGGGAAGCTTCCACTGTCAAGACCTTGTCTCCCATTACATGCATTCACCCAATGATTTGAATTCCCCCACCCCATCCTCTCCTTTTCTTTCTGTTTTGACTTAAAAAAAAAAAAAAGAGGCCTTATCTGTGTGAAATTGGATCTGCCTTGAATTTTACACAGAAGATTACCTTCCCTCTAAAATAAGGTCACTTGTCAGATATCTTGCCTCTGGGTTTTTCCAGTGCCCTCACTGCCTGAGGGGTGGGCGTTTACTATTGACCCAGGGGCTGAGGACCTTAGTGAGCAGAAGGGAAGGGAAGGACCCAGGCTTAATTAAGCATTCAGGAGGAGAGCTGGTGCTGCATTTAGTGATCAGTTCCAATGCTCCCCCACCCTTTGCCTCTGACTTATTCTGTGGAGCCCCCTTGAAAGAAATTTAGCATTCTCCCCCCCTGCTCTCCCAGAGACAGACTGTCACCTGCTTGGTGTTGCATGACTCAGAGTTTTCATTGATTTCCTCTGAAGCCACAACAGAGCGATCTTTCTCTTGCCTGAATGGCCCTAATTATTGGGTCTTTAGAAAGATGGCACAAAGGAGATCTAATTCTGATTATTGACAGTTTTTGGCACCAGCAAAAGGCATCTTCTTCCCTCTAAAATAGAGTTGTCCTCCTGACTTCCTTCTTTTAGCAGATGGCACCTCTCTTTTCCCACCCACCCAAGCCAGAAACCTTGGAACCACCTTTGATTTATTTTCCATCTCCTTTATCAGGGAGAGGCATCATCAGGTAGAGATCCTGTGTGACCTTGGGCCCATCACTTAGTTCTTCATCTGTAAAATGTAGGTATTACATGGTGTTTGAGCCTCCTTTCAGGCTGGAAAACCACAGCATAATTATACTAGGAGCCCACAAACCAGTAAAGGGATGTCCAGCAACCTCCTGGACATGAAGGTCTTGATGGAATTCAGGTGAGACATCTGTGCTGGAGATAGAGTTGGGAGTCCTCCCCTCAGAGGTAATACTCAAAGCCCCAACAATGTCTGAGATTATTAGGGAAGAGAATGTAGAGAGAGAAGACCAAAGCAGAATTTTTATGGAGAGGAAAGTTCAAAGGCAGAATGTTTTTCAGGAGTGGGAGCAGGAAGAGGATCCAGTGAAGGAGTAGCCTGACAGATAGGAGGAGAGCCAGGATAGCATATTAGAAGCCTACAGAGTATGGATCAAGACAGAGCAGAGTGGAGTAGAGAGAGACCGAAGTCAGCAGTGTCCCATGCTGGGGAATGAGGACCAAGAAAAGAGACTATCGGTAGTGACATCTGAGAGAGCAACGTCCGTGGTTGTGGAGGGAATAGAATCCAGCTTGAGGAGAGGCGAGGAGTGATGCTTGGGAGGGAAGTGGAGGCAGCAAGGGTCGACTATGCTTTCTAAAGGCTTATCCATGAAAGAAAGACTAGAGAGGGGACAGTTTTCAGGCCTGACCAAAATGGTCAACTTGCCATTCCTGTGTCAGGTCTCACACTTTCTTACCCCTGTGGCTTTGGAACATCATTCCTGGATGGACTGCCCATCTTTTTGTTGTTGTTATTAATATTCTCCCCAGCCTTCAAGGCCCAGCTTAAATCCCACCACCTCCACGAAACTTTCCCTGACCCTTTCCCCTAATCTCTTCTTCATGTGCCAGGCACTCTTCTAAAGCACTGGGAAACAAAGCAGGGGAAAAAAACCAACCACCTGCCATCAAGTTCCTAACATCAAGGAGCTTACATTCCAGTGGGCAAGACAATATAGAAATAAGTGGGCATATGAAAAGTTCATATAGAGAGTAGCTGGAAGGGGAGAGGGCTCAGCAAGGCTTTCTGCAGAAGAGAGGATTTGAGCAGGCCCAAGAATGATAATAATAGTAAACTAGCATTTAAATAGTGGTTGCTATGTGCCAGACACTATGCTAAGCAAATATTGTCTCATTTGATCCTCACAACAACCCTTTGAGGTAGGTGCTGTTTTTATATCTACGTTTAATTTATTTAATATATTTATATATTTACAGTTGAGGAAACTGAGGCAAACAGAAGTTAAATGACTTGTCCAAGGTTATACAGTATTTGAAGCTGAATTTGAACTCAGGTCTTTCTTACTCCACACCCAGGGTTCTATCCATTGTGTCACCTAGCTGCCTGGGGAGAACAGCCATTGCCAGGGTATTGGGTTCAAGGCATTGTAAGCAGGACAGTATGACTGGATCATAGGGGAGTAAGGTATAAAAAGACTTAGGTAGGAAGGGCCCAAATTATGGCCCCTTTAAATGCAAACACAGAATTTTATATTTGATCCTGGAGGCAATAAGGTCCCAATAGTTATTGGAACTCATTGATCAGGAGGAGCATGATGTGGTCAGACCTGTGCTTAAGAAAAATCACCTGGCAAATAAGTGGAGGAGAGATTGGAGTGGAGAGAGTCTATGATATGATCAGACCTGTGCTTAAGAAAAGTTTCCTTGGGGGCAGCTAAGTGGGCAGTGAAAATAGAGCACTGGCCCTGAAGTTGGGAGGACCTGAGTTCAAATCCATACACTTAACTATCGGTGTGACCTTGGGCAAGTCACTTAACCCCAATTGCTTTGGCTTTCCCCCTCCAAAAAAAAAGAAAAGTCTCCTTGGCAACTAAGTGGTGGAGGGATTGGAATGGGGAGAGTCTTGAGGTAGGGAGAGCAGTTAGAAGGCCATTGGAATGTCCAGGCAGAAAGCAGTAAGAGCCTGGTCTAGGGGCACAGCTCTGTGAGTAGAGACAAGGGGACACAGACAAGAGATGTTCGAAATGACCAGAGCAGTTGAGGATGCCATAGAAGTTATAGGCTTGGGTGACTGGGAGGATGATGGTGCCGTCCTCCATCAGGACAGGGAATTTTGGAAGAGAGGAAGGCTTGGAGAGAAAGATAATCGGTTCTTTTTGGGACCTGTTGAACTTGAGATGCCTACAGGACATGCAGTTCACAATGCCCAAAGGACAGTTTTCTATATAGGACTGTAGCTCAGTAGAGAGGTTAGGTCTGGATATATAGATCTGAGAATTGTGTTCAGAGGGGTGACAATTGAATGCTTGGGTATTGATATCACCAAATGAAAAAGTACATGGGAAAAACAGAAGAAGGCCTCAGACAGGGCCTTGAGATTTACTCGTGCTTAGTGGGCATGATATAGATGAAGAACCATCACAAGCACAGTTCCTGGCACATAGTAAGTGCTTAATGAATGCATGTTGCCAAGCATTCATTAAGTGCTTACTATATGCCCAGAACTGTGCCAACACCTGGAAACTCTGGGTAAGGAATCATCAGATAGATAGTAGCAGATAGGTAAGAGAGAGCAGTGTCATGAGAACTTAGAAAGGTGATCAAAGACTGCAGACAGATCAAGGAGGGTGAGGAGGATGGAGGGAAGGCCATTAGATTTGGCAACAGAGAGCACTGATAACCTTGGGGAGGGTGATTTCAATTAATGGTGAAATTAGGAGCCAGATAGAGGGTTTGGAGGAGAGTGAGAAGAAATTGAGAAAGTGAGTGTAAACAGCTTTCTCAAGTTGTTGAACCACAAAGAGGAAGAGAGAAACAGGAGGACAGCCAGAAGAAGTAATAGAATCAAGTGAGTTTTGTTGTTGTTCTTTAAGGAGGGAGAGAGACCCGAGCAGGTTTAAGATATACAGAAAAAGAAGAAGAGAGACTGAAGATAAGAGACTGACTAGGGTTTAGACTTGTGATTTCTATTGATATAGGAAATGCCCAGGTCAGGAAGCTCTCTCTACCTGTGCCTGTCAGCACCTCCTCTGTCATTTACCCTTAATGACTTTCCTAGAGGTTAAGTGCCTTGCCTGGGGTTACACAGTCAGTATATATTGAAGGAGGTCCTCAAATCCAGGTCTTGCTCTGAGCCCAGAGCTTTCTATTCACCATGACTGATATTGACAACTCCCAGGGGGAAAGGAGTGCGGCAGACTGGTGCCTTCTTGACAACTTAGAGGCCTATTTTGTAATTCTCCTTATCTGTCTTATCTGTACTAGTCAATTATAAATTCACTGAAGGCAAGGATTGTGTCTTATTTATCTTTGTATATATCTATTCCCAGTGCCTAATTCAAGGCCCTTCTTATACCTAGTAACCACTTCACCAATGTTCTTTGAATGAAAGGATTCATTGAATAAACAAAGGCAAGCATGCGTGCATGAATGAATGAGATAGTGCCTTCCTCAAGGACCTTACTGCCTAGTGTGTGTACGCATACACACTCAAATATATATTAGCATTTTGTTGTTCGGCTGTTTTTCACTAGTGTTTAACTCTCCCTGACCGCATTTGGGCTTTTCTTGGCAGAGATATTAGAGTGGTTTGCCATTTCCTTCTCCAGCTCATTTTACAGATGAGGAAACTGAGGCAAGGAAACAGGTCACACAGCTAGTAAATGTCTGAGGCCAGATTTGACCTTAGGGAGATGAGTCTTCCTGACTTGAAATCCAGCACTCTCTCTGCCATGCTGCCTACGCTATTCAGTGTTACCACCATCTGCCCATATTATTAGCATACCTACAGGCAATATTATATGGTGAATAGTGTTGGACTTGGAATCAGGAAGACTAGTATTTGAATCCTGCCTCAGACACTCACTGGCTATGACTAGGGGCACATCACTTAACTTCTCTTTGCCTCTGTTTCTCTAGCTGTAAAATGGGGCACAGGTGTAAAGAACAATACACCGACATCATGGGGTTTTCATGAAGACAGATGAGATAATCTGTGCAAAGTACTTTGACCTCCTTAAAGTGCTGTAGAAATGTTTGCTATTATCATTACATCCTATTTACAGGTGCATCTGTATTTGGTCTCTCTCCTCTTCTCGTTCATCCCTGCATTCCAGCTCTTTTCTCCCTTCACTTATTTCCAGACCCCACCCAGCCTCCAGCCTGGCATCCAAGAGCCAGGAATTGCCAAGGGCAAGAGGAGGAGGGGAAGTAGAGGTTAAAGCCCCAAAGGGCTGCCTCGGTCCCCCTTGTTCCTGCATGCCTCTAGGTATAGAGAGATTTATCAACATAGATCGCCTGGTTCCAAGAAAACATTGGAGATGAAACATTCTCCCAGAGGCTTGGAGATGTGACGGCCAGGCTTCCTTGCCATGGTTTGCAGACCCACTTATTCTTCTGGCTCTGTTGCTAGGCAGAAAGTTAGGTCACGCTCTCTTCAAGGCAACAGCAGATGGAATGAAAGTCGACTGTATTTTAACGGAAATGTAATGGTTATTGAAAGATCTTGGTTAATTTGGCCCACTTAGCTGTGCTGTCATTCCATTAGTTTATTTTATTTTTTGCTTCGCCAATTTCAGAAGATGATAGAAAAACATCTCTCAGAAATGCAGCCAGGCGAAGCCTGCTTAACTGTTTCATCGCTGCTCTCCGTTAAAGACGATCTCACTAAATAAAGCGTCAGACCCAGCTGCTATGACAGCATCCTTGCTGAATATGGGTCAGACTCTCCTCTTTTGGAGAGTAAGATTCATGAAATGTGAAAGCTGGCAGGGACTTTGGAAATCACATCTTCCTTCCTCCTGGTTTTACAGAAGAGACAAGGGAGGAGAGGGGGCTTACCCATGATCACAGAGTGAGTTAATTAACTGAGTAAGATAGGGAGAGGGACAAATAATCAAAAAGGCAATCAAGCATTTAATATTTAAATTTACTTAACATTTACATTTGGTTTACTTAATATTTTGTCTAACATTAACCTAATTTTACATTTACTTAATATTTGTGTTTAATTAAATAATAATTTTATCAAGCATGTATTAAGCACCTATAATACAGGCCCTGTACTAGGCACTGGGAATACATAGGCCAAAGGGAAGTTGTGCCTTCCCTCAAGGAGCTTATATTCTACTAGGGAGGAAACATATAGACATGTAAGTAAATTCAAAATATATACAAGATAAATATAAGGTAATTGTGTGTTGGAGGATGGGGTTGGGGAGAGAAATAGTAACACCTTCAGGGATAAGGAAAGGTCTCATATAGGAGGTGGCCTTTGATCAAATCTTTTATGGAAGCTTGGAATTCTAGAGGTAATGGTAAAGAAGGAATAGATTTTAGGCATGAGGGACAGCCTCTGCAAAGGCTCAGAGATGGGAGATGATAATAGGTGGATTTTCCTTCTATTTCATCACTTGATCACTAAATGTGGCCATCAATAACAGCACCAAACTGAGAATTGATAATGGAATTAGGAAAAGTAGACAAAGTCTTAGAAAGATCTGGGAAGAACCCAACTTGTGGTTCCTATTCTCAAGGAAGGGGGAGACTGACTCTCTCTCTCCCTTCCATTCTCTCTCTCTCTCTCTCTCTCTCTCTCTCTGTCTCTCTTTCTCTTCATATTTATAACACACACATATATGTTGCTTGCAAAAAATAGCCTAGAGCAATGGTAGCAAATAGAAACAGGGACCATTAAACCATACGTAATGACCCCAGCAAGCTGCATTTTGACTCAGTTTTAAAACAAAATGTTCTCTATGTTTTTATTGCATTTTTATTTCTTTTCTCAAATATTCCCCAATTACATTTTAACCTGCTTCCTGTGCCCTGAGGAATGCTGCGACTGTGAGCTGAGTGTTGGACACCTCTGCTGGAGAGCATGGGTTTTTAACCTGGAATCTGTCAATTTGGATTTTTTTAAGAATATATTTCGATGAATGTATTTCAGCATAATTGGTTTCCTTTGTATTCCATGTATTTTATTTTATGCCTTTAAAAATTGTTCTGAGAAGGAGTCCATAGGCTGCCCCAGACTGCTGCCTAGGAAGGCCAGCATATGAACAAGCTTAAGAGCCCCAGTATGGAGCCTTGACTTCAGGGAGGAAATACAAAGTCCGTGAAGGACAAGTAGAGAGCAGGAGAAAGGGGCTTCTAGGCTGGGGGACACCTTGAACAAAGATGAACAAAGATGGGAATGCACAAGGAATGTTGGGGGGATTGTGAGAGATCAGAATGGTTCAAGCAGAGTTTATGTGGAGAGCTGTGGGAGATAAGGCATTTAGGACCACAGATCTTGAATTGGAATGGCTCATAAAGGTCCTTTAGTCCACTGTCTCATTTTACAGATGAGGAAACTCAGGCCCCAGGAGGTTAAATGACAAAATGGGTAGGTTTTGAATACCTGTGGGCAGTGGGGACCTTCTGTCTCTGCCAGTGGTAACTGTCTCAAGAGAATGATCCTGAGAAGATATGAACTGATTGGATGAAAATCTGTGAAAACAAAGAGATATCAAAGAGTGAAAGCTTGGCACCTCAAGCTGAAAAGATGGAAATGGTGGCTAATAATGTGCCTTATTCCTATGGGGACTTTGGGGGGTTTGTAGAGTTCTCTCTTGAATATCAAGCTGTGGTTTCTGCTAGGGTGCTTCCTGCCGAGCTCTATTTAGAAGCAGAGTCCTGTAGATTGCCTGTCCCTTTCCTGAAAGGCTGACATTTTGCTAATTGATATGCATACTTCATTTGCATATGAGTGCCTGTAATGGCAGGTTATACACAATTAACACAAAGAGTCCATTGCTGCTTCTTTGGTTTAATCTGTTCTTTTGAGGTTGGTTTTCCCCTTCCGTCATGATCAAATAATAAAATGATAGATTCTCTGTTTCCTCATTTGTAAAATGGGGTAGAGGCAGCCTAACAGTGGCTAGATGGCTCACCTTGGAGAAAGGACGTGAATGAAATCCAGCCTCTGATTTACACTGGCTGTGTGACCCTAAACTAATTCCTTAACCTCTTGGTGCCCCAGGTAACTCTCTAGAACTAGATGTTGTCCAGACAGATGCCATCTGCATTGGTACAAAGTGTTTCCTCTTAAGGACATCTCTGCACCAATGAAATCACAGCTTATAAAAATAATATGCAGTTAAAATATTTGTACAATAACCTCATACAGTTATTGTGATAAATAATACTTGGTAAATCATGGGGTGCTATAAAATATGCTTTATTGTTTGAATCATGGAATATCAGACCTGAAATTATAGGATCATCAGTTTAGAAATGCTATAAAGGAGGTGGCTAGGTGGGGCAGTGAATAGAACACCGGGTCTGGAGTCAGGAGGTCCTGAGTTCAAATCTGGCCTCAGACACTTAACACAAAAACTAGCCATGTGACCTTGGGCAAGTCACTTAACCCCAATTGCCTTCCAAAAAGCAAAAATAAACAAACAAACAAACAAACAAATAAATAAATAAATAAATAAATAAACAAATAAATAAATAAAAATTAAAAAAAAAAAAAGAAATGCTATCAGGAACCTGATATCAGTTACTCAGATTATGAAACTAAGGACCAGAGTTTAGTGACTTAAGAGGAACTCTTAACTCTCTAACTCCAAATGCAGTGATCAACCCTCTACATAGGGGATCTTAACCCAAGGCCCATGAAATATATGTGCGTGTGTATACATATATATATATATATATATATATATACACATATAGATATGTGCATGTGTATACATATATGTATATGTATAGATAGATACCTGTACTTCAATTTATTTTACACATTTAGAAACATTATTCTGAAAAGGCATCTGTAGGCTTCATCAGAAAGGTTAAGAACTGCTTTAGAGTGTGGCCCTGGGTTCACATCCTTCTCCTCTGACTGTATTACTTATATAAGTAAATGAGTTGAACAGGTCATTTAGCTTTCTGATCATCAGTTTCCTCATCTTTAAAATGAGGGGGTTTGCCTAGATTCCCTTTCAATTTAAATCAATGCCATTTGAGGTCACCTAATCTGACACCCTTCATTTTGCAGATGAAGAAATAGAAGGCTCAGGCAAAGAGATTTGCCCAAGGTTTCAAAGGCACTCACACACACACACACACACACACACACACACACACACACACACACACACACACACACATTTCATGGACCTTGGGTTCAGATCCCCTGAATAGAGGAATGAGCGTTGCATTTGGAGTTAGAGAGATTGATTTCAAGCTACAGAGCTGGGATATGATGTCCAGTTTAGAAATAGTGCTCAGCAAATTTAAAAACTGAATTCTCTGAAAGTGGATAATCCTATGTTCCCCCTCCAAAAAAAAAAATTATCATAAACGTAGATGCCAACAAAAAACAATCAAATTGAACATATAAAAGAACAAATAACATTTTACCCATAACCCTTAGCTTTTAACAAGGCAGACATGAATGGTGTATGAGATTCTGATTTGAGTTCTAGCTGATAAAGCACTTTCAAGTTAAGTGACTTACCCAGGGTCACACAGCTGTATGTCTCAGAGGTTGGACTTTAATCCTGGTCTTCATTTCAGGGCTGGCCCTCTAGCCAGTATATCAGGGGTTTACAAACTTTTTGGTTTTAGGACCCCTTCATACTCTTAAAAATTATTGAGGACAGGGGTGGGTAGGTGGCACAGTGAATAGAGCACTGGCCCTGGAGTCAGGAGGACCTGAGTTCAAATCTGGCCTCAGACATTTAACACAAAAACTAGCTGTGTGACCTTGGGCAAGTCACTTTACCCCAATTAACCTCCCTCAAAAAAGGCAAAAAAATTATTGAGGACTCTCTTCAAGATCTTTTATTTATGTGTGTTATACCTATTGATATTTATTTATCATGTTAGAAATTAAAACAGGATAGATTAGAGATAATCAGAGATTCTATTCCCCTTTTCCCCTTACCTTACTAATGTTTTTATCATAGAGCCCTAGTAATAGAAACATTTAGTTGAAAGATATGATCAGTTTTGTGACTTACTGAATTTTGGCATTGTTGTTTTGTTTCCAACGCTTTGTGACCCCATTTGAGGTTTTATTGGCAGAGATACTGGAGAGGTTAGCCATTTCCTTCTCCGGTTCATTTTACAGATAACTGAGGCAAACAAGGTTAAATGACTTGCCCAGGGTCACACAGCTAGTAAGTGTCTGAGGCCAGATTTGAATTCAGGAAGGTGAGTCTTCCTGATTCTAAACCCAGCACTCTTTTCACTGCACCATTTAGTTGTCCATGAAACCTCCCTGTTGGGGAATCAATGCTAACAAATATTGCCATATTGTTCTCCAAAATGTTTGCAGGATTTTTTTTTTATCAATCAGAAGTCCCCAGCCATGCTGCCTAGCAGGGAGCTTGCTGCAATGACAACGCCCTGGTTTTATATCATGCTTTTCCTCTAACACGCTCACATCCATTTCTAAAGCACTTCTTATTCTTGTCACACTGCTACTAGGAAGTAGGTCAGCTGAAATATTGAGATCTGTTAGGCAGGGCACGTGTATGCACTTAGGGAATATTGAGAAATATGGTCTTAGGGTGAGGGTAGAAAGCCTTTTTATGACAAGGCCCACTGATTCAGGAGGCAAAGAAAGCAATCTAGAACCATGCCCACTTTAGAAAAAAAAAAGAGTTTAATTTGCAGAGGGAGTAACGTGAAGCATTGAACATATCTTCTATTTAAGTTAAGAAGAGGAAACAAAAATCATTTGAGAAATGCAAAAAAATTAAAGAATATGTCATTTCTACATTATAGTCAGAAGACAGAGGAGAAAGGCACACATAGATGATGATAGAGTAGGAGAGACATAGGTATAGACAGACACATGGGAGAAGGGAGAGAGAGAGAAAGAAAAAGAGAGAGGGAGTGGGGAGACAGGGAGGAAGGAAAGGAAGGCGGGAAGAAGAGAGAAAAGAGAGAAATGGGGTTGGAGAGAGAGAGAGAGAGAGAGAGAGGAGAGAGAGAGGAGAGAGAGAGAAGATGGAGGGAGGAGAAAGAGAAAGAAAAGACCAGTGTTTAGAGGTAGAAGAATGGACATAGATAGTCTTAGGTCCAGATAGGACTTTTAACCACACTGCTTGAGTTTTATGAATAGAAATCAATTATTTCCTGTTATCTTTCATTTGCTATACCAAGTGACTTGGGTAAGTGGGGCCTTGCTTTCCTCCTCTGTGAAATGGGAGGATATGACTGAGTGATCTCAAAGGTGGGATCCAACTATGAACCCATGCCTTTAAGGCATCTTGGCACTCCACACCCCCTCAGCATTCTCCAGACTCTGCTTGAAGGGAGAACCTTTACAGCAACTCCCCAGGGCTAAATTATTCTCTGAGAACATCTATGCAAAAATCTATTAAACGATATGGTAATATTGTGGGGAAAAGCCCTAGCATCTGGGGCAGGGCAGGGCTGGGGAAGAATCTGGAAACAGCTTCCTGTAGAAGTCGAGGCTTGAGCTATATTTTGATGCAAAGAAGGAATTCCAAGGGATGGAAATGGGGAGTGAATGTACCCCAGCATCAAGGGATGGCCAATGCAAAGGAGAATAGAAGATGGAAATATCTGGGGTGAAGAAGAACAAGAAGGCTGACCTGACTGGACCCAGCACCAGAGATTTGGGTGAAGGAGAATAAGGAGTTATGAGCCTGGAAGCCAAGTTGTACAGGGCTAGAAAAAAGAAGTGGAGGTGCTGGTATCTGATTCTCAAGGCAATGGGGAGACATCAGAGTTCACTGAAGAGGGATGTAACACTGTGCTTTACAAAAATCACTTTGGCAGGTTGTGGAGGATGGATTGGAGAAGAGAAAGCCTTGAGATAGAAATACTTAAAATTGATCATCATTTTATAGATTGAGGGTCTGAAACCCAGGGAGTATGTCAAACAGTACTTATTGGAGCTGAGACTAGAAACAGATGTCTTCATTCCTAATCCAAGTCTATGCTGCTCTGCCTATCTATCTCTTAAGCTGGAAGCCCCCAATCCCACGCCTCCTTAGGCCACACATGACTTTCATTGACATTTGCTTTTTCTTGTCCTTTTCAGATGTGGAACAGATCGAAGCTATTGCCAAGTTTGACTATGTAGGACGGTCACCCCGAGAGCTGTCCTTTAAGAAGGGGGCCTCGCTCCTCCTATACCACCGGGCCTCTGAAGACTGGTGGGAAGGCCGGCATAACGGAGTGGATGGACTCATCCCCCACCAGTACATTGTTGTACAAGATATGTGAGTAGGCTTGGGAACTACCTGGCCTGGTCCACGTGAGACAGGACTGAGATCATTCTTTCCTCCTTAACCTGCATTAGTCTGATTCTTACTGGGATGTCCCTAGTTCTTGATCTCCAGGATTCCATTCCCTAACTTACCCCTGATTGAGTAAGTTCATTTAGAACATTTACCTATTTCCAAGGACTGGGAGATCGTCTCCTTTAACATTGATATACTTCATAAGTATCCCAACAACTCTCTTGTTCTGGGTGTACAGACACAATGATTAATGTCCTTGGCCATATACTTCAGCCCATCCTTGACTCTTCCAAGGCCATTTCAAGCTGTAGATCCATGTTGTCACTCACATGCACAGAAAGTTCACATTGGCTCTGTCTTCTCAGAACTGGACAGGAAGAGGGTGTCAAGTGTCCCTTTTTATCTTTTTCTCCTAACCCTAGCATATACCCTATCAATAATAAGCCTTAAGGCTCACTACATTTGAACGTAGACATGCCAGGCATATTTAATGCTTATTTGTTGGAATTTAAAGAATGACAAAAATCCTCAGAAATATGTCTTGCGTGGCCCAGCCACTTCATTCATGCTCCCAGTGCTTACTATTAGGGAATCTTGGGGATCCTGTCCAAATGTAAATGTAACCCTGGAGAGGGGCCACATTAAGCCATTGCCAGCTGTTAATGCCTTAAATAAAGTTAATTTCCCAGTCTCCCTCCCAGTAAGGTCTGAAGGGACAAGACCCAGAACAGGTAAGTTTTGATGGGGGTGGTAGATGGTCTGAAGTCCAGGTACTCTACAGTGGTGTCTTCTGGGTAGCTAGCAGTCCTGGGGGAGGGCACCAGATACTTGGGAGATGCTGAAAAAGCAAGATTATTGAAAGGGAACGGGAGGCTCATTGAAGCCATACTTTGCTCCTGTGTATTTCAATTATCAAAATTCAGTAAGCACTCATTAGGTAATAATAAATTATGATAGTGATAATAATGATATCTTGCATTTATATAGTCTTGCATTTTAAAACTTACAAAGTGCTTTTCAAATACCTCATTTTATGCTCACCACAAACCTGGGAAATACGTGCTGCTGTTACTCTCATTTTGCAGATAAAGGGAATGAAGCAGATAGGGGTTAAATGCTTTCCCCAGGGCCATATGGCTAAGTATGTGTCGAGAATGTCTAAATAGGCAGGTCTGGAACATGTCTTCCTGACCACAGATCTTAAGCTCTATCCACTGTGCCGACATTTAAGACATAATATTAGGCACTGGAGACATTAAGATGAAAAACAGTATAGTCCTTGACTGCAAGGAATTTATCATCTAATGCAAGAGTTATAAGAGATAAGATTGATATCCAAATGAGCATAATACAAGGACAGGTCCTGGGTGGAAAGATAGGGCCTGGTGGCTTCCAGCTTCTTCCCTTCAGTATTCTAGGCCAGAAGCCATATCCCATATGATTATCCTACTCACCAGGCAGCACCCTGACTTTAGAGATCTGCTCAGTCCTGTCCTCTGTCTCCCCTTGCCATAATTCCTGTATCTTGTTGAGTTCTGGTTCTTCAGGGCATGCCCAAATATGGCAAACAAACTGGTGGAGTTCCTTTACTGGCAGGGAAACTGCTAAAGGCATTGTCAGTGGCCAAAGCAAAGGACAAAAGGAGTGGCAGATACCTGAGCTAGCTCAGGTCCAGCCGTGGGCAAGAAAGAAATCCGATTTCCCCTCAGGTGGGGGAGCAAGTTCTGGATAAGCAGGATTCAGGGATATCTTGGGGCAGCTCCATCTGCCCTTCCTGTTCATTGCCATTCTTGACTCCTGTCCATTGGTCTTCCCAGGGATGATGCGTTCTCAGACAGCCTGAGCCAGAAGGCTGACAGTGAAGCCAGCAGTGGGCCCCTGTTGGATGACAAGGCCTCTTCCAAGAATGACCTCCAGTCCCCCACAGAGCACATCACTGACTATGGATTTGGGGGAGCCATGGGCCGGTAGGGATGGGCTCTTGTTTTGCTATATCTTGTGCCTTCTTGCGCTTGAGGGAGGGAAGAGTTAGCGGGTGAGCACAAGTTCGGTGCTGGGCAGAGCTAGATGATGGTATGGGTGCAGCCTGTGTTAGCCAAAGTTGGTGTGGGAAACACCTGGCATAAAACTAATGGGGTGGGTAGTGGGGAGGAGGAAGGAGTTCAACAAGTTGGCAGCCTGGGACCTGGATTCAGATCCATCTTACAGCTCCTTCTTATCTGTCTCCTCCATTCTCTTTCCTATTTTCCTCTCTCTCTCTCTCTCTCTCTCTCTCTCTCTCTCTCTCTCTCTCACTCTTCTCCTCTCTCTCTCTCTCTCTCTCTCTCTCTCTCTCTCTCTCTCTCTCTCCCTCTCCTCTCCTCTCCTCTTCTCTCTTCTCCTCTCCTCTCCTTTCCTCTCCTCTCCCCCTCCCTGCCTTTATCTTCTCTCCCTTCTCTCTGTCTCTCCCCTCCCTTTCCCTCCTCTCCTTCCTTTTTTATTCTCTCTGTCTCTTTCTCTCTTCTCTTTTCCCATTTCTCTTTTTCCTTCCCACCATTGGCTCTTCTCTCCTTCCTTCTTCTTCTTTCCTCTCCTCACCCTCTCTTCCTTCTTCTCTACCTGTACCTCAGGCCTGCTGGGAGACACCCACAGGCATTGCTTAGCTTTAGCTAATGACCCTGAGGACTAAAGAATTCCTGACCATATCTAACACTCAGACCCCAATTTGCAACCTCCTTTCTCAAAACACTTAAACAGCATCCTCCTCCCCTTCCAGCCTGCCCTCTCTGCCTAACCAGCCTCTTCAAAGTCTTTTTGTGACCTTCACAGAATGCAATAGCTTACATTTGCAGAGTGCTTTCACATCCATTATCCAATCCAATACTCACAAGGCACGAGGCAGACAAGGATTATCTTCCTCTGGTAATTTGCCAAGGATCACACAACCGGTCAATAATATGGCCACTAGAACCCAAGTCCACCAATACTAAACCTAGAGACTTTTATTTTTACAGTAGTTTGCTATAGTCCAGTGTGACATTGAAATATAATGCAGAACTCCCCCCAAGAGGGGCCAAGTGATGGGCTTACCTTTCTCAGTCAGCTTCTTTCCTGTCCTTGGAACCATCCCTCCACCAAATTCATAAGTAAATAGACCCTCTCCCCCTGACCAGTGTTTAATGAGTCCTCCACGAGCACATCTCAGATTATTCAAAGGAACCTTGACACAATGTCCAGTTTACATGGACATCCTGTGCTCTGACAACAGCCTGGTACACAAATGCCCATTTGTCCAAGGTGAATGATGCCTCATTTTTGTTTCTGGGTACATTTTTGTGGGATAGTGAGTTAGCAGAAATATTCTGCTGGAGGGTTTGTTTCTGGTCCAATCAGATCTCACTGATGTAGATTTATTGGGAGAAGGCACATATGTCTGCATTTATTCCAAAGTCAGAATTGCAGAGCACTTTTTATAGAGATGAAGTTTGGCTTATTTAAAGCACGTGGCCATAACTAGCTGCCAACAAAGCATCAGCAATTTGAGGGTCTGCTGGTACTGCTTTAATGACTAAGGAAAAATTATTATTAGCCTGTTAATTGTAGATTGTTAACTAAATTTTTTAAAACAGATTTTCTTGGAAGTAGGTTAAACATTCCCCTTTTTGTAAGACAAACAATGCTGTTTATACACTTAGCAAATCTCCCGCCCCTCCTTTCTGTTTTTACAAATAGTATAAAAGGAAAACTAGGCTGATGCTTACTCAAATTATGAAAAATTGAATATCAAGGAAGTTTGAGTTAATGAAGTTTTGTTATGCTCACTTTAAAGCTCATGTAAAATTCCCATGGGTTAGTGAAGATGTTTGAAAGTTGTCTCCCCGTGACTCCCTGCCCCATGGCTCCTTTGCAGAGTACGGTTGAGATCAGATGGGGCTGCCATCCCCCGTCGCCGGAGTGGGGGTGATACACACAGCCCACCTCGGGGCCTGGGTCCAGGGATAGACACCCCACCTCGAGCAGCTGCCTGCCCCAGCAGCCCCCACAAAATCCCCCTCAACCGAGGCAGGATCGAGAGCCCAGAGAAGCGGAGGATGGCGACATTCGGAAGTGCTGGCAGCATCAACTATCCGGACAAGAAGGCCCTTTCCGATGGGCACCCACTGAGGTCGACCTGCGGCTCCACACGGCACAGCAGCCTCGGAGACCACAAATCTTTGGAGGCTGAAGCCCTGGCAGAAGTAAGGAGATAGCCACAGGGCGGTCCCCTAATAGGGCACTAGAGGGAGGGAACAAGTAAGAGCCTTTTGCCCCCCTCATCTAGGATGAGAAAGAGAATTGGCTTCTGCTGGGCCACTGGTCATGAATGTGGCTTCCCTTATTTTTTCATTCTGGTAGCTTTCTCTCTTGAGAGAGAACCCCCCAAATGTTCACTTTCCTGGGTTAAAGCGTTGGTGATTTCTATTAAAAATGCAAATCTTCTCTGGAAAGAGGAATCAGTGGACACCTTATCAACTATTGACACTGTACCTCTTGCTGATTAATAATAATAATTATAAATAATGATAGCTGGCATTTATATAGTACTTTAAGATGTGTAAAGTACTTTACATATTATCTCATTAGATCCTCACAACAAACCTGGGAAGTATGGTCTAATCATTATCCCCATTTTATAGATGAGGAAGCTGAAGCTGAGAGAGGTTCAGTGTGCAGGGTCAAACACCTAATAAATATCCAAGGCAGGATTTGAACTCTGATCTTCCAGACTCAGAGTTGTACCCACTGTGCCCACAGCTGCCTCTAAAATAATTACTGTTTTATCATTTGCTGGTTGAAAATGTTTGTGGGCTGATACATTTAAAAATAAGTATTCATAAAGATTAATGTTCCAATTATTTAATTAATTTAATTTAATAATTAATTCATTCCTAGTGAGGGAAATTAATGATTGATCAACAAGTATTTTAATACTTGTATTTTACAAATACAAGTATTTTAATACACACCTACTGTGTGCCAGACATTGTGCTGAGGTATAGGGATACAAATACAGAAATGAAGCCTTGGATGCCTTCAGAGGGCTAACATTCTTTGGGGGAGATAACACATATACATTTATAAAATACATACAGAATCATACAAGGTAATTTTAGGGGAAAGCATTCACTTTTGAGTAGGAGAACAGAAAAGGCTTCCTGTAAAAGGTGGTACTTACTTGAGCTTTGAAGATTTATCAGAAGCCAGGGCATCTAAGAGGCTAAGGTGAGGGAGGAGTGAGTGTGTTCCAGGCACCAAGAACAAGCTATTGGGAGATGGAGTGTGGTGTGGGAGGAATGTCCAGAAGGCTGTTAAAGAAGCTTCCTCTTCTTTAACGTGTGCTATTTCCCGAGCACGCTCTTCTCAACAAGCCTGCAAAGTAGATGGTGAAGGGATTTTTCTCCCCACTTTATGAACAGGGAAAACAGAGACTGAGAGGTGAGGTTACATGTGTGAGGTGACACTGACAGGAAAAACCAGGAATGAAGCTCACATCCAGCATTCTTCCCGATGTGCCATATCTCTTTTCCCACTTTAGGAAAGAGGAGGTGGCATAATAGAGTGTTGGACTTGGTATCGGAAAGATCTGGGTTTGAATCCTGCTTTTGACACTTAGTGTTATCGTGGGCAAGTCACTTGGCCCCGCCCCCCTTCCCCTACCAACTCTCCAAGCCTAGTAGCTCAAGTGTATTTGTGGAAGGAGCCTCCATGCTAGAAGTTCCTTACACTGAAAAGATAATAGGTCTGTACCCAAAACAAACAGATGGTGATCCCTTCCTCACAGGTCATTGTGACTCAAAGAAGATGGCATGCTTTTCAAACTTTAAAGTGCTCTTTTTATTAGATACATATTTATTATTAGATATCTATTTATTAGATATATTAATAGTTCTTATTATTAGAGACTCAAAAATTTCATAGACCCATAGAATGTTAGAGCTGAGCAAGACTTTTCAGATTTTCACCTAGTCCCCTCATTTTACAGATGAGGAAACTGAGGCCCATAGAGAGGATTATCAGTTGCCCAAGTTCCCACCGACAGGCACTGACAGCAAGTACGAGAAGTCATAGCTTGACTCAAGATCTAGATGTCATAGTGTATGAGAGCTTTGTTGCAGCATGGCGCTGTTGTCTGGGCTACCATTATTAATGCCTTATCCTGCAGTGTGAAAGAAAACAGTAACTAAGTATCCATCTGATTCCTCATGCATTTTTTTTTTTTTTGCAACTTGGTGAATTAGTGGAGAAGGTGGAGGGGGTGGTGGCTACAGTCATTTCTCAATGAGAGTGTAATTGTGAAGGGAAGCCAAGACATGAACAGTCAAGAACAATTTCTCCCTACTGTAAAAATAATAATAATAATAATACACCCTACCATTGACTTGACTTTGGAACAGGCTTTTACATTTCTTTTTGACTGTGGTAAGCATAGCTGGTATTCTGAGAACTTGGAACACTTCAAACTAAATCATGAAGCTCTAATGTAAAGTCCCGCTGTAGGATATGGAGAGCTGTTGGCTTACCCATCTACTATATTCCTCTCCCCACTTCCTCCGTGCATCATCATTCTGGGAAAAGACAGCATCACCTCTCAGACCAATGCATGGCACAAGCTTCAGCCAAGCTGCTCTTTCTCTTAAGCTTTCTGTCTTTCTGGCTCATATCTTCCTTGGGGGAGAGTAAAGGAGGTAATGAAATGTTTGGGTTTTTTGTTTTTTTAGTTTTTTCTCTCAGCCAGCCTACTGGCCTAAAATAAGCAAAGGAAACCGCGGTGTCAACAGATGAATTTACTAAGCAGAATGCATAACGAGGTCAAAAAAATGTTGAAAGCAAGATTTATCACAGATAAGCTGAAAATCAGACAGGAACATGGCTGTCCTAAATGGCCGTCTACTGAGTCAGTCAGTGAGCATTTATTAAGAACCCTAGGCACTGTGCTAGGCATCAGGGATACAAAGAAAGGCAAGAGACGGTCCCTCCCCTCAGGGAGCTCACAGTCTAATGGTGGAGACAACATGCAAGCAACTATATACGAAGATAGATTGTATTACATATGTATAACTGTGTACATAGTATAGATTGGGAAAAATCAACAGAGGGAATGCTCTAGAATTGAGGGGAGGGCATCTTGTAGAAGATAGAATTTTAGCTGGGACTTGATGAAAATCAAGGCATCCAGGAGATGGGGATAAGGAGGGAGAGAATTCCATGCATGGGGGGCAGCCAGTGAATGTACCAGAAACCAAGAGATGGAGGGTCTTGTTCATGGAGTAGAAAAGAGGCTGGTGTCACTGGATTGAAGAGTACGTGGTGGAGTAATGGACATGAAGACAGGAAGGCAGGAAGGGGTTAGGTTATGAAGGGCTGGAAACACCACATCGAGGATCTTATATTTGATCCTGAAAGCAGTAGGGGACCCTTGGAGTTTATTGAGTAGAGGGCAGGGAGTGGTTAAGATCAGACTTGTACTTTAAAGGAAGATCAGTTTAAGAGTTGAGTTAAGGATGGAATGGAGTCAGGAGAGATGTGGCAGGCAGACCCACCAGAAGGGTACTTTACAGTACTCTAGATGTAAGGTAATGAGGGTCTACACCAGGCTGGTGGCAGAGCCAGAGGACAGAAGGGAGTACACTCAGGAGATGTTATAAAGGTAGAATCGACAGGGCTGGTCAACAGATTGGATTTGAGGGGTGGGAGAGAATGAGGAGTCAAAGGTGATTCCAAGGGTGGGAACCTGTGTGACTGAGAGGATAGAAGTAGGGAAATTAGGAAGTGAAGAGACCTGGGGGGAAAGAAAATGAGTTTAGTTCTGAACATGTTGAGTTTAAGGTGTCTATGGGGCATGCAGTTCAAGATATCTACTGGGCAGTTGAAGATACAATACTAGAGGTAAGGAGAAAGATCAAGGCTAGGAAAGTTGATTTGATGAGAGCTAATGAAATCACCAAGCAAAATATTATAGAAGATGAGGAGAAGAGGGCCCATGACAACCTTGGGGGATGTACAGGGTTAGTGGGCATGTCTTGGGTGAAGATCCAGCAAAGAAGAATGAGAAGGAGCAGTCTGATCGGTAGGAGAAGAAAGAAGTATCATGAAAATCTAGAGAGAAGAGAGTATCAAAGAGAAGGAGGTGATTTATGTTCAAGGCTGCAGAGTGGTCAAGAAAGATAAGGATTGGGAGAGGACCATTAGATTGGGTAGTTAAGAGATCCTTGGTAAGTTTGGAGGGAAGTTTCAGTTGGATGGTGAGGTCAGGACTCAGAGAGTAGATAGCATGAGGAAAAGAGGTGGAGCTATGGATTGTAGACAGCCTTCTCAAAGAGTTGAGCCAGAAAATGGAGGAAGGATGTAGGGTGATAATTACTGGGGATAGATGGATCAAGTGAGAGTTTTTTGAGATAGAAGAGACATAGTCTTGTTTGTAGGCAGTAGGGAAACCTACAGTAGACATGGAGAGATTGAAGATTAGTGAGAGAGTAAAGACAGGATGGAACGTAATCACTTCTTTATAAAGAGGGGCTTGCCCTGGCATGGACAAGGGCCACCCCTTCATGTGAGACAAGGATAAAGGAGGAGAAAGGCAGAAGGCATCTGAGTGATGTGAGATGAGGAGAAAGGGAGGTGATAACTACATTTCTCCCAAGGTTTTTGCCTTTTATTAAAATGTAGTTTTTTTTTTTTTAAAGAAGGAATAACATTGAGTCTTTGTCAACTTTCAACATTTTAGTTCCAGTTAATTTGTTAAATTAGCACTAGTCATCTAGCAAGGCACTGAAAACATGGGACACAAGACAGGTAAGTTTTGTTTCAGACAACTGGGTGAGGAAGGTTTGGAGGTTGGAGCTTTTCATGGGGAGGGAAAGCCTTGGTGTCCCATGATGGGATTGTGGGCAGTCAGAGGAAACCATTCCAACAGATGGCATCTGGATATTGGGTCGAGGATGAGTGAAATTAAAAAAAAAAAAGAAACAAGATATAGAAAGGAGAATGGAGGGATTTTACCACTGAAAACATACTTTACTTCCAAAAAACTTTTCTTAGCTAAGATTATTGAGAGTCAGAGAATTATGTAATCTCAGATTTGAAAGGGATATCAGAGATCATCTAGTAAACAGTCAAACAAGTATTTCTTAAGCACTTAGAATATGCTAAGTGCTGGAAATACGAACGGAAGGAAAAAGATAGACCTTGCCCTCCAGAAGCTTACATTCTAACAGGGAAAGATAATATATAAAAGGGAACTGAAAAGATGTGAGGGGAAAAAGAGGTACTGGGGCAGCAATATGGTGGAGAAAGTTCAGCTAGTCAGGAGTGGGACCTAGAGAGGGATGAAGACATGACTGGCCTGAGAGTTTTCCCTAGAATGGAGGTTCTGAGAAGAAACATTCAGACAGGGGATGGGGCTTCAAGAGCAGAGAGTACTTCTCTTAGAAGTCCAAGCTCCAGGAAACTAAATGTTTAGTTGAGGTCCCAGCAATAGTTATTTAATCAAGACTGGAAATGATGACCTAGAAATATCTGAAGGGTTGTCACTTGCACATGTCCTGTTGGTACTCTGGTCAATACTCTTGGATGTTCAAGTTTTAGGGAAGATGCAGACCTGCATTGGTAAAGGGAGTTTCTTCTCTTGGGAGTTCTCTATGCCAATTAAATTCTTGGATCAGTCCCTAATACTATTGTGTCATATGAAGAGTTGACGTTTTGAGTGGTTCCAGAGGGCAGGACTAGGAGGGGTTGTAGAGAGGCAGATTTTGACTCAATATACTTGATGATAACCAAAGGTGTCCCACAGTGGAAAGGTGCTGCCTTGCCCTAAGGAATTAAGTTCTGTATCCCCAGAGGTCATAGGATCATAAATGCCAAGCTGGAAGGGACCTTACAGATGCTCAAACCAAGACTGGAAGACCCCTGGCCAGTTATGATGCAGAGGAGTCTCATGCTTCAAGACTGTTGATTTTAGACTGACTCCAAAGTCCCTTCCAATGCTAGGAGTCAGAGACCCTAGGAACCTAAGGTGTAGGCCTGGATAAGAGGGCTTGGGTCTCTGAAACTGTAACCTTATAATAGGAATCATCTCTTAGGTTTGTCTAGAGTAGACCTTTTAAGTTTTCACAATGCTTTGATCCACAGAGTAGCCTTATAAGGAAGGTAGTGGGGAGGGGGGAGGAGAGGAGAGGAAGATTATTCTCCCTATTTTACATATGAAAAAATCTGAGGCCCAAAGAGGTTAGGTCACCTGTCCAGGGCCACACAGCTTGGTCAGTGGCAGGACAAGAACTTGGGACTCCTGCCACCTCTTTCAGAGTTGGGGATACTGATGGGTTTGCTTTCTTTCCTCCTTGTAGGACATCGAGAAGACCATGAGCACAGCCCTCCATGAACTTCGAGAACTTGAAAGGCAAAACACGGTGAAGCAGGCTCCAGATGTGGTCCTGGACACTCTAGAGCCCATGAAGAACCCACCTCTGGGCTCCATCAGCTCAGAACCCGCCAGCCCCCTGCACACTATCGTCATCCGAGACCCAGATGCCGCCATGCGCCGCAGCAGCAGCTCCACCACGGAAATGATGACGACATTCAAACCCGCACTGTCTGCCCGGCTGGCAGGTGCCCAGCTCCGTCCCCCACCCATGCGGCCCATTCGCCCTGTCGTCCAGCACCGATCCAGCAGCAGCAGCAGCTCAGGGATGGGCAGCCCGGCGGTGACCCCCACTGAAAAGATGTTCCCCAACAGCTCCTCAGACAAGTCAGGGACCATGTAGTGCCCGAACCCGATGGCCTCACATGAAGGAAATGGAGCCGTTGCCATTGGCAGCCACTTCTTTCGAAGGCAAACCCCAGGGTGGGGATGTCTTTGGTATCAGGAGAAGAAAAGTGGTCCAAAGACAACTTACCCAAGAAAGATGTGTGGAGCATTGGGTTTATGGTATTGGTTGCCATCTGTATTTATCTATTTGCAGAAACGGATAGACATAGAGTGTGTGTATATATGCATAGGGATATGTACATACACCGAAGTAATCTGAACAGAAGCTTTTCATAAGATTTCAGCAAAGTGTAAAAAGGCTTATTCCGCTTATTGTCACTGGAAATTATTCTATATATATATAGATATGTACGTATGTGTCTGTGGGTGTGTATATATATACATATTTATGCATCTATATACATATACTATATATGTAAACACACATACCAAGTGTATAAAGTATCATGTTCCTTTTTATGAAAATTAGATTTACCTCAGACCTGTGCCACTAAACATCTCCCGTAGAGTGGTTTGGTTGGATTTGTGGGGCTTCTCTGGGAGATTTTTGGGGCACATAGCAACTGTGCATGAAGCAATAGAGCTCTGACCTTTGGAGATTTCCCTCCCATGTAAATGGGTATCTCAAGAGACTGTGGTGTGACTTCTATAACCGTCTACTCAGAAGGAGACAGTAACACCACTGGCAAACAGGCCTTCCTCAATAACTGGGGAACGCTTCATGTCAAGCCTTGAAAGACTCCTGGTAACCTACAAGAGGTATGAGGGTCAACTGTCTGCCATTAAGGTATACTTAAAATGGATGACAAGAACCTATCACCCCATCCCACCCCCAACCACCAAACCTTTGTATTTGTGTGTAGAAAAAGGGGATTATAAATACCTAAGCCGAAACGTAGCACAGTGTTGTGTGTGTTTAAAAAAAGAGAGAGAATACAGTGGTGTTGAATACTTCCAGACCCAACAGAGCAGTAGTAATAAACCGATAGATATAACTATAGTGGTTTAACTTAGACTGTTTGGGAAATCCTTAATTTGCCTTTTTCTCTTTTTTACTAATTATCACCGTGTCAAATTGGGACTAAACAGGCAAGGAGGCTTTGGTTTCCATTGGTTTATTTCAAGTTGCACAGTCATTCCCGAGAGTCTAACTTGGGTTGGGGTCCTCCCTCTTGCATGAAACGCATGAGCCATATTTGACCAGATCAGACAGGAGCCAGTCTGATGGGGTAAGAGTTTGCACTTTCTGTACTGTATAATACAGCTGGTGGACTTTATGCAAATGAAATTGCTTTCTGTTTCCTCCCTTTGGGGAAGGGAAAACGTGCTGATGGAGCTGGGATGCATGATTTCTTAATGTATGACGATCGAGTCTTCACTCTCCTGACTGGGTTCAGGACCCTCTGTGTTTCTCTTAGTTCGTTTTATTTTCTCTTCTAGCCTCTTGAATCAGTTTCCCCAGGGATGTGCCAAAAACCACAGGGTATTGGAGCCCAGGTAAACCCAGTTTGAATCTGAGCCCTCCTACTTAGACCTTGAATATCCATCCAGGAAAACCCTCTGCTCACCTTGTCCAGCTCTTCCTACATCCTGAGGCCTCTGGGTGTTTATTTCCATAGCAGTGCTGATGAGTAAGGGAAGTTCTGTTCTGACATGAACTGAGCAGTACCCTTGGAAACCTTCCGCTGGTATCAGAGGGGTGGATGGTGGTGGAATTTTCTTGCCAGCCTATCAAGGAGCCAGTTGTCATCATGCATCAATAATAACATATGTTACTCACAGGGCTCACTGGATTCATCAGAGGGAGCTTTTGCCTCCGTCCTTCTGGCCTCCCAGGAACATCTCTTTCAAGGATCCCTGGAAATATTCCATTAGTGATTCATTCCTTTAGCTGAAGCATTGACCTGGGCCTTTTGGAAAATATAACAGTATCCCCTCCCCACATGAAGCATGTCATTTATTAAGTCCTCAGGTCTTAGTGTTAATGAATGGGATGTTTTCCTGTCTGATAGCAAGAGCCAGGGTGCATGAAGATATCGGGTGCCTGGAGAGGGAAAGGGTTCTGAAGACTGTAGAAAGGGGAGAAGTGGGTACATAGAGAGGGGAACCAAAGACAAGTTTCACGCCATCACTTTTCTGTCTACGGCCAGTCTTGGTTTAGTGAATTGGAAATCTTAAGTATAAAAGGAGGCCCAAGACCACCTGACTTAATCCCCTGCTGGACCATCGTTGCCATTTTTGAGACTGGGTAATGGAGTTACAGAGAAGTGACCTTGTCCAAGGTCCCGCAGGCGCCAAGCAGCAGAGCCAGGGCTAAAAACTTAGGTCACTTACCTCCTAATGCAGTGCTCTGTCCACTATAATCCGTGGAATAAGTACCCTACTGGTCACTTAAAAAAAAAAAACTTCCTATAAAAGAGAATTACCCATTTATAAAAAAAGATACATAGACTGGTCCGTTTTGGTCACTTATTTGCAAGTCTGTTGTATCATCTTCTAGGGGCTAAAGACTTCTCATGTGCCCAAGAGCCACTGAATCTAAATTCAGTCCTCCTGCCATTTTGGCTGAGTGATCATACCATCAAGATAGCCAGTTGTAAAATGAAAAATTCTCCCAATCAACTGAGATGATTTTTTTCCTCTCTCCAAATTTTAAATGGTCTTGGGCTGTGTTGTAGATAAAGCTTTAGTCATTTTCTTTTCAGCACCCCATTTTCTCCCTATGGAATTATTTCTTTCTCCCTCAGGAAAAGTCTCCCACCTGGGTAGAAGTACCATAGCTACATTGCCCCAGGGTGAATGCTGACCTGCTGGGCAGAAGCAAATGGAAGACAAATTCCACATAATTTTTTGCTCTCACTGTTTCTCTCAACAGCCAGGACCCATGCATGCCTCACAACGCGTATCCTCCTGACCCTTGCCTGTTCTAGTCTGATCGATATTGTTGTATTTGTTGAAATGCTAGAAAAGTGACTATTGAAATGTAAACTGTATAAAAAAAGGCTAAACATTAATGGTAGCCAGTGCCACTGACCAAATCTTTGCACTTAGTAGATAGATCAATATAAAAACAAAACACCCCTCTCCCCCACAAACCTAATCTTTCACTGTACAGTGTGTGTGTGGGGGAAATGTAGTCATTAGTTAAATAGTCCTCGGTATAATCAATTTTAAAAGGGGAAGTGGTGTTTACACACTTGTTCATAAGCATTGTTGAAAACTGTGATGATCTCAATTAGTTCTCTGGCATTCTGGAGTTTTTTGTTCTGTTCGTTTCACCTTAGTTGAACTCTTGAGGCCAAAGCCTTTTTGTCTTTCTGGGGTTGGTGGGGGGGCAGGTGCTCAGTCTGTTCTAAAGATGAACCAGTGAGACATTCATTTAAAACTGACCAAAGACATGATTTCTGGTTCAGTTTCCCATGTTGTCCTGGAGAGAGGACCACCATTTGCCAATCTTTCTCGGGGACTTGAGATCAAACCCTGCTTCCCACCCTGACCCCTTCTTTTTTCTTTTTTTTTCTTTTCCTCTTTAGTAACTGTGGGTCTCTATGAAATTCTTGCCTTTTCTTGTTTTCAGTGCGAATGTTTTCTCACCTTTAAGCGCCTTTAGAAAATCCCAGAACACAAAATTGGCATGAATCCTGAGCATGGGAAGTGAATGCCGCCTGATTTTTTCCTTTCATACCATTGGGCTAAATTCCCAAGGGAGGAGGGCACCTTTTAATTAAGAAATGGAGCAGTAGGAGGTGGGGAAAAAGATGAGCCACTTTTCTGATATCACGGTATATAAGATGCTAAACTATAAAAGAGGTCAACCAACATGGCAAAGGACTTTGAATCCTTGCCATAGGAGAATTGGCTGAAGGAACTAGAGATTAAACATACTGGAGAAGAGAAAGTGTGGAGTGGGGGTGGGGAGGGGGAAAGGGAAAGACATATGATATCTGTTTTAAAGTATTTGAGGGCAGTCATGTGGAGTTTCTGCCTCACAGAGCAGAACTGGGAACATTGGGTAGAAATGGCAAAAAAGCAAAATCCTAAAAGCAAAAACTTGGAACAACGAGAGTTGCCCCAAACCTGAATGGGTCACCTCCATAGGATGCCAGCCTCCCTTGGAGATCTTTCAGCAAAGACTGTTGGAGCGCCCGTAGGACAAATGACAGAGGAAATTCTTTTTCAGCTCGGGGTTGGCCTCTGTGGCTCTGAGGTCCCTTCCCACTTTAAAAAACTGGATTCTTTGATAGCAAGTGAGGGGATAACTTGACAAATAAGTATGAAACATTTTTTTCTCGTAATACATACTCTAAAGGGGAACGTGGGCTACCAGAAGGACCCTAACTGGGACTTTGCTAGTTGATATACTTGGACTGGCTGCAAGGCTGGTTTTGTTGGGTTTTCTCATTCTTCTAAGCATGAATGTGGAGGCCTTCCTACTACTTGGTGGTATGTTGGCACTTACAGTGCAGAATCCGGCCAAAGGACAGACCCCAAGGACAAACGTCACAGTCTCCCCCTTCCCCACAGGCTTTTTCTTCCTGATTTTTTTTACTTATTTGCCTTTTTCCCCCACAAGGAATAACAATAACTATGATAATGATAACTCATTTACTTAGCACTTTAAGGTTCATAAAGCGCTTCCCTCATAACAACCCTTTGGGTAGATGGTATTTTTCTCTCTCTTTTGCAGATGAGGAGGCCTCTGTTTAGAATGGGGGGGTATTAAGTGTCAGAGTTCATGCCTCCCAGGCCAAGGCTCCTTCTGCTCTCTCAGGTTGCCTCACAATTAACCATTGAGAAGCCCAGAAGGGCCCCAGACCTTAAAAGGGTAGCGTGGATGGAGGAAAGGGAAGGGAGAGACTGCAAGGAATAGGAGGAGGGGTTGTTGATGCTTTGATTTTCTGCTGTGCAGAGCAAATTCAGACATCGTAAGCCTGGGTTCAAAATTCAGACATCTGTTTCTCCTGGGTTGTTTGGAATTTTCCATCTTCAGGGCAACTGGAATTCCCATGTATGCCAGGGCTTCACCCAGGTGGAGGGCAGGGGGCAGGGAGGAGTGGCCTTCCTATCACATCTGGGACTTGCTGGGCTCCCCTCTTCCAGGCTGCCAGAGGTCACTTTTTCCAGAAGTAGGCAGCCCATCCTCTGGTGCTGGGTTGGCAGCTCTTGCCTGCTCCCCTCCCCACATCAGCTGCTTCCTCTTTCCCTTTGAACTCTCCTGTGCCAGCCACCTCCAATGTGACTGTTCTCTGTAACCAGAACATTAGTGTACTTTTCCTTTCCTAGACAGAAAGTGTATCCTGGATAGAGACTTTTGTACATTTTGAACTCAATTATTATCTCCTAGCAGTGTAACAGTTTACATGGTTTGGCAGTAGAGACAATTCTGATCACTTTCCAGTGGCTGGCATTTCTCGTCTTCCCCTCTATCCCTTTGCCTCTTCCCACCCCCACCCCAATATTACTGTATACAAACCAATCTAAGTAACCCGGGGAAACTGTGCCCTCCCCACCCCACTTTGATGACCATCATTGTTCCTCTGGATATTGTTTCTGTATGGTACAACCAAATGTCCTTCACTTAGACTGTCTGTTTGGATCCTCTGTCCCTTCCACACACTCTTGGTGCCCTGTAGACCAAGCCGCTGGTTTGACGTGGAGCTGTCCTGTGAAATAAAACAGCGTAACTTTCTCAAACTGGCTGCTGATGCTTTCTGCAATTGCCCGAACAGGCATTTGCTTGGGGTGGTGGGCTGCCTGGAGGTGATGCTCTCCTCCTCACTCACTGTGCTTTGCTTCCTGGGGGAGGAGGAAGGGAAGGGGCTGGAAGGAGATTGGGAGATGCTATTGCTGTCACTGGCTTTGGCCTCCAGTAGCATTGCTTAATCAACCAATACTCAGACAGGCATTTATTAATGGCCTACCATGTATCAGACAGCTTGCTAAGGGCTAGAGATACAAAGACAAAAGTCAGATAACCCTTTTCCTTCAGGGGAGCACTCACTTTTACCATGGGATCACTAGGGAGTAAATATGCAAGACCCATGCAAAACAAGAGCACCATTGTTTTAGGGACAGTTTGTGGGGGGTCAGGAAAGGCCTTTTGAGGGAAGGGGCTCTTGAACTGAGCCAAGAGGGGTAGGGATCTGGGGTTTCCTAGAGGAAGTGAGAAAGGAGAGCATTCCAAGCATGGGAGGAAACACCTGTGCAAAGTGGCTTAGAGAGACTGAAATAAAGACCCTGGAATGGGCATTTTCTAACATGAATCAAATCACATGATGTGGTGGGAGGGAGAAACATAATCAGAAATCTGTGTGTGTGTGTGTGTGTGTGTGTGTGTGTTTATAGGCCACATGATTACAATCATCAATTTGATTCAATTAAAAGAGTTAAGAGCCGGCATGTGCAAGGTACCATATATACTAGGTGATGGGGATATGAAAAAATGAATTGGTCCCTGCCCTCAGGAAGCTTATTTTTCTACCAGGAAGTTACAACCTATACATAAATCAGTAAATGAAAAATACATACAAAGTAAGACAATACAATAAAAAGTAATTTCGGGAGGCAAAGAAATGGCCCAGAAGGGGGAGATCTAATATCCTCTCTAAGTGGAGAGTTCTTAAAGTGAGACAATACAATAATAGGCAGGAGAAGGCGATAGGAGTCAAACTGTGAAGAGTTTTAAATGCGGACTGAGGATTTTGTATCCTATCTTTGTGGCAACAGGGAGTTATTGAAGTTTTTGAGTGGGAAGGGGATGATGTCAGATCTGTGTTTTGGGAATATCAGTTTGACATTCACATGAGAATCATTATCAATATCAATCATGAATTTATCCAAGCCCCCAGCATGACACCTACCATCATAAAATGCTAGTGGCCAGCAAGTAGTTTTGAGGGGGCATCAGGGATGTATATAGGCTGGCTAGGGGGGTTAGCAGTCAAAATTACAGTTAAGCCTCCTATTCAACTTCCAGGCTACTCAGGAGGTAACAGCATCCTGGCAAAGACCAAAGAAGTGGAATCTGGGGGGGAGAAACAACACAACATTGTTCCTGAATTTATGTACGGTCACAGACCAACACATTTTGTGAGTATAGAGAGTCCCGGGTTTATGTGTTGTGATCACTGTCTTTTCCTTTTCATAAATGGTTTTTAAGCTGTTGCCAGCAGAGAGGATCCAATGGGGAATCCAGAAGGAAATGGAGACGCCATTAAATCCAATGCTCTCATTTTATGATGATGCCCAGAGGTATTTAGGCTAAATACAGAGGAAAGAGACAGAAAGAGCAAGACTAGTTGACTTGACCAAGGTCACATAGAAAACAAATAGTAGACTCAGATCTTTTAAACCACCATGTTTTCCCCGTAACAGTACCTCCCTGCAGAATGACTTCTGGGAGCTATTCTATTCACCGTACTCTCAAGGCTGACCAAACTCAATGGATTTAGCCTATGACTGGGTTGACCCAGAATTCCTATAGCATGGAGTAGATTCTAGGATCATAAACTGAGAACTGGGAAGGACTATAGAGATTTCCAAGGTCATAACTGTAGTAAAGTTGGGTAGTGAGTCAATGACCTCTGACTCTAAATCCAGTGCACTTTCTGCAACAGGACCTCCACTGGGATGCTATTTGGTCAAGGATCACCTTGGCTTCTAGTCAGGACCTTGGGCAAGTTCTGATCTGCAGTAGGGAGAGGCCCTCATGCCAGTGAAATCATTGGTCCTTTTAATATTGAGGGGAAAAAAATGAGGCAGTGTGGCTAAATGGATAGAGAGAGCCTGTGTTGGGAGTAAGGAGGAAGACTTGGACTCATGGTCAAGTCAAATTCATCTCTCCATATCTCCATCCCAGGAAATTTTCCAAAACTTTAAGTTTTAGAGTGACTGCCAGACCACCTAGATTGGGGTTCTTCCTAAGACTTCCCTACTAGTGAAATCATGGGTTGGACCAAAAAAAAAAATTAGACTTGTCAAGATTAGGCTTTGGACATTTTTACCCAGGTTGACTTGTCCAGGGTTACACAGGTAATAAGTAACAGAGCCAGGTGTTGTGATTTAAAAGCCTCCATGCTCTTTCCATAACTTTCCAACCTTGCCAGATGTATACTGGAAGCTCTTCCATGAGCCCATAATTCCTTCCAGCTCTAAATCTCAAGTATGACCCAAAGAAATGGTAGAAAACTGTTTTGAGATGAAAAGTGCCTGGTGCCTTTAATATTAGTTGTAAGAAATCAGCATTATCCCTTCTGCAAAAGTCCTTCTCTGGTGTTTCATCACAACATGGAGGTGACCTGGGATATCAAAGTCTGTGCCAGCAGAACAAGACACCCTGGCAGATTCTGCCAAGCTGAAAAAGTCCTTGAATGTGAGCCAGAGACATGTAGTCTAGCATCAGGAGATTAGCTCATCTTCTTGCCTTTTAATCTAGAACAGGGCTTCTTATCTGAGTCTGTGAACTTGGTTTTAAAAAATACTTTTGGTAACTGTATTTCAACATAATTAGTATCCTTTGTAATTCAATATGTATTTTATTTTATGCATTTATTCCGAGAAGGGATTTATCATAGGCTTCAGTAGACTGTTAAAGGGATTCATGGCACACAGAAAAAGGTTAAGAATCTCTGATTTATGGGGAAGTTCAAGGGTATTCTTATTATCACAGCACATTGACTCACTTGGTCAAGATTACACCATGAATGAGCGGCAGGGACAGGATGAAAGCCCATTACCTCACTCATACCCCAATGTGCTTTCCTCTGAGCCAAGCTGCTTTACACTTTTGGGGAGAAAACTCAAGTCATCAAGGACTAGCTTTTTTTTAAAAACAAATAAAAATATGTCATCTAGAAAAGAATGCAGTGTACAAACATTTGTAGAATGATAGAATATGGAGAGGACCATAGGGATTATCTAAATCTAAGCACTTCATTCTACTGTAAACCAGCTGACAAGCATTTGTTAGACACTTACCTCTCAGCTGGCACTGGACTAAATGCTGGAGATAACAAAGAAAGGCAAAAAACAGCCCCTGCCCTCAAGGAGCTTACTTTTGAGTAGGGGAGATCACATGTAAATTACTAGCTAGATTAAAAGGATGCACAGAGTAGGTGAAAGTAATTTGAAAGGGGGAAGTAGCAGAGCTGGGGAGACTGGGAGAGGCCTTCTGCAGAAGGGGAGATTTTATAGCCTGGCATTTACCTTTCCAACCTCATTTCTCATTACTCCTCTGCTAGAGCAGCTGCTAGAACAGCTGCTAGAACATATCTGGAGTGCATGAAAACACTCCAACAAAACTAGGGGCAGCAAGCTGGTATAAAGGATAGAGCACTGGCCCTGGAGTCAGTAGGACCTAAGTTCAAATCTAGTCTCAGACACTTATTAGCTGTGTGACCCTGGGCAAGTTACTTAACCCCAATCACCTGAGAGAGAGAGAGAGAGAGAGAGAGAGAGAGAGAGAGAGAGCGAGAGAGAGAGAGAGAGGACCTAGGCTATTAATTGAGGTGTCCTGCATTGTCCCTGCTACTTTCTTGTGCCTATATGGTGCTTCCACTTTTTCTTTTGTCATTCAGAATTCTTCCTCTTCCCTCAAGGCACTACTCCAATCCCATTTTACTCACAAATCCTCCTGGTAAAAGTGGTCACCCCTTTCTCAAAGTTTTCTACATTTTTCCTTTGCCTTTTTCATATCCCGTCTACCCTGTATGGAATGTACTTGTGTACTTGTCTTCTCCTGCCCCTGGGATCATGGGATCATCTTAGAGTTGTAAGAAACCTTGGAGGTCATTTAATCCAACCGTTCTCATTTTACAGATGAGGAAACTGAGATTCAGAGGTCAAATGATTTTGGTGACGACACACAGGTAGAAAGTGGAAGGTCCAGTATTCAAACTCATATCATAGATTCTAGATTTAAGAGACATTAGAGATGATTGAGGACAACTTCATTTTACAGATGAGGAAACTGAGACCATGACACTATAGATTGACATCATCTAATCTCAACTGGGTTGTCACGTTGCATGACAACCTTTTCATCTTTCCTTATTGGCTCTCTCAGACATACTTCAAAATGAGAATTTCTCTTAGATCTAAAACATATTCTTCCTGACATTCTCTCAATAGATGATCTCCTCATCTTTCAGTTAACTGAAAAAATTTAGAACATCTGTTATGAGCTCCCTCATCTCCCCAACCTTCCACCTCAGAATCCTTCTATACACCACCCCCCATTCTCTCTTCTTCAGTCTCTAAAAGGACAGTCCTTCCCCTTAACAAAAGCCCTTCCCCTTCCATTTTAGGGGGCTTGCTTTTTCCATCTCTTTCTGTCTCTGTCTCTCTGTCTCTGTGTCTCTGTCTGTCTCTGTCTTTTTTCTCTATCTCTCTCCATTTTAGGGGGCTTGCTTTTTCCATCTCTTTCTGTCTGTCTGTGTCTCTCTCTGTCTCTGTCTCTGTCTTTCTCTCTGTCTCTCTCCATTTTAGGGAGCTTGCTTTTTTCCTCTCTCTGTCTCTGTATGTCTCACTGTCTCTCTCTCTCTCTGTCTCTCTCCCCCTGATCATCACTCTATGGATTCTTTTCCTACTGCCTGTAAGCATACCCAGATTTCCTTATCCTTAAAAACAAACAAAGCAAAAATCAAAACCTTTCACTAGTTCTTTAGTCCTTTCAAGCTATGTCCAATGGCTCTCCTTCCTTTCACTGCTAAACTAGAGCTATTTTTGTTGTTTCCAGTTTTTAGCTACTCATTCATTCCTCAATCCCTTTCAATTTAGCTCCTAACCCCACCACTCTACTGAAATTGCTCTTTGAAAAGTTACTGTAGCTCTCAACTGCTGACTTTGATGGTGTTTTCTTAGCCTTCATCTTTTTTTATCTCTTCAGGAGTTTTGAATATTGTCAACCAACCCCTTTCCTGGATATTGTCTCCATTAATAGCTTCTGTGACATTACTTTCTCCTAAGTCTTTCCCTACATCCTTGGGAACTGAAAATTTCTAGCATGAAAACTTCCAGTCATAGAAGACTTGATTATTGAGAATAAGTGCCAGACGGGAGAAGAGGGAACATCTAGAGAGGAGGTAATTTATTATAAGAAAGGGCTGGTCCTGAAAACCAGGGAGATTCTCCGGATTCTCATACCTGGAGTATCCGTGACTCTTCTTACCTTCCCCATCCATAGATTTGTTGCTAAGTCTCTGCAATTCTACCTTGGGACCATGTCTTGTCTCCTCTTTACTCACAGATACAAATCAATCCAATTCAACCAACATTTATTATGTATAACAGTAGTATTTATTTAGCCCTTTGATGTTTGCAGAGAGATCTACAAATGTAATCTCATTTGATCCTCACAACAATCTCAGAGGATGGTGCTAAAATTGTCCCCATTTTGCAGATGAGGAAATGAAGGCACTGAGGTTAAGTTGCAGGGACATACAACTAGTAAGTGTCAGAGTCTGGATTCGAATTCAGGTGTTCCTGACTCCAGGTGCTCCTGACTCCAGGTGCATCCCTCTATCCATCCACAGTACCACCTAGCTGCCTCTTATTACCCCTTTAGCAGGGACTTATACATCCTGAGAACATTCTTCCAGAGGGGTTAAAAATATTCAAGGACTAAAGAGGTGTTTATATCTTAGAAGGTCAGGGTTATGCTCCCCCTCCCCTGGAGAATAAGCTGACATGAGAGGTCCTGATGTTGCCAGGGACATGCAGGATTGTAAAGGATCCTGGGGAAGAGATGGAGAAACAGAAACAGACAGAAATCTAATAGAGAGAGATTTAATTTGGATGAAAGGTAAGTGGTCTGGGGGAGAGTGGCTGTTATCACTGCCCCCATTACTCCACCTCCACCTTCAGTCCTCTTAAGCTATGACCAATGGCTCTCCTTCCTTTCACTGCCAGGGACAGTGGTCTGTGGGGCAATGATACTTCTGGAGGAGAAAACAGGGCAACAGTAAGTGAGTATTTTGAGCAGGTGACCAGATGGAAATGCAGCTAAGGTAAGAGACAAGAGCATGAGGATGCTGGGCCCTGGGTGTTCCAGCCACCTTTACTTAGAGTGGACAGGGTAGGCATCAGAGGCATTGGTGGTTACTAACTCTTCATTTGGAGGCTGGGTACCAGCCAGGAGTGGGGAACCAGTGGCCCTCTAGGTCCTCAAGTGTGGCCCTTTGACTGAATCCAAACTTCACAGAACAAAACCCCTTAATAAGATTTGTTCTGTAAAATTTGGACTCAGTCAAAAGACTGCACCCAAAGACCTAGAAGGCCACGTGCCTTACCCACTCATATCAGACTGAGAAGAGGCTGTTTCTCAATTCCCCATCTTGCTGCCTGATATGGCCAGCAGTGACTCCCAAGGTTTTTATTTTTTCCCATTCTTTCTTTTGAAGCATTGAATAGACATTCCACTCCAGTTAATTCCAAAGCTGGCTTTCTCTAGATAAGAAATGATTGCTTTACTTTTGAATTCATTTATGTCCTTATTTGTGAATGGAGGGGGGCTGCAAGGGAAAGAGGTACAGTATTTGTAATGGTATACAAAGAAGAAGATGGATGTCTGACCTTGTCTAAAGTGTTAGGATGATTTTTGTCTTAGCTGGGGGCTCTGAGCTAAAAAATAAGAGGTAATTAAATGGGTTTGGTTATTCACAATTAAAAAAAAAACTTTTCCAAAAAGCAGAACTAAGCTGGCTAAATTTTTTCTACCTTTAGACCAAAATGGGGCAGAGCTCCACTTTGTTGTCAGAAACAAGGTTAGGCTGTTGAGTCACACTACATCACTCACTCCTTTCTCCCCTCCTCCCTACAGGCACAAAAACAATTCTCTGCAAGTGTTGAGTTGAGGGAGGTGATTAAAGAGTAGAAAGTGCCCTGTGGGAGGAGAGAAGGCTTGTCTGGATCTAAACATCAACTTCTGCATTCTAAAGAGGGGGCAATTTAAGTAACCGAGTACTTTTAAACCTTTTGGCTTGATTCTTTATTTCCCAACCTATACTCAAGCATATATAAGACACCCAGCCAAACAATGAGTATAGAGATTTCAAAAATTATGTAGTCCCTGTCCTCAACTGGTTTATATTCAAAATGATGCTCTTAGGAACCAAAGTTACTCGGGACAGTTTAATCCACAGAAATAAGATTGAAAATAATATAGTAATAGCTCACATTTAGATAATACTCTAAGGCTCACAATGACAAATGTCATTGTGACGTAATGTAGCCATGTAATGCCATTACATTAATGTAAAGTAGATATTACAAGTGTTCTTAGTTTCATCTTACAGATATAGAAACTGAGGCACAAACAGTTGAAATTATTTGCCCAAGATCACACAACTAATAAGTGTTAGAACCAAGATTCAAGTTCAGGTATCTCTTGACTAGATACCACACCACCTTTAGGAAAGAAAGTACAATGACTTAATTCATACTGAGTGTGAATGACTGAGAACAATCTGAGGAGGGTGGGAGTGGTGTACTATGGGAAAAGGGCACAGAAAGCAGAGGAGGGGATACAAAAGACAAACCCTGCCAGCACCACAGTTTGTCCATCTGTCCCTATCTCACCCAGTCTCTTCCTAGAGAGTGAGTCAGAAGGAGAGGCCATGGGAAGAACAGAATCATCACAGGATGGTTTTAAAGAAGGAAAAGTGGTTAATTTAGGATAATAATTGTAACTGACATTATCACAGGGCTTTTGCACACTCTATCTGATATGATCCTTGTAATAGCCTGGCTGGAAGTCCTCAGAGATATTATCGTCACCATTTTATAGATGAAGGATCAATTTAGCCAAGTCAAATGACCTGCTCATTGTCACATACCTAGTGTCCGAGGTAGGATTTAAACTCCTATTCCTGACTCTATCCATTTGACCAAGAAGGGATGTCAAGGGAGCTGGGTAGATACAGCTCTGAATATAAGCTTGGCTTGAACCTGGATGGATCAGTAAATAATAGTCCACACCCGTACCTGTAGTCCTCTTGCCCCTTCTACCCGCCCCCCCCCCCCACCCAGCTCTTCCCTTATTTGAAAGGTTGACCCACCCTTCCCTTCCTCACTCTATACCCCTCCACCCAAGCCTGGCAATTGGGTCAGATTTGAATATATGTATATGTTGGGATGGATAATGTAGCCTTTTGTCACTTTCCCCGTGGTGTTCATGTACTTCAATAGCAATCATTATTTTCACTCTTTTCTCCATTCCTACTGACCCCACCCTCGTTCAGATGTTCATCAAATTACCACTACAGCCTCCAAACTGGTCCTCCTGCTTCCAGCCTCTCCCTCCTCCAATCTTGATACTGTGGCCAAAAGAATTTTCCTAAGGCATAGGGTGGATGACGTCACTCTCCTATTCCAAAGCCTCCAGAGGCTTCCTAATGCCTCCGCAATAGAACCCAAATTGTGCTCTTGACTTTTAAGGTCCTCTGCTGTCTGACTGACCCATCTCAGTCTTATTTTATAATTTTACGTTCTTATATTTATATTTTATATTCTTGCTCTATAATTCACACTGTGGTCCCCCCAGGCAGGTCTATTGGCTGTTCATCTTGCTTTACCCTTTGTCTCCCCCATGCCTGGAATAAACTCCCTCATCCCAACCTTCAGAATCCCTTATAGACAGGCACCTAGATAGGTTATAGGTTATAGAGGGTTGGGATGAATAATAACACATTTATGTCACACTTACTGCATACTAGCCACTGTACTGAACACTTTACAAATATCATCTCACTTTTCTCTTTGCAACAACCCTGGGAGATTGGTGCTATTATTATCATCTCCATTTTATAGATGAGGAGACTGAGGCAAGCAAGCAGTGCTTAAAGGACTTGCTTGGGGTCACATTGCTAGTAAGTATCTGAGGCTGGATTTGCACATGGGTCTTCCTGATTCTAGGTCTGACACTGTATCCACTGTGCCACCTAAGGAAGTCCTGAGTTCAAAATTGGTCTTAGACACTCACTGAGTGACCTTGGGCAAGTCACTTAATGCAGTTTACTTAGCTGTAAATTGGGGGTAATAGTAGCATCTACTTCACAAGATTATTGTGAAGATCAAATGAAATAATATTTGTAAAGAGCTTACTGGCACATAGTAGGTGCTTAATAGATGTTTATTTCCTTCTTTCCTTTCTTCCTTGCTTAGCTCAAGTATCAGATTCCTTCTTCCCTGATTATTGTTTTCTCTTCTCCCTCACATGACACATTTCTTTTCAGCTTTGAAATATAAGCCCTTTGAGCCCAAGGCTTATTTTGCTTTTGGCTTTGCATTCTTAGCAGTGCTTGGTGCACGGTGGCTGCTTGGTAATGTTTGTGCAGAAGGAGCAGGTGGTGGGAACTTGCCTAGAGGGGGGTGGGTGTGGCACAGTAAGGTAGGGGAAGGTGGGTCAGCTGGTCATACAAGAGTATGGGTGGGGGGTGCAAAGGAAAGATTTCAGGGTTCTGCCTGAGATCAGGCTTGATGCTCAGCAGGGACAGGTTAGGCCAGAGGACGGTGGGTGGTGCATTTCATCTCAGACTGAGAGCAGGCACCAGCAGAAGGTACAGGGCGTGTCTGCTGCCATCAGAGGCTGGCATGATGCTCTTTTGACAGACCTCTGCTGCCCCCTTGTGTTCATGTCTTAGAACACACACAGGTCCAGTCTGATACTCGACTTCCCCTGCGTGGTCATTCACGGTATAGCCAGGCTGAGGTCACCAGGCCCAGGAGACTCCAGGAGAACTTTTCAAAAATGGTTGGCCCCATGGAAGTCTGGCGGGGGCGGGGGGGGATACGGAGAAGTGTAACTCCAGGGCCTCCCTGGACCTCATTTGTCTCATCTATAAAACGAAGAGTTTAAGCCCAGTGACCTTCAAGGCATCTTTAGATGTTAATTCAATGAGCTGTTTAGGGCAGGTTAACGCTTTGCCCTTTTCAACTAACTGGACATTGACAATAGAATGATTATCTATCCCAACACACACACACACACACACACACACACACACACACACACACACACCCCATTCCCCTCCTTCATTAAGCTTTGTAATCCCCATTCCTGGAGGGGTGACAGAGTGTGTGGTCACTGCTGAATGTATAGAACAGATGGGAGTTCCAAGGAGGAATAAATAGATCGCCTTTCTGGGCCTCAGTTTCCTTATCTCTGAAAATGGGTTTGAGGAGAGGAGATGGACTAGAATGACTCGTAGGGTCTTTTCTAGCTTTGAATCTGAGATTCTATGATGCTGCTATTACAGAAGGATGTAGCAATCCAGGGAGATGTCTTGGAGGATATAAAATTTAGTCTGAGCCTGAATGGTAAGCAAGACAGAGAGAATCCAGACAAGTAGAGTGGCTTGCACATAAGCTGAGACACAAAGGCAGGGCTTAGCGGCATTTGGGGGTACAGGATCCTTGTAGCAGACAGTTATGTATGGCAGTGATAGATAAATCTGGAAGTGCAGATAAGAACCAGATGGCAAGGGCTTTGAATGCCTAGTTGAGGAATTTATACTTTATCCTGTTAGAGTGTTCTCAGGAAGAATAATGAACATTTATATAGCACTTACTATATGCTGGGAACTGTGCAATTATTATCTCAATGGATTCTTGAAACACACCTATTATTATCCCCATTTTACAGATGAAGAAACTGAGGCAGACAGAGGTTAAGTGTGTCACCCAGCTAGTAAGGGTCTGAGGCTGGATTCAAATTCAGGTCTTCCAGACTCCAGGCCCTTTATTTGTGATATGATGTGAAGTCTACTTGCTTTCAATTCAATAAGCAATAATTACTAAACACTTCATCAATCAGGCAATCAAGAAGCATCTATTAATGCTTACTAATAGTGTTTACTAATTACTGGAACATACCTGGGATACAAAATTTTAAAAAATGGAACTCTCTTTACTCAAAGAGTTTACATTCTATCACAGGTACCGACTGCATAGGAGTATATAAAGAAAAAGAAACACAAGCTGTTTATGCCTGCTGGTCAAAAGCATGTGAGGTAACTTTCTAGCCTTGGGCAATCTGCTGGAAGCAGAAACCTTGAGGTTCACTTTCCTGTTTTCTTCAAAGCAATGCTTGGGGAGGCAGATCTGAAGCGAGATGTACTCAAAGATAGCCACAGTCCAGATGGCTGGCTGTGCTCATCTTTGTTTTTCTCTACCTCTCCCTAAAATGACTAAAAGGGAATGTGCTGAGTTAATGCCATATTGTAGGAGAAGCAAGAGGATTGGTGGAAGGAGCTCAGAGCAGGGCAGATGGAAGCCCAGATTCCAAGCCTTCTTCTGCCATTTACATAGTATCAGACTCTCCTTAAGGCATCTCTCTCGTCTCAGCCTCAGTTTCCTGATCTGTAGTTAGAGAAGCATCATGATGGCTGTGATGTTGGGCCTGGACCAAGAGGAAATTCAGCAGGGAGAAATTATCATCCCCTGTTTAATCAACCAACAAGGATGTGTTCTGTACCTACTACATGCCAGGCACTGTGAAATATATAAAGAAGACAAGAGTTCCTGCCCTCATATTCTGCCTGGGGAAACAAGATAAACAAGTGGAGCAAGTAAAAAGTGAAAGTTTGCACATTTCCTTTTTGCATGAGTATAGAAAGGGACAGTTAAGACCATAGCAATTCAAAAGATATCTGGGGATCTTAGTTGGTCACAAATAATAATAGAGTGCAAGGACAAGGACAGTGTTTTGCTTTCTTTTTTTAAAAATGCACATAGAATGTATTGATTGGCATGAGAAAAACACTTTGTAAAGCCTCATAAAGCACTATCATAAATTTGAGTTAAGATTTTCCATTCATTCATTGGCCATTTATTAAATAGTTATTAAATTAGGTGATTAAGGAGATAAAAATGCAACTAAGGCATAGTTATTCTCAGAGTTTACATACAATCCTGTAGGGGAAATACAGAATATACAAACTGACGATATGATAAATATCCAGAGTTACAGTGCAAAATAGAATATATAAAAACATTGACAAGTACAAAGGGGTATTCAAGAACCAAGAAAAGAAAGATCATTTCTTATTGGAGAGCTTTAAGTTAGGTTTCCTGAAAGAGGTTGCATTTTCAGAAAAGTGGTAAGTCTTCAAGAGGTGAAAGGGAGAGAATTGTTTCCCAGAACACTCCAGGCACAGGGAATACTGAGAGTAAAGGCATGGAGTCTGACTATAAGTCTTTCCCAGGGTTAATTTTTTATTCTCCCTACCTTCTTGTTAGCTACTTATGTTGCTGGAACACCACAAAATGACTCAATTTCTTTTGAATGAAAGTGAAGTTGGGTAGCCACTTTACCCCATAAAGAGCTTAACACATTCCCTGTGGAGTGTATGTTCTCTTCCATCTGAGCTTTGTAGTTAGGATACCAGTGAGTTTCTATTTGATCTTGTCTTCCCATCAAATCCTGCAACTCCTATAGCACACTATTACTTTCTACAAACTTGCTAATAATTAAGCTATGTTTGGTCCTGAGAAAGCCACTACTCTTAGGTCTTTAATCTTCAGGTTGCATGGTTCCAACTCTTAGTTCTATCATAGCCGAGTCATGGTATTAAGAGATAAAGAGGATAGTAAGTCCATGGACCAAATCCAACTCCTATTTTAATTCCACCCACCCTGCCAGGTATCCTGAACTTGAATCTTTTCTCCAGTTAATATAAAGAAATTATACTCGGGTGCTTATCTAGAAGAGAGAAATGCAGAAGGTCGTCTCAGACTAGAACTTATCTGTTCTGGCAGAGAGAAAAAGGAGGTGCTAATGTTGTATGAAGCAAATGTTTTAGTGGTGAGGTGGTGGTACCATGGAGAGTGACAATATAACACAGGCGAGGCACAGTTAAGCAAAAAAAGCCAGAGACATCCTGATACTGAAATAAAATAATTTCCTCTTAATAGCTAGCTGGAAAAGTATGTTTTTATAGAAAGGGATCAGAGCATAGGGCACTGGCTAGGAATCAGTAGAGGTTCTAGCCTGCCATAAGGTACCCAGAGAGCACTAGTTGCCCTGGGGTCAAGGGCTATCAGTAGGGGAATTTCTGCTTAAAAGTAAAAGGGTGCTAGATTGGTTTCACAATTTTGCCCTAGGAGAACATTTTGGCTATCTGGGAAACAGAAAACAACTACTTCCTTTCTTTCATCCATAGCTACAAATGCCATACTTGTGGAACACTAATTCCTTTGCTAAATTAAATCAGAAGGTATGGGTACTGTTTAGTTACTTCCTAATCACTTGTTTGCCCAGCCCCCTACAATCTGATGGCTGTTACTCACATCCCTCTGATGAAACTATTCTCTAAAGTTACCAAGCACTGTCCTCTTAATTGACAAACTCAATGGATCTTCTGTCCTCATCCTTCCTTATTGTTATGCAAAATATGACCCCTTTGACCATTGCCCTTATTTTTTTTCTTTTTGGAGGGCAATTGGGGTTAAGTAATTTGCACAAAGTCACACAGCTAGGTTGTTGTTTGTGTGTGCGTTAAGTGTCTGAGGTCGGATCGGAACCCAGGTCCTTCTGACTCCAGGTCCCACTGCGCCACCTAGCTGACCCATTGCCCTTATTTTTACTTTCTTTACTAGGTTTTCATTCTTCTCCCATCCCTTAAATGTAACTCTCCCTCGCCCTATCCCCATTCCCACCCAAGTACCTCTTTCTTGGCTTTATATACTCCCAGGACTAACGACCCCCATGCCAATGATTCACAAATCTGTCTCTTGTTCTGACCTCTTCTGAGCTCCAGACCCACATTTCTATCTGTATCTACTTATTGTACAGCTATGTAGACATCAGACCAAATCAAACTCACCAACTCTTCTCCATATAATTCACCATTCTTCCTAATTTCTACTTAATAGCATCATTATTTTCCGACTTTCCCAAAGCTAGAATCTCGGGGACCATTTTTGACTCCCCAAACCTTTCAAATCAGTTCCCAGATTTTATGGATTCTATCTTTGCCATCTCTTGAAGATATCAATTCTGTCTGTCACTGGCTAAATTCATGCCTGCTGCATTTCAGTCCAAGTTTTCAAACTGATCTCTAAACTTGCCTCTCTGTCCTCATTTACAGAGCCATTCTAATGTACCAGGACACACTATTCTGCCCATCTCTCATAATTTCTCATTTCTTTTCTGGACATGAACCGAGATTCCGTAGCCAGGCATTTAAGACTTATTAGCTTTATTCACACAATCCTCCTAAGGAAGGAGATAATTCACTGGTCCTTGAATTTTCCCACCTCTGTGTTCTCGAAGTTTCCTACAGCTGGACTGCTAACTGGCCATATGTGACTGAATTCTTCCTTCTGTTTCCTCATTTGTAAAATGAGGGATTAGATTGAGTCAACTCCAAATTCTTTCCTGGCTCTAAAACACTGTTCTATATTCTATTGTGCATTTATATTCCATATCCTCCTACCACACCGAATGCCCTTTGACAGTAGGAACTTTCATTTATCTCTCTGACAACACCTTTATGTGCTCTTAATTGTAGTGAATTAAAGCAGCCTAAGTAAAAGAAAATATTGCTCCTCTGTAGAGGATCCTGAGTACAATTTACTAATATAAACTAGTGAAACATCCATTCTTTATTGTCTAAGAAGCCTGTATACCTTTTTTCATCATCATACTTTGATACGTATTCTCACAGCTTAAACTGTTTTTCCCCAGCACAGAAAGGCAGAAACATTTCTGTCTAGCTGTCTTTTTATTCCCACATAGTACTAAATTTGCAATACACACTGGTCTGTATCACAAAGGGCCACAGAAATCATAGGATGGCAGGGTGAGGCTTCAGGGAATGTATGAGTAGCCTTTTCAAAACAGTAGTGGCAGTGTTAAAGTGGACTTATTCACTAGACAAGTCTACTGAAGGTGGAATGAAGATGTTGGGATGTTGGCTATGGGTAGGAGCTAATATGGAATGATCCAGCTTTTCATGGTGGGGAAGGGACCAGTGAAATAAAAAAGAATTAGGTACCATTTGGAAAGGTCTGAAAGGATAGGCAGATATTCCAAGGAAGTGGAATACCAATTTCTCACTCTACCACAACCTCAGGGCAGTAAGCTAAAGGGCTCAAGCAAGGAGGCAAAGCTGGCCATTGTCTGGAATACAAAGTAGGCAGCAGGGAAAGGAGGGGCCAGGCAGCCTGTGGATCAAAAAGTCTTCTTCAAAGGTGCCTGCATGTTTTCCACAGGCGAACAGACAAGTTGCTCCAACTTCTTTGCAGCCAGGTCCCCAGCCACCAGCACCTCTTCATGACTGGCAGTCTCCTGGTTCTCTTAATCCAATACCGATTTGTTGCTAATGAGGAAGAATCCAAAGACTCAAATGCCACAATGCCTGGCCCTATCACCTCTGGTACTGTACTCATGCCAACAGCATCAGCCCCTAGTTTCTGCAGAAACCAACACTCTGCAATGGCTTCAAAGTTGGGCCCTCCCACCATAACATAGGTCCCTTCCTGTAGTTGTCGTTCCTGTTCCATTTGCTTCCATATGCAGTGGGCCTTCTGTCTCAGAATCCTGTCGTAGGCATCAGACATAGCAGGAAACCTTTCTCCACACCTCTCATCATTGGGGCCTCTGAGTGGACTCTGGCAACTGAGGCCTGCCAAGTTGATATGATCTCAGATCAGCATAACATCCCTAACTTCATATTTAGGGGTCAGCCCGCCAGCAGCATTGGTAACAATTAAGGTGTGCACATTCATAAGTCAAGAAAACCCTCACAGGGAACGTTACCTTCCAGGGTGGGTAGCCTTCATAAGGGTGGAATCAACCCTGCATCATTACACAGCACTTGTCTTTTAAATATCCAAATACCAGCCACCCTGCATGTCCTGGTACTGTGCTTTGAGGGAAGTTGGGTAGCTCACTGTAGTCAAAGGCCTGGAATGGGGTCAGTTTATCTGCCAATCCCCCCAATCCAGAACCACAGATCATCACAATTTCAGGTCAATATTTGGTATGGGATAAAAGCCACTCAGCGGTTTTCTTATAATCCTCATATTTGAATTGATTCTCCATGGCTCCCTCATGGTATTCTCTTCCTCTCTGCCTTGGGGTACTCTGATTGTCTGCACCGCTCAGTTCTGAATGCCAGTGTTTTGCTTTCTTTATATCCCCAGTGTTTAGCATGGCACCTGACACATAGCAGGTGCTTTTAGAAAAGCTTGTTGGCGATGATTGATTTTAAAAAGGCAATGCCACATTTCATTGATCTGCATAATATACCATTTCTGGATAGTACTAGTTCCACTGTACTTTGGGTTGGTCAGACCATATCTGAAGTACTATGGTTGCCATAGCTTAAGATGGACATTGACTTTTGAACTATGTCCAGAGGAAGGCAACTTGGGGTGAAACTATTGTCACATGAGGAATGGCTCAAGGAATTGGGGATGTTTCACTTGGAGAAGAGGAGACTTAATTTTCAAATATCTAAATGAATGTCATACAGAAGAGGGAACAGACTTGCTCTGTGCGCTGTCAGGGTTCAGAACTAGAGATGGAAATTAGAGGGAGATAGATTTTAGCTTGAATGAATGGATGGATGGATGAAAAATCACTTACTGATGCCTTATTATGTGCCAGCCACTGTGTTGAATAGTAAGGATACAAATTTTTTTTTAAAAAAAGCAATCCCTGTCCTCAAGGAACTTCCATTCTAATGGGAATGGCAATACTTAAAGAGATTAGTGGTCAAGGAAGAGAGGTTTTGTCTGAGAAGTCCCCAAGATTGTGAGTGGAGCCACTCATAGTAATAATCTAGAGACTGTCTTTAGGAGCAAGGTTAGTGTTGATCTAATTACTGTTCTCAGAACAAGGTTCATTAAAAGTGGTGGCATGGAATGAAGATGGCCTTGCAGCTTGCCAGGTACCTGGGCCCATCTAGATGTGGTGGTAGCCCCCAAAAGAATGAGCTGCCTTTCTAGGTCATGAGCTCCCTCTGGCACTGGCAGTACTCCAACAGAGGCTGGTTTCTTATCTTTTGGGGATATCATAGAGGAAGTTTCTGTAATGGCTAAGTGGTAAGACTAAATAGCCTCTAAATCCTCCTTCCTAGAAGGTTCTGGGATTTTGGGATACTTTCCCTACCTATCTGGGAGGAGAAGTCACAGGAGAATAAACTGGAAACAATGTGGTATCATAGAAAGAGCCCTGGAGTAGTAATCAGGAAGTTTGGGTTTGGGTCTCATTTGGGACAAATTAAATACTGTCATTAGTTCTTCCTCATCTGTCAACATGGGATTAGATAGGTAGCTAGGTGGTAAAATGGATATGGCACTGAACCTGGAGTCAGGAAGCCCGAGTTTGAAACCTGTTCTAGATATTTATTAGCTGTGTGACCCTAGGCAAGTCACTTGACCTCTGTCTCCCTCAGTTCTTCATCTGTAAAATGTTATTAAAAGTACCCACCTCACAGGGTAGTTGTGAGGATAAAATGAAACATTTGTAAAGTGCTTTGCAGACCCTAAAATGCTATGTGAAAATTAGTGGTTATTGTTAAGTTCAGCAAATATTTGTCTATGTACTAGGCACTGAGGAAAGAAAGATTTTTCTAAACAACACAGTCCCTGGCCTCAAGGAGTTTTCTAGGGACATGTTCTCAGATAAGGAGAATCTAAGGCAGAGTATGATGGGGGCAAATATAACCATCCAGACAAAATGATCTAGGACAATCTGAGGTTACAGAAAATACTTAGAAGTGGGGGAAACAGAGCAGACTTTACCAAAAGTCATTTGAGCTGAAATTTAAAGGAAGAAAAAGATTCTGAAAGACAAAGGAAATGGAAAAGAAGTATGTCCTGGGCCCGGAGGAATGACCTTCATAGGCATGACAGTGAGATACAGCATGTCGAGGTCAAGGAACAGCCAGCTTCTGATCTGGCTGGGCATGGAGAGCTCATGAGAGAGGAATGTGAAACAAGGCTGCCAAGGTCGACTGGAGCCAAATTATGGAAGGCCTTAAGTGCCAGGCTAAGGAGCTGGGATTTTATCCTAGGGGAGATAGAAATCACTAGAGATTCTAAGCAGGAAATAGACTTGGTCAGTCTTATGTCTCAGGAAGATTGTTTGGGCACCTTTCAGTTAACTAATAAACATTTATCAAATGTCTGCTATGTTCTAGGCTTTGTGCTAAGTGCCATAGATACAAAGAAGGGCAAAGGGCAATCCCTGCTATCAAGGAACTCATAGTTTAACAAGGGATATAATACACAAACAACTATACAAATGAACTGTATGTACAGGATTACTTGGAGATAATCAACAGAATTCGGGTCAGAGGGAGAAATATCCAGAAGTATCAAGGAAACCTAAGCCCAGGGAAGTTAAGTGACTTGTTTAAGGTCATATAGTCATATAAGGGAAAGCCAGGATCTAAATCCAGGTCCTCTTATTCCAAATTTCTCTTATTCTTTCCTTCCAGTATCATGCTGCCACATGTCTTATTTTCTGGATATTCATCTTATATCTTCTATTGTATCTGGGTTCCAGGCCTGCATTTCTGAAAGGACCCTAGGATCACTCTGTGGAAGCAGTTCTTGTCATTAAAAATGTCCATCTAACTGGGTGAGGAATTTTCTCATTACTGATGCCTGAAATCTCACCATTAGAGCTACATGCCTATGGGGTCAACATTATTAGCCTCTCCCTTTGTCTTTTAAAGTAGAAATTGTGGCAGTGAAACATACATGAATAATTTAGGGCAAATCGGTTTATTGAATGATTTATGTCCCTTTATGCCTGTCTTCTCCTATGGTGGCAGTGCCTGTGTTTCCTCTAAACCTTCTATCTTCCCCAGTGACTAGCACCAAGCTCTACAGCAAATGTTTAATAAATGTTTGTTTTCTAGCTTCTGCTGGGTAGCTTTCTGTTGTCTTTGATTTTTTTGTTTTGTTTTGTTTTGTTATCTCTGTGCCTGGGGAAAATCAGGATGTGTGGGAAAAAAGTGTCTGGGGCATTTAACTTGAAATACTAGTGATGCACTCTGAAGGGGACATTTGAAGAGACCCATAGTGATTTATGAGGGGAAAATGTCAGAGGAAGATTTCTGAGGAATGCTTCAGACTTGTTGAAGGAATCCCAAGAGAGCCTTTTGGTGATCAGCTTAGCCTTTAGCTGACATCTGCAAGGACATAGGATCACTGGATCATGGGACTATGGGAGAATTGAGATTTGATATTGGTCTAGCTAGACAGCAGGAGGTAAATTAGGGAGCCAAGACAGAACTTGCCCTTCACCCTTAGATTTTAGAAACAAAACTCTTGGGCAGAGTATGAAGGGAGTGGGGTTCCTTATTAATCTCTGGGTAGATCTGAGATGTACCAGTTGAAGAAGAATGACTAGGTATTGGATATTGAGATTTTAGATTTCACCAAAAACAAAGTGCATTTCCTGGGAGTTTTAAAAGAGATTTTAATTTTGTTTTCATTGTTAGAAGGAATTCTTTTAATCTGCATGCATTTTGGGTCTAAAGAAATTGGGAAAAAGCAATCTCGGACATGGGCTCATGGCACACAGTAGGCACTTAATAAATGCTTGTTGATTTGACTTGACATGGGAGCATGAACCAATCTAGTTAGGAATTATGATGGGATTAAATTATAACCTTAGATAAGAATCCTAGAGTGCACAGGGAGAATTTGAGGCTGGCTAAATTGTGTGTGAGCTGGGGCAGCTTTAGCCTAAAGCACCACCTGGTGGCCAATCTATATATGACACTCAGAGTAACCATTTGGAGGGATGCCTCCTAAAATGCTGTAGATGAAACCCAATATGGAAGTTAACCACTGTTTTAGCTAAATGAGCAAAATTGCCAATAAATAATTTCCTCCACAACAGGAAAGAACTTTTTTACCTTCAGGGCTTGGGTGCCTGGAGGTCAGGAGTGTATAAAGGAAGTCAGTGGGATTCATGATGTTCAGCTGTGTCTGACTTTTCATGACCCCATTTTCATGGCAAGAATCCTGGAGTGGTTTGCCATTTCCTTCTCCAGCTCATTTTACAGGTGGGGAAACTGAGAAAAACAGGGTTAAATGACTTGCCCAGAGTCACACAGCTAGTAATTGTCTGAAGCCAGATTTGAATTCAGGAAGATGAGTCTTCTTGACTCCAGGACTGGCCCTCTATTCTCTGTGGCACGTTAGTGAGGGCAGAAGGGATACAGAAAACAGGAACAGGGGCAGAGAAAGAGGACATATGGCGACAATGGAGAGAAACTTGACCTTCTTTATGAATTTAGGGATGGTTGGTTCTTGGCCATAACTATAAATGAAAGATTGCTGTGACCCATGCTTGGTAACAAATGCAGAACACTTTAGCCATTCTTTTCATAAAAGATTTTTTTTCACTCTCAAATTGGAAGCTGCAATTTCTTTATCAAGGGAGAATGTCAGTGGAAGAGGAGCTAGTTAAAGGGGAATGGTGTCCTGCTGCTAGATAAATGCCAAGGGAAAATCAAATCATGTGTAAGGTTGAAAGAAAGAGAGCTGTCAATGGATTCTGGCAATGTTATCTTAATTTCTACTGTGACTGAAGTGATTCCCAGGGATTTGTAACCTCTGGACATGAATGGTATTTACAATATTGGTCTCTGATGAGAACAGCTGAAAGGGAAAAGTTCAAATCTGGCCACAGATGGTTTGGGGAATGTGCTCTGTAACAGTGAAAGATTTATAGCCTATCTTGATCCTCATAATTTCATGCTTATCAATTCAGGAGGGTCAGGAATTCAGTTCTATTTTCTGAGACTCTTTGCTTTCCCAACCCACAAGTCTTTTTAAAATTATTATTATTATTATTATTAAGTCATCTGATTTGGTGCAATCATCCCCTAAATCAGGTGTGAGGGACTCTGGCCCCCTGGTGCTGTCATGGAAAGAGGTGCTATGGTACAGTAAGAGAGAGTCTGAGGACCTGGGTTCAGATGTCTGCTGGGCTACTGGGAGACCTTGGTCAAGTCATTGAATCTTTCTAGGCCTGAGTTTCCTCATCTGAAAATGAAAAGCTTTGAATAGGTGACTCATAAGGTCCCTTCCAACATTAGGTCTGGGTTTCCTTTTTCTACTGAGGGAAACGGATCTGCATAAGAGGAAAAAGTATACAAGGCCCACATATAAGTCAAAAATAATGCAATTAAAGGTTTCTGTTCATTGTTTTTAATAAAGAGAAATGTAAAATATTTCTCCCTATCTAGTTTTTCAAATAGTAATGAGGAATAGAAAGCCAGGTGGGGTGATGGATAGAAGGAATTGGTAGAGCTGGGGAAACCTGAATTCAAAACCTGCCTTAGACATGAGTAGTGTGACCCTGGGAAAGTCATTTAACCTCTATCTGCTTCAGTTTCCTCTTCTGTAACATGGAGGCAATAATATTGCCTACTTCCCAGGATTATTGTGATAATAAAAACAAGATAACATTTGTAAAGCACTCTGCAAATCTTAAAGGGCTAGATCGTTGTTGTTCCACTGTTTCACCTGTGTCATACACCTTGTGACCTCATCTGGGTTTTTCTTGGCAAAGATATTGAGGTAGTTTGCCATTTTGTTCTCTTGCTCATTTTACAGATGAGGAAACTGAGGCAAATAGGGTGAAGTGACTTGTCCAGGGCCATATAGCTAGTGTCAGATTTAAACTCAGGAAGATGAGTCTTCTCGACACCAGGTCGGGCACTCTATCCTCTCTATCACTTAGCCACCCAAAGTGTCATATAAATACTGGCTATTATTTAGTAAATATAGCCTAAACAACAATATGTGTATATGTATATGCATGCATATATGTATATATATTTATAACATATATAAATATCTATTTACTCATTTCTAGCCCTAATCGTAAATTTGCTTCTAAATTAATTTTTTTTGGAGGGGGGAAGGCAAGGCAATTGGGGTTAAATGACTTATCCAAGGTCATACAACTAGTATGTCAAGTGTATGACACTGGATTTGAACTCAGGTCCTCCTGATTCCAGGGCTGGTGGAGTCTCTGTGCCACCTAGCTGCCCCCTAAATTAGTTTTTAAAGCCTAAATTTCTGTATCTCTCTCCCTCTCTACACACACACACACACACACACACATACACTTACTGTGCATATGGATGTGTTTATACTATTTCTATACCATATATGTGTGTGTATCTATGACAGACACATACATAAAAACTTCCTTTCAGTAGACCATTTGAATCAAAGGGGCCTTTCAAGTTATCTAGCCAGGGATTCTTAAACTGTGGTTCTTGATCCAATATAGGGTAGTGAAAAATATGACAAAAGGTTTCTGAACATGCAATGGCCAAAAGTTAATTCAAAATCAAACTCATAATGACTCTGATGTGTTTCTAGCATTGTGTTGCATTGTGTAACTTCAATGAGGCCTTGGTTCTGAATATACAACTTAGCAAGCAAGCCATCACACTTAGCACACTTAACAAGCCACCAGGAAACCCAGACAAATACTACCACAACTCAAGAAGGGAGCCCTGAATTCTAGTCCAATTCTCTCAGTTTCTAGATGGGGAACTGAAGCCAAGAGAAGGAGTGACCTGTCCACAGTCACACAGAGAAGGGACAAAGCAGAACCCAGGTGGGTCTTTGATTCTTAATCCATGACTTCCCCACCATATCACACTGCCTCAGAATGAATGCACGGCTCCAGAGATAACTAACCATTTCCCGGCTGCATGAAGTGATATAGTGGCCCAGGGCAAAAGATGAAGGCCCCGAATTTACCACTGACTCCACTTTCCTGCTCACCTGGAGAATGTTGCTTCCATTCACTTATCTGTAAAATGAGGGGTTTGGAATGGATAATCTCAAAAGTTCTTTATGACACTGACTCCCATAGTTCTCTGCTGATCCTGGATAGAGATGGCTTGGGGGTGGAAGGAGATGGGGGGGCGCCCAGATGGTCCAAACTATCACTTCAAGAATCTCCTTGACTTTGGGTTCACACAATAATGACAATAACTCGAGTTTTAGTTATGTTCCAATGCTCCTCCTCTGCTCCTCTTTGTGGTATAGACATAACTAGATAGAGAGTAGACTCTGCCATTTTTTAAAAAGTATGAATCAATCTTTTACCACAAAGACTGATAAGTAACAAAGTTAACTGGTTCACCCTTTATTTCTCCTACTCACTTCATAGTGGAGGGTGATTCCACCCTGCCCTGTTGGCAAGCCTCCAAGGAAGGATGGGAAGAGGGAAGCCATCAAGCATTTAGTCTGCAAGCTCTATTAAGCACTTATACCAAGTCTATACTGGGTACTGTGAATACAAAGACAAAACAATAAAGGAAGCAATAATTAGGGGAGACCCAATGGACAGACTAAGACTGAGTAGCACATTACTAGCCTCTGTGATATCAACTCTTTCCCTCTCTCCCTTGCTCCCTTCCTTCCAGCCTTCCTCTTTTCCTCTCTGTTTCTCTGTCTTCCTCTGTTTCTCTTTGTCTTTCCCTCTGTATCTCTCCCTCTCTGTGTCTCTCTCCATCTCTCCTGTCTTCTTCTCTCTGACTTTTCCTCTCTCTCTCTCCACTTCTCTCTCTCTCTCTCTCTCTCTCTCTCTCTCTCTCTCTCTCTCTCTCTCTCTCTCCTACCCTCCCTCTCTTTCTCTCTCCCTCTCTCTTGCCTCCCTGCTCCCTCCCTGCCCCTCTTTTTGTGTCAGTCACTGTGCTAAGCACTGGAAATGCAAGGAAAAGAGAATCAAAGCCAGTTCATGTCCTCAAGGAACTAAGTCCTTTTTACAAATATTAATTCATTTGATCCTCAAAACAATCCTGCAAGGTAGATACTATTAGTATCCCCTTTTACTATTGAGTAAACCAAGGTCAACAGAAGTGGTGACTTGCCCAGAATCACACAACTAGTAACTGAGTCTGGATGGGACAGCTTGGTGGCACAGTGGATAGAGCACTGGACCTGGAGTCAAGATAACCTGAGTTCAAATCTGGCCTCAGATACTAGCTGTGTGACCCTGGGCAAGTCATTTAACCCTGTTTGCCTCAGTTTCCTAATCTGTAAAATGAGCTGAAAAAGGAAATGGCAAACCAGTCCAGGATCTTTGCCAAGCAAACCCTAAATGGGGTCACAAAGAGTCAGAGAAAACTGAACAACAACAACATATACAGGACATATGCAGAGTAGATGGAAGATCATATCAGAAGGAAAGGCTCTAGTGGCTGGGAAGACCCCAAAAGGCCTCCTGAAGAAGGTGTGATTGGAGTGGAATCTTGAGGGAAGCTAGGGAAGCTCAGAGCTGCAGGGGGAAGGAAAACCTTCCTAGGATCAGGGGAGAGGTGAGTGAGTGACTGGGCTTTCACAGCAGGGAGCAGAGAGTCCTGCACAGGAGCATGTCTTTTCCCAGGTGGCCGTCCCAACTGCAAAACTGCTAGCTGAAATTTTGTTCACATCAGCCCTAGTTTCCAAGCAGAGTTTTAGTCAACAGCCGTTGATTTTGAACCCTGATCTATACACATATCTAACATGAAATGTATTTTCTAAAAACAAAACAAAAAGTATACCCAAAGATGGAAATAGCATCGGATAAAGGATGAAGATACAATAGACTATAGCTCTAGACCTGCTCAAGCAAACATCTTCTATCATGTACTGCCTGGGTTATTCAGCAGTGAATTCTCAGATTCTAGTGTGGACTGATTATGCTACAATGGTAAGTGGGGGCCTTTCCAGGAAAATCACCTTAATGGTTTTTTAATTGTTCCTAGAATCAAGAATTTCTTTTGCATGTCTTTTTTAGTCAATTTCTCAGAGAATTGCAGAATGTCAAAACTAAAAGAATGAAGATCAGAGAGAAAGTTGGAAGGGACCTTTGAGGTCACTCATTGCAGGTGGCTTGGTAGATAGAGTATTTACCTGGAGTCAGAAAGACTCCTCTTCCTGTGTTCAATTCTGGACTCAGAAACTTCCTAACTTTGAGACCTTGGGTGAGTTGCTTCACCCTATTTGTCTTATATTCCTCATCTGCAAAATGATCTGGAGAATGAAATGACAAACCACTCCAGTATCTTTTTCAAGAAAACCTGAAAAAGAGTCATGAAGGATTGGACACGACAAAACAAACAAACACATCTAAAGTCCAACCACTTCCTGAGTGAGTTGCCCTTCTATAATATCTCCAGCAAGTGGTCATCTAAGCTTCATTTGAAGGCCCTCAAGTAAGGCAGAACCCACAGCCTCTAAGGTCATGCAATTTACTTTTTCATATGACTGTGTACTAGGAAGTTTTTCCAGATATAGAATTGAAATCTGACTCACTCCCATTTTTACCCTCTGTTCCTGGTTCTGCCTTCTGGGTGTAAGTAAAACAAGTCTACCAATCCCGGTGACAGCCCTTCTGAGGGCACCAGGAACCTGCACTTGCCCCTATACTAAGTAACACTTTAATTAATGACATGGATAAAGGCATAGGTCATATGTTTATCAAATTTACAGAGGACACAAAACTGGGAAGAACAATTAAAGCATCTGATGACAGTTAGGATCCAAAAAAATATTCTGACATCTAGAGTGTCAGGCTGAATCTAACTAGGTGGCATTCTGGAGGGATAAATATAAAGTCTTATATGGATTCAAAAATTCAGGATCAAAAGTATAAGATTGGGAAGTCATGCTTAGGGGGTAGTTTGTCTCAGAAAAGAACCAGGATTATAGTGGAACACAAATTCAAATGAGGGAACGCCAAAAAGTAGAGCCTTGGGTTCCATTACGAATCATACAGCATGGGGGAGTGAAACCAAGATGGTGAAGTAAAAGAATTGTAGAGCTTACAAGAATAAGGAAGTGAGATTCCCTTTTACTCCAGTCATGTTCAGGGTAATACATTTAGTTATGAACACCATGGTTCAAGGAGGACATTGATTAACTTGGAAATCTTCAGCAGAAAACAATTAGAATAGCAAAAAGCCTTGAGTCCATGTTATAGGAGATGGAGACCAGAATAAGTATTTAAGCATCTCCTATGAGCTAGGTACTGTGCTAAGTGCTTTACGGGAATTATTATCTATTATTTTATTATTATTTATATATAATAAATGTTTATATATTATATGCAATATATTACATATGTAACATATTTATAATTTATTACATGTTATATATTGTGTGCAATATATGTTTATTATCTCTTATTTTAGAGTTGAAGAAACAGGCAGTCAGAGATAAAGTGACTTACCCAGGGTCCCAAAGCTAGTGAGTGTCTGAGGTTGGATTTGAACTCAGCTTTTCCATACTCTAGACCCAGGACTCTATCCACTGAGCTATCTAGGCAACTAGGATCCATTAAAGGAACCAGGGACATGGAGCCTGAAGAAGAGAAGTATTAAGAAATGTTAAGGGGTCTCCTAAACTTGTCTTTTTGATTTGTCATCTTTCTCAGAAACACTGGACCCAGAGTATGCACGAGGCCCTGAATATGTCAAGGAGGAAACAGCACCCTCCCCCCAACCCTGCACCCCCCTGCCCTTACCAGCTGACATAATTTGTCGTTTGCATCTCAAACTGAACTCTGTGGGTGTCCTTGGGAGTCCAGATAAGCTCCAGCCAGTCTGCACTAGGCTGAGAAACTTTGGTGTGGAGCTGGAATCATTGCAGATAAGCACATCATCCTACCTTCACAGTTCAGCAGTTCCCAAGAGGAAAGAATATCACTTTTGCCATGGCCTTGGAGTTTTGTCCTTTTCCTGCTTTATTGCATCTTTCCCCCCTCCCATACCATGCCCCTTTCTGTGTAGATTCTGGCCCTCCTCCTTCCTTTGCTGTACTGTTATAGACAGGCAAACTTCTGTATGGATTATTGAACTCTTTGGGTTCCAAATGCATGTTCGTTCCTCTTGTAATAAACCTAGTTTTCACATAATTTTTGGGAAGTTATTATTCCCTGTCGACAGAAGGAAGACTCAGAGGGGATGTTATAGTCATCTTCCTGGAATCAGAAACACCTTTATATGGAACAGGGATTCAAATTATTCTCCTTTGTTCCCAAGAACAGAAACAGGAGCAATTGGTGAAAACTGCAAAGTGATTGGATTAGAGGAAACCATTTTTAGCTATTAGAGTTACACAGAAATGGAATGGAATGCTTGGGGCAGGAAGGGATTTCCCCCTTATTGGAAGTCTTTAAGCAAAGGCTGAGTGATGTCTTGTTGGAAATGTTGGAAAGGGAGTTTCTTTTTTCATGTAGAGTTTGGACAAGATGACCACTGTGATCCCTAACAACTCTGAAATTCTCTCATTTGAGATTGATTTCTTATTAGGCTCACAGAAGAAAAAAAGCTAATAAAAGCCAATATGTAATTAAGGCTAAATTACATGGTACAGACTGTAAGTGCCTTGGGATTTTAGGCAGGAGAGAACAGCGTGGGTTGGTCTAGGCAGGGAGTCTTTCCAGAAGGTATGGGGTCAGAGTGGGCCATGGAAGATGGCATAGTTTGGATTGGATTTCTAGATCCTGTTTTCTCAAATTCCTCTACAGTGACAAATGTCTTTCTGTCAAACCCAGAAAAACGCTAATCATGAAATAGAGCGACTGGGGATTGTTTTCAGTAGAGCAGGAGATCTAGGCCCTAATTTTATGCATTTTGCAAGTGTATTAGTTTGCAGAGTGATGGGTTATCCTCAGAAAGAATAAACCCTGGCTGAAGCTGCCAGTAAAGTTTTTTAATAAATCTGTTTGGGCAGCTAGGTGGAGTGGACAGGTGTCTGCCTAGAATCAGGAAGACTCCTCTTCCTGAGTTCAAATCTGGCCTCAGACACTTCCTAGCTGTGTGAACCTGGGCAAGTAACTTAACCCTCTTTGCCTCAGTTTCCTCATCTATAAAATAAGCTGGAGAAAGAAATGGCAAACCACTCCAGTATCTTTGCCTAGAAAACTCAAATGGAGGCATGAAAAGTTGGACACTGAACAACTACTGAACAAAAAAAATGAAATATTTTTATTTTATTAATGTGTTTTGTCTCTATGTCAACCATTTCCTATTGTATTTTCTTTAATCTGAACCTTCCTTTGTGACAAAGAAAATCAATTATGAAAAAAAGTGTTTTGACATAGAGACCCTGTTGGAAAGTGTGTAACTTTTTGGGGTCTGGAGTCAAAGGTCCAGGGTTCAAATCTCACCACTGATACTACTTGTATAACCCTGGACAAGCCATTTAACCTGTTAAACTCATCTGAAATGTGAGGGAATTGTACTATATGGCATCTGACATTTCTTTATCAACTTAAAAATCAGCAAACATTTATTAATGAATCAAGAAGGAAAGAGACATTTATCAAGCCTTTTCTCTGGACCAGGGGATACAAGATCAAACAAAATCCCCACCCTCAAAGAATTTCCATCCAAATGAAGGAGATTACACACAAAGCAGAGTGGTGTCCAGAGAATGACATTTTGGTCAGGAAAGATATATATGGAAGGAAGACAAGGGAACACACATTTATTAAGGGCCTATTACACACCAAGCACTATGCTAAGCAAATATTACAAATATTATCTCATTTGATCCTCACAACAACCCTGGGAGGTAGGTGCTATTGCCATTCCCATTTTGCAGATGAGGAAACTGAGGTAAACAGAGATTAAGTGACCTGCCCAGGTTCACACAGCTAGTGAGTGTCTGAGGCCAAATTTAAACTCGGGTCTTCCTGACTTCCCATTTAGGGTCCTATCCAATGTGTTCAACTATCTGTCTTTAGGGATGGTGAAGGAGACCACAAGGGAATAATTTGTACAACTCATTCAGGAACAATGGCAGAGTCAGTTTGAACTTGGTTTATGGTTCCAGAAATGTAAAGAGGAGAGGAAGGAAAGGATGTGAAAAGGGAGGCATTACAACTGGTAACACTGAGGGGGTGATGGCTAGAGATCAGGCCATGTAAGCCCTAATAAACCAAGGACAGGAAAGAAGGAAAGGAAGGAAGGAAGGAAGAAGAGAATGAAGAAAGAAAGGAAGGGAGGAAGTATAGCAGCAAGCACCCCAGCATTCCCAGAGTGGCTGCCAACACAGGCTCTTAGATCTGCTTTTCAAAAGGAAAGCAACTCAAAATGGGTTAACAAGCTTACTTTAATCAAACAAACATATATTACCTAGTTCAGGGGGAAAAGGTCAGCACCCCGAACTTCAGAGTATACAGACAGATCAAACAGACAGGCTTCCAAACTGTCCAACCATTATATCAATACCAAATCACAGTTACCAGAGAGGGAAGCATCAACATCTGGGTTTTCAAAGCCGGGGGGCTCTCAACAACGGCTTCCCAGAGTCTCATCTGGTCAAATCACACAACACTTCTCAAAGTGAGCCCCAAAGCAAAGCCTCACATCAGGGTTTATATAGCCTTCTCCTGGCTCAGAGAATGTAACCACCCTTTTGATCCACTGCCCAATCACACAGCATCAAGGTGTGGTCATTCCTGAAAACCAAGCCTCCTACCACAGGCTCCATGTGACCACATTCAGCCTATTAGGGGGCAGAGTATATTTTCAAATTAAAGAAGGTTCTCAGAGTCACTTAAGCCAATCAAAGGGCCTTAAGCCAATCAAAGGGCCTAGGGGCCGGGAAGATCTTCAAATCTGCATTTCCATTACATTTGGCCCCAAGATCTTTCATGCCCATAGCATATACAATTTACATTTGAATTAGCACTAAAACATCTCTTAGGTCACATTTTCCAGGTACAAAAGAAAATCACAATATAATCTCAAAGTACAATAGTCCAAGTCTTTCACTCATGGGACAACTGTTAACTCAGTCACTTATCAGTAAAATCAAAAAGTAGTCACTCTTAAGTTAACTCAGTGTCACATCAGTAATTTCAAAGTACAAAGTCAAAGTCTTCCACTCATGGGGCAAAGTCTTAATTAACTCAATTAGTCTCTTATCAGTAACAATATCTCAAAGTACTCAAAGTACAATCAGTCACTTATTCAGTAAAGTCTTACTAAGTATGCCCATAGCATAGACAATTTACATTTCAATTAGAACTAACCATCTCTTAAGTCATATTTTCAAGGTACATCTAAAGTTACCAAAGTGGCCACTGGACCTTAAACACAAAATACAAAGCATTATCACATCAATTCAAAACAAGAGTCCAAATAAAGTTCTCTTGGGAGGAGGGGGGTATCCTTCCCATAACACTGCTCCAGCCCCTGCTTCCAAGTCCAGAGAGAGGGCTGGGCAACAAAACCAACGTGGGGTTCTTGGGGATCCATGATACTTCACCCCACCCACCATAGTCACAAGTCCATTCTCCCCCTGGGTCCCAAACTGTGGGATGCAGCAAGGAAACACATTCAGTGCCCCTTCTTTGCCTCACAGTCCTTATCTTGTCCTGTGGCTGAATTCCAACTCCTGGGTTCCTTCTCCTCCAGCAGAAGGCAGCAGCTCCTGGCTTCTCCACAGGTCTCCATGCAGGCAGCTCACCATTCCTGCTATCAGCTCAGTGAAGTCAGCATGCAGGCCGTTCTTCTCTCCTGCTCCATGGCTCCACAGAATCACAGCTACCACAACTGAGAAACAAACAATTATCCCAGCCCCCATACTTTCCTTTTACTCAGCAGATCCCATCCTCGTTGCCATTTTGTATTGGCAAGCACCCCAACATTCCATTACAGGAAGGAAGGAAGGAAAGAAGAAAGAAGAAAAGAGAGAGAAAGAAAGAAGGGAAGGAGGAAGAAAGAGAGAAATAATTCTTCCTTTCAAGGAACTTATTCTATTGGAGGAGACAACATGTACTTTTATAAGTATATATAGACAAAATTCAAAATAATTACAAGCTAGTAAAAATATAAAGTAATTAGAAAAAAGGACCTTGGAGGTGTGTGTGTGTGTGGGGTGGGGGGGGGAATGCATTCTATGTAGGGAGGATGACTCCTGTATAGATGCCATATGGAGTGCCTAGAGTGGGAAGCAGAGAGAAGACCAGTTTCACTGCATTATCCAAGGGACTAATGCATCATGAGTCTGGAAATATAGCTAAGAGCCAGGTTGTGAAGGGCTTTTATTGGATTAGGGAGGTAATAGAGCTCTGGACTTGGAATCAAGAAGACTGGAATTCAAATCTGTCTCAGACACTTATTAGTGTGAAGTTAGGCAAGTCACAATCTGTTTGCCTCAGTTCCCTTATCTTTAAAATGGGATAATTATATTATCAACCTCCAAGGGTTGTGGGGATAAAATGAAATCATAATTGTAAAGTGCTTTGCATACCTTAAAGCGCTATATAACTGCTAGCTATTACTATTATTAATGGCGTTTATTGAATATGAAAGTGACATGCAGATTATCATTAAGGAATTATCATGTCATCAATTATTAAAGATTATTAAAGGGAATCCCTTCCAGTTTTACATCTATGATCTTATGATCCTCCACCTTATAGTCCTCTACCTTTCGGCCACAAGCGAGGAGGCACCCAACACACTTGCCCCTCTCTCTATTCCTTTTCCCTAGAAAGTCTCTGATTCTGATAAGGGAATTGGCTGCACTCGCCGAGAACTACAACTCCCAGCAAGCCTTGCGCTAGGGAGGGGCCGGATGAATGACGAGACCGCGGCGGTAGTGACGTAACGCGAGGGCGGGTAATTTCGACTGGCGGGAGAAGAGCGGTTACCGTTGTCAGGGACTGCTCTGGGTCTGAAGCCCCCAGGACCGCGATGGCTCAGCCAGAGGAGGACCGGTGGCCTTCGCGCTTGATCAAGATGAAAGTGAGTGCGGCCAAACCACGCCCGCGAGGGCAGGCGGAGGCACCGGGGGTCTCGAGGAGGAGCCCAGGGCCAGGCCGCGGTCTCCTCTGGGAGCGGGAGGGCTGAGGGGGGCGGGGCGAGCGCCGGGCTCGGCCTTGGGCCCCCCACCCTGCCCTTTCCCCTACCCCCTCCTCCCCCACAGCCCAAGGCTCCACCCTTTCTGTGTATTTTACAGGGGTGGGGCCCCTGTGTGTTGAGGCCTGAGCCGGGAGGGACTGGAAGACGAGAATTCAAATCCCGCCTCTAACACTTCCTAGCTGGGGAACCAGCTTGGCCAACCCACTTCTCTGTCTGCCTCAGTGTTCCCGTCTGTGAAACAGGGATAATGGTAGCACCGACCTCCCGGGCTTGTGGTGAGGACCGCGTGAAGTCCTGTTTGTAAAGCGCTTAGCCCTGCGCGCGGCCCTGTCCTCGGTGCTGGAGCTGGAGAGGTGGGGGAGGCTCGGGGAGCGGGGGTGGGGGATGGGGGAGCTATAGAGCGGGGGTCCCGGGGCTCTGCGGGGCAGGAATGTATAACTAACCTGCTCCATAAATTTAGGTGCTGTTTTGGAAGTATGAAACTATGTTTCAAAATAATATTCAGCCAGTCAATCAATAAGCATCTAATAATCGCATAGACCAGGTATTGCTAAGGTCTGGGGATGACAGAGACAAAAACAATCCATTTAAAAAGGTTACAATTCAGTTGAGGAAGCAGCATGTAAATAACTAAACTAACTTGGACAATATAAAAGGAGAGTTATTTTCACAGAGAAAACATTAGCAACTTGGATTTTAGTTTTTGTTTCTACTGATTTTAACATAACATTGTGTTATTCTAGGTAAGTCAACGTTGTGTGCCTCAGTTTCCCCAACTGCAAAATGAGGATAATAACATCTACTTTACACGGTTATTATGAGGATCAAAGGAGATAATATTTGTAAAAGTGCATAGCTCAGTTCCTGGCACAGAGTTCGTGGGATGGAGATACTCATTCCCTTTCCTTCTCTTTTCTCCTATAATTAGATTTTGAAACCTGTAGTAGAGCCTTGCCTTTTTGGATTTCTTGAGCTTAGCAAGAATTATGTTTCCTTGCCTGATTGGTACTCTGGCCAGTCTGTCTGACAGCCTTCCCTTTGGCTCTCGCTGGCCCCAGTCTTTCCTAGGTCTATCTGTTAGCCTGTTTTTTAGTGTTGTGTAGTAGAAATAGTACTGGGTTTCTAGTCAGCAGGCCTGGGCTGTTGTCCCATTGCTATAACAAGTATTAGCATATGAGGCAAATCACTTAATAAAAAATAAGAGGCTTTATATAGTATATTAAGGTTTGTAAAGTGGTTTTTTTTTTTTGCCTTTTGGAGGGCAATTGGGGTTAAGTAACTTGCCCAAGGTTACACAGCTAGGTTTTTGTTTATGTGCGTTAAGTGTCGGAGCCAGATCCGAACTCAGGTCCTTCTGACTCCAGGGCCAGTGCTCTACTCGCTGCGCCACCTAGCCGCCCCTGCCACATTTGATTCTTATAACAGCCCTGTGAAGTAGGCCTATAGTTGGTTTTTGTCTCCATTTTCTGATGAGGAAATTGAGGCTTAGGGTAGGTTCACTGACTTGGCCATGTGGTTAATAAGTATCAGAAATGGAATTCACACTCGGATCTCTCTGATTCCTAAAGTTCGTTATTCTTTCTGCTATACTCTGCAACCCTCTATGACCTTCATCTTCTCAATCATGAAATGAGGTTCTTGAACTAGATGATCTCTTGTAGTGTATTATATTTATGATAAGCTTCTTTGATGGTTAGTACTGTTCTGTCTGGGTTGTCAGAGCAGAGGAGCAGAAGAGCCATGCTACTGCTGATGAACTGGATGCCACAAGCAGTAGTGTAGAACACGGAAAAGATGAGAAGACAAAAAGGATTGGGATAGTCTTTCCTGGGGGATCGGGAAGGAATGTTTAGTGTATGGTGGAAAGGTTCATTTTGTGAAGATCTGTTCGTTAATACTAATGATCATGTTTGTTTCCCAACTAATTTTGAAACTTTGAAATATTTTTGATGTATTTTTATATCTCAGGCAGTAGATGATTTGCTGAGATGTGGGATTTGCTTTGATTATTTCAACATCGCAATGATCATTCCTCAGTGTTCACATAACTGTAAGTATGGTAATGTTTTCTTATGAGTGTGTATGAGTTGTATTCTTCCTAACATCAAATGGCATTAAGCACTGACAGCTTGGGGTATTGCGGTGCAATGCACATTTCTGGTATCTGGCTTCTATTAGATAGATTTTATAATGTTCCTGTTTTGTCTTTCTACTCCTTCATCATTTCTTGATGTTTTTTATCACTTTTATAGCATTGGAGATAATAAAGATTTTGGTCATACCACAAAGTAATTTGTTGTTAAACATTTGTAGAACAGGGCTAATATTAAGCCCAACTTAAAAAAAAATGGTATATAAAATTAGAAGAAAAAAAATTGACCAACCAATTTAAGTAATTCTTTGTTAGAATTACAGGGCTTGAAAATCTTTATAAAATTAAGACAAACTTGCATAATTTTTTTTTTTCAGTGAGAGCATTCCAGACATCAAATAACAATTTAAACTGCTTCTGCACTTCATTTGATAGCTGAATGTATTTATCCTTTTGGTCATTCTCCCAGACTAATAAAATTTGAGGAATGCCAAGTGCTTAAAAATTCTTTTTTTTGTTGTTAAACAAATGCTTTATTAACTTCTGGTTTACATCATTCATTTACACCAGATTTTGAGTTACAATTTTATCCCCATTTTTCTCCTACCCACCACCCCAGAATAGCAGTCCCACAGGATATCCCCCATCCAATCTGCTCTCTCCCATATCTTCTCCCATACCCCCTTCGACTTTACCACTATGGCAAGGTGAATCTCTGTGCCCCAATGCCTGCACATCTTATCTCTCAATTACATGCAAAATAGTATTAATAATAGTATTTATATATTTTCAGATCCATTCCCTTCCTCCCTTGTCACCCACTCCCTCTGGGAAGATAAACAATTCAGTATGTTTTATACATGTATAGCTATGCAAAACATTACCATAGTAGATATATTGTAAAAGACTGCTTATATTTCCCTCCCACCCATCCCACCCCCCACCTGGTCCATTCCCTACTTTGATTCTGTCTCTCTTCGAAAGTGGGTACTTCCAACCTCCCCTCCCCCCAGAATGCTCTCCCCTCCACCATCCCCCCTCTCATCCCCCTTCCTGCTACTCTCCTGTAGGGTGAGATATCCCATTTAGTATGTATGTCATTCTCTCCCTGAGCCAAATTCAATGAGAATATGGTTTTGCCTTTTTGCCTTCCTATTCTTCCCCTCCCCTGCAACCACTTCCCCTTGCCTCTTCTACATGAGATAGTTTACCTTACCCTATCTCTCCCCATCTCCTCTCGCCACTTTCCTCTCTCACCTCTTAACTTCACCCCTTAAGTATCATCCCTTCCCACCAAATTCAACCTGTGCCCTCTATCCATGCATACCTGTAAACATATATACACACATTCACAGATGTATTCATATGCCCATATATCCTTCTTCAATTATTTTCATACTGAGAAAGGTTTCATCAGTCACCGTTATTGTTTTTCCATGTAGGAATGTAAATAGTTCAAGTTTGATAAGTTCCTTTTCATTTCTTTTCCCTGTTTACCTTCTCAAGCATCTCTTGCTTCTTGTGTCTGAATGTCAAATTTTCTATTCAACTCTGTTTTTTTCCTCAAGAATGCTTGAAAGTCCTCTATTCCACTGAATGACCATATTTTCCCCTGAAACAAGATACTCAGTTTTGCTGGGTAGGTGATTCTTGGTTTCAATCCGAGGTTCTTTGCCCTCTGGAATATCATATTCCATGCCCTTCAATCCCTCAGTGTAGAAGCTGCCAGGTCCTGTGCTATTCTGATTGTATTTCCACAATATTGAAATTGTTTCTTTCTGGCTGCTTGTATTTTCTCCTTGATCTGGGAACTCTAGAACCTAGCTATAATATTCCTAGAAGTTTTCTTTTTGGGATCCTTTTCAGGAGGTGATCAGTGGATTCTTTCAACTTCTATTTTGCCCTCTGGTTCTAAAACATCAGGACAGTTTTCCTTGAGAATTTCTTGAAGGATGATTTCTAGGTTCTTTCTTTGATCATGGCTTTCCAGTAGTCCAATAATTTTTAAATTATCTCTCCATATCGGTGGTTTTTCCAATGAGATATTTCACATTTCCTTCTATTCTTTCATTTGTTTGGATCTGTTTAACAGCATCTTGATTTCTCAAAAGTCACTAGCTTCCATTTGCTCCAGTCTAATTCTGAGGGAATGATTCTCCTCAGTGAGCTTTTGAGATTCTTTTTCCATCTGGCAAATTCGGCTTTTTAAGGGATTCTTCTCCTCATTGCCTTTTTGAGCCTCTTTTGCCATTTTAAGGTGTTATTTTCCCCAGTCAGCCTGTTGACTCTCATTTCATAATTTTCTTGCATTGTTCTCATTTCTCTTCCCAATTTTTCCTCTACTTCTCTTATCTGCTTCTTAAGGTCTTCTATGGCCTATAACCAGCTTGTATTTTTCTTGGAAGCTTTTGGTGCAGGAGTTCTGACTTTGCTGTCTTCCTCCTCTTCCATGTTTTGATCCTTTTTGTTCCCAAAATAGGAGTATAAAGTCAGATTGCTGACCTTGCTTTGCTTCCTTTGCTTGCTCATGTCACCACTCAATTACTTGACTTTTGAGTCTTTTGCCGCAGTAGAACTCTGCTACCAGGAATGAGAGCTTTATCCCAAATGCTGGGGTTTTCGCAGGAGCTATCAGTTGGGTGCCCTTTCTGAAGCATCCACATGCTCTGGCAAACTGTTCATTCAGCCCAGGACCTCCACCCTAGACAGCAATCTAGATCCAAGCAAGTTAAAGCAAGAGCATTTACCCCTCAGACTGGTTGCTTGGTCCCCCTACAGTTTGCAGACCAGGAGCTCTGAAGCAGCCATGTGGTGGGCGGCTGCATGGCTGTGGAGCCCCAGCTGCTTCTCCCTCCAGGGGGCAAAGACCAGATTGCACTCCTGAATTCCCAGGTCCCAAAGTCCACCCTGTAGTGACCTTTCACTTTGTCCTTAGCGCCTGTGGGTTGATAATTCTGGAAACCACCACAGCTGCTGGTAATCCGAAGTCCCTCCAGCCTTGCACTGGTCAGGTCACCATGAGGCTAAAACCTAGGGTTGGTGAGGGACTGCGCTTGGCTCCCGTTTGGGGTTTTCTTGATAGAGATACTGGAGTGGTTTGCCATTTCCTTCTCTGGCTCATTTTACAGCTGAGGAAACTGAGGCAAACAGAGTTAAGTGACTTGTCTAGGGTCACACAGCTGGTCAGCATCTGAGGCCGGATTTGATCTTAGGTCTTCTTGATTTTAGACCTGGCACTTAACTTGCTACCCTAGAGTCAGGAATACTTGGGTTGAAGTGTTGTTTCTGACACACACTAGCTGTGATTCTGGGCAAGTCACTTAAGCACTCAGTACTAAGACTATGCATTGCTGAGAAGGTACTCACCTGTAATGATTGACAGTGTTATTTTATCTGAGAGTTCCTTAAACTAATGAAATTACAAATCTGTTTCCTGTCCTTATATCCATTCTGAATTCATTTTGATATATAGTTTAATTTCTTTCAAATTGCGTTTTGGATTTCCCAGTAGTTATTGTCTAATAGGGAGTTCTTCAAGAAATTGATCATGTTGAGTTTATTGAATACTGGGTTATCTAATTCTTTTTTTGAAGTCTGAACATTCCTAAAGTAGTTTCCTTGAATGCTCTCAAGTCTGGGGGGAAGTTAATAAAAATAACTATGACAACAACACCACCACAAGGATAGCATTTATATGCGCTTAAGACTTAAGACTTGCCAAGTACATTATGAGTTTTATCTCATTTGATCCTCACTGTAACACTGGGATGTAGGGACTATGCCTATAAGCATATAGAGGAAGAGAGGAGAAACTCTCCCTAATGTCTGATCACATACTTTCCATATTGCCAGCAACTGAAATTCTGCATTTTCTTCAAGGTCCAGCTGATGCTACTTTTCTGAAATTTTCCCAGTGTGCTGCAATGGAAGGAACCCTGACTTTGGTTTTACAGTATCTAAGTTCAATCCCTACTTTTCAACTCACTCTGTCACTTATTTTGGGTATTACCTAAAGCAAATCACTCAACCTCTGGGGCCATAGATTCTTCATATGTAAAGGGAGAGGGTTGCACTAGATCAGAGGTTCCTTGCCTTTTTGTGTCATGGACTACTTTGGTAGTCTGGTGAAGCCTCTGAACCCCTTCTCAGAATAATATTTTTTAAAATTCATATTTGAGGAAAGTATAGTTTCAGTTAGAGTTTAATGAAAATAAAGATGAAATTTTTTCCGATTCAGGTTTACAGACCCTCTGAAATCTATCAATGGCATGGCGGGGGCAGGAGGGCTCCCTATGGACTCCAAATTAAGAAACCCTGGACTACATGACCTCTAAGGCCCCTTCCTTTCTAAAGTTATAAATCTATGAACCTATGTAGAAGTGGTTCCTTCCTCCCTGAGTTTGTCATTCTTTTCTGTTTAATCTTCCCTATATACTTATAACCTAACTTATAATTATTTTTATACAAGTGTTATCCTTCTTCTAGATTGTTAATTCCTTGGTTCAGAGGTTGTCATTATTTAATTTTTACATCACTAGTCTGGCATGATGCCCAGTATATACAGTAGGGGCTTAATAATTGTTAGAATTTAATCGAATTGAGAAGCCAATCTGATATTAGACAATTGATAATTTACAATACTGTTTCCTGTATAATGTTTGTTTCTTGCTCTACCTTGGGCAATCCTTTGTCTAATTGTAGATCCTTGGGACCTTCTTGTTGATATTGTGGATGCCAGAATTGTCAGTGAACAATTGTTAATGAACTTTGTAGTTATCAAAGCAAAACCAGGCATGGTTTCTCCATGTTGTATTTTAAAATTCTGATCTATTAACAACAAACTTATTAATATTGTCAAGTAATTGTTAGGAAGATCATTGACCCCCATGGACTCCCCATCCATCCAAGAAGCCCTACTGGGGGCATTCTAAACAATTATATGTGACTCCACGTATTAAATTGAAGTCACACATCAAGAACAAATTACTTAGCAAAGGGAAAGGTAAAACTATTCCAAGATACATTTGTGATGTTAAATTTGAACAAATCAGTAACTTTGAGTATCAAGGCCCCTAAGATAAAATTAAGATATTGCAATTCGCAGAGATACAAACAAATGTAAATTACTAAAAGTTATTATCTTGATACATTCTAAAAATAGTGTCTTCTAGAATCTTCCAGTATTATCATGTTGACGATTAATATTCTACTACTGTTAAGGGCTATAAATTTGTGACTGTAATATTTGGTTTCCTCATTGTCAGAGCTATCTTTTTCAGTTGCTGCCATGACCACATAACAACTTTGTATTTATATTCTTACTCTTTATTTTATTCTGTAAATGTCCATATGTCCTTCTTGTCTTCCCCATTAAAAATTTAAGCTCCTTCTGAGTTGAGATTGTTTAATTTATTATATTTGTATCCCTAACACCTAGCATAGTGTCTGGCACATAGAAAGTAGGTCATAGGTGCTTGTTGATGGATTGAAGTTTTGTTATAAGACAGATTTGCAACATAAGTGCATCATTTTTATTTTTTTTCAGACTGTTCTCTTTGTATAAGAAAATTTTTGTCCTACAAAACACAGTGTCCAACCTGTTGTGCGGTGAGTTTTATGTGAAAACTTTTCTTAACATTTTTGATGGTAAGTGTTAACCTTTCAAAACTCTGAAGAGTTCCACAGAGGCTGTGTGCTTGCTGATTGAAGCTACACTGAAGACATTTTAGTGGAGTGGTGTGAAAAGTGTCTCTAGAAACCTGGGAGTGTCTGGATTTTTAAAATTTGGATGATACTCTTATGTTAATTTTTTTTTTATCAATTAAGCCTGAATTGGGAAATAAAAACTTTAAGATCAGCAGAGCTTACACTCCTTTTAATGTCATATTCTTTGACTCCTTTTCTTGGATTATTGAATTCTGGTGGAAAATGTGATCATTCATTTCTGCATGGTCTCACTGTTTTTGCAATGGTGCCAGGGGCCTATGGCATAGAAAACCCAGGAGTACATAGCATGTTTCCAGGACAATTACTCATTTATCTAGCACCTCTCCTTCTCAAGACACATACTTCTCAGAAAGAACTCTGGGACATAGCTTTCTTCGTTAGTTCTATGACACTGGGAGTAAGAGAAATGGTTGTAGAGAGAAGGCATGAATCAAGAAAGGGAGAAAAAAGGGTTGAAAGGAAAGAGCAAGTAGCATAGTGAAAAGAGGGCTGTTTGTAAAAGTTTGGATTCCTTGTTTCTTTTCCAAAAAAATGAGCTGATCCCATTTGACTTCAAGGTGAACCTTTTAACTTCTCTGAGCCTCAATAAAACGGGGTTATCATGAGGGTCATCTGGAAAGTGCTTCTTAAAACTTTGAAGTGCGATATAAATAGTGAAATATTACTTTTCTCAGGTTTTATAACTTCCTCTGTTTAGTTCTTCATCTTTGAAAGATGATAGTACTTAACTTACTTCTTCAGGTTATTATGAGACTAGAATCATTTCATGTATGAAAGAGTACTGGATTTTTTTCTTAGTGCTCTATAAATCAAGTGTATTATGGGAACCAGTGTGGTATGGTAGACAGCGCCCTGGGTTTGGAGTCAGAGAACCTGAATCTGCACCTCAGCTCTCCCCCTTACTTTGTGAACTTGTGGAAGGTTAGACTAGAAGATCTCGAAGATTCCTTTCAACTCCAGATCTTATTATCTTTTTTTCCTCTCAGAAAAGTGCCTCTCTACCACCACCAATCTTCCCAGGTGGACTCGAATCCTAGTTCTCACTGATTATATTTGTGGATATCATATTATCATATAATGATATGCCATCCTGTTCATAGCTAACTTATTGCAAATTCCATTAAACTAGTCTTAAACAACAACAAAAAATAGACTTATAGGAGATTCTTCTTAAAATTGCTACATTAATCTTTTCATAAGCTCATTGCTCAAAAGATGCTATCTGTTAGTAGCTACTCCTCTCAGTCAACATGTTTGTTACTTCTCTATGGAAGCATGTGTAAGCCCCCTTAAATTGGAGGATTTGAAAAAATTTTGCCCATAATAGGATTTGTCTGTAGACATTACTAATCAGTAGTGTTTTTACCAGAAGTCTTTGAGGCCTTTCATCAGGTCTCTAGTTAGATACTGATTCACTGTTTTGACAGGAATATAATGGTATAGGTTACATAAAATTTATTTTTGAAACCTTCCTGGAAATTTTAATGGGATGAGGTAGTGAGGGGGTAGTGGAGAAGGATGAGAGATAGCAGAAAGTGTCATGCATTTTGTAGAAACAAGATTCTGATAGGTTAATTATTGTCTATTTGACCATTTTCCATCTGTTGTTTTTCTTTTCTAGACAGTCACAGAGCCTGACCTGAAAAATAACCGGGTATTAGATGAACTGGTAAAAAGTTTTAGTTCAGCACGGTATGACTTAATTTTATTGTTTAATTCCTATCTTCCTTTTCTTGCTCATTATAATAATTTACATTGGAATATATCCTCCATATACACACTTTTTGTTTAGGATATCTGGGATTGTATATATACTTAAATGTTTTAGAAACTTTCTTGTTTTGAAAAATAATTCTTACTAAAGTACTAATACTGAAAACATAAGACACTGGCTTTTAGCATAGTTTATGACTCTCAGTGATTTTATTGCCTTGCTACTTACAAGATCCTTTGGAATATGTTGATGGGATAAGATAATAAGTACTTTATTCACTACTTGTATAGATTTTTGCATAATTTTTTTTCCATCTAAAGTTCTTATTTAGCCTCTCCTGAAGTGGCCATTTAGTTTTTTTTTCTCATATTACAATCATTTGGTAATATCACATGGTACTTGTTCTTGGTATATAATTCCCTTCAGATATTTAATGTTTTATAGTAGAGGGTTCAGAGTTTGTATGATTCTGGCACAGTGAATAAATCTCTGGAATCAGGAAGACTTGAGTTCAAATGTGGCCTTAGAAACTAATGAGCTATGTGACCCTGGGCAAATCACTTAACCTCTGTTTGCCTCAGTTTCTTCAACTGTAAAATAGAGATAATGTTTAATAAGCAGGGATAATATTAATAATAAGCACCTACTTTACAGGGTTATTTGAGGATCCAGTGAGATAATATTTGTAAGTGCTTAACATAATATCTTGTACATTGTAGGTGCTTAAATAAATGTTTGTTTCTTTCCTTTTTTCTAATGATTCTTCCATTATCATTATAAAAGAAATTGCCACAGGACTGAAGACCATTTTATATTTTTCATTTTTGTGGATCATCATAGCCAAAGAATTCATCATTTAGTGGCTAGGTTCCTTACTGGCCATAAACCTCTCCATTGTTAGTGAGACTGGCCCTCAAGATTAGACTCAGTTTGTTGCTGAGATCACTCAGAGTCTTTTCTAGCTAGTCCTAGAGGGATTGGGAAAGGATTCTTTTTTGGAGGTGAGTCTTTTGGAGTTGTCTTAAATCCTTGCATTACTGAGAAGAGCTAAGTCTGTCAAAGTCAGTCATTACACAATGGGACTGTTACTGTCTACAGTGTTCTCCTGGTTCCATTAATTTCACTCGGCATCAATTCATATAAGTCTTTGCAGGTGTTTCTGAAGTCTACCTGCTCATCATTTCTTGCAGCACAGTACTATTCCATTACATTCATATACCACAACTTGTTCAGCTATTCCCCAAGTGATGGACATCCTCTCAATTTCCAAATCTTTGCCATCACGGAAAAAGCTGTTATAAATATCTTTGTACATGTGGGTCCTTTTCCTGTTTTTATGATTTCTTTGTGATACAGACCTAGAAGTACTATTGCTGGGTCAAAGGGTATGCACAATTTTATAGCCCTTTGGGTGTAGTTCCAAATTGCTTTCCAGAATGGTTAGATCAGTTCACAACTCCACCAAAAATGAATTAGTGTTCCAATTTTCCTACATCTTCTTAAACATTTATCATTTTCCTGTTTTATGATGTTAGTCAATCTGTTAGGTATGATGTGGTACCTTGGAGTTGTTTTGATTTGCATTTCTCTAATCAATAGTGATTTAGAACATTTTTTCGTATGATTAGAGATAGTTTTAATTTCTTCCACTGAAAACTGCCTGTTAATATCTTTTGACCATTTATCATTTGGGGAATGACTTATATTCTTATAAATTCACCTTAGTTCTCTCTATATTTTAGAAACAAGGCCTTTATCAGAGACACTGGCTGTGAGAATTGTTTCTTGGCTTTCTGCTTCCCTTCTAATCTTGTTTGTATTGACTTTGTGCAAAACCTTTTCAATTTAATGTAATCAAAATTATCTACTTTGCATTTCATAATGTTCTCTATCTCTAGTTTGGTCTTAAATTCTTCCCTTCTCCATAGATCTGACAGGTAAACTATTCCTTGCTCTCCTAATTTGCTTATGGTATCAGTCTTTATATCTAAATCATGTACCCATTTTGACATTATATTGGTATAGAGTATAAGATGTTGATCTATGTTTAGTTTCTGCCACCCATCTTATTTTCCCCCTCTTTGTACTTTTCTTTTTCCTTTCTCCCTTTCCTTCCTCACTAGAGTTTTGCTTTTGACCACTGCTTTCCTTAGTCTGCCCTCCCTTCTATCCACCCCCTCCCTTTTCTTTCCCCTTTCCGTCCTACTTTCTGTAGGGTAAATTAGATTTCTATACCTGACTGTGTTATTCCCTCTTTGAACCAAATCTGATCAGAGTAAGTTCAAACAATGCTATTCTCCCTCCCTTCTTTCCTTCTACAGTAAGGTTTTCTTTTCTTTTTTTTTTTTTGCCTTTTCATGTGATGTAATTTACCCCTGTCTGCCTCCTCCTTTCCTCTTCTCCCAATACAATCCCTTTTCACCACTTAATTAGATTTTTTATCATCACATCAAAGTCAACTTATACCCAAGCCCTCTGTCTATGAATACCCCTTTTAAATGTCATAATAACAATACAGTTCTCAAGCGTCACAAGTATCATCTTCCCTTGTAGGAATGTAAACAGTCTGACCATATTAATAACATGTTTTTTTCTTTCATATTTACTTTTTTATACCTCTTTTGAGTCTTGTATTTTAAGATTAAATTTTCCATTGAACTTTAGTCTTTTCATCAGGAAGGTCTGAAAGTCCTCTATTTCATTGAATGTCTATCTCCTCCCTTAAAGATTATGCTCAGTTTCTCTGGGTAGTTGATCCTTGGTTGTAATCCAGTCTCCTTTGCCTTATGGAATATCATCTTCCCAGACCTCTGATCTTTTAATGTAGAAGCTGCAAGGTCCTGTGTAATCCTGACTGTGGTTCCATGGTATTTAAATTGTATCTTTCTGACTGCTTGCGCTATTTTCTCTTTGACCTGGTAATTTTGGAATTTGGCTACAATATTCCTTAGCGTTTTCAATTTGGGATCTCTTTAAGGAGGTGATTGGTGGACTCTTTTTTGCTTTTATTTTATTTTTTTTAAATGCTTTATTAACTTCTGATTTACACCATTCATTTCTGCTAGGTTTTGAGTTACAAATTTTCTCCCTGTTGTTCCTCTACCCACTACCCCAAAATAGCAGTCTCACAGGATATCCCTTTCTCCAATCTGCTCTCTCCAATATCTTCTCCCCTTCCACTTTTCCAGTAGGGCATGGTGGATCTCATGTCCCAGTGCCTGTATATCTTATTTCCCAATTACATGTAAAATAGTATTTATAATAGTATATAAAAAATATATATATATATTTATTTAACATTTGATTTTAAAACTTTGAATTCCAGATTTATTTCCCTCCTCCCTTGTCATCTACCCTTACTGGGAAGATAAGCAACCAGTATAGGTTGTACATATGTAGCTAATGCAAAACATTACCATAGTAGATATATTGTAAAAGACTGCTTATATTTCCCTCCCACCCATCCCACCCCACCACCTGATCCATTCCCTACTTTGATCCTGTCTCTCTTCGAAAGTGGGTACTTCCAACCTCCCCTCCCCCCAGAATGCTCTCCCCTCCACCATCCCCCCTCTCATCCCCCTTCCTGCTACTCTCCTGCAGGGTGAGATATCCCATTTAGTATGTATGTCATTCTCTCCCTGAGCCAAATTCAGTGAGAATATGGTTTTGCCTTTTTGCCTTCCTGTTCTTCCCCTCCCCTGCAACCACTTCCCCTTGCCTCTTCTACATGAGATAGTTTACCCTACCCTGTCTCTCCCCATCTCCTCTTGCCACTTTCCTCTTTCACCTCATAATTTCATCCCTTGAGTATTCTCCCTTCCCAACAAATTCAACCTATGCCCTCTATCCATGCATACCTGTAAACATATATACACACATTCACAGATGTATTCATATGCCCATATATCCTTCTTCAATTATTTTCATACTGAGAAAGGTTTCATCAGTCACCGTTACTGTTTTTCCATGTAGGAATGTAAATAGTTCAAGTTTGATAAGTTCCTTTTCATTTCTTTTCCCTGTTTACCTTCTCAAGCATCTCTTGCTTCTTGTGTCTGAATGTCAAATTTTCTATTCAACTCTGTTTTTTTCCTCAAGAATGCTTGAAAGTCCTCTATTCCACTGAATGACCATATTTTCCCCTGAAACAAGATACTCAGTTTTGCTGGGTAGGTGATTCTTGGTTTCAATCTGAGGTTTTGCCCTCTGGAATATTATATTCCATGCCCTTCAATCCCTCAGTGTAGAAGCTGCCAGGTCCTGTGCTATTCTGATTGTATTTCCACAATATTGAAATTGTTTCTTCCTGGCTGCTTGTATTTTCTCCTTGATCTGGGAACTCTAGAACCTGGCTATAATATTCCTAGAAGTTTTCTTTTTGGGATCCTTTTCAGGAGGTGATCAGTGGATTCTTTCAACTTCTATTTTGCCCTCTGGTTCTAAAACATCAGGACAGTTTTCCTTGAGAATTTCTTGAAGGATGATTTCTAGGTTCTTTCTTTGATCATGGCTTTCCAGTAGTCCAATAATTTTTAAATTATCTCTCCTGGGTCTATTTTCCATGTCGGTGGTTTTTCCAATGAGATATTTCACATTTCCTTCTATTCTTTCATTTGTTTGGATCTGTTTAACAGCATCTTGATTTCTCATAAAATCACTAGCTTCCATTTGCTCCAGTCTAATTCTGAGGGAATGATTCTCCTCAGTGAGCTTTTGAGATTCCTTTTCCATCTGGCAAATTTGACTTTTTAAGGCATTCTTCTCCTCATTGCCTTTTTGAGCCTCTTTTACCATTTTAAGGTGTTATTTTCCGCAGTCAGCCTGTTGACTCTCATTTCATAATTTTCTTGCATTGTTCTCATTTCTCTTCCCAATTTTCCCTCTACTTCTCTTATCTGCTTCTTAAGGTCTTCTATGGCCTATAACCAGCTCGTGTTTTTCTTGGAAGCTTTTGGTGCAGGAGTTCTGACTTTGCTGTCTTCCTCCTGTTCTATGCTTTGATCCTTTTTGTCCCCCAAATAGGAGTCTAATGTTGGAATCTTCTGTTTGCTTTGCTTCCTTTGTCTGGTCATGTCACTACTCAATCACTTGATCCCTGGGTTTTTTGCCACAGTAGGATTCTGACACCACACAGGGGAGTTTCTGTCCCAAACACTGGGGTTTTCTCAGCTGCCGGAGCTATTAGTTGGGTGTCGTCTCTGAAGTGTCCATGTTCTCTGGCAAGCTGTTCACATACCCCAGGACCTGCACCCTAGACAGCAATCCAGATCCAAGCAGGTTAAAGCAAGAGCAATTAGCCCTCAGAATGGTTGCTGGGTCCCCCTACAGTCTGCATGCCAGGGGCTGAAGCTGTTATGTGGCTGCAGCAGAGCGGCTGACTCCTCAGTGGCTTCTTGCTCTGGGTGCAAAAGCCAATGCACTCCCAGCTACTGGATCCCAAAGTCCACACTGCACTGACCTCTCACTGTGTCCTTAGCATCTTTGTGTTGATAATTCTGGAAAACACCACAGCTGCTGCTGATCTGGAGTCCCTCCAGCTGGTGGTTGGTCAGGTCATCCTGGGGCTAAATTCCTGCCGGGCTGTCCTCAGTGGGAGGTTAGCTTCTCTGTGTCATTCTGTAGCTCCAAAGTTTGTTCAGAGGTGGAAACCAGATCTCCATGGAAGTCCTGTTTCTACTCCTCCATCTTGACTCTTCCCTGATTGTTGGATTCTTTTGATGACTACTTTACCCTTTGGCTCCAGCACCTCAGGGCTTTTCCTTGATGATTTCCTGAAAGAAGCTGTCCAGGCTCTTTTTTTCATCATGGTTTTCAGGTAGACCAACAATTTTTAAATTGTCTCTCTTGGATTCCAGGTCAGTTATTTTACATTTTCTTCTATTTTTTTTCGTTCTTTTGTTTCTGTATGATTGATTCTTGGTATCTCATAGAGTCATTACCTTCCACTTGCCCAATACTAATTTTTAACTGTTTTCTCCTTTTAGATTATGTACCTCTTTTTCCATTTGTCCCATTTTACTTTTTAAGTTCTTCTCTTCAGTGAGTTTTTGTGCTTGCCAATTCCACTTTTTTTTTTTAAAGCAATTGGGGTTAAGTAACTTGCTCAAGGTTACACGGCTAGTCATTATTTATGTGTGGGTGCTCATTTTCTGAGGCCGGATCTGATCTCGGGTCATCCCACCTCCGAGGCTGGCGCTCTTACTCACTGTGCCACCTAGCCGCCCCTTTAGGGCAGTTGGGGTTAAGTAACTTGCCCAAGGTTACACGGCTAGGTTTTTGTTTGTGTGGATTAAGTGTCGGAGGCCGGCTCCGAAATCAGGTCCTTCTGACTCCAGGGCCGGCGCTCTATTCATTGTGCCACCTAGCCGCCCCGGCCAATTCCACTTTTAAAGGAATTGTTTTCATCAGTGTACTCTTTTTCCGTCTGGCCAGTTGTATTTTTTAAGGACATGTTTTATATAGTAAATTTTTGTCCTTCCTTTTCCAAACTATTGACTTTCTCTTGCATACCTCTCATTTCTTTCCCCAGTTTTTCTCCTACCTCTCATATTTGACTTTTGAAATCTTTCTTGAGCTCTTTCAAGGAGGCGTTTTGGGCTTGATACCAGTTCATATTTCCCTTTGAGGTTTCCTATTTTGTTCTATTGACATTGTTGTCCTCTTCTGAATTTGTGCCTTGAAGATCCCTGTCCCCATAATAAAAATCTATGCTTATGGTATTTGCCTATTTCTTGACTTTTTTTTTTGTTTTGTTTTTAAAGCAATTGGGGTTAAGTAACTTGCTCAAGGTTACACGGCTAGTCATTATTTATGCGTGGGTGCTCATTTTCTGAGGCCGGATCTGATCTCGGGTCATCCAAACTCCCAGGCCGGCGCTCTTACTCACTGCGCCACCTAGCCGCCCCTTTAGGGCAATTGGGGTTAAGTAACTTGCCCAAGGTTACACGGCTAGGTTTTTTTTTTGTTTGTATGGATTAAGTGTGGGAGGCCAGCTCCGAACTCAGGTCCTTCTGATTCCAGGGCCGGCGCTCTATTCACTGCGCCACCTAGCCGCCCCCTATTTCCTGACTTTTAGAGTTGACCTGTCTTGGAGCACAGGGAGCACTGATCCAAGCTTCAGGTGCTGGCAACCAGAAGATGTAGGGGTCAGGCTGGTTACCTGGTGCTGAAGTGGGGTCACCAACACTGGAGCTCCTGGGATGGGAGTGGGGAATCTGAAGCCTGGGATGCCTGCTCACCTGGACTTTGCACTCAAATGTCTGGCTTCTGAAGTATGTCTTGTGCTGAAGCACCAGGAGATCTGACTTCTGGGGAACAGAGGAGCACATGGTAGTTTTCTGAGCTGGTATCTCTGAGTTTCCCTGTCTGTGCTGAGGCACTCAGGGAGTAGTGGCATTGGAGCTTGCCTCCTCGGCTACCCTGGGGCTCAGGATCTCCCCTGGCCTGCTGAGGCGGGGCTTGCCGGGGCACCTCTCATCTTGTGCTGCTTCCCCCTCCCATACTGAGTAAGGCATGAGAAGTCTGGAAAGCTAGAAAAGTGCAAGGTAGGCTTTGAAGCCAAACAAAGGATTTGATATTTGAGGAGCCACTGGAGTGAATGGGAAAATGGCGTGGTCAGACCCGTGCTTTAGGAAGATTACTTTTATAGCCGAGTATGAGATGTGCTGGAGTGGGGAGACCCACCAGCAGGCTGTTGCAATAGTCCAGCCAGGAGGTGATGAGGTCCTGCACCAAGTTGATGTCAGTGTCAGGAGAGAGAGGGGGGTGATGAGAAATGCTATGAAAGTAGAAATGGCAGGACATGATGACTGACTGGATATGGCAGGTAAGAGAGTGAGAAGTCGAGGATGTTACCTAGTTTGGGAGCTTGGGTGACTGGAAGGATGGTGGTGTCCTTGACAGTAATAGGGAAGTTAGGAAAAGGAGGATTTGGGGGGAATAATAATGAGCTCATTTTTGGACATGTTGAGTTTAAGATGTCTATAGGACATCCCCTTTGAGATGTCCACTAGGCATTTGGAAATGGGAGTCTGGAGGTCAGTGGAAGGATTAGGGCTAGATAAGTAGATCTGAGAATCATCAGTCTATAGGTCATAGTTGAATACATAGGAGTTGATGAGAGCACCAAGTGAAAGTGTAGAGGGAGAAGGGAAAGTGGCCCAGGACAGAACCCTGTTTGTAGATGTGACCTGGATGAAGCTCCAGCAAAGTAGAGTGAGAAGGAGCAGTCAGACAGGTGAAGGAGAGCAGTGAGGTGGAAGTGGGGCGGGGAGCGGGGGATGGAGAGTGAATTTGGAACTGAGAGTTCAGAAGCACTGGGATGGGGATGGTATGACCTGTGGGAGTTTTTATTCATTGAGGAATAAGTTCAAGTTGGTTATCACCATTCCTGGGGGTTTGGTTTTCATGATGGAGTCTTTTCAAGACCTTTGATAGCTCAGGTGAGGGTCTCCAGTGGAAAGTGCTGAAGGAGTAGTGTTTCTTCTCTTTGCCTGGCCGGGATGGAATGTTATTTCTTAGTTTACTCCTATCACCTGCCATTGCTCCTCTTTACATCCTGTTGAAGGCAGAGCCTATTTTTTTTTTACCTTTCTTTGCATCCCTAGCACTTAGAACAGTGCCTGGCACATAATATATGCTTAAGTGCCTGTCTATTGACTTTATTAAAGTTCCTTTCAGCTCAAAGTCTGTGATTATAAGCTACTACCACACTAGTGGTATGTAATAAGAGCTAGCATTTCTATATTCTTAAGTTCTGCAGAGTGTTTTACAAACATTATCCTAATTTGTCCTTAGAACATGTCTGGGAGGGAGGTAATATTACTCCATTTTCCAAATGAGGCAATTGAGACAGATTGAGGTCTTGCCCAGGGTAACACAGCTAGTAAATGTCTGAGGCTGGATTTGACACCAGGTCCAACACTCTTGCTGCCTAATGAGAGGACGACAGAAAATCGTGAATCAAAGAAAGACAAGGACAACAGAAAACCACAAATCAATCAACCAGCAAACATTTATTAAGGACTTTTTATCTGTCAGGAGCTGATCTAAGCAATGGGGATATGAAGAAAAATGTGAAATATTTTCCTGCCAACAAGGTCCTTAAATTTTAATGGGGGAGATAATAATGCCTATAAAGGTACATATGAAATACCTACAAAGCAGATGTAAGTACTTCAGATATTACCCAGAAATTTAATATCTCTTCCTCATAGACTTGAAAACAAGAATCTATCATTTATCTTTGTATCTTTTATAGTGGCCAATATAAGGCCTTAGTAGAAAAGTAATAGATTTTAAATTAAGCAGTCTTTTACCTGCTTTGCTAACTAGTAGGAACAGCTGGCTTGAATCATCTCCTTTTATTTCCCTCACTTCAAAGTGAAGAGCTGTGACGTAGCACAGAAACAAACATCCAAAAAAGTTTTTTAATCTACTGATAAATATCTTACGAATTAGCAGCAAAATGCCCCAAAGATAGGCAGCTGGCAAACTCTTGGATAATTAATGGTTGAGTGTAATCTTGTTGGAAATTGCAGTATACAGTTTCTTGAGCTGTTTTTTTACTCAATGGCTGTCTTCCTTTGGTACTACAAAAAAGCACTGTTATAAATACTTTGATATATATAGGACCCATTGGGGTATGTGCCTAAGGCAAGAGCTTTGGGTCATAGATATTTTATTCAGTTTCTTGGAATAATTGCAAATGGCTTTCCAGAATGATTAGAATTTTTCATTCCTTTACCAACAGTGCATGACTATGCCTGTTTTTTTTTTTTTTGTTTTGTTTTGTTTTTGTTTTGTTTTGTTTTTTTAAAGCAATTGGGGTTAAGTAACTTGCTCAGGGTTACATGGCCAGTCATTATTTATGTGTGGGTGCTTATTTTCTGAGGCCAGATCTGATCCCTGGTCTTCCCAACTCCAGGGCTGCTGCTCTTACTGCGCCACCTAGCCACCCCAAAGCTGAGGATTGACTGTTTTTTATATAGCTGTTCCAATGTTCTGACTCTTTTTGTCACAGGAGGTATATTTTGTTTTGTTGTCATTATAAAACTTAAGATTTTAAAACAATAAACAGTGGGTAGTGGAGGGAGGGGTAGATAAATAATCTAGACCACTTAATACATTCATTGTTTGATGTCCTAATCAGGTGTGTTTCTTGTCCCCTAAGGAATCATCTGTTGCAGTTCACCCTAGATTCACCGCCAATATCTCCTCTGCCTTCCTGCACAAAGAATAATTCTGGCAAAATCCAGGTTTCTAAAGTGCACATGCGTTCTTCCTTAAGACAAGAAAACAGAATGATGGATTCTTACTTGGTAAAAGAAATTCATTCTTCCGTAAAAACACCAGAAAAGCTAAAGAGAGTCAGAGAAGGTAAAATTAGTCCTATAGGAAAAAAGCATTGCAGTTCTACAGAGATAAAGGGGGCATCAAGTGAAGCAAGGGAAGCTCAAAGGTCCGCCTCTGTTAATGGCCCTGAGAAACCCTCCACATCTGCTTTTAAGGAAGTTACTAAAGGTAGGAGACTGTTTTCTTGTATTTCTCCTTTATAAAGAAACTCACTAAGTCTAAGCTGTGCAAGTTCTTTCTCTAGACTTAGGTCTGAGCAATGTACCTGTGCTCTTGCTCCAATTAGATTTCTAGTAGACTGCTACTGGACTCAGCTACTATCAGCCAGCTGGAAAATTCTACAGTTTTGAAGTGACAGAACTGCTGGCTCTCTTTTGGTCTGCCTTGGAATTCTTGCCCTGGTTATTCTACTGCAGCTTTTAGACTGGGCTTGAAGCTATAACTGAGAGCCTTCCTTGCTTTTGTGGTCAGAGCCACATTGCTGCTGGCTTCTGAATGTGCTCTATGCTTATAGTACATGGCCTAGAGTTTGTGGTCTTTTTGTTTGTTTTAAAAATTAATTAATATTTTTTCCCCAATTACATGTAAACAATTTTTAACATTCTTTTTAAAATTTTTGAGTTTAAAAATTTGAGTTTCAAATCCCCCCACCCCGCCAAAGAGAAGGCAAACAATTTAATATAGATTATACATGTGTTCATACAAAACATTTCCATGTTAGTCATGTTGTGAAAGAAAACATAGGCAAAAAAAACCCAAGAAAAACAAAGTAAAAAAAAGTATGCTTCAGTCTGTATTGAGATTCCATCAGTTCTTTCTCTGAAGATGGAGAGCGTTTTTTATCATAAATCCTTTGGAATTGTCTTGGATCATTGTATTGCTGAGAATAGTTAAGTCATTCACAGTTGATCATAGAACAATATTGCTGTTACTATGTATAATGTTCTGGTTCTGCTCATTTCACTTTTTATCAGTTCATAAGTCTTTCCAGGTTTTTCTGAGAGCATCCTGTTAGTCTTGTCACATCTCTCATAGCATAGTAGTGTCACAGTCATATGCCACAACTAGTTCAGCCATTCCACAATCGATGAACATTCCCTTGATTTCAAATTGTTTGTGACCTCTTTGAAAACCTACCCCTGGGCTTGGAGATATGATATATGGTCTGCCCTGGATATATGATCCAGAACAGGGTAGTTAGTAATAAAGCTACCACTTGGTCAGGCTCTTCTCTGATGAATGGGGTACCTCTTCTTGCTCTGGGACTGAGCCTCTCAGTGTTGCTGGTTCCCAGACCTCTCTAGCTCCCTTTTCTGACTTGGGCTGGAAAAATTACTCTGATTTTTTTTTTTTTTAATTTCCCTGTTAGGATTTGGTCTGGTGTGTTTTTTCTGTTTGTGTAGAGGAGTTATGGGGTGGAGCTTGGTTGTACTTCTCCCTGATGCTTAGCCATCTTAGTTCTACCTCAGATTGTCTGCAGTCTGATATATGTTTATAACTGTGAATTAGGGATGGAAGAATTGGATAATAATAGGGTTCAGTAATAGTGTTGTCTAGTCTAACAGAAGTTTCTGAGAATTAGTTTGTTAATATGTAATTTCCTTCCAGTGTATGTTAAATCTTTAATGGAGTCTTTATAAGATAGTTGTGTATACCTTAGATAAAGGTGGTTTACCCAATGAATTTAACTAATAGGTGAAAGCTCCCAGCTAATTCTCAGTCTTTTACTTCATGCTTTGTATTCTTAACTTATGATCCTCCAGATTTCCTGACATCTTTTCTCACCTTGTTCTCTTTATATTCCACTGACTTTCTATTTTGTTTTTCTAAGAGTGTTTTTTTTTTTTTTAAAGCAAGTAACTTGCCCAAGGTTACACGGCCAGTTATTTTTGTGTGGGTGTTAAGCCAGATCCCATTCTGGGTCCTCCTGACTCTGGGGCCAGCTCTCTTACTCACTGCGCCGCCTAGCTGCCCCTCTAAGAGTGTTTAACGACATACCTTAAAGTATGCTTTATATAAATACTGCTATTATTGCTATTGTTGTTATGGCTTTATTTATCTTTTTCTGCATTGGAAATTGGTAAGTTGATTTTTTTCTGTCTCTACAAATAACCTACTTATTTTTAAATGCAGTGGAATGTCCTGTTTGCAGTGTGAGCATCCCTGAGACCTACATAAATAAGCACTTAGATAGCTGCTTGTCACGGGAGGACAAGAAGGAAAGCCTTAGAAGGTGAGTAACTTAAATATAACTTATGTATAGATTAAACTTTTTGGCTCCCTTGTTTTATATATTGATTAAATTGAATTCAACTTTCATATTGCCCTGTCAATAGTGTTTCTTTTTCTTTATTTCTCATTTTTTCTTAACTCTAAACCTGCTATTAGAATAGTTAACAGGATTTAGCCTAACTAGAAAATCTATTGTTTTGGAAATAGATTATTCCTTACTAAGTTTTTTTCTTCATTAGTTTCAAAATTGCAGTTAAGTCCCAACTTTCCTAAATGTCTTCTAATAGCGATATTTTTTCTATTGTATAATGAGAGCTTCAAAATTTTTTAACGTGCTGATTTTTAGCAAGACCTTTAAATCTTTTTGTCTTGTAAGGCATTAGATGAATGGGTAACTTAGTCAACAATTTTAATTTTAAAGGATTATTTGCTTTTCATTTCTACCTTTTAACCCAATAGTAAGGAAATGAAAGCATACTTGCTTAGTTTCAGCCAATAAATAATGCCAACTTGCTAAATATTCACCATGACTGTGCTTACCAGATATTGTTTTGTGTTATATTTGTCCTCACTGAGGATGTTCCAGATTAAGCATGGTATTCCTTAGCAGTCATTTGGCTACTGTTGACATACCTGTTAGTAAATGAAGGTTAAAGTTACCATAATTTTCTTTTCTTTTTTTAAAATCAACTTGCTATCTAAATCTTAATATCTTGGTCAAAATTTTTAGGTGCTCAGGGCTTTAGGTGCTACCATTAGTAAGGATTTTTATAGACCAACAGGTTTTGGAAGATCAAATGAGATAATGTGTATGAAATATTTTGTAAACCTATATAAAACCTTATATAAATGTCAATTATTTATTTATTCTGTGAGAAATATAGGCCTGTTTTAGGAGTTTCTAAAATCAAACTTAGGAATCTCACACATTAAATCCAAAAGTTAAGCCATGTACTTATCCTTTGATTTGTTATATGATTATTTTGGAGATGTAATTTTAGTCTCAAAAGTGGTTTTTCTTTAATGGTTTGTTAGACTGTTTTGATTTGTTGGTTTAATAGTCTTTAAATTGTCTCTATTTCATCTAAGTAACAACCAAATACAGTGGACAGAGAGCCAATCATATATATTTTGTATTTGTGTTGCCTGCATTAGAATGTGAGCTACTTGAGGACAGAGATGTTATGTTTGTCTTTCTTTGTATCCCTAGTGCTTAGCACAGTGCATGGCATATAAGTATGTAATAAATGCTTGTTGACTGAGTGACTGGAGACAGGAAGACCTTGGTTTAAGTCTTACCTCCAATATAAATTGGGTTATGTGACCTTGGTCTAGTTACCTAACCACTCAATGCCTCAGATAATTCTGTAAGATAGGGGTTCTTAGGCTTTTTTTTTGTGTTTTGAACCCCAGTGGCAGTATGGTGAAACTTATGGGACCCTTCTCAGAATACTTTTTTAAAATAAATTTTTATTGAGATATTTTGTCTTGTCACCAGAATTTCTCCTTCCCTAAATCCCTCCCCTCCCCAAGTGTCATCTCATACAACAAATAATTTTCTTTAGAGGAAAAAAAGATCAAGAGAAAAAGAATCAGCAAAAGTGATAAATGCATAGAAGAAAATCTGAAAATACATGCAATGGACCATGTCCACGGACCTCCCATCTCTGAAAAAGAGTGCGGTGGCACTGTCTTCTCTATTGTTTTTAGAGCTATGCTTGTTTTGTGTAATTTTGAGACATTCATTTTTGATTATTTGATGGTTCTTGCCATTTATATTGTCACTGTGCATATTATTTTCTTGGTTCCACCGACTTTACTCTACATCAGATCATGTAAATCTTTTCGCTTTTTCTCTGTTCATCATATTTGTCATTTCTTATTGCACAGTCAATCACTAAGCATTTATTGAGTCTTTTGTGTTCTAGGCACAGTAAGAGTCCACTACATTCATGTATCATAATTTACTTAGCCATTCCCCAGTTGTGTCTACTTTGTTTCTAATTCTTTGCTAGCACAAAAATTGTTAATATAAATATTATGAAATATGTGAGGACTTTCTTCCTTATCAGTGACCTCCTTGGAGGGTAAGGTAGAATCTCTGGATCAAAGGTCAGTCAGTAAGCATTTATTAAGCACCTGCATATGCCAGGCACCATGCTAAGGGCAGTACATACAAATGAAGGTGAAAGACATTCTCTGTTCTCAAGGAGCTCTCAGTCTAATATGGGAGTACAAATGGTAGATACTAGGTAATTGAGAGTAGTTTCAATTATAGTCTCTAAGACTATAATTGGCATTAAGAAGGATTATGAAAGATTTCTTGCAGAAAGTGAGAACTTTAGCTGAGACTTGAAGGAAGCCAGGAAGTTCTGATTCTGAGCATTTTAGACATGAAAGAAAGCCAGTGAAAATGCTTGGAGTCTGTAGATAGAATGTTGTTTGTGAGGAATAGCAGGAAGGCCAGTGTCACTGAATGGCATAGTATGTAGATGGTAGGAAGAGTTCAGGTTATGAAAGGCTTTAAAAGCTACACAGAAGATTTTATTTTTAAATGTGGAGATAATAGGGAATCACTGGAATTTATTGAATGGGATGGGAGATGATATCATCAGACCTTAGTTTTAGGATGATCAGTATGACAACTGAGTCTCAGATGGATTAGAGTGGAGAGAGACTTATGGTAGGGAGACCAATTGGTAGGCAATTGTAATAGTCCAGGCTAGAGGCAATGAGAGGTGGTGCTGTTAGAGGAGAGAATAGGACACATACAGGTAGAAACAACATAGCTTGACAATTAATTGGATTTGGGGAGTGAGAGAGTGAATAGTTGAAGGTGATGCTTAGGTTTTGTAAGCCTGGGTGATTGGAAGGATGGCAATACCCTTAACAGTAATATGGAAGTTCAGATGGGTTGAGCACTTGGGGGAAAAGATACTGAGTTCACTTTTGGAGATGTTGACATTAAGGTGTTTATAGGACATCCAGTTCAAGTTACTAGGAAGTTGGAAATGCTAGATTGGAAGTTGGAAAAAAGGTTAATAATGCTAGATGGGTATAGCTTAGAATCATCTGCATAGAAAATGAAAATCTTGGCTTATTGATGTGAACAACAAGTAGAATAATAGACGGAGAAGAGAAGGGTGCGCCAGTTAGTCTTGGGGGTGACCTAGACGACCCAGCAAAGGAGAATAAGGAGCAGGGTAGAGCAGTGTCATGAAAACCCTAGCGAGAAGAGGATTGAGGAGAAGGTGATTGTTAATACACAAGGCTGCAGAGAGGTCCAAAAGAATGAAGATTGAGAAAAAGCTATTTGGTGTTTCACTTAAATGATCATTAGTAACTTTGTAGTTTCAGTGGTATGATGAGGTCAGAGGCCAGACTGCAGGAAGTGAAGAGCGAGACAGGAAAGGAAGTGGAAGCATAGATTGTAGACACCTTTCTAGTGGGGAAGAGAGCACAAGTGAGGGCTTTTTGAAGGTAGAGGAGACATGGACAGATTTATAGGTCATAGGGAAGAAGCCAGTAGATGGGAGAGATAGAAAATATGTGAGAGTGAGGATGATGAAGAGAGAAATCTGCTGGAGAAGATGGGGTAGAATGGGGTCACTTATGCATGTAAATCTTTTTTGTTTGTTTGTTTTTTGCTTTTTGGAGGGCAATTGGGGTTAAGTGACTTGCCCAAAGTCCCACCTCTAGTAAGTGTGTAAAGTGTCTGAGGCTGGATTTGAACTCAGGTCCTCCTGACTCTAGGGCCGGTGCTCTATTCACTGCGCCACCTAGCCACCCCCACTTAAGCATGTAGAGATTTACTTGGCAAGAAGGGCCACCTTTTCATGTCAGATAGAGGTCAAGAAGGAGATAGTGGCAGAAGGCATCTGGGTCGTATGAGATGAGGAGAAGAGAAGAAGGATCCCTTGGTGAATGTCTAACATTTTTTCAGTGAAGTATGAGGCATAATTCTCAGCTGAGAGTGTGGGGGATGGGGAGTTCTAGGAAGGATAAAGAGGTTTAGAAAAGTTGCTGTGGTGAATGGGATGATGAGTCAGTGTCTTGCCACACTGAGGGCCCACTTGAAATTATGTAACATACTTTTAGAGGATCACATCCGCATACTTTGTGTTTTTGTCCAGCTCCTTTCTGCAGTAAGGAGCAGAGGCAGTGGAGGTGGGAGGAATGCAAGGCAGATGCTTCGAAAGATAAACTCTTTGATAAGATAAAGGGGCAAAGGACATAAGAGAAGGGGACTTTGTAAAGTGGAACCATGGGGTCAAGATGAAGGAGGGAAGAGATTGTAGCTAGTAAGTTGGGTGGTGTTTTGGGACAAAATGAGGGTAGAAGGGTGGAGGGATTAATTGTTGTAGGTTTGGAGGTGCAAGGTGGAATGACAACAGATTACGATCAGAAAAAGGAAAAACAGTCTTTGAACATGGATGTAGAATACTTGTGAGCACTGAACTCATTGAGGAAGAACGGAGAATGTCTTTAAAGTCTGAACATTTTTGTTATTTATTTATGTAATTCCATAGTGATGGTAGTGATACTTGGCCCCATGGCCTATGCACTGGTGTACCCATCTTCCCATAAGAACGGTACCATTGACTCTGGTCACTTGTCATCTTTACCAATTTGCTGGGTGTGAGGTAAAATCTCAGAGTTGTTTTGATTTAAATTTCTGTTATTCTTTTTCATGTGGTTGTTAGTAATGTGCAATTTTCCTCTGAGAACTGTTTGTTTATATCTTTTAGTCATATACATATACGTATTTACATATATGTCAGCTGTCTTTTAGTCATATACATATACGTATTTACATATATGTCAGCTGTCTATATCAGAATGTTTTCTAAAATAATAGTAGTTGAAGGGTTTGCCAAATGACAATGAGGCACAATAAAGATGCAATTTTTTTTTCCAACTTAAGTTCACAGACCCCCTGAAATTTACCCACAGTGGGGCACGGGTGGGGGGGGGCGGTGTTGTGGAGCTCAGGTTAAGGATCCGTTCTCAAAGACTATAATGAATAGAAGGTAGTTTACTTGTGAAGAGTGCTGTACACCAAGGAAATCTCAGTTCTGGATCTCTTCCCTCCTTGTGACTATTTGTTCATATCTATTGGTGAAAACAGGTTTTTGGATTATATGGGAGATACTAGCACATTGACGTGGTGGTGCTACTGTTTTGATTTCCATAATTACCACCAGCCTTCTTTGTTATCTGTTGTAGATATTTTTATATGTGTTTCCAGGTATGCAGTTTAATTTCTCATTATCTGATATTTGGGGAAGGCATGGACAAAAACATGTTTTGCTTTCCTTAAATATCAGATAATAACTTAAACCCTGAATTCTTCCAGTGTCCTGCTATCTGTAGTAGGTGCTTAATAAATGATTGTTAAGATCTAGTCTTGAATAAGTGATTAATTTTTTTTTTTTTTTTTTGCTTTTTTGGGGGAGGGCAATTGGGGTTAAATGACTTACTCAAGGTCACACGGCTAGTTTTTGTGTTAAGTGTCTGAGCCGCCCCAGTAAGTGATTGATTTGAATAAAAAGAGTAGTCCTTTTCCTGAATTGTCTTTCCAGGTCATAGACTTTAGAGCAGGAAGGTCCTTTAGAGATCAACTGGAACCACCCTTACATTTTATATATGAGGAAACTAAGACCAGAGCTAGGTTAAGTGACTTGACCGAAGTCTCACAGGTAGAGTGCAGAGTGAGAAACTTCCGCTTCAGCTTACTTTTGGTTCTGTAGCTTACTCATTCTGACTATGCGTTTTTCACAGGTTTAGATTTAAAGTAATGTTAGATGAAAAAAGCTTTCTGAAGGAAAAACAGATATGGAGGTATGAAAAACCCTTAAGAAGGAGGTAACACTGATCCTGGTTCACTTCGTATTCCCTCTGAACACATCAGGAGATAGCATAAGGGTTCAGAAGAAGGGTGTTTTCCTCCCTCTATCTGTAACTTCTTTAGATAACACACAGATAGTCTAAGACTAAAACGAAAAAAAAAATCAGGTAGCCAAGAAGGGAGTGGGTAAAAGGATTCTTGGTCTAGAAAAACATTTTGTTGTTTTTATCTCAAGTAGATTGTGTGGCAGCATGTAAGTTCTGTAAAAGTGTATCATGGATCAGCAGTTCTTAAACTGAGAAAGTCCTGTAACTTCAGTTTTCCATCTTCCCCTTAAATATGTTTGGAATATAACCTATGCTTCTCCCAACTTAAGGTAACTTTATACTAAAATTGATCAGAACTTCTGAGTAGATCTGACATTTAGCATTAAGGAACTACTTTGTAACTGGGCCTTTTTTTTTGGAAGGACCTGGAATAGTGAATCTTCTGAACACCACATTAGTAAGTACTGAGCTATCTTATTTTCTAGTATTTCTTGCTATGTAGGTTGCACATTTTTTCTGAATTGTGGGAGAAAATCAGTATCATGCTTTTGCAAAGTTTTTTATAGGGCTTGTATTTTGAAATTTTTGAAAGAATTTGCTGAACTCTGATAATGCTTATTTTCTTTTAAGAACCACGTTTCCATTTTGATTTTACAGTCGTAAACTAAGTTTTTCAGAAAAGACCTTGATAACTTATCTGTTACCTGTATTTTTCTAAGTTTCTAAGAAGTTGTTATGCCTATTACATGGTATTACTTTATGTTTCCAGGATTTTGTAAACCCTATAAGGTCTAAAAACAAAGAAACATCCTCCAAAACCTAGAAATACGTTATCTTGTCCCCATGTTTCAGCGGTTATCTTTGGCTTAGGCTTCACTGCTTTAGCACTAAAGAAAATAATTTAGCCAGTTGGTGGTAGTGTAAGACAATAGAGATTTTTTTGGTAGCTTAGTTGCTAGTTTTTAACTAATGAACACATAGTGATTGTTGATGTGCAAAAATATATTTTAAAATAAGGCTTTCTAGTGTATACCAGCTTGAATAATAAGAATTGATATTTATATAGTCTTTAAGGTATACAATAGGGATTTTTTTGGTACATTATCTTATTTGGTCCACATAATATTCTTTGGCCCCTTTTAATTTATACCAGAATCTTTAACACACTCTTTTTTGGGGTGAGGGAGTTTCCAACTATAATAGTTATGTTTAGCCAGCATTATTAATCACATAATTGCTTACTGATCAGTTAAGGGCTTATAAAGGCAATTATGATGCTGTGACTAAGTTGTTTAAAATACTTTTCAGAAGTTGTTTCCAGTAAAGATGTGATTTTTATTTCATCTGTACGTTCCATTTTTTCCCTAAGAATTTTTCTTGTTAAGAAGCCTGGGGCTTGATCCCTTAGGATTATTTTTTTTTTTAAGTTGGGAAATACTTCTAAATAGTTTTAGTATAGTTTGGCATTTGCTCTGGTGGGTATTAGTAGGTTGTTTAATGTATTTTTTATTTGAGTAATAGGGTAACAGGTAGTACTAGGGTAAAAGTATCAGGGTAAAAGTTTATGGAATGATGTAAGTCACTAGAATGGGCTGCTTTTGGGCCCTAGGAGTCTTCACACACAAGAAATGATAATAGACCTAGAGCTTGGATTAAGTAAAAATGATGGAATGCTTGATATCATTTGTGAGGGTGTGTGTAGGAGAACTGACTTATTAATTTGGTGACTTTGTGGGAATCACTTAATTTCTCAAACCTTAATTTCCCTTGTAAATGGGGATTTCTGCTTAAATCCTCTCATGTTGTACTATGCTTGGTGATGATCTTGCCTTCTGAAAGCTCTAGCAGTAGATTATAAGCTCTTAGTTAGGAATTCATTTCTCTGCTGATTTTTCTAATGAATTCTCTTAAACCTATTGATAACTTATAGTACTAAGAGTTGAAAGTGAAGAAAACAATTCTGAGTCTGGAAAAAAAAAAGCAGCTTTAATAATAATAATAACCAGCATTTATATAGTGCTTTAAGATTTGAAAAGTGGTTTAAAATATTATTTCATTTTATCTCTTAACAACCCTGGGAGGTAGATGCTGTTAAGATCTCTATTTTGCAGATGAGGAAACTGAAGCAGATTTGATGTAAAGTGACTTGCTAAGGGTCACACATTTCACAGTTGTGGGGGACAGATTTAAATTCAGGTCTTTCTGACTCCATGCCCAATACTGCCTTTAGTAGTTGATTGTTTTTCTTTCCTGCAATTATTAGTGATTAATCTTAAATTTATTATGGAATCTGTGGCTCTATCCTCATGATGATCTCCTTTTCTTGATTATCTAACATTCTCCCCTTCTCCCAATGAGATCAAAACCTTTAAACTTTTGTGGCCATTTATGTAACCTGGGCTTTTCTGGTCTTGTTGTTTTTCACTTAGCCCTTTCTGGAGACTCTGAGAGATGGCAAAAAGAAAGACCTTATATAATAGAAGGCACCACCTTCTCCATGAAGCCTCTCCTAATGTACTCCTTTCCAAAATCATACTGTATTCATTCCCTGAAAAGTGAAGATTCCCTAGATCCGTCTTTTTACTATTGGGCAATCAGAAATTGGGCCACTGGTCTGGACTCTTGATCATTTAATATCTGCCGTGTCCTCAGTTATACCTTAAACATTTTCATATTCTTCTTCACCATTATTATATTCTAGTGTCAAGAACATTTCTGTACAGTTCTTACAATTTTAATTAATGGACTTCAAGATTAAACTGGGCAAATTCAATTATCTTTTAATTATTTTTCTACTTCCTCACTATAACTCAAACTGATTTTGTTACAGGTCACAAAATTGCATTTATCTATATTGATTTGGAATCTTACTTTCTTTTCAATATAGCCTTGTTAATTTTTTTTTTTTTTTGCTTTTTGGAGGGCAGTTGGGGTTAAGTGACTTGCCCAAGGTCACACAGCTAGTTTTTGTGTTAGGTGTCAGAGGTCGGATTTGAACTCAGTTCCTCCTGATTCCAGGGCTTGTACTCTATTCACTGCGCTACCTAGCCACCCCCTAGTCTTGTTAATTTCTAAGCCTTAATCTTTTCTGCTCTGAATCTTGTTTAATATTTTAATTGGGTTATTCTATTTTTTTTTCACTTGCTGAATCTGTCTCTTGCAATTTGTTGTTATTTGTTTGTTTTAGTTGTGTCTGACTCTTCATGACCCTATGGGGGGTTTTCTTGGCAAAGATACTGGAGTGGTTTGATATTTATTTCTCCAACTCATTTTACAGATGAGGAAAGTGAGGCAAACAGGGTTAAGTGACTTGTCCAGAGTCACACAGCTAGTAAGTGCCTGAGGGTAGATTTGGACTTAGAGAGATGAGTTTTCCTGACTCTAGGCCCTGGCACTCTATTCACTGTGCCACCTGACTACAAAGTAGGACAATATTTTTAGATATTATAGTTTTTTTTATATCTAACCCAATGACCCTGTAATGTTCAAACTATACTAATTTCTTTTTTCCTTCCATATGGTTTAATTATATATATTTTTTGCAATGTTCCTTGAATTAATCTCATAATTTTGCTTTTGGGTGATTAAGGGTGAAACTTCCAGGTTAACAGGCACAGTTTCTCTTTTTCCCATATAACTATTTCCAGTTTGGTTTCTTACTTAAAAACCTGTGACTACATGGTCTATTCTAATATTTTCTTCTAATCCATGTTGTTCCTTTTAAATGAATTTGCTTTTCACTTCCTAGATAATTAAGTACTACAAAATCATTTAAATTAGTTCACTGTAATCAAGTAAATCAAACTCATGTTTGACTTGTTTTTTCCATGAGGAACCTCCTTTTCTCAAGGCCTTTTAAAAATTTAATGTTTATTTTCTCCTTCTTCTTAATCCAAAAAGAAAAATGAAACTTTTCTAAAAAATATTCATAGTCAAGCAAAATGACTTCCCAAATAGATCATGTTAAAAAAAAAGTATGTGTTAACTTGAGTATAACCTCTCATTCTTCATTATCAGTCCCTTTAGAATCATGATTGTTGTCTTTATCAATCTTTTGAAGTCTTAAGTCTTTCACAGTTGTTCATTTTTTTGTTACAATGCTATTGTAATTGTCTAAATTAGTCTTTGGTCCTACTCACTTTACTCTTTATCAGTTCATACAAATTTTTCATGTTTCTTTGGAACTGTCCCATTTTTTTTAATGGAACAATAAATAGTATGCCATAATACTCCTATACCATATTTTGTTTAGCTGTTCTCCAATTGATTGCCATCCCTTTAGTTTCCAGTTCTTTGTCACCATAAAAAGAACTCTCTAAATGTTTGTACATATGGGTCCTTATTCTTTTTTTTTTTTTTGCTTTTTTGAGGGCAGTTGGGGTTAAGTAACTTGCCCAAGGTCACACAGCTAGGTTTTTGTTTGTATGCGTTAAGTGTCTGAGGCCGGATCCGAACTCAGGTCCTTCTGACTCCAGGGCCGGCGCTCTACTCACTGCGCCACCTAGCCACCCCTATTCTTTTTTTTTTTTAATCTCTTTGGAGTATTGACCTAGTAGTGATAGTATACTGAGTCAAAGAGTATGTGCCGTTTAATAACTTTTTAGGCATAGTTCCAAATTGCTTTCTAAAATGATCAGACCATGGAGCAGCTAGGTGGGTCAATGAATAGAGCACCAGCCCTGGAGTCAGGAGGACCTGAGTTCAAATGCAGCCTCATTCACTTGATACACTTACTAGCTGTGTGACCTTGGGCAAGTCACTTAACCTCAATTAACTTGCTTTCTCCCCTATTTCCCCCCTTCCAAAAAATGATTGGACCAATCCATAGCTCCATCAAAAGTTCACTAGTGTGAACATAGCCCCTCTAACAGCTATCATTTTATATTTTGGGGGTGACCAATATGATGGGGGTGAGGTGGAGTGTCAGAATTGTTTTAATTTACCTTTATATAATTATTAATAATTTGAAACATTTTTTCATATGATTATTGATGGTTTGTAATTCTTCCTTTGAAAAAGTGTTTATTCAATCCTTTGGCCTTTTTTGTTGTTGTTTTTGGAGAACAAAATAAATATAAATTTGAGTGAATTCCTTATATATCTTGGATATAAGACCTTTGTTAGAAAAACTAGCTTCAAAGTTTTTCCCCGGTGACCTGTTTCCCTTCTTAATTTAACTGCATTAATTTTGTTCAAATTTTAAAAAGATTGCTATCAAAAGTGTCCTCCAGGGGCAGCTAGGTGGTGCAGTGAGTAGAGCGTCGGCCCTGGAGTCAGAAGGACCTGAGTTCGGATCCGGCCTCAGACACTTAATGCACACACAAACAAAAACCTAGCCGTGTAACCTTGGGCAAGTTACTTAACCCCAATTGCCCTCCAAAAAGCAAAAATTAAAAAAAAGTGTCCTCCACCTTCACACCTATCCCAGGAGAATCACTCATTTGGCCAATAACTTTTCCCCTATCCATAGATCTAAAAGATAATTTCATCCTTGCTCCTCTAATTTGTTTATGATATTACCTTTTATGTCTATGACATTCATTTGGTTCTTATCTTGCTATATGGTATGAAATGTTGGTCTGTACCTAATTTCTGCCAAACTTGTAAGTGAGATCCTGCTTTACCTCTGAAGTCTGAGCCTTACCAGCTGCTTCTGCTGCTGCTGCTCCTGTTTCTGGCTTCTGAGCTTCCTCCTTTATTCAGGGGATTCCTTACCTGGAACCCCACTGCCATGTGTAAGTCCCCTTCTTGCTGAGCCCTGGATCTGCCATCTGGGACTATGTCATGGGCACTAAAGCTGCCAAGAGGCACCTGTCCCTGTTGCAGTTCCTGAATGTGGATTGGGGGGTGCCCTGGAATGAGTCAGAGATCTCCTTTTGCCCTGGTGCACAGCATCTCCATGAGGTGCTCTGAGCTTAGCATGTTCTTGGCCAAACCCTGGGGTCTCTAATGTCCACCGACCTCCCTGTCAGAACTGGACAAAGGAGTCACTGTGACTTTTTCCAGGATTTCCCCATCAGGATTCGGTCTGGTGATTTTTTTTTAAGCTCACAGCATTGCTCTTTTTTTTTTTTTTAAACTCTGCCATCCTTCTTTTGCCTCCTTTCATTTCTGTTTTGAAAGAACACTTCTTTGCTGGCAACCACTCACCCATCTAACCTAATCTTTTGAGTTAATATTCAGATCAAATGATCCTGCTTTTGAAATTGTTTAGCTGGTCATCTGTAGGATGGATGTCCACAGTTGTCTAAGAATTTGCAAGTTTCATTCCTATAGTGGATGAAATATAAAATGCTAGTCTTTCTTGAGATAGTCTTTTTTTTTTTTTAAATCCTCATAGGTTCTGTATCCCATTCCAGCACCTCTTCCAATCATTTTCTGTTGTACATTCAGTTCTGATGTCAGTTGAATAGTAGAAATCCAGTCTCAAAATTCATCAACCCATAGGAGCCTGACTTGATTCTCCCCTGCCTGGGGAATTTAGACTTAGATCTGAATTACCAAAGGAGCTGGGTTCTAGACTTCCTTGTCTTTCACCATCCTGGTCTAAACCTCACTATCATAACAGGAAACCACTGCATTTATTACTTTTTCATTGTATTCCTTTCTGTCCACTTTGTCTAGAAAATGTTATATCCACCACCATTTTATATCTAAACAGAGTTAGTCTGTATACATTAAACAAGCCATCAACAAATAAGGTGGGGATGAAACTAAATTTGCCACTTATAGGGAAGTTGGAAACCCTGGGAAGATAACTTCAAGGCTCATGAGATTCCCCAATACACTGAGAGTATTTAAATTCTTTCTCACTATCTAGATTTAAAGAACAGAATAAGGAGAAAGTTCCTGTCACTAGGTCATGGAGTTAATTAGACTAATCTCCCTTGCTTTCAGGAACATATTTCAGTCCTTTCCTTAACAGGATCACAATCAATCCAGAGGGGCAGACATTGGCTAAGTTTAAGCATGGTGAAGATTTATCCTAGTGTGGTTTAGTCCTTAAAATGTGCTGTGTATAAGGCAACTATGGACATGAACCTAGAAAGGTGTGTGTGCACCTCTTAATATATCTAGGCAGACTTGGCCTTTTTTCTTAAGCCATCAGATTCTAATCCTAAATGAGGAGTCGGCAAGACTGAGTAGCTTTATTCCAAAATACCTCCTTAGGTATTTCAAAAAGCCCCTTATTTCTAGTCAGTTGACCATGAAATATTTAGAAGAGAAACATTCCAGGGCCCTTCTGGCTTCTGTTAGACATTGGAATCCAAGTCTTTTACAGTGCTATTTAATTGGAAGAAAAACTGCATTCTTTTTAGTAGCCAAAATCTATCAGAAATATGTTATTAAGATACAAACATTCATGTTTAGATACCAGACCAGTAGTTTTCCATGCTAATTGTAATTTCCTCTTAATCCTACTAACATTTTATAGTAAAAGTATGGAACAGTGCTTGGCACAGAGTAGGCATTATATAAATTCTTATTCCTTTTCCCTTTCCCTTCCCCCAATCATGAAAAAAGACACAATTCAAGAGCAAGATAAAACAAAATTGGTTTTAGGTTTAGTTTGTTTTTTCCCCTAATTTATTAAATAGTACTACAGTAATGTTAATGCAGGTACACCTTTAAAGAAATTATCTTCCTGAAATAATTATTCCTCTTTCACTGCTCTTTCCATCTGGTCAAAGGCAAATAAAGGGAGACTCCTTTTAATTTTAAGAATTAAAGTATACTTTTACTCTTAAGTCTGGTTACTATATGTAAGACTAAGTCTCACTAAGTCTGTTAGTTTCTGTTAATCAATATCCCTTCCTGACCTTGAATGAGTTTTCTATTTAAATTAAAAACAAAAAAAATTGATTAGATGTTTGTTTTCAAGTGAAACTGAGGACTCTTTAGGATAGGATATTGTCTTCTTAGCATTAAGACTTTATAGTTAAGAAAAACTGATAAACATTTTTTCATTCAGCCAAGATCAAGGATTTTAGACTTAACAATACTGACAAAATATTTTTATTAATATTTCATAAAACAAAGAGGCCTTCATTCTATATGCTTTTACATCCTTGATAACTTACTCTTACTCAACGTATATATACAACCATTTGCCAAATCTCTTCAGTTCTATTTCTAAAACATCATTCATATATATATATATATATATGTATGTATATATATATATGTATATATATATATATATATTTAATCATGTCCATTTATTCATCCATCACAGCAATTCCACCTCTTCTTTGGATCGTCATAATAGTTTCCTATTTGGTCTCCCTGCTTTTCATTTTCTCCCTACTCCAATACATCTTCCACCAGCCTGCCAAAATTTTAAAGTGAAGATGCTTGTATCCCCCACCCCTCAACACACAGAAAATAACTTATGTTGGGGCCCTTTAAGACTCTACCCGAACTCTGAGAACCCACGGAAATCTCAGGCAAAGGACAGAGCAACACAAGCAGGGTTAAAGAGGCACCTGGCGTGTATTCTCCGTGATTTTGGGGTATTGATTATGCGCTGCTAACAGGGAGCACTCCCCTGCTATGAGAAGCTTGTTACTGCTGAGGCACGTGGGAGAAGAGAGTCGGGGGAGGGGAAAGGAGCTAAAAGGAGGGCAAGGTGAAAGGGGGAGGAGAGAGAGATGAGGTGATTGTTAATGAGCAAGAGATTAAACAGCAAGACATTATATCTTGGTGTTATGACTCCTTTGTCTGTTTGGGAGGAGCAGGCTCCCCCAAGGGGTTCGTGGGGGTGAACCCGGGTTGTAGGGGCGAACAGAGTGACCAGACTGCAGGGGCAGCTGGAGAAGGGCTTGTGGAGGCAAGCCGGGTAGTAGGGGGCGACAGGAATCGCGGAAGGCAATTGGAGTGCTGCAGAGGCGGCTGGAGAGGTGAGTTTGATGTAAGCCCTGTAAGGCGGGCCCTAACAAAATTAGAGTGATTTCCTAGGATTGTTAGGATAAACTCAATTTGCAAATTAAATATTTTCATAACCTGACTCCTTCCTACCTCTCCAGTGTTCTTACACATGACTCCCTTCCATCTACTCTTCAATCCAGCCATACTGACCTATTCAGTGTTCCACACATAGGATGCTGACCCTCATATTTCATTTTGTGTACTGACTACACCCCTGCTTGAATTGCATGCCTCACTTTCACCTCTTGGAATCAAGACTCAGCTCAGGTACCACCTTCTCCATGAAGCCTCTCCTAATGCACTCCTTTCCAAAATCATATTGTATTCATATTATATATGTTATATATAGGCCAAGGACTGTTTGTTTCCCTTTTGTCTTTTTTTTTTGAAGATTTTGAAGATTTATTTATTTATTAATTTGATTGATTTGTTTATTTACTTTTAGTTTACACCATTCAGTTCACAGTCCCTTGAGTTTCAAATTTTTATCTCCCTCCCTCTCCTCCCCCCACCCCATCATAGTGGCATGTACTCTAATATGGCATCTACAAATATCTTCACATTAATCATTAGTCAGGTTGTAAAGAAGGATTATAACTGACGGAATGATCAGTGAAGAGGAAACAAAACAAAACAAGAAAAAGAAACACTGCAAGTAGTTTGTTTCAATCTGCATTCAGACTCTGCAGCTCTTTCTCTAGATATGGATATCTCTTTTGATCATGAGTCTTTTGGAGTTGTCTTATAACCTTAAATTGCTGAGAGGACACCAGTCTATTGAAGTTAGTTGTCACACATATGTTGTGTCTGTGATTGTGTACAGATTTCTCCTGGTTCTGCTCTTTTTACTCAGCATCAGTTTATATAAGTCTCTCCAGGTTATTATGAAGAATGTCTGCACCTCATTCCTTATAGCATAGTAGTATTCTATTACATTCCTATACCACAGCTTTTTCAGCCATTCCCCAATTGATGGGCATCCCCTTGATTTCCAGTTCTTTGCCACCACAAAAAGAGCCTCTATAAATATTTTTGTACATATGGGTCCTCCTCCCACTTTTCTGATCTCTTTGGGATATAATCCTAGAAGTGGTATTGCTCAGTCAAAGAGTATGCATTTATTTGTAGCCCTTTGGGCATAGTTTCAGATTGTTTTCCAGAATGGCTGGATCAGTTCACAGCTCCACCAGCAATGCATTAGTGTTCCAATTTTTCCACATCCTCGCATTTATAATTTTCCTGCTTTGTCATCTTAGCCAATCTGGCTGGTGAGATGTGTTACCTCAGAGTTTCTTTGATTTGCATTTCTCTAATCACTAGTGATTTAGAACATTTTTTCATATGCTTATTGATGTCTTTAATTTCATCTTCTGAGAACTGCCTGTTCATATCCTTTGACCATTTATCAGTTGGGGAGTGGCTTGTATTCTTATAGATTTGACTCAATTCTTTATATATTTTAGAAATGAGGCCTTTATCAGAGACACTGGTTGTAAACATTCTTTCCTAATTTTCCACTTCCCTCTTAATCTTGGTAACATTGGTTTTATTGTACAGAAACTTTTCAATTTAATGTAATAAAAATTATACATTTTGCATTTTATAATGTTCTCTAAGTCTTGTTTCATCATGAAGTCTTCCCCTCTCCATAGATCTGACAGGTAAACTATCCCTTGCTCTCCCAGATTGCTTACAGTATCAGCCTTTATACCTAGATCATGTATCCATTTTGACTTTATTTTGGTGTATGGTGTTAGATTCTGGTCTATGCCCAATTTCTGCCATACTATGTTCCAGTTTTCCCAGCAGTTTTTGTCAAATAGTGCGTTCTTATCCCCAAAACTGGGGTCTTTGGGTTTATCAAATAGTAGATTACTGTAGTCATTGGCTGCTGGGTCTCATGTAGCCAATCTATTCCATGGATCCACTGCTCTATTCCTCAGCCAGTACCAAGTAGTTTTGGTAACTGCTGCTTTATAATACAGGTTAAAATCCGGTATGGCTAGGCCACCTTCCCTAGTATTTTCATAAATTGCCTTGATATTCTAGACCTTTTGTTCTTCCAAGTGGATTTTGCTACTATTTTTTCTAGCTCTACAGAGTAATTTTTTGGTAGATTGAATGGCATGGCACTAAATATGTAATTTTAATTTAGGTAAAATTGTCATTTTTATTATGTTAGCATGACCCAGCCACGAGCAATTGATGTTTTTTCCAATTAGATCTGATTTTATTTGTTCGAAAAGTGTTTTGTAATTGTGTTCATATAAGTCTGGGTTTGTTTTGGCAAGTGGATTCCCAGATATTTTGTAATGTCTATAGTAATTTTAAATGGTATTTCTCTTTCTGTCTCTTGCTGTTGGGTTTTGTTAGAGATATATAGGAATGCTGAGGACTTATGTGGGTTTATTTTATAATGAGATAATAAGCAACTTTGCCAAATTTGCTTATTATCTCAAGTAGTTTTTTACTTGATTCTCTAGGATTCTCTAAGTATATCATCATATCATCTGCAAAGAGTGATAGCCTAGTCTCTTCTTTGCCTAATTTGATTCCTTCGATTTCTTTTTCTTCTCTTATTGTTTTTTTTTTTTTTTTGCTTTTTGGAGGGCAATTGGGGTTAAGTAACTTGCCCAAGGTCACACGGCTAGGTTTTTGTTTGTCTGTGCATTAAGTGTCTGAGGCCGGAACTGAACTCAGGTCCTTCTGACTCCAGGGCCAGCGCTCTACTCACTGCGCCACCTAGCCACCCCCGCTTCTCTTATTGTTATTGCTAACATTTCTAGTACCAGATTGGATAAGAGGGCTGATAGTGGACATCCTTGTTTCACCCCTGATCTTATTGGAAATGCTTCTAGCTTATCCCCATTACATATAATACTTGCTGATGGTTTTAGATAGATGCTACTTATTATTTTAAGGAAGGCTCCATTTATTCCTATACTTTCTAGTGTTTTTAATAGGAATGGGTGTTGTATTTTGTCAAAAGCCTTTTCTGCATCTGTTGAGATAATCATGTGGTTTCTGCTAGTTTTGTTTTTGATGTGATCAATTATACTGATAGTTTTCCTGATATTGAACCACCCTTGCATTCCTGGAATAAATCCTACCTGATCAAAGTGTATTATTCTCATGATCAGTTGCTGTAGTCTTTTTGCTAATATTTTATTTAGAATTTTTGCATCTATATTCATAAGGGAAATTGGTCTGTAATTTTCTTTCTCTGTTTTTCCTGATTTAGGTATCAGTACCATATTTGTGTCATAAAAAGAATTTGGTAGGATTCCTTCTTCTCCAATTTTCCCAAAGAGTTTGTAAAGTATTGGAGTCAATTGTTCCTTAAATGTTTGGTAGAATTCACTAATAGAGCCATCTGGCTCTGGAGATTTTTTTCCTAGGGAGTTCATTGATGGCTTGTTCAATTTCTTTTTCTGAGATGGGGTTATTTAAATAGTTTGCTTCCTCTTCAGTTAGTCTGGGCAACTTATATTTTTGTAAATATTCATCCATTTCACTAAGATTTCTTTGTCAAATTCATGTGCGTACAATTGGGCAAAATAATTCCTAATTATTGTTTTAATTTCCTCTTCATTGGAGGTAGAATCACCCTTTTCATTTTTGATACTCATAATTTGGTTTTCATCTTTTTTTATCATATTGACTAAAGATCTATCAATTTCATTGTTTTTTTTTTCATAATACCAGCCCTTAGTTTTATATATTAATTCAATGGTTTTTTTGAATTCAATTTTATTAATCTCTCATTTGGTTTTCATTATTTCTAATTTACTATTTAATTGGGGATTTTCATCTAAGAATGCTTTCTGTGCTTGAGACCAGTTCATATTCCCTGTTGAGGCTTCAACTGTGATGTGGAGTCAATATTGTCTTCTTCTGAATTTGGTTCCTTCCTCTCACAGTAATAGGATTCTAGATACTTTGTCTTTATAGTCTGTTTTTTACCCATTTTGAGGCTGGGTCTTAGCCACACCCTTCCTCTGGGGTTCCCAAGCATTTACTGTTTAAAATTTTGCTCTGGGGCAATAAATATTGTTTTCAGGGTCAGAGGGAGAGTTTGCAGCGGCCGGGGTTCACTCTGCCAACTTGGTCCCTGGAAGTTCAGATAGGGGTTTTTTAAATTTCCAGGCTGTGGGTTGGTAGTCCCAGGAGTAGCTGCTGCCACTGCCACAGGCCCTGCATTTGTCTCTTACCCTGCACTGTCAGATCCCAGCCCTGCAGTGAAAGGCCTGGGAATGGCCCTTGCATTGGTGGATCAACTTGCCACCTGGGCCTCTCTTCCTGTTAGTCTTTGTCTCCCCAGGGAATAGCTCAGTGCTTGGCTCATAGCAGATACTTATATTGATTAACTGATGCTGGTCATCTGGAAAATGTGCTCAAGAGAGCAATCAAAATAGTAAAAAGGCCTTGAGTTCATGTCATGTGAGGATCCAGAAAAGGATATAGGGAAGATGTAAGGGGTTATGCTAGTGTCTTTTGGGCAAGATAAAGTGATAGCACACCAATCAGAACTTGGGGTGGCAGAGACAGGGTGAAACTTTGTCTGGCATTTCAACACTTTTTATCACCTGTCTCCAGCCTTATTACACATTAATAATTTTCCCTAGCTGCTTCTCTTCCTCTGTATATGTGTGTGTGTGTTCCATTTGATTGTAAGCTTCTTGAGCACAATGACTTTTGTTTGTGTACTTCCTGTACCTAACAGAGTGCCTGGACTCATAAGAAGTGCTTCTTGACTGATCAGTAGTCCTCAGGCACCCACAATAAGGCAGGTGTTGGAGTTGGGCTTTGTGGAGTAGTAAATTGTTGAGTCTAGGAAAAATGTATAGGTATTATGCCACTATAAACAGTAATCATTTGCATTATTACCTAACAGCCTCTGTTACAGTTAGACTCTTCTTATTGTCATTCCAATCTTACTCTTTTTGCCCCTTTCCATGAAGTTTTCACTACTTTCTCTTTTCTTTGAAATTCTATTGCTTTTATATTCTATTCTCTGGAACTTAGCACTAATAGAAGGATGATTTAGTAACTAAAGTAAATTTTATTGTGTCTTCAACACAATGTATTTCAGAAACATGAACAGTAAAGTTGTCACTTTTATTGAAGAGTTAAGAGTTCCATGTATTGTACCATGTATAACAAGAAGGACGTGTAGTACTGTGTAGATCATGGGTAATATTTCAGAGAAAAAATCTAAGTTGCTGATTCTTCCTTATACATACTCTAAAGTTTTGTGTGTCTGGGTCTTTTCTTTCCAAACAAATTTTAAGGCCTAGATCTTTGAAAGTTGGGTTTGTATGTTAAATTTCTTTTATATTCCCAGTAGTACCTGGCAAATTATTGAAATTGGTAGTTGTTAAGGATGTATCTGTGCAATTAATATAATAGGAGAGAACTAGTCCTAAACATCTAGATATGGAGACAAAGGGATTAATTTCGATTCTTACTTAAATTATCTTGTATCCTTTGAAAAGTCATCATCAGTGCTCTTATACCACCCTAATTCTCTGGATGTCCCATTAGTATCAAACTCAACAAATCTAAAATTTTATTCAATAACTCTCCCATTTCAATGAGCTGCCTCTTACCTTCTTTTATTTATTTCTGTTAATAGGTCCACCATCCTTCCAGTTACCTAGATTTGTAAGTGTATTATCATACCAGTCTCATTTTTCCCTCTCAGCCCCGTAACCAAACCAGACCAATTACTAGGTCTTATGGATCCTACTTCCATACTTTCAAATCTATACCCTTCTCTCTAATCACACAGATATCACTACATTTCAGGCTCTATTCAGTTGTTGCTGGATGATTATAATAGACTCCTAACTATATTCCAACTTCTAGTCTTTACCTTTTCTTCTTCTGTACCAGTGGAGTCAAACAAATAGAAATGGATCCCTGCAGGTCACATATTGACTTAGAAAACCCACAACTTATCATTATTTAATACTGTATTATATATTTTTTATTATGTTATGTTTTCCAATTACATTTTAATCTGGTTCTTGCCTACACTGAAGGTTTGATGCACCTTCTCTAGAAATAGGTTTGATCTCAATAACCTTCACTGGTTCCCTCTTGTATTTCATTCTTGAGGCAAATTCTTCAGTCTGGCATCTTAAAGCTCCACCACAATCTGGCACCAACCATTTTTTTCTCAACTGTAGTCCCCCATCCCTATTTTTTTTTCAATATAAAGCAATTTTATTTAAGGAATATAAAATGTTTTTGCCATGCACATTTTGAACATGTGAAATGTCTAATTTTTAAGTTTGCATTTATTGGAAACTAGTATGTGTAAAAACTTAAGTATAAACTCTGATCTTCATTGCAGTGCCTGTTGAATAGATAGTATGATTGTAGTATCCTTTTGGGGAAAGGGAGAAGGGAAGCTCTTTATAGCAGGTGCTAATTAAATTATAATTTCATTTTTATCTTTAGCTAGATGAGAGCAAGGTTTAGAGAGTGAGTCAATAGAGGATGCTTTACCACTAAAGCATTCACCATTGTCAAAGTGCTTTAGAAATTAACAACAGCACAGATGATTGTACTCTACTCTATAGGTTATTGTGACCTGCATAAGAAGTGGAAAGCTGGATTCATGTTTGTATAGTGAGAAATGATTGAGAAGTATACTAATGAAAACATGTCTTTTACCTAAAAAACTGAAACATAGCCATATATTCATTTCTGTAATTTATGAAAAACTTAAAAATATCCTAATGTTAGGCTTTATTGTAAAACTGTCAGTTTGGTCCGATTTTTTATAGAGGAACACAGCAGTATTTAGTACAAATTGTGGATGCATTTTTTTGAACATGTGATATCTTAGAAAAGTAAAATCTTGAGAAGCAATTGTATATCCTCAGTGCTATAGTATCTAAAGAAGTGAGACTGCCTTTTCAATCACAAAATACAGCAAAAGCATGGCCTATTATAATGGTCAAGAGGATCTCTTACAAGCCTCTGAAATGATAGGCATCTAAATGTTTTGGCATATTTCAGTCTCACTCTCATATCAGAATAACAAGCCTTTTTAACTACACAGATTTTCCATTTATAGAAAATACAGGGTACAATTTCGTTCTCTGCTGAGATAGTTAACCAAACCTTTAAAACTGGTTCTAAAAAGAACCACTCTCTGAAAGGCCTGCTCAGTTAGCTCTGCTTATTGCACCTGAGAGGCCTTTTCCAGAACATGATTTAAAATTGAATATACCTCTTTTTTCTCCTTTGGCTCTCAGAAGCCATAGCTTCCTTTAAGGGTGAACTCAAGTGCCACTTTGTGAAGCCTTTCCTGATTACTCCTCAGGTTCAATGCTTTCTCCTTCCTCAAATTTGAGCTTACTTATTTACATGATAAGTAGAATGTAATATAATCTCCTTCAAAATGGGAAATATTAAGTTGTTTTTGTATCCCAGGACCCCTCAATGTGTCTTGTATATGACATGACTTAGTGTGTATTAAATTGAGCTGAGTTATTCTCCTAATGACTCCTCCCCTTATAGTGCACAGGGTATTTTGATGCTTCAGAAGTCCTTACTTTATCAGGCTTTCAGATTGTTTTCTTTATTATTATTATTATTATTATATGATATTTTATCTTGCATTTCCATGTCCAGTGATATTCCTTTAATATATTAATTCTGAATTGATCAGATTATTGCTGATTACATTTCAGTCTTTAAGAAGAATAGATGATCAGAAAACTAAAGCAACAGGAAAGGGAGTGTGTTCTCTTACTGGTATGACTGGTTGGTTATATTCTCTGTGTTTTCTGTTTCATTTACTCTCTCAGAAATTTTGAAGTACCTTTTGAGATTCTTTTTTTTAAGCTCTGGCAAGAAAATATTTACTTTAAAAATATGAAACAAATATATAAACAGCTTGGCTTGATTCTTTCCTATAAATAAAGCACAGCCCTAGTTTCAAGTCCAAAACTGTCCTCAGGCTTCATTCATACCCCCTGGCTTCTCAGAACTCCCCTCAGGGTTAGTTGGCTGCAACATCTTGTTTGGCATCCTGGTTCCAAGCTTACTATGACTCCAACTTCCATGTTGGCCACCTGGTAAAGGGGACCTGATAGGAGATTCAGGGGAGCAGGGTGCTTTCATGTTAGGCCATCTGGGCATGGTTCCAAAGTCCCCATTGCACATTTCCCCTATTTCAAAGTTGGTGTCCCTAGCAAATACACATTAATGCATTTTTTAGTTAATGAAATCTTTGACCCAAGTTAAGGACAGTATTCTTGTGATCTCTGGGGAAGCATAAGCAATCTTCATTCACTTGCTTCCCCAATGTCATATACTTAAATTTCAAAATGGACCATGTTGTATGATTATCGAGATAATCAACCCTACATGTACTAATGGAAATCATAATTATCACCCAATACAGAGTTTTACATATTCATGTAACAAGGAATATTTCACAAAGTTTGCATAGCCTTAGCTGTGCAGTGCCTTTCTTAACCTACAAGTTGAGAGAGCAAAAACGGGCGAAGAAAACTGATTTCCCATGTTGTGGGGAAACCTGGTTCACGCTGAGCTTTCCAATTACTTGGAGCTCTACCCTAAGAGATTTGGGACTTGCAGTCAACCAAGGGCTGACTTCTTTCTCAGATGAGAAAATTGTCTTAGGTGGAAACTCTTTCATGATTCAGTGTATAATATCATTCAACTGGAGTCTAGACAAAAAAAAAATGTACCTTTATATACAGAGTACACCCAGATTTTCTAGGGGTCCCTCTGTACCCCTAGAGGTCCAGGCAATTTCCTTTAGGTCATTGTTCCAAAGGATGCCCTAAATTCCTCCCTTATCTCCCACCCCTTCTCCCCAGGAATCCATACTACTACCAGGATAAGCAAAATGGAATTGCAAAGTTATCCATCAGGACAAGGAGACAAGTAGGATTAGCTAGAGAAGAAGCAAAGAAAGTCAGCTGCTTAAGGATTTTAGACACAGATATCTCATCCTAAGAGATTGTAGGGCATTTTGTTTTCAAAAAAAGCAAGTAGTCTAGGTTGGTTTAAATGCCAAAGAACAAGATGAACATTTCTTACTAAACAGTAGCAACTTAATGATGTTCACATAAAATTTAATATGAATACTTATATACAGGACTCAGTAATACAGAATGTTTCAATATATCGATATTTATATAAAGAATTCAGTACTACTAAAAGTATCAGTACTTAAATAATCAACATATGAAAAGTCTCCAAAATCACACCAATGCAGCTCACTTGTGGTGTTCGCTCAAGTGTAACAGGGGCTTACCAGCATCCCACTTCCATTTAACCACTAGCTTTTAAGGATTAAGGATTTAAAGGATCAGCTTTTAAAAAGACATTTTTACTTGCAAGGTATAAAACAAATAGACAGACATCTTAGCTTGGTTCCTGTAGAGTGCAGTCCCAGTTCTAAATCCAAAACCCACCTTGGTTGGGCTCAAGTCCCAGGGCACCCTGGTTTCTCAGGACTTCCCTGTTGGGTTGACTGGCTGCAACATTCTACATGGAATCCTGGCTGGAAGATTACTGTGGTTCCACTTTCTTGTAAGGTTGGGATCACCACTGGCATCTGAAATTGAGAAGGACAAAATGGAACAGAACCAGACAAACACCCAGAGCTATGTAGTGGGGAGAGGGAAGGTGCTTTCTCTCTCCTCCCCTCCTGTCAACCCCCCACCCTCCCATCCCAATCCTTCTCCAGTTCATTTCATGGTTCCCATGTGGTGGCTGAACTGAAATCTTTACTGCCTAGGCACAGTAGGAAGGAGCCCTTTTGAGATACTTAAATTAGTCCTGCTAAAATGATGTTTTAATATCCAAGATAATCTTCACTAACCTCCTTTTTATTATTTTTTTTAATCTTTTTTAGTTCTGTTAATAAAAGAAAGACAATGCCCAAAGTTGTTTACAACTTACTTTCTGACCGGGACTTAAGGAAGAAGCTTAAGGAACATGGACTCTCTAGTCATGGGAACAAGCAGCAGCTTATTAGACGGCATCAAGAATTTGTGCACATGTACAATGCTCAGTGTGATTCTTTACATCCCAAGTCAGGTACAGATATGTTGCTTCCAGATTGAAGTTGTGTTGGCCAGAGGTGGAAAAACACAGCTTAAGTCTATCAAGTTCCCAACAGGTTTTTCAAAATAGTTTATTTACTGCCCCTTGTTTCCTCAAGATCAGTTAGTTCATTTGGTTGTATGTTAAAAGGTTCCTGAAATGCCATGTTGAGATTGAGATGACAGGACAAAATAGAGCAATTTTACTTTCAGTCTTTCTTTTTCATGTCTTTTATTCATTGCTTGCTTGTCCTGGAGCCTAAGGGAAAAGTTTGTTAAAATGATAGATCCCAATATAATACAAGAATAGATTTAAAATAGGTTTAGGCCCAAACTGAAAGCAGTTAAAAATTCAAATTTGTGTTTCTAAACATAGAGAATCAGTTCACGCATTAAGGCTTTATTTGAAAGTATCTCTCTGTCTCTTTGAACCCAACATTGTAGAAAAGATGAACTAAATTAATTGGTCCATCTTTTAAGAGGTTAACTTGAGTCCTATCCTTAACAGCCCAAATATAACGTTTTAGTTACCATACAGATAACTTTTTTGTGATAGACCAAAAGAGATATGATGTAATTACAATATGGTAGCATTATTGTTTTCTTATATAATTTTTATGCATATAATATACATAATTACACATATAATATATCAGGTGTACTTATTATACAACTTATTGTGGTTCTTTTCCAGAAAACTCACTAAAACCAACCATGAAGTCCCAGTTAGTGTGAATAAGCCATCCCAGGAAGTGGTAGCATTATTCAGATTTGCCCAATATGTTTCTTTTGGGCTGGAAGCAGTGATCATATTTTACATAATGACTTCAAATACTACCAATTAGAATACATTGACCTCTTCCTGGGATTTATTCTTTATACTCTTCAGGATCTAACTACTTTAGTTAAAAAAAAGTACTGAAATGGAATCTGTACTCATTTATTTCCACTTATAATTATCCATAAAGTATAATGTGGGGCTTCCTTTATTTGTGGGCTGGATTGCTGAGATTGTTCTTGTTTTTCTTATCTATTCACTGACAAGGTAGTCAAAGAATTCAGGGACAATTGCCAACCAATTGATAAGATTCTTTACAAAGAATTAGAAACTTTTTTTTTCCTCTTTGTGGAGTGGGGAGGGCAGAGCAATTGGGGTTAAGTGACTTGCCTAAGGTCACACTACTAGTAAGTATGTTAAGTGTCTGAGGCTGGATTTGAACTCAGGTCCTCCTGACTCCAGGACCAGTGCTCTATTCACTGTGCTACTTAGCTGCCCCAGAAACTATTTTCAATCTTACTTAAAACTATCTATAGATTGTAGTTATAATATAGCTTGAAGACTATAATGTCTTTGAAAATTGTTCTGTTTGAAAACTCCTCTTACAAAACTAAAAAATATGTTGGGCTAGATGTATATTCTATGTGTAAAAAGAAGTACGATTTAGAGTAAAGATTTCTTTCCTACAAACTTTGGCCTTCTAAATTTGCTGAAGTTTAATGACAAATCACTTTTGGTTTTATTTTGAACTTTTAAATTTGACATTGAGTGATAGTAAACCACGTCTTTGATGCTTTCCGACTTAAAGTCCTAGATTTAATTTTTTCAGAGTTTCTAAAGTGAGGGAGGCAGGGAGCTGCACCACTCTGATAATTTTTTATTTGTCTCATGTTACTATCCACTTCAAAAAACAACTTTACTGACTGTCTTTTGCCTATTTGCTCATTTTTCTTTACAGTCTGTTCCCAGCGTACTTTTCTGGACCTTATCTTCAGTTATTTCCTGTCATATATTTTCTGTTTTAATCAAACTGGTCTACTTTCTCTTCCAAATATTTCTTGTGTATTTCTGTCAACATTGTTTCCTCATGATATTACCCTCTCCTGAAATATTTTTATCTTCACCTAAACTCTACCTGTTCTTACAACCTCATTTCAGATCTTAAGATCTCCTTGAAGCCTTCCCTGGTCAGTCTAACTCACAATTCTTTCTCCATTGTCTGAACTCTTATAGAGCTTATTGCCTCCTATTATCTTTTTATGTATATATACTTTTCTTATCTCCCCAGGTAGAGTGTAAGGTCCTTGAGAGTAGGAATTTGATCTAATGCCCTTTTATCTCCCCTACACAGCCTAGTACAAAGCCTTGCATGTGATAAGTGCTTATGTGATAAGTATCTGTGGATAGATTTGGCATTTCGATTCTGAGAATATCCTCATTTCCACTCCTGGAATCAGAATGCTAAGGAGGTTGGGGTGATGGTGAAGAACATAGTGGGTTGGCTGTCAGCTCAGTATGGAAGATTAGCACAGGATAATATATGATGAGAATTTGACCTTTCCAGAGTCTGCTTGAGACCTATCTAGCCTTGTGGGGAGTAAGTCCCAATCATTTGTTGAGTTAAAATAAATCATTATGCTCATATCTTCAAGTTAACCAAAAGGATAAATTTACAATGTTATGCTTTCCTCTTGGAATAGTTGGACTCAAACTGTGATTAAAACTAAATCTGATATTAACTATTTTGATGATCTTAGCTTACTTTTCAGGGATTGTCTGATGATCTTAGTTTAGTTCTCAGGGAGTGTCTGTTCATCTTCTAAGATTCCTAACAGTTCAGAGGGAAGACTTTCAAGAGAGGTTAGGAATATGACTTCTCAATTTTTGGATTATACATGTCACCAACTCACCAGTGTCACAATTTTATGTATTTATTTTAACAGTTGCTGAAATAGTTAAAGAAATTGAAAATATGGAGAAGACTCGAGTACATCTTGAATCAAATAAACTGAATGAAAATGTAAGTTTATAATGTCTGTTTCAGTAGCTTTTGGGAAGAAGGTGAAGCCTAAAATTGTTACTAAAACGATAGAAAAACATAATGAAATCTTTTTAACAGGAAACATATTGGGTCACATTTCATCATAATGTGTTGTGTTCTTATATTGTGGATATTAACTGGGGATGGAGTCTAAAGCAGAGCCACTTATTAACTTTTGTTTATAGCATATCATCAATGTCAAGTATGGTGCAAAGAGCACTGGATTAGGAGTTAGAAGTCGTGGAGTCTAGTCCTGGCTATGGCATGAACCAGTTAACCAGGTTTTGCTTAGATGCTCTGGGCCTCAGTTTCCCCATCTGTAAGATGGGGTTGCAACAGTGAATTTCTTAGGTTTCTTTTAGCTCTAAAACTCAAAGATTTTATTGACCTTTCAAAAGGCAGTGTGTTAAAGAAGAAGGAGCACCATCTCTGAAAACAGAATCTTCTATTGAGTCCCTGGCTCTGTCACTTTCTAGTCTTGTGACCTTGAGCAAGTCATTCAACCTCTCTGTGCCTTAGTTTCTTCATCTGTAAAAGGAGGATATTAACACCTCTAGGGTCCAGCTCTCAGGATTATTGTGAGGATCAAGTGAGATGATACATGTGAAGTGCTTTGTGAATCTTAAACATCATATAAAAGTAACTGCTCTTTTTTTATCATTAGGAGAAATGAGTTAGCACTAAAAATCTACTTGAATTTTGTGTTCCAGTGAGATTGTAAGGAAAGATGAGACAAAGTTTCTCACTGTTGTCTATATCTAATTTACTTGAAGGGAAAGAAACATTGAAAAAGATCACGAGCATGTTGCCCCATCAACGTAGTTTTGCTTTTTTTCTTGCAAATCATAATCCAGGGCAAGTTTTCATGTCTTCCCAAATAGACTTTGCTTTCTAGACTCTTCATGATCTGATAGGTGCTGCTGTAGGTGAGTAGTTGACTGGAAATGAAATAGGCGATTTCATTTTTTAAAAAACCTGTTTAGGGCGGCTAGGTGGCGCAGTGAGTAGAGTGTTGGCCCTGGAGTCAGAAGGACCTGAGTTCGGATCCGACCTCTGACCCTTAATGCACACACAAACAAAACCTAACTGTGTGACCTTGGGCAAGTTACTTAACCCCAGCTGCCCTCCAAAAAAAAAAAAAAAAGCTAAAACAAACAAACAAACAAAAAACCTGTTTACTGCAGAGACAGCCGGGAATGCCACAGTGTATAGAACTCTGGGCTTAGAGTCAGGAAGACCTGAGTTCAAATCTGGTCTTAAACACTTAACTAGCTGTGTGACCCTGGACAAGTCACTTAACCTCTACCTGCCTTAGTTTCTTCTTTTGTAAAATGGGGGTGATAATACTAGTACCTCTACCTCCCAAGGTTCTTCTGAGGAGAAAAATAAGATAATGTTGTAAAGATAGTGCCTGGAACACAGGTTCTACACAAATGACAGGACAATACGAAAGGCATGTGAGCAACCCCAAAAGGGTTTAGCAAGCCCTCTCACCAGATGTATTGGTCCTCCCTGAACATCCAGGAGATGCCTGTCTAAGCATGTGAAGACTTCTGACAGAATGGGTAGATGAGAATAATTTTGTTCCAACGGCCATGAAAGTGGCTAAAGTAAATGCCATGGAGTGTCAGAGCTTGGTAAAACATAGAAGAGGCCAAGGTCATCCATTGCATCCTGAGCCATTGACAGTCATCTTGACTTCTGTCTTGCCACTGGACTTTAATGACTCTCGAAGAGACAGTGAGGCTTGCAATTCTGTGCAGCTCTGCCTCACTTAAATCCAGTTCATGTACAAATCAAGACCTTACTCATCACTTACTACTTCATCCTTCCAAACTTGTATTGGACTGATCATCTATAGCTGAACATACTTTACCCTGATTCCAATATTGTGATGTCATTGGTCTTCTTCAATAATGAAGGACAGACATTAGTAGCAGTAGTAGTAGTATTTCTTCCTACTTTCCTTAGTAACTAAAATGACCCAATTCTTTTTTAATCTTTCATAAAGGGAAGCCTACCTTAAAGTCTAGTTTCTTCATTGAGGCCTGGAGGTAACCTTATTTTCTCTCTCTTTTTCATTTCCCTTTTCTCTTTTTAAAAATTACATTAATACATATTTAGGGAATAAAACAAGCATTTCCATAACACAGGACAGTAAAAAAGCTATTTATATATGAAACTGCAAATCTACTATGCACAACTTGCTATTCCTTTCAAATATACAACAAAATTATCATGTCAATTTCTTTTTTTCTCCTTTTTTCTACCCTCTTTTTTTTTCTGCTCACATTAAGGAAATCATAGATACTTGAAGTTGTTCAAGGAAGGGAAAGTGGAAAGAAATATTTGTTTGGTGTTAGTGGTATGCTTTAAAAAGGTACCCTGTATTATACTTTTTAAGAGGGAGAATCAGTGTTTTTTTACTATGGCCCTGATTTGGTGAAAGGGTTGGAAGTGGGGGATAAAGAGGAATGAGCTATCTTCCTTAAGAAAATAAAGTTTATTAACTTTCTAGGTGTAAATGTTTCTTAAGTGTCTATGGGTATAGAACAGAAAAATACCATTTCACAGAACAAAAATTTTGGTATATTTAAGAATATTCATTTGTAAAGGACTGCTATAAGAGAACATATCCAAAATGAAATCCATTAGTAGTGTGATCTTTAGTAATAAGAAAGAAACTTCTATCAGTATGGCATTGTGTTTTGATGACTAAAACTTTATTTTGATGGACTTACTTTCCCTAAGTCTATATGGTAGAAAGAATTTATTACTTTGTTGTTGTTTTAAAACATTGCATTTGAGATTTTATAATATATGGCACTCATTTTGGTTTTCTGTCATTCTGTTTGCCTTTGCTAAGTTTTACTTAATGGTTTCAGGTCATGGTATTTACAAAGAACCAGACAGAAAAAGAAATAGATGATATTCACAGTAAATATCGTAAGTAATATAATTTTGTTTTTGTACAGTATGAACTTGGGTTACTTATTACCTCTTGGTGCAATTTTTATTATTCATTTTAGCATAATTTCAAAATGAGTATTTAACTATAAACCTTCAATTTTAAAAAATGATATTATATAGCTTTTTGTGAATCTTAGTCTTATGCTGAAGTGGATTTGATTTATTTAAAGTATTTACTTAGTTAAAGTTATCCTATTTCTCTTTGACTTTCTGTTCTATTAATAATAACTACTTTGTGTTTATCCCGAAGTACTTTGTGAATAATAATGTTTCAAGAATCTCTGTGAGAGAGAATTGGGTTGTTCTCATTTTGTTAAATAGTAAGAGATGAGGTGCCAAGAGACTTATATACAGCATGAACCTGAGATAGCATATATTACAATATAATGAACATTTATTAGGGATAAGGCACTGAACTGTCTATTGGGAATACCGAGCCAAAAATTAAATAGTCCCTTTCCCAAAGAAGCTTATATTTTCCCTGAGGGTTGGAGAAGTATGAGCAGGGGATAGAAAAGGCACATGGACAAGGAAATACAAGTAGGTACAAAATTAGTACAAAGGGATTTCAGGAGGAAAAGAGCACCAAGGGAATGGGGTGGGGATCAGGGGAAGGAGGGGAGTATAGAGATTTCCAGGAGATGGAAGTTAGGAGGAAATGCCTTCTAAGACTGTAAGGAGAGAGTGTCTGCCAAGGCATGGAGGCAGGAAATAGAAGGCTTTATGTGAGATTAGCTATGTTGCCATTTTGATTGGAACAGAGAACACTTGAAAACTTAAAATTTTGTCCTTAGCCCATTCTATGACACTGTTTCTTAGACTAATTTCATTGCTACTATGCATTGCTCTCATATATTTAAAAAATACTTCTCATTTTATATATATAATCATCAGGCTCATTTTTATTTGAGTTTTTCAACTTTAGTATTTTTTTCCTTAATGGTCTTTGTTGATATGTAGCCTTGCCAGGGCTACTTCCTCAATTGTTCTGTTATCAACACCTATCACATCTTATTTTGTGTTTTAGCTTCATTTGAATTTCAAATTTCTGTCTTCTAACTTGTAAACTCATTTTAATATTGCTTGCTTGCTAAAAGATATTTTGGTTTATTTTTTTTTCAAGTTCTTAAAATTCAGTAGGGACAAATAGTAAAAGGGTCTCTTCCAGAGAGAAAACAAGATGCATAAATAGTAAATATGGAGGCAGGGAGCGGGGAGGGGGATGGCATCAGGGCAGTTATGTGCCTTGGCTAAATACAGCAGAAAGGAGTTTCAGTGAATCACAGGTTAAACAGGAGTGAGTAGTGCTGGACTGTTGCTAAGAAGCTGAGTATAATGTATTATCCTGGGTGTCTAAAAGCTTATATTAACTACAAGGTGATCTAGCTATTTACTGAAATTCTGTGTCCTGTTTTCTTCTTCCATTGCTTATAAGAAATGTGGAGGCCTTGATCAGTGGGCTAGAAAATAATGTTTAAAAGGAATTTAAAAGAACTAAAATTTTTTCTTTAAATCTAGGGAGCAGAAGAAATTGGGAACATTAGAAATGACCTGGATAATTACAAATAGTTGTTTTTAGAGAATAATACTCAATTTCAGCAAGGAAATTCATATTTTGCTATGCTGCTATGCCTTGGAACCTAGTTAGGTTCTAAGGCTGCCCTGGTCTTAGGGAATAAATCAATGTCTGCCCTGTATTTGGAGGGACCTTTGTAAACAGAGCTGTGGTTTCCTTGCTGTAGTTTTGTGGAGACCAAACTTACTCCCTTCTCCAGAGTTGATCAGCATGTGTTTTTCTCAGGAGACATTAATTTTAGTCATCACTTAGAAATATATAGTCTTTTAGTAAATAACTTCATCAGGAGGTTGACTTAAAAAAGTCTAACATACTCACTTACATTCTCCAAGACCTATCTATAATCCTAATCCTTATGGTTTATAACAGCAATGATAGAAAGCACATATTTGACTTGTGAGTTGGCCCTAGGCTGGAACAAAGGAAAGAGGATAGGTTTTTCTTCTTTTTTATTCTTTTGGCTAATTTTGGGGAGTTCCTAGGGGAATCTGAATTCAACCCAATTAATGTTATTTTTTAATCCTTTCCATAGCAAAGTCATTTTAGAATTGGAAAAAAAAAGATGTTTTGTCATTGATAGGGAATTGGTTTAGAGAAAGACTCCTTCTTGTTTCTAGGATAAAACAGATCCTCATGCTTTACTTTTAAAGCCCTTCACAATCTTAGAAATAGACAAGAATGTAAAGGATTAATTGTTTATTTTATAAGCTATAGTAAAATAGTATCTAAAAAAGGAATCTATGATTTAAATTGGTGGAAGGAAATTCCCTACATTGATGTATTATGCATTCTTAGGTGGTATGGCCTAGGATGTTGCCAAAGGTACATAGAGGCTAAATGACTTGTCCATGTCACACAGCTAGTAAACCCAAATCTTACTAACTCCACACTCAGCACTCTGTTCCCTATTTCATACTGTTTTGGTCAGATAATTCCTTATCAAATCAGCATTATAAAATGAGATGAGAGAAATTAATTCCTTAGTATATTTTATTAATGCCTTTTGTCTTTACATCACAGTCGTTTTTGGGAATAGGTGAGGGTATAGAAAAGATTTACTGTGTAGAATACATGAGGGAATTCAGGAGAGACAGTTTCAATTTTCAGTAAAGTGTCTTCATCCACCGAAAGAGGCTAACCAAAGGGATAGCAGTAGGGGCTTAGATCAACACCATCTTAGATCAACACCTTCATTTTACAGATGGGTACGCAGAGGTTCAGGGGCTTCCCACTGTTAGTGAGCACTGTGTGTAGGAAAATAGGGTGTCTTGGCTTCTGATATGTTTCTAGGAGCTGGGATTGTTTATTGGAAAGAACTGGCTTTATTCTCCATGTAACCTTTGGCACATCACTTAACCTCTCTGGGTCTCAGTTTCTTAATTTGTAGATGAGATGATCTCTAAGGTCACATCTCAGTTTAGAGCTATGAGTCTGAAATTCTTTTCAGCTTGATTCTTCATGCCCCACACTTCAGAGACATTCTGGTCTTTTGGAACTCTAATCTCCTTTTCACTTCTAATTCAAAGTCTATGAAAGGAAAGGAAGAAATAGTGGATAGATCCTCCAAAATGCCATTGCCCAGATGTTCTATATCCTTTGAGAATTTGTGGGAAGTGATTCTTAAGTCACTGATCAGATTATTCCATTATCCTGCTGTGGTTTGAAGCAGCAGAGTGTAGCAGAAAAAGAACATTGCTCTTAGTTAGTAGGCCTGGGTCCAAATGCTAGCTTTAACACTTACCACCTTTGTGATTGGGGGAATTCATTTGACCTCTCTACATCTGTTTGTTAAATAGGAAAAATAACGCTTGTACTTTTTAGCTTAGAGAGAGAGTAGAGCATGGTGGGCAATATTGGACTTCGGTTCATGCCGTTGTTGCCTCTGACACTTCCAGGCCATACATTGGAACCTGGACCAGCCCTTTCAGCTCACTGGCTCTCAGCCAACTCCGGCACTAAGATGTTTTTATTAAGTTGTAAATGGTTGCTATTTGTGGTAGTGGAGGTAATTTCTAGTTACAATCATAGATCCTTGACTACTGACAGCCTAAATTATGAGGTTGTGAGAAAAGTGCTTTGCAGACCATAATGTACAATAAAAATTTGTTGTTAATATAATGAATGTGCTTTTGGATACATAGTGGGTAAATAGTGGGTAGCTGATTTTTTTTTTACTTTTTGCTTTAAGAATATCTTTATCTTTCAGTTAAAGAACATCAGAATGAATTTAAACTTCTAGTGGAAGAAGTAAAAAACCGGTACAAGAAAACTGGCATACTAGTGACCAAAGAAATAAAGCAGGAGGTAGAGAAATCCATGGAAGAGTTATTGCCAGTAACCATGGGTAAGAAACTGTCAAAGAAAAAAAAACAAGCAAAAATAAATACTACTTTGCCATTTACATGTAGCATAAAAAAGCTTAATTTGTAGGACATGATTTATTGCTAAAGGTACTAGTATAGCTTGCATTGAAAAGAAATTATTTGGGCGGCTAGGTGGCTCAGTGAGTGAGTGTAGGCCCTGGAGTCGGTCCTGGCCTCAGAAAATGAGCACCCACACATAAATAATGACTGGCTGTGTAACCTTGAGCAAGTTACTTAACCCCAATTGCTTTAAAAAAAAAAAGAAATTATTGTATTCTTATTATAAAATAATAATGTAATTATTGTGGGGATTAAATTTACTGCTGAAAAACCTCAAACGTCTACTATTTTATGTGCTGACAAGAAACACATTCTTTCATTTTTAAAAACTTACTCATTTTGTAGTTTCAGATTAATAATCTTCATTCTATTACCGTGGCTTTGACTAATGTACCAGACCAGATCATAGATGATTTTATCTGAGAGTATTAAACTTTGAGAATAATAAATTGACCTTTGTTCAAATCTTGTCTCTGTCAGTACCTCAGTGACCTTGTGCAAGGCACTTAACCTCTCTCCACACAAATGTCCTTATTTCTAAAATGAAGGGATTGGATCAGAGCCTTTGAGGTCCCTTCTAGATATAATAATGTGGTTCTGTGACCTTTCTAGCAAGTTAAAAATGTTTGTTTTCTTCTATGTTCATTAAGTTTCTTTGTAGCCTGGAACTGGACTTGGGAATAGTTTGGGAGTGTATAAAACCATGTATGACGTGATTTAAATACAAATACAAAACTTCTAGTCCCTATAAGTCTTTGACCATTCTTTTGTCCCCAAGAAGTTTATGAAAGTTCATTTGAGGGTCAGAAGACTTCATCATCATGGAAGTCCTCGAATTCTCTTATGCCATAATGTTTAAAGTTGAATTTCTATGTGTTTGGCTGGAATAAGTCTGTCAGTTCATTTGCATTTACTTGTCTAATTGACTTCTGAGATTCAAGCTTATTTGTAGATTTTCCATTGCCTGTACAAAAAACCCAAACAAGCCCCAAAACAAGTCATTTGGATTGGCAATCTTTTAAATGCTGGATCTAGAGTCAGGAAGACCCGAGTTCTTTTTTTTTTGTTGCCTTTTTTTGAGGACAATTGGGGTTAAGTGACTTGCCCAAGGTCACATGGCTAGTTTTTGTGTTAAGTGTCTGAGGCCAGATTTGAACTCAGGTCCTCCTGACTCCAGGGCTGGTGCTTTATTAGCTGCCCAAAGAACTGAGTTCTAATATGGCCTCAGGCACTTATTAACTAAGAGACCCAGGTTAAGTCACTTAGCCTCTGCCTTAATTTACTTATCTGTAAAATGGAGATAATAGCACCTACCTCCCAGAGCCGTCATGGAGGTGAAATGAATAATATTGTAGAACACTTCATAAACATTATTATTGGCTATTATTTTATTTCATGAAACATCAGCCTGGACAAGACCTTAGAAATCATCTAGTCTATCACCGTTATTTTACAGAGCAAGGAACTGAGGCTAATACAGCGCAAATGACTGAATTCAGAACACAGAACTAGCCTCTGACATCCTGACTCCAGATTGTTTTTTTTTTTTCCTTACCCCATGCTGCTTCCCACTTTGGTGCCTTTTTACAGGGTGAATGCTGCCTTGTGCTTCACTTGGTGTGCTGGCTATACCTGGTAGGTTTCTCTTTTAGGATAGAGGCACTACTGGGGCAGGTAGGTGGTGCAGTGAATAGAGCACCGGCCATGGGATCTGGAGACCTGAGTTCAAATGTGGCCCCAGACACTTGATACTTACTGTGACCTTGGGCAAGTCACTTAACTCCAATTGCCTTGCCTTTCATACCGCCCTCCCTCCCCCCTCCAAAAAAAAAAAAAGAAGCCCTGGGAGAAAGGCTTTATTCATGGGCTATGCCATTTGGGCTCTTTAGAGACTTAGTTAATTTGATATTAGTAGTGATAGCTCAAAACCATTGAGGCAGCTTTTAGTTAGTGCTTTTCTTTATTGAAATTGTAGAGTTTTTTTGGTGTTTGATGTTCTTCCACTGTAATAATCTTTCATTATTTCTAAAAAAATCTTGAGTTTGTGGACTCTGGCTGGAGTTTTTAGGAGTGATTTTTCTTGACATATCAATAATTACTTTGTTTCATAAGCTTTCCCAGCTCAACAAATCCTTGGAAATCTATGTCATGCTGCTCTTTATTAAAGTGTGTGAAAACTTAATTTTTTTTTGTGATGAAAATTTCCTTAAAGATGAGCTTCATACCTTATTAGCTCATGTGGAAATTTCAGAAAGCACTATATAAACTTGCATGTATAGTATTTAAACTTTCTGTAGTTAGCTGATAAGAAATGTCATGTTGACATAGTGCCTGAGCTGCCACTTTAAGCTCAGATTCTTTTAATTAACTTCATTGGAGGAACTGTAGCTGTTGGAGACATAGGTTATCCTTAGGCCTCTAGGTCTAACACCCTTTGCTTCTTTCTTTTCCATTCTTTCTCTTCAGTTAACGCCTGCCTTGATTTTTGCACAGTTTTTATGAAGGTTTTCTTTTGAATCATATTGACAACTTCTTTCCTTTTGAGGAAACTTCCTCACTAAATACTTAGCAAAGGGACTTAGGGTAGTTTTTTTTTTTTTTTAACCCTTTTTGAGTGGAGGAATACTCCAAAGCTTCTATTTCTGAAGTCTTCACTCTGCCTAATTGAAGGTATATCTCAGAGTTGGTTACTTCTGAGAATACCAACTGAATTCTGAGTTATATTCTTAGAGAACCTCCAAGAGATGTAAAGAAGAATCTTACCTGGATACTTTTCTTTATTCATTTTTTCAGACTTTCTTCCACACTATTAACTGTTAGTTAATATGGAGACTGTGTCTGCTATTTATGAGATCTAGAGACTTGGGATGTGGCAAAAGTCATGGGGAGTTGGACCCAATTATTAGGTGTGCCATACTGTTAGTCAAGTTTTCAGCAATGACAGCTATTAATGGTTTTTTAGCTAAGGGGTTTGAATCCTTGCCCATTTGATCTATTTATTAATTATATTTTTTCTCTTGTCTGTTGAATGTATTTTCAAAAAAAACAATCCTCAAAATATGTAAGAATTCTTTAGGAATGTTATTATTCCAGAAGCTTCGTTGGAAGAATAAGATCTTTTTGATGGGATGTAATTAATTTTTCAGTGATTCATCTTATATTAAGATTCAGGCATTATAAATGATAACACTATAGTACCTTCTTTTTTTCCATGTAGTAAACAAAAAGAAGATTGGAATGGAGGTGAAAAATATGACATCTAGTTTACAGAGGACCAGGAGGCCTCTGAAACATGAGAGAGGCAGTGTGGCATGATGGGGAAAAGTGCTAGGCATAGCCTGGGTTCAAATTCTCCCTCTTATACTTAACTATGGGAAAGTACTATAAGGTTTCAGGGCAGATGGAACAGATCATGCCTTGTAGCACCTTCCTCTAAGGCTTCATTTATAATGTTCCACTGGAGATCTGTGTGAGATGAAATCTGGAAAACACTTTCCACACTTTATATAAAATGTTGTCAGTTAGTATATGTAAATATAAAGTTAGGTTGACTTCACCTCACCTGTTTAGCACAGCTACCTTTGTCATGTGAGAATACATCTTAGTTGTTCAATCAAAGACTTTAGACTAAACGCAAAATATCCTTGAAAATCATTGGAGGAATTGCCCAGGAGTCTGTTCTGACTTTGTGAGGGATGTAGTAATGCCCCATGGGGCATTTCAGTTCAGTTGGTTTTTGACTATTTGGAAACAGTGTTAGAGACAATGGAGACCTGAGCTGGAAAGAGGGAACAGCAGAGGGACAGCTGTCAAAAGCAAAAAGAGACTAGAATTCAGCTGTGACAGGGATGGAGAGACTGGGAAGGGCCCTGGGCTTGCATTCAGGGACTGGTGGCCATTTTGGGAAAAGATCTACCCAGTGTCCCCTCCTGATTCCTGGCAGTCAGTGAACACTGGAATGTATTTTATTTCTTCTTTGCCCGGATATTTCTGATGACCTGCATTTTTGCCTCAGTCATAAAGAGACCAGTTGTTAGAGAGAAATATAAATGTAAATTAAGTCAGAGAGCCAGACCTCTGCCTAAATATCAGTAATTTTCCTAACTTCAGGCTCAAGCAACTGTGATTGTACCCTTCACTTTTTGTTTAATATAAACTCCCTAAAGGAGTAGAAGAGAAAACCATATGAACTTCAAGGGCCATTATACTGCCTCTAAGTTTAAAAGGAGCTAATTGTTTTTTCAGGGTATTATACTAAGAAAGAGTTTAATTTTTCTTTTTAAATAGCATTTATTCATGGCTTTTAACTTTTCTTTTTAGGAGAAGAGGATAGTAAACCAATACTCCCAGATCCAAGCTCATCTACAGTCCTATTACCCCAATCAAAGGTGGAATCCCAGGTAGAGATGGAACCAGATGGAATAGATGAGCCTTCTAATTTATCTGAAGTTCAGGAAATGCCTCAGTTCCCTGAATCAGATTCAGGAAGCAGGTAATTGTATTATATAGTAGGATTTTCTTGTAAATTTCTGTCTTCATTTCTTTTCATAGGATAGCTGTTTAGGAAATGATTTGAGATAAAATCCAGCTCTCTGCTATTAGTAGTTCCTTGATAACTTATTATTTTTGATGACATTCTAGTCCCCTTCATTTCCATGTGTGATATTTATTTAATATTAAGGCAAAAGTTGGATGGTTGTAGTCAGTGATTCCAGAGGGTAATCCTGGTTTCCCCCCTAACTCCTGAGACTAGAGGAAGGCAAGAGGAGAATGCTGTAGGGAGTGATAATGAACACTATTTGGCCCAAGGAGGGTTTGTGAGGAAGTAAAATTTTACCTTATACAATGGTTTATATTTATTTTGATAGGTACATTATTTTATCATGTGGGTGGTCTCTTCAGCAAATAGTCAACAATCATTTTGAGCAGGTCTGCACAACCTGCAGCCCATGGGCTACTTGTGCACAGCAGAGGAATTTTAACAACATCTAAAAATGTTGTTTTCTTGTACACTTTTTGTGGGCTGTCCATGGGCTGTAAGAAACCTATGGGCCACAGATTGTGCTGGTCTGATTTTGGAAGTTCATAGACCTTTAAAAATGATCATGCTTCTCAGCTTGTGTAATTTTTCTTCATGTCTTTCCTGTAATCATCCATGGAAGATCCATCCACTGTTTGGAGGCTGAGTCTGTGTTTTTTCTTATCTTGGAACTGCCAGAAGACCATTTGGGCTCTCCATATGTGTCTGATAGTGAACAGCTTTGTTAATTTTCCATTTAGATATGTTTGTGATAATGCTTTCATGTTATTTCTTTTTTTTTTAATGCCCCCCCCCAATTACATGTTAAAACAATTTTTAACATTAGTTTTTGTTTTAAAGTTTTGAGTTCCAAATTCTTTCCTTCCATCCTTTCCTCCCTTCCCCCTCCCTAAGACAGTAAGCAATCAGATATAGGTTATACATGTTCAGTCATGTAAAGCATTTCCATATTAGTCACTTTGTATAAGCATTCTCAAATAACAGAAGAACTATGAAAGAGTGAAAAATAGCATGCTTTCACCCAGGTCATTGCTGGTGACATACTAGTGCCTACTTATCCCTTTGTGATTTTGATTCTTCATTAGTATTAGTATTCCATGCTTCTTGCCCATGTATCAACATTAGGAGGGAATATTAATACTATAAAGATAGGCTTTGTGGAAAGGAGCTGATGAGATCCATGACAGTTCTGCACAATTTCCCAAATGAAATCTGTCCTAATCTCTTACTTCTTAATGAATTCTCTGATTAGTTTATTGTTCATCTGCAGTGCCTATCTAATAGGATTTATATCGATGGGACTACTCATCTAACTATATGTCATTTTCTTGACAATGTGTATTTTGCATTTGATTTATTTTTTCACTGTGGATGGCTAAGCCAGTGTCTTTCACATTCCTATGGGTTTCATTGAAAAGGATTTGTAATGTTCCAAGACTTAGTTCAGTTGTCAGTACAATTGTCAGCCTGTTAATAGGAGCATTTAGAGAGTCTCACCATCAGTAGGGAATGCTTTTATTTGGACTCTACATAAGCTATTTCTAATGGGCAAACACCTTAAATGAGTATAGGTGACCTTTTATATGTTGCTATTATCACTAGGTTGTTACCTCTATCTATATATTGCTTCCTTTTATAATTTTTATTCCTACAGGATTCCTGTCTGAGGAGAACCTTCAAGGATATATTTTATTTTACCAAATCATAAAAAAAAATCAGTAGAGTGGGGTCTGATAGTCTATATGTTTCTTAGTTGTATGATCAAAGATGTGTCTGCTGTAGAAAAAACATCTGCAAAAATTCTACTTGTTCCCTTTTCATATTTTCACTAGAGATATTATCAGTGCATTTCATTCTCTTGAATTTTTTTTTTAATAAAAATGAGAAAATAGGGATAAGGTTGGTAGGTGCTGGTGTATTTGTTTATTTGTTGTTCGAATTCTGTTTTTGGTAGAAAGCATTCTTCATGATCTTTTCTATTCTTTGGGAATCTCCCTCTATTTAAAATACCTTGAAAATCTATTTTTGTGTTTTACATTTAAAATTATATTGCTCCCTGGGTGGATTTTATTTATTTGGCCAGTTCCTCATGCAGACTACAAATATTATAAAGCAGAAGTCATTAAAAAGGTAGTCAGATGTATAAAGCTGAAAGGAAGATTTTTTGAGGAAAGTGAGGAAAATTGAAGATGAGCCAGAAACTGGAATTTTCATGGGAACCACATAGAGATTACTCTATTTAAAATAGACAAAATGAATTGTAACAGATGCCTTAGAATAATAAACCATGCATCAAATTGGAAAAAATACTTTTAGTTCAGGGGTGTATGCTCAGTAGCTTGCTACTTTTTCAAGGTTCCTGGCATACTCAGGATGAAAGACTCATAAAAAAATCAAATTTTAGGGTGGAAAATCATGGGGAGCATTACCTAATTTGTCTAAAGTTCAGCAAACAAAAAGAATATTATAATCTTATATTTTCTGAGGGACTGTCACTTGGTAATATTAGATTTCTTGAAGAATTTGGGGCCAGTGTATAGTTGCTATAGTTTTCACTCAGACTTCAATCTATTTCTGTAGCCCCTTTTTAAAAAAAAAAAAAATTATTATGTGAGTATGATTATTTCCTCCACAGTACAATGGAAAGACTAGGAACTTTTGAATCAGAGGCCTTCGGTTCAAATTCTGGCCTAGGTACTCACTACCTTTGGGACCTTGGAGAACTCACTTAACTTATGCGGGCCTCAGTTTCCTCATCTGTAAAGTGAGGGGTTTGGAGTAGATACCTGTCTTCCCAAACCAGAAACCAAGTCCTGGAAGACTTAACACATTCTATTTAATGCCTGGAGCATTTTATCTCCCTTTCCCCCTCATCCCACTGTACTGACTGTAATGGTGGTTTTCTGTCTTCCACTATACCTAGGGCCTGCGCTCCAGCTATCCTCCACTTTACTTTCTGACTGTTTCTTCCCTAGATATAGGCTTCTCACTTGTAGCCTTGCTCTTATCCCTTCCAGCTCTGGAAACTGGAACGGATGTGTTGGTCCACTCCCCTATTACTCTATTCACAATAAAAATATCCCTTCTTGCTGACCTTTTCCTACGTGTATTATCTCTCCACATTAAAATTTTAGTAAGTGCCTTGTGGGCAGGAGTTGTCTTGCTTTCGTATTTGTAGAGCATTTATCAAGAGCTCACAATAGAGATTGTGCCTTTACACTAGATGACCCTGGAGGTCTTTTCCAGTTCACGGTCACGAATCTGTGATATCACCAACATTGCAGCCCCTCAGTAGCCTAGTAGATGATCCTTGAGGATTACCATAGTTGAAAAATGCACTGTCCTTTGCTCAGTCTATGATGAGCCTTTCTGTTCTTAACCAAGCTAGGACCTTTCTTGAAACTTTTCTATCTTGTGAGATCTTCTGGAGCTCACTCTACCAACAGAGCTACGACCCAGGTTCTTTCCTGGAGGATCTTTGCCTGGTTTAATGCCTGATCTTGGGCAAATACTTTGCTTCTAATTTATTCATCTGTAGAATGAGGAGCCTGAACTAGATGATCTCTAAGCTTCCTTCAGCAGTAAGCACACATGAATACAAAGGAAAATTCTCCATTTTGTTTTACTAGTCACAATTACAGTTAATTTTTATTAATACAGTTTTATTATATATAATGTGGCATGTGTTCAGCTTAAAGAGTGACCCTATTATCATCACATGACCCAATAAAGTATATCCATTCGGAATTGTTGCTCTTGTGAAGTTGTCTGTCTTAACTTGTTTCCTTTCTTTTAGGTAAATGCCTGTTTTAGGATTTAAATTGTTAAAGTGTTTGCTATCCTTTAAAGCATCGATACTGAGGTGATTAACACACTGATAAGAATGTTATTTATTGCTGAAACATTTGGCCACATGATGGATGATTCCTTGGAGTTGGAGGCACTTGCCTAAACTTCAATAAATGACTTTATTGTTCGATTTAAGTAGGAAAAGAGAACTTTTGTTTTCCAGTTTTGGCAAGCAAAACACTTCTTATTGCAGCTGAATTATTGAAAAAAAGTACTTTTTATTGTGACTGTGCAGGGAAAGCATTTATGCCATCCAGCTATAGAGAGGAGGGCTTAAAAAGTAGTCCTGCCTGTAAGGATAGAATTTTTATTATAAAAAGAGAGTTAAACTATTATCTTGAAGAGAAGTAGTTGAATTAGGAATCTGGCATATTTTCAAAGATAAGATGGATATGTACACATTGATGTGTCTCTGTTGCATAGGGAATAAAAGTTTGTTAAGAGAGAGGAGACAGGGAGGGGCATTGATGGAATGAAAAATTTTAGTTAAAATTACATTGTCACTATTTATTCTTTGTGACTTGAGGTAGCTCCGAACACGATGCTAATTGAGGTCAGCTATGTAAGCATAATCTCCATGTAGGGCAGACATTTAACTTCATTCTGTTAAATGAATATAGATTATATCTCTAACTTCCACCAGTTATGCTATGAGTATAAAGAAATTGGTTACAGTGGAGAACTACATAACAAAGTGTGGATTACTGTTTTCCTAAATTAGGAAAAAGCTGTCCAAGTACTAATGATTCAGTAATAGACTCTTTGTATGTAAATGGAATCATTTACATACATAGTGTAAGGAAACAGATTGTGCCAATCATTGCTCTTAGTTGTTGTTGGCAAGATTCTTGCCAGAGTCCTTCTTTATTTTTTATTTTATTTTATTTTATTTTTTTTTTTAAAGCAATTGGGGTTAAGTAACTTGCTCAAGGTTACACGGCTAGTCATTTGATTTATGCGTGGGTGCTCATTTTCTGAGGCCGGACCTGATCTCGGGTCATCCAAACTCCGAGGCCGGCGCTCTTACTCACTGCGCCACCTAGCCGCCCCTTTAGGGCAATTGGGGTTAAGTAACTTGCCCAAGGTTACACGGCTAGGTTTTTGTTTGTGTGGATTAAGTGTCGGAGGCCGGCTCCGAACTCAGGTCCTTATGATTCCAGGGCCAGCACTCTATTCACTGCGCCACCTAGCCGCCCCCAGAGTCCTTCTTAATTAGGTGGTCCTTCACCTGGAAGATGGTCATGTATCTCAGAGCCAGTGTGGCTTCAGAAAGGGCTGGGAAATGGTTGACATGGTGTTTGTTGCCTGACAACTCCAGGAGAAATGCCAGAAGCAGAACAGAACACATAATCAATGAGCGTTGACCTGACCAAGGCTTGTGGAAGATCATGGCAAAATTTGGTTGTCCAGAGAAGTTCATTAGTATTGAATACCAGTTTCATGATGGTATGCTTGCACGGGTTCTGATGATGACATTCTCACACTTTCCCAGTTACCAGGGAAAGAAAGCAAGGCTGTGTGCTTGCTCTCATGCTTTTTAGCATGATGTTTTCTGCAATGTTGTCAGATACCTTCAGTGGGGATGAAAATGGCATCTTACTGCACTGATGGTAAACTATTTAACTTGAAAAGGCTACAAGCCAACTAAAATGGAGGGAGAGTGGGTCCTTGACTTTTTGTTTGCAGATGATTGTTCATTCAGTGCAGTCTCTGAGATGGAAATGCAAGAGAATATGGACTGATTTTCTGCTGCTTGTTCTAGTTTTGGCCTGACAACTCTAGAAAAAATTGTGAATGCTATGGATAAGTTCACTTACCTTGGCAGTATACTTTCCAGGGATATATACATAGATGATGAGATTGACACATGCATGCATTGACAGGTAGGTCAGTGTTTATGAAGCTCCAAAGGAAAGTGTGGGAAAGAAGAGTTGCCTACCCAATTGAAGATCTACAGAACCATTGTGCTGACTTCAGTGTTGTATGTCTCTGAAACCTGGGCAGCAGACCAGAAAATTGAGTCACTTTCATTTGAATTGTCTTGGGAAGATTCTGAAGATCACCTGGCAAGATAACATACTGGACACCGAGATTCTCTCTTGAGCTAAACTGCCAAGCATTCAGACTCTATTTAGAACACAACTGTGATGGGCTGGTCACGTTGTCTGAATGTCAAATGTAAAAGCCCTTTTTTTTTTTTTTAGAGAGAGCTCACACAAGGCATCACATGGAAGTCAGAAGAAGGATATTTTCAAGTTCTTTGAAGAACTTTAGTATCAATTGTGAGACATGGGAGATGCTGGCACAGGCCTGCCCAGGATAGCATGCCCATATTAAAGAAGGAGCTGTGTTCTATGAGCAAAGCAGAGTTGCAGCAGCTCAAAAGAAATGTGAGATAAACAAATCTAAAGAGATCCCAAATATCCAGATGGATTATCTGTGCCTGTTGTATAGTACAGCCTTTCTGGTCTTTTGTTGATCTGATCAGCCATAATTGAGCAAGATACCTTGACTCAAGTATCATGATATCATCTTGGTTCTCTTCAAGTATGAAGAATGAACAACACCATGAATGGCAGCATTTACATGCATAATGTTGGCGAAGGTACTTTGACAGGAAGGCTAAGTCTGTCTGGTAGCTATATGGTGAGGCGCGCATGCTTTCCTAGTAAAGAATATTTGAAAGAAAAATTTGTGACTACCATGAGAGAAGAGATATAAGTGGAAACTAGGAATACCACATAGAGAAGTCGAACAGCTTGAGTAGCTAATGTTGGGGGGATGTTGTAATCTTTCCCTAACTTTTTGGGAAACTAAGGAAAGATGGAAAAAAAAAGGATTAAGTAAACGTGCTAATGTAGCTCTTCTAAGGAAACAATAGATGATACCTAAACATTATCAGACTTGTAGGAAAATGGCTTCAGTGACTAAAAGGAGGATAGATTGGAGAGACTTGAGACAAAGGCAGGCTATTGCAGTAGTTCGGGTGTGAGGTGATGAGGGTCTGCACCAGAGTGGAGGCAGTGTCAGAAGAGAGAAGGGAGCCTTTTTGAGAGATGTTGCAAAGGTAAAATTGGCAGGCCTTGGCGACAGATTGATTATAAGTAAGAGATAATGAGGAATCCAGGATGACTACTGTGTTTAAGCCTGAGGGATTGGGAGACAGGAAAGGAATAGAGGTTAGGGGGAAAGATAATGTGTTTGGGTATACAAATGTTGAATTTAAGATGTCTGCTGGATATCTAGTTTGAGATGTATGAAAGGCAGTTGCAGATGCAAATTCCCAAACTGTCCAATTAAACATGAGCTGATTTGAGGATTTTCCTGAAAAGGAGAGAGATAGATGGTTTGGAGAGTATCCCGAGTGCTATAAAAAGCACATAAAAGCCACAAAAGCACAAAAAAAGCCACAAAAGCCAGATTATCCAGGGAGAGAGGAAAACGAGAAGAACAGAGTCACTTGATTCACGGCTCAAGGTTACTGTGGCAGCTATTTATTGACCTGAAAACAACAGTAGAGAAATAATTTATCTTCCTGGGATATCTATCTGATATATAATAAAACTTTCCAAGACTTAATCATACAGATAACAACTACGTACTTCTGGTAATTCATGTAGGTAATTCACTTTTAAGAGAAATCTATAAAGTATTGTCAGCGCTATAAAGACTTGGGCCAGACACTAAATATCATGGGTCCATAGACTCTGTTTTCCTCATTGTTGCCCAATAAAGACAAGGGATTCAGAAGAGAACAAATAATTTGGGGAGTGAAGAGCCGGTTCAGAATGTGGAATTATAGATTTAGCTCAATGCCTTAGATTTTAAAGATCTTTTTGGATCTGGGAATCATATTCAGATTTCTTGATCATAGTTTATAATACAAAATAGAAAAATTACTGGCCAAAGATGAAGTATGCTGACAAAAGGTGGTAATTATGTATTTACTATATTCCTGCAAATCAAATCTAAAGGTTTTTAGTTAAAAAGAAGGGGAAAGTGAAAAAGTGTGTATGTATATCTCTTGAGTTAAAAATTACAGAGATTAGTGATGAAAGAATCGCTGTTGTTAAATTCCAGAAATTCATAAGAGACAGAATCCTAGAAAAGATCCATTAGTAAAATCTGAGGCCTCAAAGGTCTATACCCCAATACTCAAAAGTTTAAACAAATCAGGAGCAGGAGGTACTAACAAGGTGGGGCAAATTTGACCTTGTTAGTTTCCCTGGGACTTAGTGAGATAAAACTTAATTTTGCACTATGGTTCTAGATGAATGTATATTATTCAAAAGAAATAGGATAGGTAAAAATAGGGTGATAGTAGTCCTATTGTATATTAAGAAGGAATACTTATGTGAGGAAATATAAGAACCAGAGGGTTGAAATGTCAGAGAGAGTATTTGGGTAAAGGTCAAAGGAGAAAAAAAAACAAAATAATATTTTTCATAGAATATGTTAAATACCACTTGGACAGAAAGAGGAATTATATGAGGAGTTGGGAAAAATATAACAAACATTAGCCCAGAAGTATGACATTGTAGTGATAGGAGACTTCAGTTATCCAGACATCTACTGGCCTCTCTGTGGGGACTGACCTATTGCCAGGTCCCAACTCACAGAAGTGACTTCATTTTTGACCATTAACTGATGCATCTATATACTGGGAAGTTTCTGTGTATGTACCCAACAACTGACTTTGTCAACTACACTTAGAGTTAGGAATGCAAGGTTAGCAAACTGTCAGCTTAGTACATTTCATCTAATATATAAGGTTAGCAAACTTTACTCATCACAGTGTCTTTGTGGTTGATAAGGGGGAAAGGTTGCTAAGTCCTAAGAAGATGGCGGAGTAGGAACAGCGAGCCCAAGCCACTCTGCCCCCAGATTACCTCCAAACTATGTAAAAGGGGACTCTGGAGCCCCAGCACCCACAGAAAGACACAGAGAAACTAACCTCCCACTGAGGACAGCCCAGCAACCCTGCAGGAAGGACCAGCGTAGAGCTCTGGGAGCCAGCAGCGTAGCCCGTAGGGAGCCTGAGTTGTGGTTTTAGCCCCAGGGCGGCAGGGCCAGCTGCCAGCTGGAGGGACCCCAGAACACCAGCAGATGTGGAGATTCCAGAATTATCAACATAGACATGCCTAGGACAAAGTGAGAGGTTAGTGCCCTATGGACTTCGGGACCAGTATTTGGGGAATGCGTCGGCTTCTTCCCCTGGGGGCTAGAAGCCACTGAGGAGACACGCCATTTTGTAGTTTGCAGAGGCAGCTCCAGCTCCTGGCCTGCGAACTGTAGGGAGATCCAGCGATCAGTCTTGGGGGGTAACTGCTCTTGCTCCCTGGATCTGGATTGTGATCTGGGGTGGAGGTCGTGGGTGGGTTTCCAGCTTGCCGGAAACGGAAGTTGCCCCCCCCCCCCACGTTCCGGACGAAAATTCCCCTATCTGACAGCAAAGCCATACTGTGGCAGCAAGCCCAAAAGTCAAGTAATTAAGTGGCAACATGCCAAGGCAAAGGAAACAAATTAAACAGAAAAATGCAACCTTAGACTCCTACTCTGGGGGCAAAGAGGATCCAAGATTAGAGCGGGAAGGGGACTGTGAGGTCAGAAGTTCTGTTCCAAAAGCCCCAGGGGAAAACATGAGCGGGTTGCAGGCCATAGAGGACTTTAAGAAAGACTTTAAAACTCAAATAAGAGAAGTGGTGGAAAAATTGGGAAGAGAAATGAGAAGGATGCAGGAAAAGTATGAAATGAGGGTCAACAGCCTGACTGAGGAAAACAACACCTTAAAAATAGACTAACTCAAGTGGCAAAGGAGGCCCAAAAGGGCAATGAGGAGAAGAATGCCTTAAAAAGTCGAATTTGCCAGATGGAAAAAGAATATCAAAAGTTCACTGAGGAGATTCATTCCTTCAGAGTTAGACTGGAGCAAATGGAAGCTAATGACTTTATGAGAAATCAAGATGCTGTTAAGCAGATCAAAACAAATGAAAGATTAGAAGGCAATGTGAAATATATCATGGGAAAAACCACTGACCTGGAAAATAGATCCAGGAGAGACAATTTAAAAATTATTGGACTACCTGAAAGCCATGATCAAAAAAGAACCTAGAAATCACCCTTCAAGAAATTCTCAAGGAAAATTGCCCTGATGTTTTAGATCCAGAGGGCAAAATAGAGGTTGAAAGAATCCACCAATCACCTCCTGAAAAAGATCCCAAAAAGAAAACTCCCAGGAATGTTATAGCCAGGTTCCAGAATCCCCAGATCAAGGAGAAAATACTACAAGCAGCCAGGAAGAAACAATTTCAATATTGTGAAAACACAATCAGAATAGCCCAGGACCTGGCAGCTTCTACACTGAGGGATTGAAGGGCATGGAATATGATATTCCAGAGGGCAAAAGAACTGGGGAATGAACCCAAGGGTCACCTACCCAGCAAAACTGAGTATTTTGTTTCAGGGGAAAATATGGTCATTCAGTGGAATAGAGGACTTTCAAGCATTCTTGAGGAAAAAACCAGAATTGAGTAGAAAATTTGACATCCAGATGCAAGAAGCAAGAGATGCCTGAGAAGGTAATCAGGGTAAAGAAATCAAAAGGAACTTATCAAAATTGAACTATTTATATTCCTGTATGGAAAAACAATAACTGTGACTGGTGAAATCTTTCTCAGTATGAAAATAATGGAAGAAGGGTATATGGTCATATGAATACATATGTGAATGTGTGTATATATGTTTACAGTTATATATGGATAGAGGGCATAGGGTGAATTTGTTGGGGAGGGAGGATACTCAAGGGGTGAAATTATGAGGTGAGAGAGGAAAGTGGCAAGAGGAGATGGGGAGAGACAGAGTAGGGCAAACTATCTCATCTAGAAGAAGCAAGGGGAAGTGGTTGCAAGGGAGGGGAAGAATAGGAAAGCAAAAAGGCAAAACCACATTCTCATTGAATTTGGTTCAGGGAGAGAATGACATACATACTAAATGGGATATCTCAACCTGCAGCAGAATAGGGGGAAGGAGGATGGGAGGAGGGATGATGGATGGGAGGGCATCCTTGTGGGGAGAGGAGGTTGGAAGTACCCACTATAGAAGAGGGACAGGATCATGCAGGGAATGGACCAGGTGGCGGGTGGGATGAGTGGGAGGGAATTGTAATCAGCCTTGTACAATCTATCTACCATGGTAATGTTTTGCATAGCTAGACATGTACAACATATACTGAATTACTTATCTTCCCAGAGGGAATGGGTGACAAGGGAGGAAGGAAAATGGATCTGAAATTCGAGGTCTTAAGATTAAATGTTTCAGGGGCGGCTAGGTGGCACAGTGAGTAGAGTATTGGCCCTGCAGTCAGAAGGACCTGAGTTCGGATCCAGCCTCAGACACTTAACGTACACACAAACAAAAACCTAGCCGTGTGACCTTGGGCAAGTTACTTAATCCCAGTTGCCCTCCAAAAAAAAAAAAAGCAAAAAAAAAAAAAGATTAAGTGTTTCAAGTATATATAAATACTATTATTAATACTCTTTTGCTTGTAATTGGGAGATAAGATGTGCAGGCATTGGGACATAGAGATTCACCTTCCTCTAATGGAAAAGTCGAAGGGTGTATGGGAGAAGATATGGGAGAGAGCAGATTGGAGGAAGCGATATCTTGTGGTACTGCTATTCTGGGAGGGTGGGTAGGGGGAAAACAGGGGAAAAATAATTGTAACTCAAAATCTGGCGGAAATGAATGATGTAAAACAGAAGTTAATAAAGCATTTGTAAAAAACAAAACAAAACAAAAAGATTCATTTCCCATTCAGTCCCTATGAATCTGCCCAGCAATAGCAATCAGAGACCCAGAAAATCCTGGGTAGACTGGGATATACATCCTTCTGTATGCAAGGTGAGGTTGCTGTATGCTTGTGAGCAATAAACTGCCTAAATGGTGATCCAATGAGTGCTTTCATTGCTTCTCAATATCCTCTCCCCCAGTGCATGATCCCCCTCACACTCTCTGTCAAAAGCAGAGCAGTTAATAACTTGTTGAAAGCCTTGTTAGTAACTTTGTCCTTTAGAAGGTAAAAAGGAACCAGCAAGAGGAAATTCAATTCTAGATTTGATTCATACTAACAGGGAGGAGCTGGTTGCTAGAGTGGAAATGATCAGAGCAGAGGAGATCTTCTATGCGCCAGAGATTTTAGGATAACAGATTTCAGAGAGTTTAAAGGAAAAATGGGTAGGATCCTGTGGACTAAAATGCTTCAGGGGAAGTGAGCCCAGGAGAGGTTGGAGATATTTAAGAAAGAAATTTTGAGGACAGAAAGGTAGACGATTCCAGTAAGGGGGAAAACTGGAATTGTCTGAAGAAACTAATGTGAGCCTAAAGGGAAATCAACAGCTAACTCAGATTTTAAAAAGAAATGTACATAGAACTAAGGTCAGGTAATAGAAGATTAATAGCATAGCACATCCTTTAAAATAGTAATTTTAAAGCCTAGAATGAGCTGAGGCTGGTGAGAGAAGCTAAGGACAATCAAAGTGAATTTTTTTTTTTAGCCTCATTGGTAGAAAAAAGAAACTCAAAGAATAGATAGGACCTTTGGGGCAGGTGGGGTGATGAAAACTGACAAGAGAGAGAAAACAGAGATTCTCAAGTATTATTTTCTTTGTTTCCTCTGCAAAGGAGAATGATTGTTACTCTGAAAGCGACAGAACAAAAAATGACTAACGTGGAATTGATATGCAAAATAAATAAGGAGAGGGAGAAAACACCTGACTTCCTTGATGAATTCAAGTCAACCGGCCTAGATGACTTACATGCTCTGGTCCTGAAAGAACTGGTAGCTGTAATTGCTGAACCACTGTCAATGATATTTAAAAGATGGAAAACAGGAGAGGCTCCACAGGATTGGATAAAGACTAATGTCTCAATTTTCAAAAAAGGGAAAGAGAACAGTATGTAAACAGTATAGTGTAGGGAGTTTGACTTTGATTCCTGGGAATATTTTAGAAAGGATCATTAAAAGATGGCTGCTGAACATCTAGAAAGGGAAGGAATGTTGACACAGAGCCAGCATGGCTTCATCAATACCTTTTTCATGAAGACATACACTAGTTGATAAGAGAATCAGATATATTCAAAATTGTTTGGATGATTCAAAGAGTGGTTGTTAATGATTCATTCTCTACAAGACAGGAGGTCTTCAGTGGAGTATCCCAGGAATCAGTGCTTGGCTCTCTGCTATTTAATGTTTTAATCAGTGACTTGTACAAAAGGTATAGGTGCTCATCAAATATATTTATTGGGAAGTTGATCTTGCAATTATGTAGTTTTATCAACTCTTTGTAGAATTTTTTTTTTGCTTTTTTTGGAGGGCATTTGGGGTTAAGTAACTTGCCCAAGGTCACACAGCTAGGTTTTTTTGTGTGTGTTAAGTGTCTGAGGCCGGATCCAAACTCAGGTCCTTCTGACTCCAGGGCCGACGCTCTACTCACTGCGCCACCTAGCCGCCACTCTTTGTAGATTTTTGATTAAGCTTTTGAAATGTGGTTTTAAAATGGTTATTTTACTTTCTGTTGACAAGAATAAGTATTCAAATAAAAAAGGAAAAAATGATTAATTTCATTGCAAACATTTGTTGTTTACAGATTGTTACAAGAAGTAAAAACTGCATATTAACTTAAATCAAGGTAGTAACAGTCATCCTATGTATTTTAACTTGAAACTGGAAGAGTTAAAGAAAGAGATAAGAGTAATAGAAGAAAAATTGGGAAAAGAAATGATAGTCATGCAGTAAAATTATGAAAAGGAAACAGCTCAGTTAAAAAAAGTCAACTCCCCACCCCAAAACCAAAACAACCCAGAATAATGCCTTAAAAAACAGAATTAGCCTTGTGGTAAAAGAGGCACAAAAATTCACTGAAGAAAAGAACTCCGTAAAAAGCAGAATTGATCAAATGGAAAAAGCTCACTGAAGAAAATAATTCATTAAAAATTAAAATGTAAAATTAATTGACCATATCAATTATAAAAACAAAAATTGTGTAATTGTCTATGGATGCAGAAAAAGCTTTTGACAAAATACAGGACTCATTTCTATTAAAAACATTAGAAAGCATAGGAAGAAATGGGACTTTCCTTAAAATGACAAGTTTCTACCTAAAATCATAACCAAGCATTATCTGTAATGGGGATAGCTTTTCCATTAAGAACAGGGGTGAAGCAAGGATGCCTTTTATTACCACTATTATTCCATATTGTACTAGAAATGCCAGCTTTAGCACTAAGAGAAGATGAAGGAATTAAAGGAATAAGAATAGATAATAAAGAAGCAAAATTATAACTGTTTGCAGATGATGATATGATACTTAGAAAATCCTAGAGAATCAACTAAACAACTTTAGCAAAGTTTCAGGATATAAAATAAGCCTGCACAAATCATCAGCACTTAAAATAACTGCAGACAGTATAAAATAGTTGGAAGTCTTCCTATCAAGAAAAATCCAAGAACTGTATGAACACAATTACAAAACACTTTAAACAGAAATACTAGATTTAAACAATTGGAAAAATAATAATTGGTCATGGGTGTAAGATGAGCCAATCTAAAAATGACAATTCTTCCTAAATTAATTATGTAGTTCCATCTCAATCAAACTTCCAAAGAACTATTTTATATAGTGAGAAAAAATAATATAATTCATCTGGAAGAACAAAACATCGAGTATAAAAGGAACCAATGAAAAAAATGTTAAGGAGAGGAAATGTTAATCTAGCTGTACCAAATGTATAAAGTGGTAATCATCAAAACAATATGGTACTGGCTACTAAATAGAGTGATACAGTGGAATAAATTATTTACACAATATATAGTAATAAATGACAATAGCTATCTAGTGTTGAGAAACCCAAAGATCCAAGCAGGGCAAGAACTCAGTATTTGACAAAAATTACTTGTAAAACTGGAAAGCAGTTTGGCAGAAACTAGGGTATAGATCAACATCTCACACTGTATAACAAGATAAGGTCAAAATAGGTACATGATTTAGACATAAAGGGTAATACCATACATAAATTAGTGGAGCATGGAAAATTTTACATGTCAGATCTATGGATAAAGGAAGTATTTACAGCCCAACAAAAGGTTGAGAGCATTATGGGATATAAAATGGATTATTTTGATTACATCAAATTAAAAAAGTTTTTGCATAAACAAAACCAATGCAGCCAAGATTGGAAGGAAAGGAGGAAACTGGGGAAAGAATTTCTAGCAAGTTTCTTGGATAAAGGCTTCATTTCTCAAATAATAGAGAACTAAGTCAAATTTATAAGAATATGAGTCATTCCAAAATTGACAAATGGTCAAAAATTATGAACAGCAGTTTTCAGAATAAGAAATCAAAGCTATATATAGTCATTAACAACATGCTCTACATCACTGTTGACTAGAGAAAAGCAAATTAAAACAACTCTGAGGTACCACCTCATACCTATTAATATGACAGAAAAGGAAAATAACAGATGTTGGAGGGAATGTGGAAAAATTGAAACACTAATGCACTGTTGGTGGAGTTGTAAACTGTTCTACCAATTCTGGAGAACAATTTGGAACTATGCCCAAAAGGGTTATAAAACTGAACATACCCTTTGACCCAGCAATACCACTACCACCTACTAATACCTGAAGAGATCAAAGAAAAGGAAAAGGATCTATATTTACAAAAATATTTATAGCAGCTCTTTTTGTGGTGTCAAATGATTGGAAATTGATGGGATGCCCATCAATTGGGAAATAGCTGAACACGTTGTATATGATTATGATGTCATATTATTGTGCTATAGAAAATAATGAGCAGGATGATTTAAAAAAAAAACCTAGGAAGATGTAAATCAACTGATGCAAAGTGAAGTGAACAGAACTGGGAGAACATTGTATACAGTAACAGTAATATTGCACAATGATCAATTGTAAATGACTTAAACTTAATTTTGGGGGGGTGTTTTGCAACATGGCTAATACAGAAATATGTTTTACATGACTGCACATGTATAATCTGTATCAAATTGCTTGCCTCAAGGAGGGGGGAGAAGGAGTAAAAGAGAATTTCAAACTCAAAATTAAAAATTAAAAAAAATTGTACATGTATTTGAGAGAAACAACAGAAATTGAATAAGAAAATTCTGTTAAATAAGAATTGTAAAAATGTAGTTGGGAAACTTTTAACAAAATAAAATATAACATTGCATTTTAAAACTAATTCAGTATGTGGACCACAGGATTCTTTATATATAGATTAATGGTCCTTGTTTTTATTTGTCACTACTGCGATAGGGATACAATTATGAGGGCGTTGAGGGACTGGTACACGTGGTATCTGAAGGAGGGAAAGATATCAAAGACATGAAAAAAAATTCTTATTAATGCTGACAAAAGATAACAAGAACTTGAATAATTAGGTACCTGTTCTCCCATCTGTTCAAAATCTCTGTCATTGATATACAAATTGAGAGCATCCTTAATGAGAATATTAGTAGATTACTAAAAGGCTTTCACAAACAACATTCAACAATCCACATCTTTAGCATTCCACAATTAAAATATATAGAATGAGAGACCAAGTAAGATGACAGAGTCACAGGAAGAAGTACAGTCAAATTTTCCCTATAACTACTCCACAGAGATATAGAAAAAACACCAGAATGAATTCTTCTTGGGAAATCCAAGAAAAAAAAAAACACACACACACACACACACAGTAAGTTATTTCCAGCCTAGGTTGACAGAGGGAGACAGAGGTCTGCAGACATTAGGGACAGTCTACGAGGAAAGGGAGCATGAAACATTTCAGCAATACAAGTGCCCTCAACAAGGCAAGAGGGAGTCCAAGATCTGATTCAAAGGGACCTGGTACTCTGCAGAAATACAAACTGGCAACTCTTGTTTCTTACTAGCCAGTTTGGATGGATCTTTGGACCACCTCTCTGCCTAGGAGTGATGATCCAGGACAAGGAGTGGTTGTAAGCCCTAGGCTCTGAGCTAAGGCAGGAGTAAGTACAGAACCAAGCAGAAGCTCTGTGTTCTGACCCTGACCCTAACACAGTCAGGAAGTAAGGCTGGAAGAATGAACAAATTAAAAAAGAATCTTACTGGAAAGAACTATTAATGGTCACAAGACAAGTTATAAGACAAAATTCAGAAAAGAATGATTTGAAAACATCTGCAAGTAAATCCTCAAATGAAAATATATCTTGGTCATAAGTTCAACTAGAATCCTTGGAAGAGGTGAAGAATTTTCAAAAAGAGCTAAAAATTATTTCATAAATGAATTGGGGAAGTAGGAGGGGGGAAATGTGCTTGGAGAAATAGTTTGAAAAGAAATGAGAGTGCTGTGGGAAAAAATTGAAAAATAAATTAGAATATGAAAAATAATAGAGAATAAATTCTGCTCTTTGGGATGAGTTGACGAAAGTATGGTTATTTATAAAGCTTGGAAAAGAAAATACTTGGGGGTAGGAGACATAGCTGCCTATTTGAGGGTTTATTATATCAATCATAATTTTTCTTCTTTGTTCCAGAGCAGAGAACTATGGAAGTATTAGAAGTAGATAGAAGTTGTAGAGAGGTAGGCTTAAGGGGAACACAAAACTTTCACTGATCATAAGTATAATGTATTTTCTTTGTGTTACTGAAGGTCTTTAAGTACAGGCTAAACAATAACTTTCCTAGGGAATTTCTGCTCTCCAATGAATTAGAATACTGGGCATCTGATTTTTGTTGTTATTTTCTATCAGTAAAATATAATTCATTCATTTACCTTAACAATGGATATCACTTATATTTATCAAAGATTTTGTTAACATGTCTATTTTTGTTCTTATTTGAGAAGAGCAAACTTAGTTTTTAGCATAGGGTCTTGTGCATAATTGGCACTTAACTAATTTGACTTGATTCATGGAATTTAAGTATAATCTCTATTGTATTTACAACTCAATCATATTTTTAGGTATCCTTAACCATAAGTCCCACCCCACCCCCGCCACCTCCTGGCCCCTCGCCTTTCTAATGAGTTGATTAAAGTGGATAATGGATCCTTGAGGTAACTGCCCTTTTATTAAGTGTTAGACCACTAATCAGTAATCAACAGTAGACTAAAGCATCTTTTTTCTTTTTTTAATTCCATTCCTGATGGCTGTAGCCTGGTGAATTAAATAGAAGGGTTCAAAGTATTTCTAAATGATTTATGTACTGATGAAGCTTTATATTTTCAAGTCTACATTTTATTATGTAAATGAAGATTGTTGGGGCACAATGTTTTTTGATAATTTCCGAGATCTTATTCTGAGATCTCTTATTTCTCCATCATCACTGATGCTGACTTCTAAATTAGGATAGTGTGGTATAAGGAAATGCACTAAATCACAGGAATGGTAAGTAGGAATAAAATAATAAAATTATAGGCCTGGGAGAGGGATCTTGAAGGTCTGGTTCAGCTCTTGCATTTTGTGGATGACGAAACTGAGGCACAAAGTAGTTGTATGCCAGAACTAGATCTGGTATTGCCAGTCTTAATTTTGTTCTCATTATACCATGAGTGGCAAGGCTTCCTGAAAACTTGCCTTAACCCACAGCTGTGAGACTATTATTCATTGTATTTCTAGCATTTTAAAGAGGTTTTGGCCACACATCAGAAGAGAATGCTAGGGGTTTTTACATGTCTTCTCTGATCTCTTTCCCCACACAAATATTTAAGGTTAAATTGTGTTCTTGGGCAAGAGGGAATTGCAGATTGCTGACTTTGCTTAGCTTTGTTGGTTTTTCCAGATAAGTGATGTTTCATGTTCATGTTATCTCAGATGAACTTGAGTGTCAAAGTAGGATTATTTCCAAATTCAGACATTTTCCTGTTTTTGTTGCAATACTTAGGTAACTCAGCATAAACCCATTACAGAGGTAATTAATTTGTGGTCTTTAGTGAGCAAATATCATCTAGGTCAATGTGTGGCCTATTAATTAATGGGGGGTGGGAAGCATACATTTTTGCATAGAAGAATATGAATTAATTACAGATCCAAATTTGAAGAAGACATTTTCAAAATGTAGGATCATAGATTCAAAGCAAGAGGGGGCCTATAAGTACAACTGCCTCATTTGACACTTGAGAAAACTGAAGTCCAGAGCAGTTGTTAGTTGCTCTGAGTTGTTCAGGCATAAGTGGCAGAACTGGGACTTGAACTCAAATTTTCTGGCTCCAAATCAAGGGACCCTATACTTTACCAAACTGCAATAAAAATTCTGTGCTGTCTTTTGAGAAGGAAAAATATTTTTTTTACAGACTTAGAGAATGTTAGAGCTGGAAGAGCCATTGGTCATCTAGTCCTCTCATTTTATAAATGAAGAACCAGAGCCTTAGAAAAATGAAGTGAGGTGTCCCTTGTCACACAGCTTCTTGTGTCCCAGTCCAGTTCTCAGAGTATCAGTAACATATCTGTTTTTGTTCATGTCCTATTTACGATCATTTAACTAGGTATTTTGGAATTTGAGTAGCTGAGCATCATCAGAGATGCTATGTTGATCAATTCCTCAATGTCTATAATGTTATGTTGTTTCCAGTGTGAACTTCTTTTTTTGTGTACTGGGTCTAATCTAGGTTCTTTTCCTACATTTCTTTTTTCAGTTTCATTTCCCCTTCCTTCTGTAAAACATCCAAGATTATATCGTAAGAGTACAAATATGATACCTCTACTGCCCATGATGCTGAGAAGTGTTTGTTATAAAAACAAAACCTCTAATTTTAAAAATCCTTTTAATTTTTCATCTTCTATTGCCCTCTTTCCAGTTTCATCCATTAAAACCCATAAGATGACTTTGCTTGGCTGGATATCGACATGATTTTTTAAAATTTATTTTTAAAGTCTACTTCTTCTGCATATTTTAAGAGGCAATACTGTTCATAATATCCCACCACCCTTCTCCATAATATTTTGTTATTTTATAGTATTTGTGGTGTTGATTTTGGCTGATGTCAGGTGTTTACTAAAGGACTCCTTCAGGCTCATTATGGTAGTGACTTATATTGATTAAACTTCTATATGCAATTGTCATAATAGAAGTCTTTGAAATTATTCTAATCAGTGTAAATGTTCTTTTTTTCCATTATTTCCCAACAACTTGTTTAAATAATTTAAATTGGAGTTGTTTAAATCATCTCTCATTTATTTTTCTGACTTTTATTCTTCTAGTTTTGTGTTAATTTTGATCTTTGTTCTAACCAGTCAATGAAATGACTGTACATAGATGGTTGATTAAGGAATAATTCCTGCATCAATAATCTACTAAGTGTTAAGATATAATTAATTTCATTTTTGTGATGTTATATGGTGCTAGCTTTATTCATTGCCTCCTGATTCTTTTCTCAAAAAGTATATTCATGATGTTTAGGTGTGAGGCTTCTGTTATTTTTTTCTTTTTCTTTTTCTTTTTCTTTCTTTCTTTCTTTTTTTTTTTGCCTATTTGGAGGGCAGTTGGGGTTAAGTAACTTGCCCAAGGTCACACAGCTAGGTTTTTGTTTGTGTGTGCATTAAGTGTCTGAGGCCGGATCCAAACTCAGGTCCTTCTGACTCCAGGGCCGACGCTCTACTTACTGCGCCACCTCCCCTGTTATTCTTTTCAACATTTTTTCCCACAGTTTTCTCTTATGCTCATCTTTACATTGAAGTCATTGAGTATCAGAGTGTATGATGATGTAATTTGCAGAATTTTGGTACTTCCCTGTTCCCATGATAGGTGACTAGGTGGTCTAGAAGCTACAAATATATTTATGGTGGGTTTTTTGCAACTCGGAGCAACTAACAACTGCCCTGGACTTCAGTTTTCTCAAGTGTCAAATGAGGCAGTTATAGGCCCCCTCTTGCTTTGATTCTGTGATCCTATGTCTTGGAAATGTCTTCTTCAAATTTGGGTTTATCATGAGTACTATCCTAGATGGCCAATTATCCCATGAAATTATATTACTTAGTGTTTTTGTGTATGTGACAGAACTAATTCTGCCAAATCCTTCACCACTCTGTGAGTCATCATTCTATTTTACAGCAACCTCAAAATCCCTAGCATCTCTGTATATTAGTATTATAACAATATGTATGGTATGTATATTAGTAATATAACAAAATCCCTAGCATTTCTGTATATTAGTATTATAACAATATGTATGGTATGTATATTAGTAATATAACAAAATCCCTAGCATTTCTGTATATTAACTAACAAAAGCCAAGAAGAAAAGATAGAATGGGAAAAAACCATTTAAGCCAGGATCAAAATATATGAAATATACACATGCTTAACAAGACACAGAATCTGTTAGACAGTAACGATAATAGCAACTACCTTCCTGGGTTAGTGTGAAGATAAAAGGAAATAATAAAATACATAGCAAACTTTAAAGCACTATATGAATTCTAGTTCTTACTGTTACTACTAGATTTGAAGTCACAGAACTTGAGGTATTTTGTTTCCAACTCTTTTATTTCCTCCTCAGGTATGCTTGGGCAAATCCCTCAGCCGTTCTGGGCCCCAGATTCCTTATCTGTAAAATGAAAGTGGTGTACTGGATGACTTTTTAAGGTCCCTTCTCAGTCTAGTTCTGTAATTATATGAACTACATTTTTTTTTACAGAAGTTGAGGAGTTCCCAAATAAGGGAATATGAGTGAGTGTTCATCACTTGGTCATATCAACATGCAAAAATAAAGCTACCCACATTAATCTGCAATATTAATGTTATGTCTGTCAAATTACCAGGGGTGATACTTCATGGGATTTGACAAAATAGAATCATATGTAAGAACAAAGGGTGATGGATATCAGAGGCAAGGATAAAAATATGGATTTGACAGTAGATCTCCAATTATATAGCAAAGAGCAGTAATTACCAAACTATGTGATACTGGATATATACTAGAAAAGTTGATCAGTGGAATATATTATGTAAACATTACTGCCAGAGTAATGCATATAGTCTTGTCCCAGATAAAGTCAAGAATATAAAGTTCTGAGAAATGAATCCTTTATTTAAGAACTATTAAGGAAACTATAATAGTGTAGCAGAGAATTGGTTTAGATCAGCATCTTACATCATATTATACCACAATAAATTCTAAATGGATAAATGAAGTCAATGTGAAAAAAAAAAAACCAAAAAACATACCATTCAAAAATGAGAGAATAGAAGGTCAAATCTCTTACAACACTGGATAGAAGATGAATATGTAACCAGGTCTGACTATGTGTCTCCTCTAGTCAATAAACAAGGGATTGAGAGGATCAGAGAAGATTAAGCAAACAATTTGTAACACATAAAATTAAGAATTCTGCACAAACAAAACCAATGCAGTTAAATTTATAAGGGTAGTATGTAACTAGGGAAAATATTTTCACAAGTTTCTCTTATATAGATCCAATTTCCAGAATATGTAAGGAAATGATTCAAATTTATAAAAATAAGAGCCATTCTCCACTTGATAAATCATCAAAGGATATGTGTAAGCAATTTGCAAAAAATAAATATTAAATATTAAATTAAATATTTAATAGCCATATTAAAAATGCTCTAATCACTAATAATTCAAGAAATGCAAGTTGAAAGAATTCTGAGTTTTTTTGTTATACCTATCAGATCAGTAAAGTTGACCCAAAAAAAAGGAAAATGAGAAATATGGGGGTGCTGTGAGAAAATAAGCATATTTATAATTCAATTTTGGTGGAGTGGTGATTGGTCCATTTTTCTCGAAAGCAATTTTATTTTTTTTTTTATCTTATTGTTATAGCTATCATTTCTAACACTGTATTGAAAAGTAATGGTGATGGTGGACATCCTTTATCTTTGATCATATTGGAAAGGCTTCTGGCCGATCCTTACTACAGATAATCCTGGCTCTTGATTTTAAATAAATAATAGTTATCATCTTAAAGAAAGCTATGGTTATTCTTATGCTTTCTAGTTTTTTTTTTTAAACAGGAATGTTTTGTCAAAAGCTTTTTTCTGCATATATTAATATAGTCATTTGATTTTGTTGTTGTAGTTATTAAAATTTATCAGTTATGTCTAGTTTTCCTAATAGTGAATTAGTCCTGCGTTCCTGGTATAAATCTTGCTAGCCTAATGTATGATCTTTGTGGCATTTTTCTGTCATTTCCTTGCTAATATCTTATTTAAATCTTTTATATCAATGTTCATAAAGTATATAGATCTGCAATATTTTTCTTTGTTATGATTCTCCCTGGTATCAAGGTCATATATTATAAAAGGAATTTGGTAGGACCTCTTCTATCCCTATTCCCCCCCCCCCCAAACAGTTCATGTAGTATTGTAATTAATTGTTCTTTAAGGGTTAAGTAGAATTCACTTATCAGTATGTCTGGTCCTGAGTTTCTTTTTCTTTTGGACTTCATTTATGGATTGTTTTTCTTTTTCTATAATAGGTTGTCTAAGGACTCTATTTCTATTAACCTGCACAGTTTATATTTTCAAAGATATTTGTCTAATTCATTTAGACTCTCAGTTTTATTGGCATATAGTTGGGTAAAGTATCTCCTAATACCTTCCTTTATTTCTTTTCATTGCTTATGAATTCACCATTTTCATTTTTCACAGTAGTAAATTGGTGTTTTTTTCTTTTTTAAAAGTTGTTAGCTAATTGCCAGTCTATTGTATTGCCCCCCCCCAAACAAAACAAAACAAAACAAAAAAACAGCTCCTAGTTTTATTTAATCCAAGTTTTTTTAAAAATTCAGTTTTGTAAAACTTTTATTTGGTGTTTTCAATTTCTATTTTGGTGTTTAATTGAGAGTTTTTAACTTGTTAGTTTTCTAGGGTTTAAAAAAAAATTTTTCACACTCAATTCATTGACCTGCAATTTCTCTTTTATTGATGAAAGCACTTAGAGATATATTTCCTTAAGTACTGCTTCAAATGTTTCCCAGAATTTTGGGTATGTTGTTTCATTGTTCCTCTTCAACGAAATTATTTATTGTTTCTATTGTTCTTTGACCCACTCGTTCTTTAGGGTTATTTACTTTCCAATTTACTTTTAATCTTTGATTCAAAAGCCCGTTATTGAGTATAATTTTATTGCATTATGGTCTGTAGGAGAGACTTTTAATATTTCTGATTTTTTGCATTTGTTTGTGAGGTTTTTATGCCCTAATATATGGTTGATTTTTATGAAATTTTGAGAAATTTATGCACATTTGAGAAATTAATATTCTCTTTTCTCTTCCCATTCAGTATCAGCTAGAAGTCTAGCATTTTCTAAAATTCTGTTAAGTTCCCTAACTTCTTTCTTGTTTATTTTTTGGCTCAATTATTTTTTTAGGTTTGAAAGTGGTAAATTATTATAATTTTACTTGTCTATTTTTCCCTATAACACATTTGACTTTTCCTTTAAGAATTTAATGCTATACCTTTTGGTGCATAGATGACGAGCATTGATATTAATTCATTGTCTGTGGTACCTCTTAATAAAATTTAGTTTTTGTGTTTATCTCTTTTAATAAGATCTGTTTTTACTGTTCCTTTCTCTGAGATCATGACTGCTACCCGTTCCTTTTTTTTTTTAACCTCAGCTGAAGCATACTGGATTCTTCTCCAGTCCCTTATTTTTAACTCTGTGTATCTTTCTATTTCAAGTGTGTTTCTTGAAAACAATATATTGTTACATTTTGTTTCCTAGTCTATTCACCTATCACTTTCCATTTTGTAGCTGAGTTCATCTAATTCATATTTACAAGTATGAATGTTATATCTTTCCCTCCATCTTGTTCTCTTTTATTTTCCTTCTCTTTTTTACCTTGTGCCCTCTTTAAGAAATTGTTTTGTTCCTGACTGATTCCTCCCTCAACCTAACTTTCCTCTGATTCCTTCCTTTTCCCTTGAGCTGTTTCCCTCCTGTTTTCTTATAAAGTGAAATGTATTTCTGTCCCCAACTGTGTGCATATGTATATTTTTTCCTCCTTTGACCAGTTCAGGTAACAGTGAGTTTCAAGTGTCATCTGCCCCCTATCCTTCCTTGTTATATAAAATTTTACTTTTGTACCTTATTTATTTGAAATAATTTTTCCCACTTTTCCTATCATTTGCATCCTTTCCCAGGGTGTTCCTCTTCCTCACTCTTTCCATTCTTTTAAAATTATCAAAATACAACAATCACTCCTAGGCCCTCTATCTCTTTCTATAACTCCTGATGATGATAGTTTTGAGAGGCTTACATATATTTTCTCCCCACTTATATAAAAACATAAACAGTTTACCTTGTTTAATCCCTTATGATTTCTTGCTCATGTCTACATTTTTGTATTTCTTTTGATGCCTATGTCTGTATGTTAAATTTTCTACTCATTTTTTTAAAAATCAGGAAGTTCTCTATTTTATCAAAGATCCATTTCCCCTTCTCCCCTCTCCCCTATAGGATTATTCTCAGTTTTACTGGGTAAATTATTCTTGGTTCTAATCCTAGATATTTTGCTTTCTGGACTATCATTCCAAACTCTTCACCCATTTATAATTGTACCTTCTAAATTTTATATGATTTGTATGATTGTTCCTTGGTACTTGAATTTTTTCTTTCTAGCTGCTTTCAGTATTTTTTCTTTTACTGGGGAACTCTGGGTTTTTCCTGTAATATTCCTGGGAGTTTTCATTTTGGGTTTTCTTTCAGGGAATGGCCAATGGAATTTCCTCTTTGTCCTTTGATTCTAAGAGATCTGAGTAATTCTCTTTTAAGATTTCTTGAAATATAATGTCTAGGCTCTTTTTTTGATCATGGATTTCAGGAATTCCAGTGAGTCTTAAATGAGCTCTCCTTGACTGGTTTCATAAGTCAGTTTGCTTTGTGATACTTTACAATTTCATATGTTTTTTAATAGTCTTTTGACTTTGTTTTTATATTTTTTAATGTCTCATTGAGTCATTAGCTTCTCTTTGATCAGTAGAGAGGGTTAGACTAGTGGCCTCCAAGGGCACTTTCAGATCCAAATTTGTGATCTCATGACATATATTTAATATATACTCTATTTTTTGTAGTTTCTGGTTCCTAAAATCTATATTAATTAAAACTGCAATAAAAACTCAGTAGAATACATAGAATTTTCTTTTGAAATTTGGTTTTGTCAGTTGGTCAGTTTGATAAGTTTTTAAAATAGTACATTAGTACCTAAAATTTAATTTTTTTGCAGCATTTAAAAAGCCAACACATATTTTTTCTTATTTAGATCATTAAAAGAAATATTAGAAACTTTTGCCTATTCTAATAAAATTTAGTTACTAAGGGGGAAAAAAACCCTAAACACAACTGCATTGGTTTAATTAAAACATAAAGGAGAGCAAGAATGTAAAATAAACATATAAGGCCATTACTTGTATCTTTCCATTTCTGGTCACTTGAATTATTGCTGACCTTACTAACCAAGTGAAATTAAGGCACAAAAAATAAAAATATCTGACAGCTACATTAAAATATTATTGTAATATGTGACTTCAATACTCCTGTAATATAACTGCAGATTTATTTATAGGTAATAGGAAAATAATAATTTCTTTGCTAAGATGTTAAGCAAAGCAGTTCCCACATTGGTCTCATCTAAAAATATGTGTCTCCTTCTATATGTTGATTCCATTATCTCTCTGTCAGGAGGTTAGTATTATGTTTTATCATCAATTCTCTGGAACCATAGTTGAGCAGCATTACATTAATGAGAGTTCTTAAGTCTTTCAAAGTTGTTCATATTTGCAGTATTGTTGTTTCTAATAAATTGTCCTTCTGGTTCTTATTTTACCCTGTATTAGTTTATACCAGTCTTCTTATTTTTCTCTGAAACCATCTGTTTCAACATTTCTTATGGTACAATAGTATTTCTTAGATGACTTAGAAATGAAACCTTAGCCATAGGTATTTGCTGCAAAGTTACTTGCTTCCTTTATAAATTTAACTGCATTTGGTTTTGTTTGTGCAAAATCTTAATTTTGTAAATTTTGTCCATTTTAAAAATTTGTCCATTTTATTTTCTATAATATTCTTCCTTCTTTTTGTCATGAGCCTATCCATAGTAATTTCTTCCTTGATCCTCTATTTTGTTCATGATGTAAACCTTTATGTCTAAGTTGGTGCTTATCTTAGTATATATAGTGTATGTGTTGATCTGAATTTAGTTTCTTCTAAACTTCTTTCCAGTTTCCCAGCAGTTTTTGTCAGATAGGAGTTTTTATTCCAGGAACTGGGGTCTTTGGGTTTGTTTTATCACTAAGCTACTGTGTTGTACCTAATGTATTATACTGTGTATATATATATACACACACATACTGTATATATGTATATATACTGTATATAATATATATTATACTGTGTATATATACAGTATATAATAATGTATTATAATTTTAAATTTCTTACTAAGTGCTGAATCGTTTTTTTTTTTTTTTAATTACTGCTTTGTAGTATTGTTTTAGATCTGGTATTGCTTCTTTTTTTCCTTCCTTCCTTCCTTCCTTCCTTATCACTTTTTAAAAAATATTTCCCTTGAGATTCTTGACCTTTTATTGCTCAGATGAATTTAATTTTTTTTAGTTTTATAAAGTAATGTTTTAGTAATTTGGTATAATACTGACTAAACAAATTAATTTAGGTAGTATTATCATTCTAATTATGTTAACTCAACCTAACCATGAACAGTTAATGTTTTTACAATTATTTCAGTCTGTATATTTATAAAGCCTATTTTATGGTTGTGTTTATATAGGTCTTGTTTATACCTTAATAGACAAACTCCCAAGTATTTTATACATTCATCAGTTATTTCAAGAGGATTTTCTCTATATTTTTCTGCTGTTTTTTTTTGTAACATACAGAAATATTGACAGTTTATGTTGATTTATTTTATATCCTGCAACAGTGTTGAAATGATTCTTTCAATTATTTTTTAAAAATTGACTCTATATATACTATTAAAGAAGGTATTCCAAGTGGTCAGTTTTTAAAAAAATGAAACTTCTTGAAGCAGCTGTGAAAATAAATTAAAATTCTTTGGTGTCTTTTTCTTTTTTTAAATTAAATTCTTTTTCTTTTTTTAAGTCAATTAAAGTCTTTTTAAGTAAATTAAAGTCTTTTTCTTTTTTTAAGTCAAGGCTTAAATTTGTAATGTCTGGGAAATATATTCTTACCTGGGATCATAGGATCATAGGATCATAGATGTGGAGTTTGAAGGATCCTTAAAGGTCATATAGTCTAATCCCCTAATTTTATAGTTGAGGAAACTAAATCCCAGAGACATTCACAATATTTCTGAATTGAAAGGAACCTCAGTAGCTTTATAGTTTAGCAACCTCTCCTCTGCCTCCCAATCTCTAGCTAACTGCAGGAAATATGTCTTACTGCTTGATGTTGAATGCTTTGCCTATTAAATCCCTTAAGCTTTTGTTCCTCAGATGAACTCTGTTCAAATTGTCTGGTTTGTTTTCCATTTTTTGTGGCATAAAGTCCTCTCATTTCACTACTTTTTCAGTCCTGGTTTCATAAGATACAAGAGCTGAATGGGAAATTAGAGATGACCTAGTTCAGCCCCACAACCTGATGGCAGAAGGTGAGACCCAGATAGCACAGATAGCAAGTGTCTTACCTTCGGTCTTCTGACTCTAGACCCAACACCTTGAGAAGCAAAACACTTTGCTTTTTCTTCCCTGCAGTGAGAAATGCAGGAAAGATAGTTAATATTTTTTGTCTGGTAATAATCATTATTTGATAGTGTGTAAGAGGGAACACAGATTAGTTATCTACAACATGAGAGGGCTGTGTTAGATTAGTTCAGATAAGCTAGGTAAGTCCTTTTCAGCTCTAAACTTTTAATGTTCTATGATTCTGGGAAAGACTAGTGTACAGGGAAAATTGAGGCATTGACTCTTGTAGATTAGTTGGCAGTTTTCTCCATTTTGTCTTAGTGCTCATTCATGTTCACTTTATATGAATTATTATTTTTTGCATTTCTTTTCTTTTAGGATATATACAGTTTGTTTCATTGTTTGTTGTTGTTTTTACAAAAGAATTTTCTTTAGAAAGCATAAGTAAATACCTAGAAGTGAAAAATATTCATCAGTACTAATGTTAAATTCCTTTTACGTGTTTGAGAACAATCCAAGGAAGATTATGTGGTTTGTTGTTGTTGTTCAGTCGTTCAAACATGAATGACTCTTTGTGACCCCTTGGCTTCAGCTTTAGTATTTGACCTTCCAGTGAATAGCTTGAATTAATTCCTTTTAAGCATTGACTGATTTGACCTCCTTATTGTCCAAGGGACTCTCAGAAGTCTTCTCTAGCACCACAATTTGAAAGTGTTCACTCTGCAGTGCTCAAATTTCCATATAGTTTAATTTTATGGCTGTAGTCATCATGTGCAGTGATCTTTGAGCCCAAGAATATAAAATCTCACACTGTTCCCATTTCTTAGCCTGCTATTTGCCAGAAACTGATAGGACCATTTGCCATGATCTTAGGGTTTTTTTTTTTTTTAATGTTAAGCTTCAAGCCAACTTTTACACTTTTTTTCCTTCACCCTAACCAAGAAGACTTCTTAGCTCTTTGTTTTCTGTTATTAGAATGATAGCATCTATATATCTAAGACTGTTGATATTTCTCCCAGCAACCATAATTCTGACTTTTGATTCGTCCATCCTGGCATTTTGCTTAATGTACTCTGCATATAAGTTAAATAATAAGGTGACAATATATAGCCTTATCATCCTCCTTTTCCAATCTTAAACTAAGAAATTGTTCCAGGTTTGATTCCACCTGTTGTTTTTTAACCTGCATACTACAGGTTCCTAAGGAAACAAGTAAGATAATCTGATACTCCCATCTCTTTGACAGTTGTGATGTTTTGTTGTGATCCACACCATCAAAGACTTTAGTGTAGTCAATGAAGCAGAAATAGGTGTTTTTTTTGGAACTCCTTTATTTCTCCATAATCCAATGAATATTGGCAATTTAGTTCCTAGTTCCTTTGCCTCTTCAAAAACTAGCCTGAACTTCTTTGGTTCACATATTGCTGAAGCCTAGCTTGCAGAATCTTAAGCGTAGTCTTGCTGGCTTGGAAATAAGTGTAGTTGTTTAATAATTTGAATATTCCTTAGCATTGCCCTTCTTTAGGATTGTGGCATAAAGTGATCTTTTCCAATCTGGGGACCACTGTTTAGTTTTTTTCATTTGCTGGCACATTGAGTGCAGCACTTTGACAGCATCATCTTTTAGGATTTTATATAGCTCAGGGGAATTCTATCACCTTATTGTTAGCAATTCTGACTTGAATTCATTCTCTAAGAAATCTGACTCTAGATCAGTAACCACACTATTGGAATTACTGATGATATTAAGGTCATTCTTTATAGTTCTGCATATTCTTGCCACCTCTTCTTAATCTCTTCTGCTTCTGTTAAATCCTTAACATTTTTGTCTCATCACATTTCTTTTTGCCCGAAATGTATCCATGTATAGAGATGTCTTTTGGGTTGTTGAGAAAGAGTGTTTGCTGTGACCTGCAAAGTTATCTTTTTCTCTTTTTCCATCTCCCCATAATATTTTATTTTTTCCAATCACAAAATGATAGTTTTCAACATTCACTTTTATAAGATTTTGAGTTCCAATTTTTTTCTCCCTTCTTCCTTCCCCTTCCCCCTCCCCAAGATGGCAAGTAATTTGACAATGGCTATACATATACAATCATTTTAAACATATGTCCACATTAGTCATCTTTTGAAAGAAGAATCAGAACAAAAGGAAAAAACCATGAGAAAGAAAAAACCGACAAAAAAAGTGAAAATAGAATGCTTTGATCTGCTTCAGACTCCATAGTTCTTTCTCTGTCTGTGGATAGCACTTTCCATCACAAGTCTTTTGGAACTGTCTTAGATCATTGTATTGCTGAGAAGACCCAGGTTTATTAAAGTTGATCATCACACAATGTTGCTGTTACCATGTACGGTGTTCTACTGGTTCTGCTCACTTCAGTAAGAATCAGATCATAAAAGTCTTTCCATGTTTTTCTAAAATCTGTCTGCTCATCATTTCTTATAGCAGAATAATATTCCATTACATTCATATAGTACAGTTTGTTCAGCCATCCTACAATTGATGGGCATCCCCTCAATTTCTTTTCTTTACCATCACAAAAAGCAGCTATACATATTTTTGCACATATGGGTTCTTTTCCTTTAATCTCTTTGTGGTACAGATCCAATGGTATTGCTGAGTCAAAAAAAGCATTCACTTTTATAGCCCTTTGGGCATGGTTCCAAATTGTTCTGCAGAATGGTTGAATCAGTTCATAACTCCACCGACGATTTATCAGTGTGGCTATTTTTCCTCATCCCCTCCAAGACTTGTCATTTTTGATAGGTGTGAGGTAGTAACTCAAAGTAGTTTTAATTTGAATTTTTCAAAAGAAGAGTGATTCTTCATATGCCATAAATAATTTTGATTTCTTCTGGAAACTGCCTGTTGATATTCTTTGACCATTTATTAACTGGAGAATGATTTGTATTCTTATAAATCCCCATAAATTTGTAGAAATAAGGCCTTTATCAGAGAAATCTGCTGTAAAAATTTTTGACATCACTTTATTGTCTATGGTACCTTTTAGCAAAATGTACTTTCACTGATCATTTCTTTTAATTAGGCCTATTTTAGCTTTTGCTTTGTCTAAGATCATGATTGCTACCCCTGCCTTTTTTACTTCAATTGAAATATATTAGATTCTTCTCCAGCCTTTTATTTTTATCTCTATGTGTCTTTCTGTTTCAAGTGTGTCTCTTGTAAACAACATATTGTTGGACTCTGGTTTCTGATCCATTCTGCTGTCCACTTCCATTTTATGAATGAGCTCATCCCATTCACTTTCACTGTTATGATTATTACTGTTATTTCCCTCTATCCTATTTCTTTTATTTGTTTACTATTACTTGCCTTTTCAGTAGGTGGGGGAAGGGAAGGAGAGAGGGAGAGAATTTGGAACTCAAAATTTTAAAAAGAAAATAATGTTAAAAAGAAATAATAAAATTTAAAAAATAATCCCAATAAAGTGGAAAAAGTAATAGATTCTCTCTGTTTTCTCATCTATAAAATGAGGGGGTTAGACTGAGAGGTTGCTGAGTTCCCTGTTCAGAATCTATGATTCTAATTTAATAACTGAGAAAGATAAAGGTAAAATCAGGGCAAACGTAAATTTTGCATTAAAAAGCCCTTTGTAACTGATCCTTAAGCTGAGTTATTTTTGTGTCGTGGGCTTGCTTTTTACCTTCTCTGAAGTACTGTATGTCCCAGCAGCACTAGATAAATAACACATCCTGATGACTTTGCACCCTGGTGATAGAGGAAGAGTTGAGTTCAGAGGTAGCAACGGCATGCATAGCAATCAAATTCCTGCCATTAGCAAAGTGAAGCAGAATCTAGAGACCAAGATATACAAAGATATACAGGTAGGCCAAGATCTTGCATTTTCCTACATTTCTGAGTTTGACAGTAATATTTTGGCTAAAAGAAAGAAACACTGCCAGTTGTGTTTCTATATGTTTTGGGATTTACCCACAAATAGGGGTCATGACAATGATGGTGATTTAGTAAAGGATTCTGAGAAACAGACAGGAAGGAAGAAAACCAAGAGGAGAGCAGTGTCATGAAAACCCAGAGAGGGAAGTATATTCAAGAGGAAAGGGTGGTCAGCGGTGGCACAAGCTTTAAGGGAGTCAAGAATGATGAAAACTGAGAAAAAAGCCAATAGTTTTGGCAGTTATTGGGTTTTTAGTAACTTTGGAAAGAATAGTTTTAGTTGATTGATGAACTAGGAATCAAGATGACAGGTCACTGAAGTAATTTTCATCGTGTTTTACACAATGGATAGTACTTAAAAAATAAACATAAAGAGAATAGAAGCAATGCTAGAAAAAAGCACAGACATGGAGGACAGTTTTGAAAGACAGGTTGAAATTATTACATTTTGGAAAGGAAAGCAAGCTGTATATAGTAGAGACCCTACAATGTCATGTACAATCTTCTGTTCTATTAGGCATATCAAAACGCCCATTTTATTTGGTGTTAAATTCCAAGTAAAAAAAAAGATTAAAAAAATGTAAAAATATATTATTAACAGGGGAAAATGTAAAATGCAACACCTTAGATTCTTTGGGAATTGATGTGGCTATAAAATTCTCATTTTATTTTCAATTTACAAGCATTTACTTTTTTTTCTCTCCCACCCCCCTGCCATCCACCTCAATTGAAAAAAACCCTTGTAAGAGATATGTATAGTCAAACCAAAAATATGTAATAGATATGTATAGTCAAGCAAAAAAAAAAAAATCCCCATATTGACCATGTCCAATAATACAGATCTTATTCAGCATCTTGAGTCTATCACATCTCTCTCTCTGGAAGTTAATAACATCCTTTGTTATCACTTCTCTAGAATGATGGTCATTCCATTGACCAGAATTCTTAAGTGTTTCAAAGTTTATCGGAACAGTGTTCTTGTCAAGTCAACAAACATTTAGATTCTTATTGTTGACTTGTTATTATAAAAAGTGTTCTCTGCTCACTTCTCTCTTCATCAATTAATACAAGTCTCAGGTTTCTTTTTCATGATTTCTTATGGCACAATAATGTTCCATACTATAATTTCTTTTGCCATTACCCAATAGGTGGGCACTGTTTAGAAAAATTCTTTATCCAACGGTCAGCCTGAGTCAGTAGGCATGTAGTCCTGCACCAGACTCCTATGCAAGCCTTTTCAACTTTGGAGAACCTATTGGAAATTGTGCTTCACTGGCACAGCCTTTTAGAACTTAGGAAATACCTATGGAGAATAGAGAAGAAACATCTATAATGGAAGAGAATCAGAATAATTCAATGCCACATAATCAAGAAGGGTAGAGAGTTTCAAGAAGGGGTGGTCAAAGATAATACCTGATTACTGGCTATTGTGGTGGATGGGTAAAGCAGTGAAAATGAAGGTCGTTGGAGTTTAAGTTAAGGAGCTGTTAGAGCTGGGCTGTTAGATGACTCAATCTGGAAGTTGATGTCATTTATGGTAAAAAGAATAGGCAACTTTCAGAGGTTTTTATGGTTTTTAAAAAATTCCTCCTCTACCATCTGTTTGCACTAATGTGGCATCACATCACTAAGAAACCTTTTAGGTTTGTGTCCTTAATGTACTGCAAATATTTTTTTTAACAAACCAGTGTCTTTTAGCTAGTACTCTGAAAGCTCCAGTGTAAATTGATCATGTTAGTTGACAAGGGTTGATTATTCTGCTTACTTATCTGGAATGAGTTGAATGCTTTGTAACCATTATGTTAAAAAAGAAAGGAAACCTGCTCTTTCAGTTTCCGTATTCTTTCTTTTGACAGTGGGGAGATGCTGGGTCCTGGGCCATGTGGCCTCAGCTTTTCCCAACTTGTGATTGCTACTTGGTTCTGATCCAACTGGATCAAAGTTGGACAGGTATATGTGACAAGTAGTACAAAGTATTACCTTCCCACTCCACTTTCACAACTTGCATTTGGTATTTAATTATTAAGTACCACATAAAATTTCCATCTAAATGCCTTAGGAAGAGTAGAAAGGGGACTGTTCAATATAACTATTTATAATCTACAGTCTCCCCCATGAAATGTTTCTCATTTTTGCAGGATTGTAGTCAAGCACTGGGTATTATCTGTATCCACCTAACCAAGAGCTGATCCTCTGGAAAATTGTGAAGTGGGGGAAGCTTATCTTTGGTGCTCTCCAATTTCCCTCTGCCTCTTCCCGTTAGAATACCCAATACTCTGCTCTATTTCTTTTCTCTATCAAAACCTCCCCATGGGTAGCTGCCATGTTATAAAGGATATGGACTAGTTCACACAAATGTAGTGACTAATAAGGACTTGCTATGTTTGCCCCTCAGGATTATTTTAGTTTAACAGAAGAAAATCCTTTAACTCACAGGAACAAAGTTTTAGTGAAGTTTCTTTATGTGTCAGTGATGGGCTAGTTATATTGGCAGACCCAGGGCTGTCCTCTTCATATAAATAGCTCCCTGTTCCAGATGTAAAGCCTTTCTTCCCTGCATTCAACTACTATTAATGATAATAACTGATGTTTATATAGTGCTTTCAGCTTTGCAAAAATATTTTTGGTACATAATCTCATTTAAACCTCACAACAGCTTGTGAAGTAGATACTGCAGGTATTGTCATTCCAGTTTCACAGATGAGAAAACTCTCACCTGGAAAGAATAAGTGACTTGTCCATAGTCACATAGTAAGTGAATGTAAAACTCTTTGAAGTCATGATATGTTTTTTCATCTTTGTCTTTTTATCCACAATAATTAGCACAGTATCTTGAAAATTATAGAGGCTTAATAAATGTTTCTTGGGGGTGCCTAGGTGGCGCAGTGAGTAGAGCGTTGGCCCTGGAGGCAGAAAGACCTGAGTTCAGATCTGGCCTCAGACACTTAAGGCACACACAAACAAAAACCTAGCCGTGTGACCTTGGGCAAGTTACTTAACCCCAATTGCCCTGCAAAAAGCAAAAAAAAAAAAAAATGTTTCTTGAATTACATTGAATTGCTTGTTAGGTCTTCCTGACTCCTGTGTCTTCTACTCTTTCCACTCTTCTGTCCTGCATTTCCAACTTAGGAAACTCATTTTCAATCATTGATTCATATTGCAGACAAATCCATCCAGCACCTCCATTTCTTGCCTACTTTCTGTACTCTGATCATATTAGGAAAAGCTTCAGTTAGGTGAAGGTGAGTAGGGTTGTGGATAGCTTAGGTCCCTGTCACTAAAAGTTAGAATCATAGAATTATGGAAAGATCATAGGAACATAGATTTAGAGCTGGAAAGGACCCAGAAGTCACCTCATGTAACCCCTTCATATTATAGATGAAAAACTGAGGGCCAAAGAGGTTAACTAAATGTCTTAGCCAAAGTCTTCCAGACAGTGAGTGGTAGACTCAGAACTGAATATGTCCTCTGGCTCCAAATCCAACTTTGGCTGCTCCATTACTCTGGTTCTCTTTATAGGGCATCTGGTCTGATCTTCTCACTTAATCTCATTTTAGAGATAAGGAAAATGAAGGCAATAGAGGTAAACTGACTTATGTTTAAACAGATGCTAGTTAAGCCACCTGCTAAGGATGTTGCAATGAGGATTCCTGAATGTGGTAGAAGGTTACACACTTCCATTACCTTGATCCTAGGCTGTAGCACCCAAATTCAAAACCTGGTCCTGTCAACTTACTACCTGTGTGCCCTTGGGCAAATCATTTTCCATAAAAAAAGAGGGTTCAGTTAATTCATCTATGAGGTATTTTCACATCTGCCCTACATTTAAGTAACTATTGGCTATATCAAGCAATAGGTTGTCAGTGTCAAAATTTATAATTAAAAGTCATCAGGGCTTCCTATGTCATGCACTGTCTTTTTCTTTTTCAGTATTTCATAGAATAAGAATCACTGAATTTAGAGCTGGAAGGGACCTTTCAGATACCATTTATTCCAACCCATGCCTGGAAAAGTACCTCCTGTACTGTCTAACAAATGGTCACCCAGCCTTTGCTTGAAAAGCTGAGGTGAATGGGAACCCAGGGCTTCCCCCAGGTAGCTATTCTCCCCTGCTTTTTTGTTTCTCTCCTCTCTGTCTCTCTCTTTTCCTCTCCCTCCTTCTCTCTATCTCTCTCCCTTTCTTTTCCTTTCCTCTCCTTCCTTCTCTCTCTCTCTCTCTCTCTCTCTCTCTCTCTCTCTCTCTTCTTTCTTCTTCCCTCCCTCCTTCCCTCTCTCCCTCCCTCTTTTTGTAAAACCAAACGTGACTCTAGCTTCCAGCTATTGCTTCGGGTTCTGCCTTCTGGAGTCAAGCAGAGCAAATTGATTGTTTCTTTCATGTGGTAGTCCCTCAGATACTTGAAAACAACCATTTTATCTTCTTCCTCTCTATGCAAGCCCCCTCTGCCCCCGTCTTCTCTTTTCGGGGCTAAACATTCATAATTCCTTCAGCCAATCCTTATGCATTCAAGGCTCTCTAATGTGTTGGTGATCCTATCAGTGTACATATTCTTCCATTAGTACAGAACACAAACCATCCACCCATTTCCTTTCTTTGTTCTTTATACACTCCACAAATATTCGACTCAGCCTACTAGAGGACTGCCTAAGGAGTGCCAGTGAAGCCTTGTTAGGCTATGCTGCTCCTTACTCAGACCTTATGCCAGTCCTATCTCCTTGTCTAATTATATATTTCACCAAATGAATTTGCCCCTTTCTTGAGCCTAGGGTCATCATTGTAAATACCTGCAGTTTCCTTGTGTCCTCCATACATCTTTCCATCACCATTTTGGTCACCTGCAATTTTTAATTCCTCACAGGTCATGATATCTGAAGATTTACAACTGTAGAGCATGTTGAAAAGACTTTTGGTCTGGGAAGCAGCCTGGAATTATAAAAGGCACTGTGCAATTGTATATTGTCATCCTAATAAAATGCATTTTCAATAGATAAGGCTAATATCTACATAGGTTTTCTCCATTATAATAAGAGGAATAGATTCTTTCTCACTATGTACACTGTGACCAGTCCGTGGACCTGTGTGTAAGCTACTTTATAATGGCATTTTATTGCCATAAGACTGTCCCTAGGGGCAGTGACTCAGTCATTGTAATTGCTTTGTGCCTTGCCAATTAAAGTACAGCTTGCAAATAGTTTAAGAAATGCCCTATGATAATTCCATGTACATGTCCTTTTAGCTCCAGCTCAGACATCATAAGAGACCTCATAAAGGAAAAGGAATTTTTGGAAACTAGGTAAGTATACATACTCATTTATCTGGATAGTTCAGTGGATCCATGTTCTCACTGATATGGGTATTCCTTTTACCAATGCATATCACACCCTATCTTGCTCTCTCATGCTGCACATCTTCTGTACATGTTCTACTATTAATCTTCTGCTCAGTGTACCACATGCCTTCCGCTACCTCTCGTGACATTGAATGGGTACAATAGAGTGTGTAAGCTATTGTTTATCCTCCACTTTCAATATGTGACTGGCTCACCTTCTTTTCTAGTCATTTATCTCTCTGATGACGTTTTACAAAGGAATTGATTATGGTTCCAGTGGCAGACTGTGTCCGTTCCCCAAAACAAGCTTAGCTTAATACAGAGTTCACCTCCAGTAGGCCAGCCACTTGATGATAAATTCTTTGACCATGGCCAACCCATGAAGCATAATCACAGCTTTCAAAATTAATGTATACCATGAACTAGTAAATTATTACAAATATTCAAGCAGTTTGTTAGACCAAGAATGCTTATGCACAATCTAATTTAAACAAATCATGCCCGTAAGGGCTAGAATCGTTTGTCTTTTTATCTCTTAACACCTAGCACAGGGCTCTATACAGTCAGATACTTCAAATTAAATATAACGTTACCAGTTTACCTTCATGTTTGTGTGTTTTGGCCCAGAAATGGGATCACAAAGCTAGGATAGCCTGATTAATGAAAGAGTGCAAGTTCTAGCTCAGGCTCCAAACAGATGATCAGGTGCATACTATCTACTACAAGCCATTCAGAGACAGGGAACTCAACATACTTTTTTTTTACATTTTTATAAAAGCTCTTTCCAGAGCAGCTAAGCTTTTTTCTTTTCTTTTTGGAGGGCAGTTGGGCTTACGTGACTTGCCCAAGGTCACACAGCTAGTAAGTATTAAGTGTCTGAAGCCAGATCTGAACTCAGGTCCTCCTGAGTCCCGAGCTGGTGTTCTATTCACTGCACCACCTAGCTGCCCCCTGAAGACTGTCTTTGGAGAGTAAAGAGAGAATTCAAGTAACGAATATATATTGTACATCTCCTGTGTGCAAAGGAATGTGCTAGGTGCTGCAAGGGGTCAGTTCAAGAATCAGCAGGTACTTAGAGCCTTTTGGAGACTGGATGGTACATGCTTTGTAATTGGCTTATGAAAGAGCTGCCAGAATTTTGACCACTCTGTAGAACTAATCATGTGGTGTGATTATTCATGCTAGTTATAAGACTAGTCACACTGATAAATATGCCATTCCTCAGACAGTTTTTATATTTTCACCTTTGCTTATATCATTTTCTCAGCTGATAGTGACTCCTTTGGCCTCTTCTCCACGTCTTCAAATCATACCCTCCTTGAGAGGTCAGACATCCTTCCTACTCTGCATAAAATCTTCCCAGCTTTATACAACCTACAGTGATTGCTCTCTTCTCTAAACTCATATCATTCATTGTCTGGCTCACTTATTTGGCAACTAACCATGTACTGCCTTGTATTCCTGCTTAAATTATTTTCTTTATTGTCATTTTCTGGTATCAACTTTTTTGGTTTTATATATTGTCTTGTGTTAGACAGCAGTTTTCTTAACTGCAGTGACCATGTCTTTCACTTCTGTGTATTTGGTTGGTACCATTCCTTGCACAGGTCATTCATACAGTCCTACTCCTTAGTAAATACTTATTTGCTTATCTTGCTTTTATAGTAACATAGGCTTTTGAGATTCATAATTATTCAAAAGTACTTCACATGTCCTGGAATATTGTCTAGGAAGCTATACAACTCCTGTCTCCCAAGGGCTTACACTCTTGTATGATTTAAATGGAAATAGGAAAGATCTGAATGGCTCAAATACATGTGAAAAAAGAAGCAGTTCATAAAAGTCCATCTCAGATTTATAGGCACCTTTGAAGGGAAGCTAAATCACATATTTTAAATATTACTCCTAGAGCATACTAAAGGCTCTCCATTCTTACCACATTCTCCTAATTCCTTAGCTATCTAGTGTTCATAGCAGCACATTGTCCCAAATAAGGTAACATTTCTTCCTTAGAAAAGAAGTTTGGCTCCCACAGTACAAAAGCATTTTGAAAAAGAATAAGAAATAAAATGAAAATTATTATGGTTAAATATGAAAATTATGAAGGTTAAATAATAAGATGAAAACATTTCCCGTTTTATTTTACTATCAACTGCAATACTTTCCCATCACGTTGGAGAGCATAGGTCAGGGTGTTTGGAGATTGTACTTTATACTATGGACTATTTCAGGAACTATATAAGGAATGAAAATCTCTATTTGTCTTTTAAAATGTTACCTTTGCAGTCAGTTGCCATTTGTCTTGGAAGTTCACTGGGCATCAAATTAGAAAAGATATTTCAATAGTCTCCCTACAATACCTGAAAATGCAGGCCTAGCTTCTTTTTTTGATATTTTAATTATCTCAGTGTTGTTAATAGCAAATAATTTGTCTATTCCCTATAAGCTTTTCATATTTTTAAAGAAGGCATGTTCATAATTTTGCTGTCTAAAAACCCCCTCGATAGCCCCACAAAATGATCTTGGTTTGATATTTGTAACTTTTACAACTGATGATATAGTATTTCTTTAGAAATTAAATGTTTGGGGCAGCTAGATGGCCTAGTGCATAGAGCACCGGTGCTGGAGGCAGGAGGACCTGAGTTCAAATGGGGCCTCAGACACTTGACACACTTACTGGCTGTGTGACCTGGGGAAGTCACTTATCCCAATTGCCCTGCCTTCCCACATGCAAAAAAAAAAAAAATGTCTGTCTGTGTATCCATCTACACCTCGGAAAAGCTGTCTGCCCTCATTGATGCCACTTCCTTTCCTTTTACCCCTTCTCAAACACCTGCAACATGGTTTCTGGCCTCATCATTCTACTGACACTACTTTCTCTGAGGTTACCAGTGATCTCAGCTTTACTAAATCCGTTGGCTTTTTTCTAAATCCTCATTTTTCTTGACCTCTCTGCAGTAATTAATAATGCTGACTGCCCACCCCTTCTGGATACTCTCTCCTCTTTGGGTTTTCATGACACTGATCTTTCTTGGTGGTCCTCATCCTTGTTTGCTCATTCTCAGCCTGCTTTGCTGAACCTGTATCCTTTCTTTGCTTGCTAATTTTAGGTGGACTTCTGGGCTCTGTCCTGAGTTTTTTTCTTTCTCTACTGTCTTACTTGGTGACCTCACCTCAGTTCTCAATGATTCAATTATCATTGCTACACAGGTGATTACTCAATGTACATATCTACTGATGTTCTCTCTCTTTCTTATCTGAACTTCAGTCCCAGGTTACCAGCTGCTTACTGGGCATTTTGAACTAGATGCTCTAAGAACTAGATGCCCCATCTCAAACTTAATATGTCCATGAAAGAACTCACTATTTCCCCCCTAAAATTTTCCCTTCTTTCTGACTTCCCTATTTGTCTCTAGGGGTCCGCTGTCTTTGTAATCACCCATGTTTGCAATCTCTGAGTCATCCTCAGCTCTTTACTTTCCCTTATGCTACATATCCTATCAGTTGGCAAGCCTTATAGATTCTCCTACAAAACATCTCACGTCAGTCATCTTTTCTGCACTCACATAATCACCATCCTAATTCTGGCCCTTATTGCCTCTTAACTGTATTGTTGCTCTAACCTCCTGTTTTCCTTGCATTATGTATCTCCTTTCTTGAATCCATTTTCAACATAGCTGGAGAGATGGTATTCCTGAAGAAGGCTAGACTAGGTTACTCCCCTGTTAAATAAACTCTAGTGACTCCCTTTTGCCTTTAGTGAAGCCTTCTGTTTGGCATATAATCCACTCACTACCTGTCTGTAGTCTCATTAGATGTATTATGTTTCTTAGTATTCTTTGGTTCAACCTAACTGACCTTTTTGTTATTCTTCTCATACAACATTCTATCTCCTGTCTCCAGGCCTGTGCACTAGCCTGGAATGTACTTCCTCCCTACCTCCACATCTTATAATGGTGAGTTTCCTTCAAAATTCATCTCTAAAACCATTTACTATATGAGCCTTTTCCTTAATTCCCCCTAGCTGCCAGTTCCCCTATACCTTTGTGTTATATTTATCTACACTGAATTACTTTGTACAGTATATATTTTGTATATACTTAAACATGTACATATTATCTACTTCAATTGAATGTAAGTCCCTTGTGGACAGGAATTGGCTCATCTTTGTCTTTGTATCCCTTGTTTACTTATAATTTTGATTCTTTACAGATTGTCTTGTTCCAAGACTTGTAGCCATATAACATCACTGAAAGAATCTTGGTATTGAGAGACTTTTAAAAAATCATCGAAAGCATTGCAGTTTCCTAAATATGAAGTAACCTAATCTCTTCCTCATATTCAATGTTGTTCCAAGCCCTATCGATTGCCTTGCAACCCTTCCATCCACCTCATCCATCCAAGATCTATATAATGGTGGATTAACTTGAGAGAGAGCTCTCCCAATTATATGCAGACAATATGCATTTTTAATCTACTCTGTTTTAGCATTGTGGATGGTTAGATCAACCTTTGGCAAGAAGAGTATTCATTTGTAGTATGCAAAGGCTAGTTGTACTTTCTGTAGTTTAGAAGTATTAAGTGACTTTTAATTTCATTTCTCTACAGATAGGGGCATTTTGAGAACCTTGTTCCATTCCATGGAACATGAATGCATTTTGAGAGAACTTTGATGAAAATGTATTGTAGGATGTTCTCCTTTTACTTAGGTAGCTAAAAGTAAGTCAGGACCCAGGAGAGCTTGTTGAATTGTCTGAGTTCACGTGCTCAGTGAATGGCAGAGTCAGCACTGGAGACAAAGTTTGATGAACCGACCGGGGTTCTTTCTACTAGGTTAAGTTGTCTAATATAATTTGGAAGGCTGTGTGGCTTAGTAGAAGGATCACTGGACTTGAAGTCATAAGACCTGGGTTCTAGTCCTTGACTTTTTTCACTTATTGATTCTTATTAGTGTATTTCTGAACGAGTTTCTCAATATTCCCTTCTAACTCTAAATGTATGGTCCCGTGAACAATATACAGGTCTATCGATACAGATTGGTAATTATTCTGCTGTTCATAGAATCTTAAGGAATCATCTGAGATGCTGAGAGATTAGATTACTTGCTTAGGATCACATCATAATAATTAATAATAATTAGCATTTATAAAGCACCTACTGTGTACTAGCACTGGGCTAAGCACTTTTATAATTATTATTTCATTTGATTCTCACTACAATCTTGAGAGGAAGGTGCCATTGGTACCTCCATTTTACAGTTGAGGAAACTGAGGCAAACAGAAGTTAAGTGACCCCCAAGACCATATGGCTGGTAAGTGTCTCAGGCTGGATTTGAATGTAGCACTAGTCATTGTGCCTCCTGTCATCCAGTATATATCAGAAACAACTTGAAAACAGGTCTTCCTGGGTTCTTACCACACACCATGCTGTCTCTCTTTCTTAGTTACTTTTGTGGAAAATGAAATACAGGTCTCTAGACAAAGGGAACTTTTATAAAAGGCATCTTTTTATTTTATACTGTCATTTAATTAAAGAATCAGACTGCTTTTTCTAAGTTTGGAAATAGAATTGTTTATTTAAAGAGATGATATCAAATGTATAATTGAACCAATTGGTTGGAATGACACAAATGGAATTGAATACAAGGGAGCTGACATGCCACTACTTTGTAATAGCATATTGACATTTTCATTCATAACGAGCCAATTTTAAGGACTCTGGTTTAAAGTTTATAATGTATTTTAGAAGTATTGTGACTTTAAATGGCCTTTTCCTAAGTGCTTTTTCATTGGCTTGGTGCCTTAATATAAATCACAATACTTCTAGACAGACTGAGACAGTTTTTCATTGTGCTTCTATTCACTTGTGATTTATTGGTGAAACCTATTAAGAAATTGGACCCAAAAAAAATCTCCTCTTATTTTCCAAGTTGTTCTGACATCCTGTGGCCTAAGTTGTTGCATTTGTATCCCCAATATACTTTTGTTGGCTTCACATTTCTTATTCAAATGTAAAGAGCAACGGAAGAAAGCCAACTTTGCCTCTGTGCCCCAGAGTCATTGTTAGGCAATGCCGGAAGCTTCAGTTTTCCCTCCCTGAACCGGGGTGACATCACTGAGAAATCTCAGCCAAACTTCTGAATTAATGGTGTAGAGTAGATTGCTTCTTCTTGGCTAGTAGAGCTTGGAAATCTCTACTTATAATGTTATAGAGTAATTTTATGAGAAAGGAAACAGTTATCATTATGTGAGAAACAACTTCTTTATTGTGGACAAGAATGTAGTAGACTTGATTTTGTAAATAGTATAATTAGTTCAAGAAATGTTCCAAACAGTTCCATCAGATCCTACTGAAACTAATTTATAGTATATTAGCAAAAGACACAGGTGACATTCTGTGGATTGACACTTCTTCCCTGTGTCCCCCCACCCATAGATTGTTGAAAAGAATGAGAATCTTTGTCATTTATGTCATTTTAATGACAGAATTGAAAAAAAATACTATTTTAAAGGCTTTTATCAAAAGGCAGAAATAGTCTTCTAAGAAAAGTGTAAACTGACAGATTTTTACTTGTATTTTGAGCTGCTAGTTTCCTTAAATAGTAACACATTCAATGAGAATTATTACTAGGAATTTGTGAGGAAAAGTATGAATTAACACGGGACATCAAGAATCCAATTTTTAAAAAATAGTCAAGCTCTTTGTGAGCTTGTTTTCTTAACTATTACTGAATTTTCTTAGAGTCTTTGTGACTTTGTTAAGGATCAGTTTGACTCTCTCCCTCCCTGTACCCATTTTGAATTATTCTCAATTTTTTGTAATTTATTATAGTTAGTTCAGTGGTCATAGTGGGAATCTTTCCATTCCGTGTATCACCCGGATACTAAATATAGTTTACTTTCTGCCTCACCCCTTAAAATATCCTAGATGTTCATTTCCTAACAAAAGTGAGTATTTAGAATTACCACATGATAAGAGAGTACCTAACTGCTACTGATGAATTTAAGATACTTGATGAGATGTGCTATATCCTGGGACACTAAAAGAACTGGTGGATATGATAGGGTTATCATTGATATTTGAAAGATCATGAAACTTGGGAATGGCTTTGAACATGGGATCAGAGGAAAGTAAACATAATTATATTTTCAAAAGAGAGTAGTCTAAATCATAGACCAGTAAGCTTGATTACTTGTACAGTAAGAGTGATTCCTTGCAGAATTCTGAGAATGAAATGGGGGCTGTTATGAGGAAGGTAGATTTGATTTGTTCTTTTTTATCCCAGAGGACAGAACCAAGGACAATGCATGGAAGACAAATGTAAGCTTTGTGTTCTTCCTGATAATTGATGCTGTTCAAAAGTAGAAAGGGCTATCTCAATGGATAGTGTAGTCCTCCTTGGAGTTCTTTGAGTAGAACCAAGACTTTTGCAGTATATTTTGTTGGATATTTCTTCCAGGTATGGGTTAGACTAGATTACTACCAATGTCCTTTATAAGTATGATTACTGAATATCTAGAAAAGGAACTGGTGGTCTTAGAGACCCCAGCATGGCTTTCTGAAGAATAGGCCACACTGAACTGAATTTATTACTTTTTTTTTTTGCTCTTTTTTTTTTTTTTTGGAGGGCAGCTGGGGTTAAGTAACTTGCCCAAGGTCACACGGCTAGGTTTTTGTTTGTGTGGGTTAAGTGTCTGAGGCCGGATCTGAACTCAGGTCCTTCTGACTCCAGGGCCAGCGCTCTACTCACTGTGCCACCTAGCTGCCCCAATTTATTACTTTTTTGACATGATTCCTAAACTGATAGTTCAGAAGAATGCCCTAGATGTGGTTAATTTAAATTTTTAGCATAACTTGGCAAAGTACATCATTCTATTCTTGTAGACAAAGAGAGATGTGATTTACATAATTGTACAGTTAGATGGATTAAGAACTGTTTGAATGGCCAGACTCAAAATTTAGTCACGAATAGTTTGACATCAGCTGGAAGGAAGTCTCTGGTAGACTGCCTCAGGGATATAAGCTTGACCCTAAGCTGTATATTATTCTTATCAAAGACTTGGATAAAAGGAAGATGAAACAAAAGTCTGGAAGGCTGGTATATTCCTCAGCAGGAATAAGGAATTTTGTAAAATGGTGAATTTATGGAGAAAGATAATGAATTCTTTTAGACATGTTGAATTTGAGATACCTGTGGAAATCTAGTTCTAAGTATCCAATAGGAAGTTGCTAATATGGGACTGGAACAAAGGAGAGTATCTGGCTGGAATCATTTGCATAAATATGGTAATTGAATCCATGGAAAATGATGAAGATCACTATGTGTGTCTATGGGTATAAACAGAATAGAGAAGATAGCCTAAGATAAAACCTTGAGGAACATCCACTTGTAATGAGTGTGGAATGGATGGAAAAAGATTCAGCAAAAGTGACTGGTGGTCAGACAGGAGGAAAAAAAAGAAAAAGCAGTTACAAAAATCCAGAGAGGAAAGAGTATTCAGGACAAGAAGGTGGCTTACTGTGTCAAATGGTGTAGAGAGGTCAGGAAAGATGAGCTTTAAGAAACTGCTATTGGATTTGACAATTGAGAGATCATTGGTAACTTTGGAGAGATCAATTTCAATTGAATAGTGGAATCAGAAGACAGACTGCAGAAGATTTAGAAGAGAAGGGGAAAACACATTGACTGATAGGATCTTAAAGTATCTTGACAGGCTAAAAGATTGGACTGAATCTAAATAGATGACATTTAATAGAGATAAATAGGCTATATTGCTGGTAGATTCAAAAGTTGACTTCACAAATAAAAGGTAAGGCAGTCATGGCTTGATATGTTTGTAGGGAAAAGATCTGGGGGGTTTATCATATTTCAAGCTCAGGAATAGTGTGATGTGTCAACGAAAATATCTAATGCAATATTGGGGTGCATGAAGAGATGAACCGTGTTCAGGAATAAGCAGATGATAATCGTACTGTGTAGTCCTATTCTCATCCTAGAGCATGCATTCCCCACTTTCTCTCATTGGTGTTTTTTTTGTCAGAACCTCCATTTTGTGGAAGGATACAGGCCAGTTATCCTTCATTTCCTTTCCTCATGCTTCTTTTGACTCTCTGGACTTCACCAACCCCAAGTGGGTACCTTTCCCTGCTGTATCAGGATCCATTTTTAAACTTCCTTACATATGTTGTCTTTTCCCATTAGAATGTAAACTCCTTGACGCTAGGGACTGTCTTTTTGTTTATATTTATATTCCCAGCACTTAGGACAGTGCCTGGCACATAGTTAAGAACTTAATAAATGCTTGTTGACTGACTGACTACTATACTCTGCTCTTATCTCTGGACTACACCTGCAGTATTGTGTTCTCATTGTAGATGAAGAAATACTGAGATAAATAGGATGTCAGCCAGAGGTATACAGCCAACATGGTGACAGGCCTTGACTCCTTTCCATAGGAGAATCAGTTGAAAGAACAAGGGATGTTTAATTTGGAGAAGAGAAGGAAGACTAAAGGGAAGAGGGATGAGACCAGAAGGCAGAAATCAGAGCAACTGGTGGAAAGGGGCCAAGAAGTAAATTTAGGCTTGGTATTAAGGAAAACTTCCTACTGATTAGGGCTGTTCCCAGGTGAAGTGAGTTATTAACCTGGGGCATCTTCCAGAAGAGGCTAGAGGGATAACTTCTCAAGTATATTACTAGGGGGATTCTTTTTCTTTTATGAATTAGACTTGAATAGATGTGGAAGTCCCTTACAATTCTAAAATTCAGTGATTTTGTGAAATTAAGAAAACATAGAATGTGTTGTTTGCGGAGTTTTCAGAAATGTTATTAGGACTCTTTCTAAGATACAACTTTTTTCTTTATTTCCAGAAGCAGAAATAAAAGCAAGAAGATGATCACTAGAAAAGCATCCCGCTCACGAACACCAGAAAGCAACTGTAGCAATAGAAGAAGTAAACGGATCAAAAATCAGGCTTCCTGTTGACTTTTCTAAGTACAGAGATCAAAGTATGATGCATTTTGTTATCCTAATGATTTCATATTCTTTGTCCTATCTGTTCACAGGGAAAGTTAAAATTCTCGATTTGGTTGTTTAAGTTGCTGATAGTAAGTTACGTTTAGGCTGACTTTAGTTTAACGCAGCCTTGCACAAACCAAACAAATCTTAAACCCTGCTCAATTGATCCTCCATTTCTTCCCACATCACTAAACACCATACATAGCCATTTGCTGCTCTCCTTGGGGGTGGAACGCTATTGACACAGTGGTGGATTCTTGGGTTTGTGTTTCTTACTCATAAATTATCCCTCGTGGTCCATTTATTCTCCCAGCCCAAGGGCTTCTGCTTCTTTCCCACCCCAATGAGACTAGCAGTAGAAAAAATTGGTGTGGGAGAAGACAGTAGGTGTATCTATGGAAAGTGGGGTTTAGGCACTCAGGTAAGCATCCATTAATGTGTCTGATTCAGACACAGAGTATCTAAATTACAGTGGTTTCACATATTAAATTCTTGTAGATGTAATTTAGCAGAATATTATCATGCATCTAGCTCATTGACAGCCTGTTACTTTTGCATAAAAGACTAATTAATATTTTCATTTAAAAAGTTAGCAATGTTTTAAAATAATTATTAAATGTATTACAACTCTTGAAAAAGCACTTAAAGATTTAAATGACTCCATTGATTAATATGTGTACCATTTAATTCCTAAACCGCATTCTTGATATTTTGTATTCTGACAAAATTTATGAGTAAATGAATTAAGTACTTCATATGTTGATCTTAATATGCCTTTGTTTATATTAAAATTAAAACTGGATATATTATGTGTTGCCACAACAGATGCCTCCCCTACAAGCATTCAAACAAATCTCTTTTAAAAATACATTCCCAGAGAAAATAGTTTGATTATAAGTTGTTAGTAGAAAGGAGATTCACCCTTTAACTTTTCGGTATAATGCTGTTATGTTGTTATGTTGGCTGTTGTGTTTGACCATAGGTTTTTTGTTTTTTTGCCTCTCTGTGTTGACTCTGTTTATATTGTTGTAGTCATTATGTATAAACTATGCCTTTGAAAGCATATATACTCTGAATACTTTAGCCATTAAATGGGCTAGGAGGAATTCTTACCTACTTGCAGAATGATGACTGATGTCTAATAAATGCTTATTGAAATATTATCTGGTGTCTCTCCCCAGTTTCTCAATGTCACTCTTTGTACTTCAAAGCCCTGTGTCTCCGCCTCTCCACTTAGCATAATTAAGAGTTCATTAAAGGACAGGAGCAAGCCTAGTAATATAACGACAACACATTTCTAAATGTACCGATGACAATATTAATTTCTGCCCATTTCCAAAGTCTGTCTCCATTGACCTTGGCTCTTCATTATATGTTTGGGAACCAAAGTTAAAAAGTGGAGTCTTATTATGTCTGAGGGTTGAGTAATTTCCTAACCAAAATGACATTTTGTCTTTTTTATGACTACCCTCTATCATATAGTTACATAAGAATGTCTCATTTTAATAAGTATGATTTGTTATTTTAAAGGAACATGAAGTAGGACTTTTGAGCCCAAAAAGAGATCTTACAGGAGGCATTTGTGAACAATTTTACTTGCTCTTTATTCTTGGAGGGGGAAAGGCAGGGCAATTGGGATTAAGTGACTTGCTCAAGGTCACATGGCTAGAAAGTGTTACATGTCTGAGGCTGGATTTGAACTCAGGTCCTTCTGACTCCTGGGCCAGCGCTCTGTTTACTGAGCCACCTAGCAGCCCTGATATGTGAACAAAAATAGTGCTTAACACTGAAGAATTTTTATACCCATGCTACAATTTATGCCAAAATGAGACATCATATTTAATTATGTAACATAGTCTGTTGTGAATTGTTTTCCGAACTCAACATACCATTTCTTTTCTCTGACTTTATGCAAGTTGTCTCCGGTGTCTGGAAGGTGCTCCTTCCTTACCTTCAAATTGCAGTATCCATAGCTTTCTCTACATTGAGGTATTCGCCTAATCCTTGGTCTTCCTGTGAAGCCTTTCCTGACCCCTCTCCCCACCCCGAATTATGAATATTCTCTCCCTTCTGAAATTATTTTGTATTTACTTCTCTGTACACATGTTGTCTGCCCCAAAACAATGTCAACTCCTTGAGATCAGGGACTGCTTTGTTTTTGTCTCTGTATTCCCAGCACTCAGTGCATAGTTGATGCCTAATACATGTTTGTTGAATTAAGTCAGTTAAACAAAATTAAGTCAAACAAATTAAGCTTTCTTTTAGTTGAAAGATTTGAAAGCCTCCCTTTCATCTCAGTGCCTTCAAGGTGAAACATTAAGTTAAATTATTTTTCTACACTTAAGGGCTGCTTCCAGATGCTTCTCTAACAAATTGTAGCAGCTCTTTGCTATTATAAAAAGTTTAATCAGTACCTTGAAGATTTAACCTTGCTGCTCTGGTTTTATTTTGTTTGCTATGTGGCAATTTAGAATTGTTACAATAATACTGGTATGACAAGTGCATATTTAAATATCATAAATAAAGATAATATGTTACCCATATGTGAATGTGAAGGTTCTGTCCCATCATTAGTGGACAACATACCTGGTATGGTAGAGACTTTTTTTTTCAGTAGCAGAGGATTTTTGTTGAGTTACCTATATTCTCAACTCCTGTTTCCCTTTATTGAGAGAAGTATGAAGATGACTTTCCAAGGTTAGGACGACCATCTGTGAACAGTTGTTGTCTGTGTGGTGTTGGTTAGCCTGAAGTTCAGAAGATGAATTCATGACCAGAGCTTCATTATTAATATTTCCTGATTAGCTGAATTATTATGGGGAACAGATATTGTACCTCAGCTCTATCCTCTGAGAAATTACCAAGCATCTGAAGTTAATAATAATCTGGGGAATAACTTGAAGCTGACTTCATTCTGGACATTGACTTCTACTCTGACTGACTTGGGGAATCCTAAGCTATCCAGATCTTTGCTTTTATTCTGGAGCACATATACACCCTAGAGTGGCCCACTTCAGATATTAGTCTCTTAAAAATAATTCAGTATAGATTTATCTAGATTTGTGTACCTGAACCCTCCCCCAAACCAGCCTATCCACATTTACTCTCTTTACTACCATGGATATCTATTTATTTTGACCTAACTTTTGTTGTGATGTCCCATCAGCACAATGCTGGGAGAAATCAAAGAGTTAAGTAAAACAACCCATTCTGTACAACATTAATATGCAAAAGTTATTCAAGCAGATACTTAACTTCTGTATATATTAACCTTTCCTTGTAATTCCCTCTGGCAGGTTATTGGAAATACTCTAATAGACAAAACATTCAAGAATCTGGAAATTCATAAAAACTTTTTTTTGATCAATTCAAAACCAATACAGACTGATTCTTTTAGTTAGCTAAATGATCAAACATTAAAAATCCTTAGGAAAGAAATAATGAGTGATTTCTCATCCTTTGGAGCGTTGGTAAATCAAGTGCAAAAAAATGGGCTGAATCCAAGAGACCAAGTATAATAAATATGAAATACTCCACTTGGGTTCACAAAATGACTGATAAGTATTAGATAAGGGAAGCATGTCAGCAATTTGAAAAGATCTGAGGGCGTTTGTTGACAGGCTCAGTATGAGTCAATGTTATGATGTGACAAAAAAAAAAGCTAAAGTGATGTTAGGCTCCATTAAGAGATACATACATCACTTCTGGGAATAAGGAGTTGTTGGGACTCCTGTAGTCTACCCTGATTAGGTCATACACATATGGATTTTTGGGTTCAATTAAATTATTGGCATCTAAAGTACTATTGATTTCCTAAAAGGTACTTTAAAGAGTGAATGACTGAAAGATTCTTGGTAAATGAGTGAAAAAGCATGATTGAATGCTTCCTATATGCCAAGCACTGTGTTAAGTATTGGAGACAGAAATAGAAAAGATAGCCCCTGCTTTCAAGTAGCTCACATTCTAATAGGAAGGAAAAAAACACATATATGATAGTGAAACTATGGGACAGATAGAAACATCCATTGGGCTTTAGGATTCCACAAGCAAGGAAGATGATAATGCTCCTTGTCATGTTCCTTGATAAAAACCTTATCTGGGGGTGGCTAGGTGGCGCAGTGAATGGAGCACTGACCCTGGAGTCAGGAGGACCTGAGTTCAAATCTGGATTCAGACACTTAACACTTACTAGCCATGTGATCTTGGGCAAGTCACGTAACCCCAATTGCGCTGTCTTCCCCCCTCTAAAAAAGCAAAAAAACCAAAACTGTATGTGTTTCTGAGATTGCACTATTTTTCAGTGTTAATGACTTTGGTGATGTTCATCAATAGCTGTGGCTGCTGAAGGGAGGGAGTTGCAGCATCTATGGAGACAGTTACCAGGTTCAGGAATCTCCACAGGAATTGCTTCCCTGGATGTAATTGTGGGGTCTGTGCTGGAAGCAAGGCTAGGTGTGAGTGGGCTCACTTCATTCATTGTAATTCCTTACAGTACAATGATAATCATACTCATATGCCACATTTTATTCACCCATTTCCCAACTATCTAAGAAGCAATCTAAAAGATGCCTTCAGACTAGTTCTTTTCTTATTTTAGCCTCTTTTAATCCTCCCTGCAGGATCAGGGAATTTGTTTGGCTTGTAACTCTTCTCAGTATCATCCTCCCTCTTAACTCCCTTTTCTTATGCCTGGTTGTTTTCCTGTTGAGCTTGACTAATGTCTATGCCATTTTTTGCTCTTTCTCTCTCTCCCTTCCTCCCTCTCTCTCTCTCTCCTCTCCTCCTCCTTTGTCTATATCAGATAAGAGCAAAGTTCACCTGATGACCATTCTCCCCATCCTTTTCTTTTTAGTATATTTTCTAATATACCCCAATAAAGAGAAATAGCAAGTTCTACCACTTCTTTCTCCTTTCTACATGCTTGTATTCCTCATTTTACCCTCTTCTCTTTCTCCTCTTTAGACCCTCTGAGCAGAAATAATCCACCCCCAGGACCTCTTTTTTTTTTTTAATTAACTCCCTCAATACCCTTTGAAGACACTAAATTTCTGAAGGAACAACTTTTTCTTTTCCAAAATAAGAATATCAGTACTATATAATCATACAATTCCTTTCAGTTGTTCAAATTAATGTATCTGTCTAGCTTTCTCTGGACTCTTGTGTTTGTATTTAAAAGTTCATACTGAGCTCTGGTCTTTTCACCAGAAAAACTTGAAAGTCCTTTATTCTGTTAAAGGTTCATTTTTTGGATCATACTCATCTTTTTGGGGTAAATTATTCTTGGTTGTTGTAACAGCAAGCACCCCAACATCCCCAGGGTGGCTGCCAACACAGGTTCTTAGATCTGCTTTTCAAAAGGAAAGCAACTCAAAATGGGTTAACAAGCTTACTTTAATCAAACAAACATGTATCATTTACCTAGTTCAGGGGGAAAAGGTCAGCACCCCGAACTTCAGAGTATACAGACAGATCAAACAGACAAGCTTCCAAACTGTCCAACCATTATCAATATCAAAATCACAGTTACCAGAGAGGGAAGCATCAACATCTGGGTTTTCAAAGCCAGAGGGCTCTCAGCCCAGAGTCTCATCTGGTCAAATCACACAACACTTCTCAAAGTGAGCCCCAAAGCAAAGACTCCCATCAGGGTTTATATAGCCTTCTCCTGGCTCAGAGAATGTAACAACCTTCTTGACCCCACTGCCCAATCACAAAGCGTCAAGGTGTGGGCTTTCCTGAAAAACAAGCCTCCTACCACAAGCACCGGGTGCACTTAACCTAGGGGCAGGGAAGATCTTTAAATTTGCATTTCCAATAGTTGTAAGCCTTTATCTTTTACCTTTTGGCATGTTGTATTCCAAGATCTTTTGTTTTTAGCAGAAGGTGGCTGTTCTTGTGTGATCCTGAAACTTGAATTCCTTTCTGAATACTTGCAGTATTTTTTTTTTTCTTGGACATGAGACTTGTACATTTCGGCTATGAAATTCCTAGGGCTTTTCCTTTTGAATGGTGATCAGTGGATTCTTTCTTTATTGTAGTGTCTAATTCTCATAAACAGTTTTCATTTGTGATTTCTTGCAACATAGTCTCCAGGGTTTTTGTTTTAATTATGATTTTTAGGAATTCCAGTGATTCTTAAATAATTTCTTTGGTTTTCCTAGTTAGTTATTTTGCTATCAAATATCTTACACTCTATTTTTTCAATCTTTTGTTATGGTTCACATATATCTTGCTGTTTCATGGAATCATTTATTTCTGCTTGGTCTATCCCTATTTTCAGAAATTCTGTATCTTGGATAAGGTTTACCATTTTCTCTTCTAAGCTATTCCATTTCCAGTTCTTTCTTAATGATCTTTTATTTCTTTTAATCTCTTGCTTAATTCATTTTAGTATTCATGTAATCTTGATGGAAAATCCATTTTCTCTTTTATTCTGGGCTTATAGTTCTTATGGAATTAGGTTTTCAATAATTTTGATACTATTTGGTGTTTTGATTTATTCATCTCTCCAGCTTAAGTTCTTGCATTAAGTAGCTTTGAACCAGGTCCAGGCTCTGTCTCACACATGCTTTTGAGTGAGGTGGTCATCCCTGCTTGGTCTTGTATCCCTTGGGTTCTTGTGCTGACCTCCACCTTCTAGGGTTAGGATTAGGTCCTCCTGGATATTTGAAGTTCAGAGTGCTGGAACATCAGGGCTCTCTATGACATAGCAGGAAAGAGTGTCAGGGATTTCACAGATGCCAAGCTTTGGTTTTCCTGGTCAGAGAACTGTGATATTGCACCATGCTAGTCAGTACCATATTGGTGGTTATCTGCTTCCACTCCTGGGGGCTTCCAAGATTCCCATCCTGAGGCTTTCTAATCACTTTCAGAAAGGATGAGCTCTCTCCTCATAAAGCCTTAAATGCTACTTGTCTGTTGTCCCACTGACCTTGGACTTCTGGCTGACTTTTTAATGCAGTTCTGGGATGAAAAATATTATGGCAGTGTTTCCACTGAATTTCTTGCATCATTATTCAGTCTGGGACTATAGTAGGAGCAACATTCTAACTAACTTAGAATAAAAACCCGTCCTCATTGGGATAGCTTTTCCTTAAAAGTTATTGAGATATTCCTTAAGACTTGGTTGACTCAAGGGATTAAGGGCTCAAACTGGTGACCTCAAAAAATTTTTTTTGGAGGGGGGAAGGCAGGGCAATTGGGGTTAAGTGCCCAGGGTCACACGACTAGTAAGTGTTAAATGTTTGAGACTGGATTTGAACTCAGGTCCTCCTGACTCCAGGGCCGGTGCATTCGCTGAGCCACCTAGCCTCCCCTTGACATCATATTCTAATTACATGGGTACAAAGTAGCCATAGCAGCAGGGAATGATGCTTGGATGCTTGGCTGGTGGATCACAAAAGGAGCACCACTCAGCTAAATCAGCTGGAGGTCTCCTCACTGCTTATCCTTGAATATCCTACTCCTGTTATATCTAAATAAATCTTTTTTTTTCTTAATAGTTGAATGACTGAGTGTCTCATTTTGTCCCAATATTGAACCTAAACTAGAGGGGACTGGCCTGAGGTAAGCTCAGCCCAGAATTCAAGGTTTTGCTGCATTGGGTATGTGAGAGCTAGATATGGTGACTCCCATTAAGACAATCATTTTGGCCAGAAGTCTCCATTTAAGAAAAATCCAGTGGCATATTAGGTCTACAACATTCTCTTGATCTACCAACCTTGTGGCCTTATTTTAAAAGAGAAAAGAAAATTGATGTCTGGCAAGACCTGTTAAAAGAATTCATACTGTATCTTAATAATAACCACAAGCTCACAAACTACCCCCTTTCTAGAATCACATCAGAATCAACCAACAAGCCTTTATTAAGCATCTACTATGTACCAAGCACTGTTCTAAATGCTAGGGATAGAAAGAAAAAGTAAATATAGTTCATACCCTCAAGGAGTTTACATTCTAATGGAGTGATAATATGCCATAAATTGGTACATGTCAGATAACATGCAGAATAGAGAAGAGGAGGGAAAGGTACCAGCATCTGGGAAAAACCTGAAAAAGGCTTTTGTTGAAAGTAGCACCTGAACTTAGTCTAAAAGAAAGCCAAGTATTCTACCCAGTGGAGGTTAGGAGGGAGGGCATTCTAGGCTTGGGGGATGACCAGTGCAAAGGCACAGAGAAAAGAGATGAAGCAAAGTCAAGTTCGCTGGTAGGTAACTTGAAGAATTTAGTTTCTTCCCTTTTCTGAAAATTGTGACATCTACCCATCCTTCAGTCCTATGACAATTATCCTATTTTCTAAGAATTGTAAAAAATCATAGTTCTTTCACTACTTTGGGTTGTAGTTTGTCCTGGCATTTTGAACTCAGTTATTTTCTCTTTTACTAACTCCTTAATTTTCTTGGGAATAAGCTCTGTTAGATATGTTATTGTAAGCCAAAGATAAATATTTTGGCAGAGAAAATAGGCCACATAGAGTTAAGTGGAGATTCATAGGATCATAGCTCTAGAACTGGTTATATAGTTCAACTCTGTCATTTTACATAGGAGATTCAGGACTTATCTAAATTCTGCCTTCACTCCATTATCTATTGTTAACAGTCCTACTTCTAAGTTCTGCCTTCACTCCATTATCTATTAATATTTCTAGTGAGCCTGAGCTACTGTATTCCTTCATTACTCTCTCTTTGGCTTCCAACATAACTTTTTGAAGTAATTTTTGTTGTGCTTAGCATATATGTTAAGCTTTACACTCTTAATTTTAACATTTCTCAAACTATGAGGTATTGATGAATTTTCTTTGCAGCCACTTTGGTCTCTTTAGATAGCTTTCTTTTTTTTTCTTATTAAGACAACTTATCATTGGAATTTAAGAAAACACTTTGCAAATTGTAGATACTTAATAAACATCTCAGAATTTAGATTTATTAAATTCTGGAAAGTCCATATCTTCTGGGCTTCCCCAAATTCCCCTTTTGAATTTTAGGCCATGTAATCCTACCTATCCTTTTTCTGAACTCTTTGAGATCTATTCTACCCAAATCTAGGTGAACTTAAATGCATTCCTGTCTTCTCCTTCCTTATTTTTCATGAGCTCTTAAGATAGACTGCTCATTTAATATCTCATTTCTCTTCCCAGTTTTTCCTCCCCTTCTCTTATTTGATTTTCAAAATCCTTCTTAAGGTCCTGTAACCAGCTTGTATTTTTCTTGGAAGCTTTTGGTGTAGGAATTCTGACTTCACTGTCTTCCTCCTGTCCCATGCTTTGATCCTTTTTGTCCCTAAAATAGGAGTGTAAAGTTGGGTTGCTCTGTTTACTTTACTTCCCTCATTTGCTCATGTTGCTACTCAATTACTTGACTTTTGGGCTTTTTGCCACAATAGGAGTCTGCTACCAGACAGGGGAGCTTCATCCCAAATGCTGGGGTTTTCTCAGCTGCTGAAGGTATTAGTTGGATGCCCAACTCTGGCAAGTCGGTTACACACCCCAGGACCTCCACCCTAGTGGAGTCCAGATCCAAGCAGGTTAAAGCAAGAGTGATTACCCTCAGACTGGTCACTTGGTCCCCCTACAAACTGCAGACCTGGAGCTGAAGCTGCCAGTGGCAGTGGCTGCATGGCCGTGGCTTCTCAGTGGCTTCTCACCCCAGAGGGGTGAGAAAGCCAACCACACTCCCAACTACTGGATCCCAAAGTCCACAGTAAGTCCACAGTGCACTGACCTCTCACTGTGTCCTTAGCATCTATGTGTTGATAATTCTGGAAAATGCCACAGCTGTTAGTTATCTGAAGTCCCTCTTGCCAGAGGCTGGTCAGGCCCACAGTGGGGCTAAAATCTTGGGCTGGTGTGGGGCTAGGCTTGGCTCCCAGAGTGGCTGGCTGCTCCCTGCTGACCTGCTGGGCTGTACTCAACAGGAGGTTAGCTTCTCTGTGTCATTTTGTGGGTTCTGTAGCTCCAAAGTTTGTTCAGAGTCACCTTTTACATGAATTGGGGGAGGTGGGAGCCGGAGTCATGGGTAAGTCCTGTTTCTACTCTGCCCCCTAGAATCAACTCTCTTGAGGGTACATGGGTTGACCCTCACTAGAAGTCTTAAATCAGAAGCTTAGATGACCAGTTGATGGGGATATTGTAGAAGGTATGGGCTCATGGATAATTTGAACTAAGCTTCTAGGGTCTTTTCCAGCTCTGAGATTGTTACTTGTCTATGGTTGATCCAATCTAATGAGCAATTATTAGCACAAACTGTGTATGAAGGATGAGTCAGGTAAACTTGACTGTTCCAGTCTTGGGGAAAGGGGGAACAAGGACATTAACAAAGATAAATGTACAACAGGGGAACATACCAAGATAGTGAAAGTGCTTAGACTAGAGTCTAGTCTCCTGATCATGTTTAATTTCTGGTTTGCAATGAACTGAATGACCACTTTGAGCTTCTGGAGGTTTGCGTATCAACTTTGCTGAGTCTCAGCTATTGAGCAGTCTGGAATTTCAGCTTAAGGAATTAAAACTGCTATTAGTAGCTAACTGTGTGATCTTGAGTAAGCCTCTTAACCTCTCAGTGCTTCAGCCCCTCATATGTAAAATGTTTACAGTCATTGCTACTCCCAGGCAGCAATTATTGAAAATAAGTTATTATTAACATCCCAAAGTTGTTTATTAAATACCCAATGCCTCATGACACTATGCAAGACACATTACAGAGAAAGCAGCAATGTAATAACACTGCCTTGAATTTTTAAATTTCTTTTGCCCTTTTTTTGGGGTAAGCATTTTAGATCTTCCTAGGCTGAGGCCTCTTGGCACACAAAACTTAAAATCTAAGAAAATAACATTGACCTACAGACATCAGGGGAAAAAGACATTAGTTGAATAATGGACAGAAATGCATCTGTATCACAGAGTTAAAGCAAAATGTAGCATGGTGTGGTGGTTAGAGAGCTAACCTTTAAACCAGGAAGGCTTGGGTTCAGATTCTACCTCTGACCTGTACTGGCTTTGCAACCTTGAGGAAATCACACTCAGTCTTCTAGGCAGTTTTTTAAGACTATAAATTTCAGGGAAAGAGCCAACTGCTGCCTTGATAGTTGAAGTTTACTGATCCAGGAATTCCCTTATCAGTTAAGTCATAGTTCCAGCCCCTAATCCTAATGAATTAGAATGCACTTTAGAGGTAGACTTGTTGTGGGATACAGTTGAAATGCTGATTGAGCTAATCCAGAAAATGTACTGTTATCCTCATGAGGGCAGAGGATTGAGGCGGAACAACATAAGAGTAGTTAAGATTTTGTGGGCCAAGCCCTATGTTAGCTTTTTATTTCCCACAGCATTTAGCACAATGCCTTGCACACTGTAACCACTAAATAGATGATCAAATGAATGCCTTTGGGCAGTCTTATCAGAACTGCTAAGTTTCCTTCATCTATCTACCTACTTATCTGTCCATCTGTATTTAGTCATCTGTGTTTAATCTGGACCCTTAGTTTCATCATTGTGAATAGCTCTGAGAATTTGAGAATTAGAAAGGACCTTAGTGGCCATCTAGTCTAACTGATACTTTTCCTTCACCTCTAAATCCCCACTGTAACATGCCTGACTTATGGTGCCTTGAAGACCACCAGTGGTTTGGGAATCCACTGCGTCTTAAAGCAGCACCTTGGCCTTTTGGACAGCTCCTAAATCTAAGTGACTATGGAATATGTTTTGACGTCAAGCCCACATTGGCTTCTTTGCAACTTCTACCTGATGCCTGTCGTTCTGCCCTTCAGATACTTGAGAACAGCTATCAGTGTGGAAGTGTCCTTCACTGACACAGATCAGCAGATCCCCGACAACTAATGGTTTTTGAGAATTGCCTGGGAACCTGAGAGGTTGTGACTTATCCAGAGTCACACAGTATATGTCAGATATAGTAACTGAATCCAAGTTAGAGGCAGTTGGTGACATGGTGGATAGAGCATTGGACCTAGAATAGAGAAGACTTGAGTTCAAATGTGGCTTCAGACACTGGCTGTGTGGTTTTGGGTAAGGCATTTCGCCTCTGTCTCAGTTTCCTTATCTGTAAAATAGTGATAATAGTGCATACCTTTCAGGGTTGTTGTGAAGATCAAATGAGATAATTGAAAAGTACTTAGCACACATAGGAGGCACTATATAAGTGTTATTTCCTTCCCTTCCCAAGTCTTCTTGACTAGTTTTTAGGCCTTCCTGGCTACCTAGCAAGCAGCTGAAACAATCCAAATTGATCTTTGACTTCTCTGTAGATACTGTCTTACTCTGGTCTATCCAGCTCTATACTTTGTCATCAGCAGATAAAATAATTAGACAGCAGGTGTGTGTTCTTCATTTGGAAACATGCAGAAGTGTGATGATATGCACATGGGATGTGCCTAAAGGAACTTCCTCTAGAGATGATTTCTAAAGAGGGTCCAGGCTTCTCAGCAGCCTCCCTGGGGCCCTGGTCTGACCACATTGCTATTCCCAGAGCTCTGTTGCTACTTAATTGAAGGCTTCTTCAGCATGGACCTACTTCTCTTCCCTCCCTCCCCTCCACCTGGGGCATCTGATACCAGCACAGAATGCCCCTGGGTTCTTCTTAGTTAGCCTGGAAAATGTGGGAGCTGGATCTTGGGCAGGAAGAAAACTGCATGGGAATGTGCCATCAAGTGGGCTGTAGAATTATTCTAGTTTGATCTGAATAATTCAAAGCCTGTAACAGCTAGCAACACTAAGCCTTTTCCCTCAGGTCTCAAGCCTGAATTGTCCATTTAATTACCTCCACACTCTGTCATTTCTCTGTTGCTTCACATTTGAAGGAGATGAAGTTTTCCCAGGTGCTAGTTACTGCTGTCATGGAAATGTACTTTGTGTAACCAATTTATTTTTCCTGCTTGGGGTTTATAAAGAGAAGCAGGTGGTAATGTAATCTCAGGATAACTTTGGGTTCTGCAGAAAATTCATCTAGGGATATGGGCCCTGTCTTCCCCTAACAGAATGGTGCCTAGAAGTATCATAGAACGACTCTTTGGGGTGCACAAGAATGGTACACAGTTGTGTATTCCAATCAAGGGCTTCCCTGTAGTCCTCTGTTCTGGGTGTTTTTTAAGTGGCTGCCTGAGTATAGGGATGCATTAATGACTGAATAAAATCAATCAACAAACATTTCCTTAATGTTTCTGATATGTTAAGGCATTTATGTACTTCTAATAAAACTTCTTTCTATACATATACACTTTCTCTCTTTTGCTCTCATCTAAAAAAATGAAAGGCTCAGCTGGCTAAATGACATGAAAGGTCACACTGCAGCCCAATTCACCTCATCTACAAAGACTGCCGGATTGGACAGATATGAAAAAATCCAAAGAGAAACTTTATTGAGCTCCTTTGTCCTGCCTAGGTTTACCAAAAATATATGACCAAAAAAAATCCAATGAAAAATTTCACTGAGCTCCCTTATCCAGTCTCAACACTGTAGAAAGTGAACTAGGAAATTATACTAAGGAAAAAAAGGGGGGGAAAGGGTGGAAATTAATTTACACAATTAGGATGAAGACTACAAACTGTGAGGAAGGGGTGGGGGGAGTAGGCTACACATGAACCTCACTTCCATCTAAACTAAACAAAGGATGATTGAATAAACACATATAGAGTTTCGTGCAAAAACATATTAAACTCAACAGGTAACCAGGAAAAGGAGGATAAGACAAGGGGATTAAAAAGGGAAGAGCAGATTCAGGGAGGGATTAGCCAGAAGCAAAACAAATTTCATATTTGAAAGGTGGAGCATGAAGCAGGATTAAAATGAAGGAAATAAATGGCAAAATCCTGTGACAATGGACTGGGTAACGTGAAGAGAAAAGAAGTCTTGGAATGGATTAAAATTGTATAAAATATATATCATTAATGTTGAGCACACTTATCTCAACCCCTTTTTATTTTAAAGAGGGGGGCAGGGGCAGAGGAAAAAGTACAGAAAGAATAGAAGAAAATATGCAATTAACAATCATGTCTGAATGTGAATGGGATGAATTTACTCATAAAAAGGAAGAAGTTAGCAGAATGAATTAGAAGGCAGAATCCAATGATCTGTTGTTTACAAGAATTATCCTTGAAACATCAAGAATCAAACATAGTTAAAGACCTAGAGAAAGAACTTTGATGTTTCAGGTGAACTCACAAAAACGGGGTTAGCAGTCATGATTTCAAACAAAGCAATGGTAAAAGACTAGATTTAAAAAGGTAAATTGGAAGACTACATTATGATTAAAGGCAACCTAAACAAATAAATGTAAATAATATATATGAACTGGATGACACAGCATCTAAATAATTAAAGGAAAAATAGTTAATATATAGGAAGAAATAGTAAAACTTTGATAGTTTGGGACCTCAATTCACCTTTCTCATCCCTAGATAATCAAAAGACAATAAAATAATTTTAAAATGAATAGAATTTTAGAAAATTTAGATGTAATAGAGCATGGATGATTATTGAATAGAATCAGAAAGCATTATATATTTTTCAGCACTGAAAAATACATATTTCCCCCACCTTTTTTATTAAAACCACACAAACAAGTATATGATAACAGAAATATTAAACACATTATTTTCAAGCCACAATGAGTTAAGGACATTTGAAGAATGGATTAAAACTTAATTTTAGACCAAATAACCAGACCCTAAAACAAACAAACAAACTGTGGCTCAAAGAACAATCATAGAAAATCATAGAAAGAGCAGAAATTTTCATAAAAGAAAATGACAAGACAACATAACAAAACTTTTGGGATGTGACCTAAGCAGTTATGAGATGAAATTTTATCTTTAAATACATAAAAAAGAATACTTTAAAAGCCAGATTGATTAGTTGGGCATACAATTAAAAAACAAGAAACTACAAAGTCCATACATTTTTTTTTTAAAGCAATTGGGGTTAAGTAACTTGCTCAAGGTTACACGGCTAGTCATTATTTATGTGTGGGTGCTCATTTTCTGAGGCCGGATTTGATCTTGGATCATCCCAACTCCGAGGCCGGCGCTCTTACTCACTGCGCCACCTAGCTGCCCCTTTAGGGCAATTGGGGTTAAGTAACTTGCCCAAGGTTACACGGCTAGGTTTTTGTTTGTGTGGGTTAAGTGTCTGAGGCCGGATCCGAACTCAGGTCCTGACTCCAGGGCCGGCGCTCTATTCACTGCGCCACCTAGCCGCCCCAAAAAGTCCATAAATTTAAAGACCTCAACTAAATACCACAGTAGAAATTCTGAAAATCAAAGAATATATTAACAAAACCAAGAAAAAAAAAACCAACAAAAAACCAGACACAATGACCACACATTGAATTGCCAAATAAATATTATGTTTTAAAAATTAATTAGCTAATGTGGTTACAAAAGAGAAGAAAGCTAAATTGCCAATATTAAAAATGAAAAAGAAGAAATCACAACACACTAAAGAGAAAATAAAGCAAATCATTAGAGACTATTTTGCCCTTAGGAGCAGAGGGCTACCACAGGCTATTGAAGGAGGGTCAAACTGGCCAAAATAAAAAAAATGGGACAGTTTAAAGCTTCTTTACAAATTAGTATTGGGGATTAAACCCATGAGTGGCCACTGAACTTCTAGCATGGGCAAGATAGAGAGACAAGAAAGAGAAAGAAAGGAAGGAAGGAAGAAAGAGAATAAAAAGAAAAGGAAGGAAGGGAGAAAGAGCAAATAAATAAAAGTGCTAGAAATGTCTGTAACAAGAAAAATTAATTGTGGGAATAAACATAGTCAAAGAGAATTAAATTCTCTTAGCAGATAGTATGATAGTGAACTAAAAATTAATTGAAATAATAATTTCAGTAATGTAGAAGGAGATAAAACAGTCCTCAACAAATAATCATTCTTTCTACATATTACCAGCAAATCCTAATAGGAAAAGATAGAGAAATTCCATTCAAAATAGTTAACAGAATGCAAACATTTGATAGTTTATCTACCAAGGCACACACTGAATTTTATGAATACATTTACATACATCTAGAAATAAAAACAAACCAAAATGTGCTCATGATTGGGCTATGCTTATGTAATAGAAATTACAGTTGTACCTAAATTAATTTATTCTTACCAATTAAAGACCAAGGAATTACTTTAGAAAGCTAGAAAACAATACAGAATTCATGTGGGAAGAAGTTCTCAATGGAAATCATAAAAAATGGGAAGGAAAGTCACCTCACAGTACTAAATTTCAAACTATACTGCAAAGCAGTAATCAAAAAATATTTGGTACTGGCTAAAAGAAAAGTAAATCAGTGGAACAGATTAGTTATACATTATACAGAAGCAACCAAATACAGTAATCTCATGTTCAATAAATCCCAAGACTGAAATTAATGGGGTAAGGACTCATTATTTCACACGCACGCACACGCACACACACACACACACACACACACACACACACAAATATTGAGGAAACTGGAAAATAGTACAGCAGAAAATAGGTTTAGACCAAGATTTCATACCATATGCCACAATCAGCTCCAAATGGATATATAACCTCAACATAAAAAGTCAAGTTATAAAGAAATTAGAAGGGTGGCTAGGTGGCGCATCGAGTAGAGCGCTGGCCCTGGAGTCAGAAGGACCTGAGTTCGGATCCGGCCTCAGACACTTAACATACACAAACAAAAACCTAGCCGTGTGACCTTGGGCAAGTTACTTAACCCCAATTGCCCTCCAAAAAGCAAAAAAAAAAAAAAAAAAAAACCAAAACCGAAATTAGAGAAACAAGGAAGAAAATACTTTTGCAACCATGGATAGGGGAAGAGTTCATGACTGACTAGGTAAGGGATAGAGAGAATTATAGAAGATAAAATGGACAATTTAAAATTCATAAAATAAAAAAAAAGTTTTGCAAAAATCAAAATGGTTAAAATTAGAGGGGAAACAAGTGGGGAAAAAAAGTCTTTGTAGTGAATTCTGATCGAGGTGATATCCAAAATGTATAAGAAACTGATTAAAATATATAAAAATAAGAGCCATTCCCCTATACATAAAAGGTCAAAGGATATACCTGTTGGCAGTTCTCAAAGGAAGAAATCCAAGTGATCAATAGCCATATTAAAAAATGCTCCAAATTACTATTAGAGAAATTAAAATTAAAACCATTCTGAAATTCCATTTTATACCCATCAGATTAACCAAGATGACAAGAAAAGGAAAATGGCAATTGGTTATAGGAACTTCAGGAAGACAGACAAGCTGATGCACTGCTTATGAAGCTGTGAACTGGTCCAGATATTTTTGGAAGCAATTTGTAACTTCCCCCCAAATCACTAAACTATGCATTGCCTTTGACCTGACAGTAACAGTACTAGGTCCATATCCAAAAGAAGACGGAAGAAAGAGTAATATGTTCCATGTGTACACAAATATTTATAGCAGATCTTTTATATAGAGACAAAGAGCTAAAAATTAAGGGAGTGCCTATCAACTGGGGAATGATTCATCAACTTATGACATATACATATAATTGAATATTGCTCCATAAGAGGTGATAAAAGGGTTTCAGAGAAACCTGAAAGTTGTATGAACTGATGCAAGAGTGAAGTGAGCAAAACAGGGGATCAATTTATAGAATAACATTATAAAGAAAAAGAACTTTGTGTGTATATGTATATATACACATAAATACACATGTATGTATTATATATATAGATATATTTACACAATTTATATATGTTATAGCTAGCATTGATATTATGACTCTATGCCCTATGCTAAGTACTTATTATTTCATTTGAATCTCACAACAGCTCTGGGGTAGGTGATATTATGATCCCCAGTTTACAGCTGAGGAAATGGAGGCAAACTTGTTAAGTGATTTATGCAAGATCACACAGCTAGTAAGTGTCTGAGGCTAGATTTAAACTCAGGTCTTCCTGACTCCAGGCCCACTGCACTACCTAGCTGCCTCTGTATATATAGGTATACATATACATGTATATCTACACACATACACACATATTTTTTAATATGGACAACAAACACTTATTTTTATAAGGATTGTATTTTTCTCTTTTTATTTTACAGGATTTGAGAGGAGAAGGGGGTACTAGTAATAGGGTTGCCAAAAAACAAAAATAGGAGAAATAAAAGACCATTAAATTGAAGCATTCTAAAAAATGCATAGAAAGGAGTAGATTTGTGATTTCCTACATAATTCCCTTTTTATAGTCTACTTTGTATATGGAAATTCTTGCTTCCTTTTATTTCTTCTTCCTTCCATTCTTCTTTCTTTCCTTCCTTCCTTCCTTCCTCCCCCTCTCTGTTCATTAATTCCAAATATATTCATTGATTCAGGAATACAAAGATAACAGATACCAACTAAAACAGAGTGAAAGTGTCATAGTCTATAACTTAATTACTTGTCTTAACCACACTACATAGCTCTCTTGAGTTGGTCTCCAGACTATAAAATATGCCATCAGGTAAGGTAACCAGTAGAATTCATAAGGGGCTTTTGCTCAATACTTCATATCTTGGGGACTCAGTAGACATGTAACAGAGAGTCAGGCAGAGCACCTACTAGAGTCAGAAAATATTGAAAACCTTTCCCAAGAATTTTGCTGCAAAATTACTGATTCATTCCTCTCAAGATTGCTCATGTAAGCTCTCACACCAATAGACCCAGAGTGCTTGTTGACACTGGGGGGTTTGATGGTAATTGCAGTGAAGCAATGGGTGCATCAATTGTTTATCACCAGGCATGTCACCAGTCCTAAAAAAGCTAAAATTAGAAATTGACCTGACTCATAAATGGAGATAGAGACAGCTGTGTCTACATCTTAACCTGAAACCCAAATCGCCAAGATGCCTCAAAAAAGAGCATTCAGAGACCAAAGTACTTCTAACCCATGAAGAACGGAAAACATCCCTACTCCAAATTACTGGTTGAAGTTGACTTGTTTCCCTTAAAGGTGGTAATGAGTGAGAATGTATAGAATATTGTAGCAAAGGTAGGAAAAGACCATGAACGATGTTATCTAGTCCTAGTTTTAAGAAGGGATGGGGAATATTCATGGATGATAACACCATAGTAAAGTATGAAGGAAAGCTAGGACTCTTCTGATTATTTCATTTTTAAGCTAACATGAGGGAACCTAAATTGGCCCTAAATTAAACTGTCTCTTGGTGCCACACTGTCAAGAATAAAAAGCCAGATTCATTAGCTCTATGTCATTTTGTCCATCAGGTGCCTGCTTTGTGTTATCATCATTTTATACTCTTTACTTTTGGACTTTTCAGAAAATAAAAGCTGTTTGAGGGAAGGGGATATATCTTACTGATCTTTATATCCATTAAATTCCTGGTTTAGAGTCTTGCACACTGTAGTCATTTATTAATCGTTTGCTTAATTGAATTGTTAACCCCAAGTATGATTACCAGAGGTAGAAATGGACATTCTTGGTGGGTCAAAGAAGGGAAGAGGCAATTGGTAATCGACCACTACTCAGAATCATAGTGGAGGTCATGTTCTTGGGCTCGTTGTCTTGTTCTTTCTTTAAAACATTTTATTGGAGGGGCGGCTGGGTGGTGCTCGGCCCTGGAGTCAAGAGGACCTGAGTTCAAATTCGGCCTCAGACACTTAAGGGAAAAAAAACTAGCTGTGTGACCTTGGGCGAGTCACTTAACTCCAACTGCCCTACTTTCCCCCCTCAAGAAAAAAACTATTTTATTGGTGCCTACAGTTTTTTTAATACCATAGTGGTTTTCTGCTATCTACCCTGACCTTTTGAGCTCTGTATTATAACAAAGAAAAACAGTTTCCCAAAACAAACTAGCCTAACAACCACACCTGCTGCCATACCTGTAGTCCCTCATGTTGTGACAGAGAGGAGGGAGAGGTGTTTCATCACTTAAAGTAACCTGTGTAGGATTGATCACACAGCCACTGTATATCAGAGGCAGGACTTGAACCCAGGAATTTCTGGCTCTGGGACCATCTCTTTATCTACACCAAGCTGTCTTCAACTGATATAACACAAGATAGAACATGAAGGCAAAGGGGAGATCCAGACAAAGTGTTCTCTGTGGACATAAAATTCACTTTCAGCTGGAAGGCTAGCTAAGGCTTCATAAAGTTGATGGCACTCAGTGTTAGGCAGGTGGTGGGAGAGGTTAGCAGGTGGGGATGTGCAGGGAAGACATTTGAGGCATGGGACAGAGCCTGCATAAATGTGCAGGTAGCAGAGATTTGTCATGAGGTCATAGTTATATTCAATTTTACTGAAATATAGATGTGGTGAAGCAGAGAAACAAGGTTTGAGATGTAGGTGGATCTTAAATGCCAGTCTAAGGAGTTTGCATCTTATCCCAAAGGCAATGTATAGCCATCAAAAGGGTTTTTTTTGGGGGGGAGAGGTAAGAGGTTTAGAGCTTTCACTAGGGTCATTCTATGAAAGTTGTGAGAAAGTGGGGTAAGGGAGCAGCCAGAGCTGGGAAGATCCAGGAGGCTACCACAAGGGTCCAAGCGTGAAGTGAAGGTGTCTTTCTAGTTCCTCATCCAGTTGTGACCTCCATAGCAAGCGTTTATTAGGCACCAACTATGTGCTGGGCCCAGGGGATACAAAACCAAAATTGAAAACCAAAACCTTAAGGAGCTTACATTCTCTTGGAAGAAATAGCATTAATACAGAAACGTAATTGAAAAAATGTATTTGTAGCTCTCGACTACATGGAGAGACTTTGTATTCCACAAAGATACAGTTAAATTCGGTGGGGGGCAGGGCACTAGCAGTAGGGGTTGGTGGGGTGGGGTGTCAGGAAAGGCCACATGGGGGAGGTAGAGTTGGAGCTGGGCCTGAGAGGAAGTCAGGGGGTTTGAGGTGATAAGGAAACAATGAATTCTAGACATGGCAGGGGTAGGGGCAGCCTTTGTAAAGGCATGGAGATGGGAGATGAAAAAGAAAGATAGTTGGTCTGGAACAGAGTTCATAAAAGAAGTAAAATGTAATAAACCCAAAGGGGTCAGCTGGAGCCAGATGGGGAGGATTTTAAAAGCAAACACAAGTTTGTATTTTAGCCTAGAAGCAGTCAGGAACCAGTGGAGTTTTTGGAGCAAGGGAATGACGTGGTTAGTGAGATTTATGTGTTAAGAATGTTTTTCCAGTTACTGCTTGGGGGTGTGAATGAGCATGATGTCCCAGAGGGACCATTCCCAAAGAAGCAGAGGGCATCTAGTGCCTCATTAGGCCTTAGTTATCACATCTAATAATAAAAGTCCCTGACACTGATAATTGTGCTTAGAGGTGCTTTGCAGACATTAGCTCATTTCAGCCCCAATTAGAGAGTAGGTACAATAGGGATTAGCCCTATTTGAAAAGAAACTGAAACTCACAGAGAAGTTAAGTGACTTAGCCAGGGTCACACAGCAAGCAGATGTTAGAAATGAGATTTGATCCCTGGTCATAATAAAAATGACAATAGCTAGTATTTTTATAGTACTTTAAAGCTTCCAAAGTCCTTTACATATATTATCTCATTTACATTTATTATCTTAGAATTCTCCTATATTCTTTCTCACACTCTCCACTGCCTTGGTAAAATAGGTAATAATTCTTTATCTGCCTGACAACAGAAGGCTATACCAAACGTTCTCTTAAAATTGTTTCTGTCTCTAGGATCTAGATGTTGTAAATTCCTAACTCTGTTCCTATAATCGACTCTCAAGAGCCTTCATGGCTCTTGTCTTGACCACCTTCTGGCATCCTACCTGTTCTGTTCTCTAGAACCAACACTGTTTTTAGCTCCTCAGCTTGTCGTCTTGCCATAGCCCTGACCTCCTGAACCATCGCACCCCACCATGTCACTGAAGTTTTTTTGGGAGGAGGGGCATGGGAAGAGAGTATTCTTCATTGTGCTATGGTTGATAAAGCACAGGAGTCAGGAAGAACTGGGTTTGAATCCTGCCTTTGAGATTGGCTGCTTGATTATGGTAAATTCTTAACCTCTCTGAGCCTCAGTTCCCTCATGTATAAAATGGGACTGGTAATACCTTTAATGCCCCCCCACCACAGGATTATGAAGTGAGATAATGCAGGAAAGGGACTTTTCAAACCTTAAATTGTACTGTACTTACAATACTGGTGTTGATGGTTTTAAACACACACACATAACCACACACACACACACACACACACACACACACACACATCAGAACTGTTTTGTCTGACAGCCTCAGTTCACCTGGAGTATTTTTTTGAACTTTTTTATTCTGAACTTAAGAAATAAAACAAGCATTTCCATAACAAAGTGTAATAACAAAAACAGAGAATTGCACCTGAAATTGCAAATCCATTATGTACAATTTGCTATTCCTTTCAATTATACAACAAAGATAGCATGTGGCTTTCTTTTTTGTAATTTTTTCTCTCCTGACTGGAGTATTTTTTATCTGTTTGGTGACCCTGTTATTTCCCTAGATTTGGTCTCTATTTTTGTTTTATGTGGATCCCTAAAGCAGAGTGTTCCTTAGATGGCCCTGGCATCAACTAGTAATTTACAGGCATGTGTGGGGGTGGGTGGGAGTGGGCAGTGTGCTTGGACACTGTCTAGGCTTGTGGATGTTCCCCTTGCTCTTTCTCCCTCCCTCCTCTGATTTATTCTAAAGGAATGTATAAGACGCCCAGACCATAAATGGATGAAGGCAAGAGGGCTCTTCTTTCCCTAGCTATGGCCAGAGGAGGTGCAAATCACAAGCCCTGAGTTTCCCCATCTCTTGTTAGCATTAGTACAACAGCTTGAGGTCTGGAGGATTGCGACAGGAGACCCTTTGAAGGAGGAGTTAGTGGCAGTTGGGCTCTCATGGATACTAATGATTGACCAAGGTAGGGAAAGCTGAAGACATATTGTCTGAGGCATGCCCCAAATTTGCGGGGAGATGAGGGTGCTCACAAAATCTAGCCTTGATTGAGACAGTAGAAATTCTCCTGGGCATGCACTCCAAATACTCTTGATGAGCCAGATGTAGCTTAGGAGCCCTGCCTGGTTTCTGCTTTTTTCAGGAACCAAGCCATGTGATTCTCCAATCTGAAACAAGGGCCATTGAGAGCTGGCACCAGGAAAGGCTGGTAACACACTGGTTGGCTTTTCATACTGAAATGTTTCTGTTGCTTCTAAACAAGGAGTAGGTGGTTTCAGCCTTCTCTTAACATTGAGGTGCACTTCCCCCTGACCCAAGACTTCTCTCCCTCCAGGGAAACAGGGCAGAGAAAATAAAAATAAAAATCACTGACATTTACGTAATACTCTAATGTTTTCAAAGTGTGTTACATTCATTAGCTTTGAGTCAACTTGAAGGACAGGTGCTTCCAGTATTAGTATCCTTCTTATTTTATAGATGAAGAAAGTTGAGCTTAGAAAGGTTGGAATAACTTGCCTATGGTCGGTCACACAGATAGTAAGTGTCCCAGGTCGGATTTGAAGCTGGGTCTTCTGGACTCCAACACTCTACACTATTGAAGATAATTTCACAAACATTCTATGATGCAAAGGGAGCTTGGATGGGGCCTTTCCTTCAACATTGGGAACCTATGGTTCCCAAAGCAGTAATTTCTTATAGTATCGGTCTTACATATGATAAGAGGTATAGAGCTGAGTGGGACTGTAATGGTTATCTACTCATTTTCTAAATTTTCCTCCAGCTCTAAGAGGTGAACAACCCTCTTCAGAGGTGCAGTATTAGCATAAGTATTCAATTTTAAAACCAAGATTTGAGCTCAGGTCCTCTGGCTCCAAATCCAATGTTCTTTCCACTCTATACACTGCTTCCACGTGATGAAGAATTCCCTTTTCACCCAAATTGTTGAATTTGTGCCTTTTGTTTGGGGATCAATGGATTAATTGCTTTAGATGCTTAGGAAACCAAAGCTAAGCAACCTCAAGACCTATTTGACCTTAGGAAAGTTTTTTCCTTTCTTTTTTGTTTCAATTTCCTTATTTGAAAAATCAGGGATACCTTTAAGATGACTTCTAGCTGCCTAGATGTGGTTACTTGAGGCCAGAAGCAGCTTCAAGGAGCATGAGCCCTGGCAGCAGAGAAGAGAGCTGACCTTGGCAATCACTGATGGGTCAAGAAGAGTGGGCCCTGGGAGCCCAGCTGAGTAACCTTCCCAGACTTAGGATTGAACCTAACCACTTATCTTTGAACTTTAAATCTTTTGATCTTTCATTTGCATTTTTCTCCCACTTATCTTCCAGAAGGATTTGGTAAAATCCCTCAAATAATGAAATTTATTTAAAATACAGTCACGTTCTCCAGTTTTCTATTTGTCTCAAATGGATAATCCTCTGAATGGAGTGTGTAATGAAAAAGACAAATATCTGAAGTTTGGACTTCAAAAAAAAAAAAGTCAGTTGCTCCACTCTGGTCCCTGGGAATGGCCTTTTCCCAGAAATAATCAGTTCCCCTGAACTGTTTACCAGCCTTCTTGGTATTTAAGACCCATGGGCAAGCATTGTCTTTCTGTGAGCTCTCTCTTCTCTCTCACTAAATTCCTGCCCAAACAGGAAATAGACCCTAGATCCCAAATATAACCAAGCATAAGGGCAGTGTGGGCAGTGCCTTCCCTTCCCCACAGACCTGACCTCTCCCACCCTGTATGGTTCTGACAGTAACTGTTCTTCCCTAACCTTTTTCCCATTGGATTTTTCCAGAAGGCTGACTATAAGGAACTGATGTGTTAACTAGTGTATTGTAGTCCTGACTACTTTCTTCAGTGCTACCTTAGAGGCATGGCCACTGGCTCCAGTGCCCAGCCCAACCCAGCCACTGGTGACTACCAGGTTAAAAAAAACAATCATCCTAGAAGGCAGACCAGGCCAGGAGGGGGTCAAACAATAAAAATGCCATCCTCTTCTCTCACCCAGAATATGCTGCCCATGAACCTACTTCTGAATTGTTGGTAAGGAGATGATCTTAACTGGACCCGAGGAGAGAGTGATGGATTTGGAGTCAGGTCTGAGTAGGAATCCTGTCTCTTGTGTTAACTAACTCTTGTGTGAACCTGAGCAAATCACTTAAACTTTCTGGGCCTCAGCTTTTTCCCTCTGTAATGTGACCTAACAGTTTGCATATGCTGAGTTGCCCTGGCCACTTCTAGAAAAACGTGTTCATCTTTGAAATATTTGTCACATTGGGATGATGTAGAAAACTATAGGTAATTCTTTGTTCCCTTCATAATGTAGGTTCATCATGGAAGGAGGTGAGGGAAGTAATGTCAAAGCTATGTCTGCTAGGACTTGATACTAGACAAGAAAAAGTAGCCCTCCCTCCTTACACTGTGTGTATGTAATTCCTTTCTGGGAATTTCTCCAACTTGTACTCTGTCAATAGCAATCACAACTTTGGACTCCTTCAGGTTCTTCAACTCACATTTGTAGCTTAGATCTCTGGTGGGTGGCAGCTATTCCAAGGCTCCAAGGCTACTCTCTGGGTACCTTCTCTTAATAATGAAGCTCATGGGCCCCTATCAGTGTACTTCCAACTGGTCTTTGTCTTTTAATTATTGTCATCCAATGATGTTGCTTTTCCAACTCACTCCAGGGACTTATTTGAATCTCACGAAGGTAATACCTGGCCCAACTGCACTTTTCTAACCCTCCATTATCTGCCCCTTTTCCAGGATTAGGTCATGGACTAACTAAAGAGAAGGCTATGGTGTCAAAGTTGTCAGGAAAGATTGACTACTGAGCCAGAAGGAGTGCGGCCCATTCAGGGAGCCTTTAAAAAGCTGTGACTTCGCCTTCATCTAAGCATAACAGAGAAGGGGGATCTGGCTATCCAGCCTCCATTCAGCCAAAGTGTCGTCCCTTGATATTCAATTAAAGAAATTCTGTAAACTCTCAGTGAACCTTCCTTCCAGTGACCTCCTCAGATGAGATTACAACAACTGAGTTAGGGTTGGGGATGGGAAGCCTCCATACTCCCTTACCCCCCTACACTTTTCTTCCTAGTTCAATATTTGCAGTCTTCATCAAATTAAATGGGGTTCCTTTGGCACATTTGTGCTTAGCCCTAATTCTGGAGTCCTGGGGAGGGTCAAGCCCTGTCTTTTCGAGTGATCCCCTCAGTGCCAGAACTAAATAAATCCTCTCTATTTGGCATGAAGGAAGTCCTCCTAACTCCTAGGGCAGTCACATTTGGAGATGGAATGGGCTGCTTAAGGAGGGGCTTCAAGCTATGGCTGAGACCCCTTCCTGTATGAGTTGCTGCACGGGTACTTTTCTGGAGCTGGATTAGACTCATGGGCCAGTAATGTCTCTTCCAGTTCTGAAATTCTGGGATTCTGAGGAAGATGGTCTAGATGACCAACTGAAGTGTCTTCCAGATCCAAATCTATAATCCAAGGAATGAATGAAAAAGCGTTTATTATATGCAAAGCTCTGTGCTAAATTTTCTGGGGATACACATAGCGAATATAGTCCCTGCCCTCAAGGAATTAAACAGGGAGAGACAACATATACAGCTTTTACCATCAAGTTATATAGAAAGGTCCCATTATTCTTAGAATATACTAGCAAAGCAGATAGTTCTATTTCTTTGTAACAGTCCTGTGTTTTTTATTTTGAACCATTTGACAATGGCAAAAATTTTCGTTGTTGGTATAGGGGATAGTGAGGAAAGTTAATTGCTGCCCTCTATGATAGCTGGAAACAAGGTCTGGCCAGAAATAGGACTCATGGTCTGGAGGGCACTGCTATTCCCTGGGCCTGGGGTATAGGGCTTTAGTCTAGTCTCTACCCAGGCATGAGAGGAAGGGGGGTTGGCACTAATTTGACTTGTCTGGTACACACCCCTCTCCTGTCTGTTGCCCAGGGTGCCTTGCTGTTTTGGCTGGGCTTGGCTTGCCTGCTCTTATGAAGCCTCCCCAGGGTTCACTGTCTCAGCCATCTCCCTCTTGATTCTCAAATTTAGGCCAGTTGTTGAGTTTGAACGATGTGAAAAATGCATGTCAATTTGATATGATTTTAAATTCTAAGCATCCTTTGCTTGAGACATTGGCATTCCCCCAGATTGTTCCCCTAGCCTTGCTACTTCCAATTTCCCATCAAAGTAAAACAATCCTTATGTAACAGAATTCATTGAGGGTCAGGCAAGGGTCTCAAGACTGTACTGAAAGAAAGCTCAAGGAGGCAGGAACTGGAACAGTTTGCTGATGTGCCAGAACAAGGGGATGCACCAAAGCTGGGGAAGAACTGACCTTGGCTCAGACAAGGCACAGGTTAGGCTACTGCAATAGCTTTGGTAAATTCAGTCTCTGGGGATATGACGAATGGCAGTGGACTGCCCCTCAGCCTCCTGGAAAAATCCAATGGGAAAAGGGTTAGGGAAGAACAGTTACTGTCAGAACTATACAGGAAGGGCAGTCCTGTGGGGAAGGGAAGGCACCGCCCACACTACTCTTGTGCTTGGTTATAATTGGGATCTAGGGTCTACTTCCAAGTGCCCCAAAGTACCCATTGTTTCATGTCCAAAGCCCTTCAGGCCTGGCTTATTCCCAGCATTTATCCTTATCCTTCAAGTTGAGTGACACTAGGATTGAGGGAACAAGAGAAGGCTTTCCAAATACAGATCAACTTGTTATGCTTGGCTCCTTTCCTACATGTAAATCCAACATGGTGTCTGTCATTGAGGCAACTCAAGGGACTTGAAGAACAAAAAAATGTGTTCAAAGGAGCTTCTGGTTAGGATAGCCTTTCCTGCTGACCATTGTGATGGATTGAGAGTCTTTACTTCTGACTAACTCTATGACCTTGGCCATGTCACCTTCTGTCTCTGGGACTCAGTTTCCTCATCTATCAGAGGAGGGAGCTGGACTAGGTAGAAGGACTAATTTGGTGGGTCCCTTCCAAATGTCTTCCCATATAACCACCACTAGTTCAGATGGATTATAGATAGAAAGACAGATAGAAAGACAAATAGATAATTTATTAAGCCCTTACTCTGTTCCAAGAACTGTACTATCTGCTGGGGATACATTTATAAGCAAAAAAGCAAAGAATTTGGAGTCTTTAGAGAAGGAACACTATATCTAAAAGAGAATTTAAATGCTGTAGTGGTGGGAGGGAAAGGGAACATGATAAGGGGTATGGGAGACGCTGCTCAAAAAAGAAGGTAAAATGTCCAGAGAACAAGGCCTGGTATCAGGTGGGAGGTGAGCACTCTTTGGGCACCTCAGGAAATAGCATCGTGGTACAGGGTCTCACCAATCCAGAGAGGGCCTGGATCCCCAGGGTAAGAAGACTTTTGGTGAGGAGGTATGTCCTGAGAGTGACAAGCTGCTCCGTAAGTGAAATAAAGCGAGGCCTGGGTCCCTCTAGAAATGGTGGGCTGGGACCAGGACTTACCAATAAAAGAGAGGGCCAGAGGATGGGAGCATCCCCAGGGTGAGAAGGCTACTGTTGAGGATAGCCAAGGGAATTGACCCATCCCTCCCCACTCCCAGAGGCCAGAGCTTGGCAAGGTTAAGGACTAGGAACCTAAGAGAGAGAATTGAGACAAAGTTCTATTTCCCCACTTATCATCCTGAGTTGGCTGCCTCCTGCCAGGCTAGGGTGACTCATTGGCATCCCTGTCAGCTGGGCAGCAAGTATCCATGTTGGTGGTGCTGCTTTTCTTTCCTTCTGTTTCTCCCCTTTGCTTAGTTCCAGTTTTGCTACACTGATCATTCCTAAGTACTTCCCATTTCTTGCCAGATGGTGTTTCCTGAAGTCACTATTCACTTTGATCTCAAATTCTCAGGCTGAGCTCTAGGGTTGGCACAGGGGGGATTTGCAATGCAGAGTTTAAGAATCAGCATATAGGCCAGTGTGGCCAGAAACTAGATTGAATGAAGGGAAATCTAGGGAAGTAAGTCAAGAAAGATAGAACTGAGATAGTTTGCTCGGGGGAGATTTAAATGCCTTGGGGGGAGTTTGCATTTTATCCTAGAGACAAGAGTAAGGTGTGCTTTTTTCCCAGTTGATTCTTAGTTTTGTCTTCTGAGTTAGATCATAAGCTCTTTTTTATTAGGCTGTGGTTCTTAACTTGTGTTATGGATCCCTTTGTCAGTGTGGTGAAAGGAAATTAATTACGTTGAAACTATAGTTAAAATAAGTTCTCAGACTGCAGCTGAGAACCCCTATTCTGTGGACCTCATCTCCACTCTTTCTATCTGAAACCTAATACAGGCTATGATGCTTCTTCAATTAAGTTGTGGAGTAGGGAAAACACAAAATAGACCGCAGGTGAAGGCCATCCATGAAGCCAGGCATTAAATATGATGATCTAGCCTCTGTGGGGTGAGATAGAATAGAGCAGCACTGGTGTCTGTCTCTGGCTTCTGGTCTCACTGATGCTGTACAGCTGTGTGACCTGGAGCAAGCTTCTTGACTTCTCTGGGCCTCAGTTTCCTCCTCTGTAAATTCACCTCTCCTCCACCACTAACAAGGTGTTCCCTCACCTAATGGGAATGTCATGAGGACACAATGAAATAATGAGGGTAAAAAAGCACTTGGTAGAATTAAAAGTGCTCGCCAGAGACGTGAGGTGTTATTTCTACTAATAGCTTGCTATCATGATGATAACATCTAAATCCTGCCCCAGGAAGATAGCAAAATAAATAATTTATTTTCGGTTCTGCAAAGAATTATTCAGGTGTTTGTGAAGACTAGGAAGGCATTTTTGATCTTGGGGACTATAAAGATGACTAACACTTCAAAAATGCCAATTACTCGTAGCCACATGGAAGGGATCAGAGAATTTTATTTTTATAACCTTGGCTTTCTCGGTAATTACACCCTACAATGGCTGCAACCTAGCCTGCCCTATAGAGGGTCTCTCCTGGGGTTTGGGGGAGAAGGCTCAGTTCTGTATGGTGGTGGTGGTAGGGTCAATGCAGGGTGTCAGTGGTGAATGATTAAGATGTGGGAGTAGAAAACTGAGCAGTGGCTATTAAAAGAGAGTGACATTTACTCATCTGACTGGTATTTGTCCTGTTGGATCTGGCTTCAAATGAAGGGAGAAGGTGACTAAAAGGTTGGCAAATAATTGACAACTGACTCCAAAAAAACCCAGAAAAAAATGTAGGCACAACACACTTTTTTTTGTTGTTGTTGTAATGATCAAATCAGATAGCATGTATTATTTGAAAAGTGCTTTGCAAATCTTTTTTTTTTCAAATGCTTTATTACCTTCTGGTTTACATCATTCATTTCCGTCAGATTTTGAGTTACAATTTTTCCCCATTTTCCCCCTACCCACCACCCCAGAAAAAGAGTCATACAGGATATTCCCTCATTCAATGTGCTCTCTCCCATCTCTTTTATCACACCCCCTTTGACTTTTCTAATAGGGCTAGGTGAATCCCCTCTCCTCATTGCCTGCACATCTTATCTCCCAATTATATGCAAAATAGTATTAATCATATATTTATATATTCTTTTTAAAAATTGATTTTAAAAGGAAGATAAGCAACTCAGTATATGCTGTACATGTGTAGCTATGCAAAACATTATCATAGCAGATATATTGTAAAAGACTGACTATATTTCCCTCCCTCCCATCCCACCTTCCACCTGGTCCACTCCCCACCTTGATCCTGTCCCTTTTCAAAAGTGGGTGCTTCCAACATCCCTTCCCCACCAGCCTGCCCTCCCCTTCACCAGCTTCCCCCATTTCCCTTCCCCCATGCTCCTGTAGGGTGGGGCACCCTATTTAGTATGCATGTCATTCTCTCCCTGGTCCAAATTCAATGAGAATAAGGTTTTGCCTTTTGCCTTCCTGTTCTTCCCCTCCCCTGCCACCACCTTCCCCTGCATCCTCTACATTAGACAGTTCACCCCATTGTCTCTCCCCATTACCCCTCACCACATTACTCTCTCACCTCTTAATCTCACCTTTTAAGTATCATCTCTTTCTATTAAATTCAACCTGTGCCCTCTATCTATGTATACCTAAAAACATATATACACACATTCACAAATGTATTTATATGCCCATATACCCTTCTTCAACTATTTTCATACTGAGAAAAGTTTCATCAGTTACAGTTATTGTTTTCCCCTGTAGGAATGTAAATAGTTCAACTTTGATAAGTTCATACTGATTTCTTTTCCTTGTTTACCTTCTCAAACATCTCTTGCTTCTTGTATCTGAATGTCAAATTTTCTATTTAACTCTGGTTTTTTCCTCAAGAATGCATGAAAGTCCTCTATTCCACTGAATGACCAATTTTTCCCCTGAAACATGATACTCAGTTTTGCTGGGTAGGTGATTCTTGGTTTTAATCCCAGCTCCTTTGCCCTCCAGGAATATCATATTCCATGCCCTTCAGTCCCTCAGTGTAGAAGCTGCCAGATCCTGTGTTATCCTGATTGTGTTTCCACAATATTGAAATTGTTTCTTCCTGGCTGCTTGTAATATTCTCTCCTTGATCTGGGAATTCTGCAACCTGGCTACAATATTCCTAGGAGCACAACACACTTTTAAAGTTAATCTGCACCATTAACATTTTGTTCAACCCTTTTTTGTCTTACTAATCAATCAATAATTAAGGCCTGCCTTGTAGCATTTGCCTATTTCTGAGGTGTTCACCTGAAAATTTAACAATTGGCTCAGCTACAGCCCTTACCCCTGCAAAAGGTATTATTTCAGAGATAACCTCTCAGGCTGCCTATGCCCCCAGTTCCATCTTTTGGGCTTCATTGCTTTGGCTTGATAATTATAAAAGGGGAAGGGAACTCAAAGACCATCTAGCTCAATGCCTTTATTTGACAGAAGAGGAAACTGAGGCTCAGAAGAGAAATGAATTGCTCAAGGTCATGCAAGTGGCAAGTATCAGAGCTGGGATTTTAACCTAGGTTCTCTGTCTCTAAAGCCTTCCCTATATCTGCCTTTCTGAATTTTGACCCTTTCAAAACTGTCATTGCCTGAGTGGAATTCTCATTTGCTACTGCCTCAGTGTGATAAAAGAAGGAGGGCTTGCATTGACATGGGACAGAAAGGGAGCAGGGAAAAGACCTATGGGTAGGGTTTGACAGGGAGGTCAGGAAATCAAAGACAAACATGCCCCCTGCACAGAACAGCACATGGAGAGGTCAGAAAGCCATGGGTGCCAAGTCTGCCATCCTCAGTCACTGAAGCAGTTTTGACCAAGATGTTTCACCTATCTGAGACTCAGTTTCCTCATCTCTAAAATGAGACTGATAATAATACTGGACTTCTGTGAGCTCCAAGTGATATAATGTAGGTAGAGCACTTTTAAAATCTTAAAGCCCCATAAAAGTGCTGTGGGCTCATGGACTTAGAACTGGAGTGGACCTAGTGTCATCTAGTCTATCTATAATTTTGCAGATTAGGAAACTGAAGCCTAGGGAGTTTAGATGTTTAATTTAGTTTAGTTTAGTTTAGTTGGCCCAGTATCACACTGTGAGGGGCAGAGGCCCTTTTTACAGGTATAGTCACAGTGGAAGTAATGGTTTAAGCCTGAATTTGAAGCCGTGTGCTCTTGACTCTAAATCCAGTGTTCTTTCCATTTTATATGCACACACACACACACAATGACAATACTATCTAAATTAATTTACAAAACACTCCTCACACAAATAAAGACAAATCCAAATAGTTGGAGAAATGCTAATTGTTCATGGGTAGGCTGAACCAATGTAATAAAGATGACAATATTAACTAAATTAATAAAACATTCTTCACACATGTATACAGGGTGTCCCAAAAGTCTTAGTGCCATCTTAAACTTTGATAGTTTCAAGATTAAGCTTAATCCTAAACTGTAATAGCTTGAAATGTCATTAAATCTTTTGGAACACACTATATACATATTTTAAACACACACACACATGCATATATCTCTATACATAACCCTAAATCTATAAAGAATTAGATAAGAACCTCTAAAAGTTTCTTATTTATCTGTCCCTCCACCCTATTCCTTTGCCCTCTTATTCTTTCTGAATTTAGAAGACTTTTACACCCTTCTAGATCTCTCTCTCTCTCTCTCTCTCTCTCTCTCTCTCTCTCTCTCTCTCTCTCTCTCCTCTCTCTCTTTTTCCCTCTCTCTCTCCCCCTTTCTCTCTCTCTCTCCCTTCCTCCTCTCTCTTTCTCTCTCCCTCTTTAACTCATTCCCAATGAGAGTACATTTCTTGCACTATTTGCCCTCCCCCTGGTAGCTTCTTCTGTATCAGTTTTTCCTTTTATTCCTCATTTGTATGAGATAATTACTCCCTTTTAGCTTCATTTTTTTAGAATCACCCCATCATACTCAGCTCAGCTCAGCTCAGCTCAGACCTTTCTTTTAGACTACCCTAATAATGATGATAATTATAAGAGTGCTAATTTTTTTTTTTTTTGCTTTTTGGAGGGCAACTGGGGTTGACTTGCCCAAAGTCACACAGCTAGTTAGTGTGTGTGTGTGTGTGTGTGTGTGTGTGTGTGTGTGTGTGTGTGCTAAGTGTCTGAGGTCAGATCCAAACTCAGGTCCTTCTGACTCCAGGGCCGGCACTCTACTCACTGTGCCACCTAGCCTCCCCGAGTACTAATATTTTCACATATGAACTAACCAATTTGACCTTATTGAGTCCCTTGTAATTGGTTTTTAATGTTTACCATATATTTCTCATGGATGTTCTGGGGGTTTTGTCACAAAAACCTAAAAATCTTTCAGTTTGTTAAATATCTATTTTTTTTCCATTCAGGATCATACTTAATTTTGCTGGGTAAATTACCTTGGTTGTAACCCCAGCTCTTTTGCTCTGTGGGGTATGATCCTTCAATGTAGTAGCTGCTAGGTCTTGTGTAATCCTTATTGTAGCTCCATGATATTTAAATTTGCCTTCTTGTTCTAGAACTTCAGGGCTCTCCTTACAAGTGCCCACAGCCAACAGGGTCCCCACCCCTCAGCTACTACACTCACCATGTGTGTACTAACTCCTCCCTGAAGCCAGAGCCTAGGATACATTTGGTCAACACAGCTGTGCTTGGCATCCCTCTACAGTGGAAGGTCCTTCAATCTTCTCTTCCACAGTGGTCAGACCCCCACACTGTCTACAAAAAGAAAGTTTCTAAGGCTGAGGCTGCCCTAACCCAGTTGCCCCCAGGGCTTATTGTTGGTCCATTCCACAGTGTTGACCTGGAGGTGTTAGCCCTTCACTGGGGCTGAACCTCCACCCCTTGAGATCAGGTCTTTCCCAGGGTCTTCTCCAATTGTCTTAGGAGGACAGTGTTTTGCCCAGTGTTTATTTCTGCTGCTCTGAGGTGATGGTTTGTCTTTTTTTTTTTTTTGTGGAGGAAATTTGGAGAGCCAGAAGTTTTCTAACCTACTCCACCATCTTCCCAGAATCCTCTCTGTCATAATATATTTTTAGAAAGACTCTCATATAAAATAGTTTTTTTTGTTGTTGTTGCTTGGAAATTTAACAAGGGTAAATTCAGTTTTCTGAAAGATCCAGCTATCTAGAACAACTCTTGAATGGGATGACTGTAAGAGACAAGAAAGGAAGAAACCTCTTTTGCAGCAAAAAACCTCCTCCAACAGCTATTATCATGTTTTTATTCAGGCTCTCTGGAGCTAACAGTGGATGAGAACCTGGGCTGGGAAATGCCATTAGTTGTGTCTCCCACAAAGGATCAGATCAGGTGCCCCCAAGAATCTGGCAGAGAAGCTGGGAAAATGGTGAGCCACTTCCCAGGTGCCAGTGTCCAAGGAGGCCTTGGGGCTGCCCAGAGCCTTCTCTGGTTTCCTCTGACTTCTGGCTGCTCTTTGTGCAGGCAAGGGCCTGGCTATAAGTGATTGGAATGTTAATAGAATTTATAAATAGCCACTGGACTGTTGAGTGGCTGTCGGGACTGAATCTGGAGGAGACTGGGACATACAGTTGTTATTCTGGTCAGCTCTAGTACAGAAAAGCTCTACTGAGTGAGAAGGTGCTGGTTTAAAGGGAGAAAAAGGGGACTGGATTGGTTTGTTGAATGGAGGGACTTTTGTCCAGAGGCTTGTGCCCCCAAAACACAGATGCTGTTCTATTCCCCCTATGCAGCAGCATTTATTGGGGGCTTGTCGAATTGAATGATCTCCACGTTGGTTGACTAGAATGCCCTTCTAACTTGAATTCAGTTCAATTCAATAAACCCTCATTAGGTGTCTACTCTGTGCAAGACACTTTGCTAGGCTTGGTATGAAGACAAAGGTGAAAGAAAGAGCCTGCCCTCAAGTATCTTGCATTCTAGGGTAGATGCAACATGTCAAGAGATAATTATATACAAGATGATTTGAAAAGGGGGGAGAGCAAGAACGAGGGATTCATCAAAGGCTTCCTTCTCATAGGAAAGTGGTGTTTGAGTTGTGATTTAAAGAAAGTAGTCTTTTTATTGGCACATTTGTCTTTAAATCATGATTATTTCAATTCTACCCTCTCTAGAATGAAGCCTTCCTTTTGATAAGAACAACAACACTGATTGTGTGACATCTGGCAGTGTAGACAGTGTGCGGTCCTAAGAGCCCCCACCTCACTGTCATGAAGTAGGAAGCCAATATTATCTGTCCTCTAGGACTGTCTTTGGTTTTTCCATTAGTCTGAGTTTGCCTTCCTTTTCCAGATGCTTTCATTTACATGGCTGCAGTCATTGTAAAGCTGGAGAACAATTCCTAATTGAAATCTAGAAGCATTGGATCAGGTCCACCAGCAGCATCTCATCTGTGTCAGGTCTGTTAAAGACAGCTTGGTGGTGCAATGGATAGAGTGCCCAGCACAGTGTCTGGCACATAGTGGGTGCTTTAGAAACACTTGCTTGTTCCCACCTTCCTCTAACCTTCAAACGTTCACAGGAGACACAGAGAGATGGGATATAGAGCTAGAGTGCTCCATGGACAGGCTTGTCTGGCTGGGAGGCAGAATTCACGGAGGAGGAATAATGTGGAGTGTCTGGAGAGACAGACCAGAGTCAGACTGTGAAGAACCTTCAAGTCAAGGAAAGGAGCTTGTGCTTTACCCTAGAGGAAAAGGGAACCTCTGAATAATTTTGAGCAAGGGAGTGACATGGTTAGGACTATGTTTTAAGAAGATTAATTTGGCAGCTGTGTAGAGAATGGATCCGAGGTGGGTGGGGTCTGCGAGGCAGGGAGACTGGAATCTATAACGAGAGACAGTGTGGTGCAATGGAAATAGTTAGATGTTTGCCACAGTCCACTCAAGGGGCACTGAGGTCCTGAATTAGGGTGAAGGTTGTGTGACTGTGAGAGATAATGCCAGAGGCAGAATCATCAGGACCTGGACCTTGATTAGGTACAGACAGAGCATTGGGGGAAAGCAAAGGATACCTTTAAGGCTAGGAACTTAGGTGATAAGGAGGCTGTAGAACCTTTCCTGACCACTAAGATAAAAATGAATCTTCTTGAGGTAGGTAAGCAGTGCAATGAATAGAGCACCAACCCTGGAGTCAGGAGTTCAAATCCAACCTCAGATGCTTGAAACTTACTGGCTGTGTGACCTTGGGCAAGTCACTTAGCCCAATTGCCTTGCCTTCCACCTTCCTCCCCCCTCCCCCCACAAAATGAATCTTTTCCTTTTCATGGATACCCAAGAAGTGGAAATATTCCAAAGCCCTGCAGCTTAGCCCTGGTTCAACTGAAGCTCTGTTGTCTGGGGACAGCCACTGTGATTTTTTGGCCTTCATTTTTCTGGGGTTGATTGGATTTGTGCCTCAGACCCTTCCTAGATGTATGACCCTGGCCTATTCACTTAACCTCTGTCTGTCTCAGTTTCCTCATCTGTAAAATGTAGATAATAGCAGTACTTATGTCCCAGGTTGTTGTGAGGATCAAATGAATGATATTTATAAAGTGTTTGGCTAACTTTAGAACACTATATAAATTCTAGATATTATCATTATCACAATTATTATATTTCATTCTCTAAGAATAGGGATAGGAGCTCTGATTTCATTGACTTCAGGAATGCCCAGGCAAGAAAACCATCTCTACCAATGCAGGGCAATAGGTTTTTGGCAATTTAGAGACTTGGGGGGTTTGCACAGTTCATGGCATGGCTAAGGCACTTGTCCAGGGTCACATGGACGTGACAGTTAGAAGCAGACCTTGGTTCTAGGTCTTCCTACCTTTAAGGCCAGGGTTCTCTCCATCATACCACTCCCCTTCTCATCCATTCCTATAGTATTACTGAGATTCTATTCATTGGCTACTTTCACTTCTTGTTTTTTAAAAACACTCATGCCTCTATAACACTTCAAGGTTTACAAAAGCACTTTTCTTACAACAATCCCATGGAGTAACCAGTGCAACTCTTATCATCTCCATCCCTCCTCTTCCCCCATCCAGCATATTTCCATCAAGTGAGGGAGATCCTTGGGCTCATTCTGGACACTTGGAAGCTTTTCTTTGAACCCAGTCGTCCCTTCTATGGTTCAGTGACACTGAGAAACTGAGGTCCCCCAGGTTGTAACTTGCCCAAGTTTAGAGAGGTCAGGTGGCAGAGCTGGGGCTGGAACCTCTTTTTTCTTCCTGGCCAGATGCATGCAGAGTTTCTGCAGTTCCCATAACGTGGTGTGGTTGGGGTCCTGAGAACCAGTTGTGCACAGCTGGCCCAAAGTTAGTTCAGGAAATATGATCCATTGGCCATTCTGAGTCAAAAGTCTGGGTGCTCCTGAAGATCGGCACATCTCCCAGGAAAACCCCACAGAAACCCAAAACCAGCATTGGCCTGTATTGCTCTTAGCTTGTGTCTTTTGCCTCCCATCCCACTCCCCCATGTTAGTACTGGAGATCTGGCTCTGCCTCTTGCCTCCTTGTCCTATTAAAGAGATTGGTCTTTGGGGTGGCACTCAGAACCCTCTTGACAGTGAAGGGTCCAGACAGGGCTCAGCATGATGCTCACATCTCTGGAACTAGCAGGCAGAGAGCATCTGTCCTCACCTCACTCTGGACAGAGTGTGCTGTGGCTCTGCTCTTGGTGCCACCAAGGGGAGGAAGAGCCTCCAAATGTTCAGAATCAGTCTGATGACCTCATCCACTTGAAGGAAACCCATTTGATGGATTTCTCTTTTTTCCTGGAGTTGTCTAATTGGCCCAGCTCAGCCCCTTATATCTTACCCAGACATTATATCCTGATCTAATATAGACTGCTGCCTTGTACATAGGATGATAAATTGAAAACTGCAAGGAAACTACGTTAGGACCTGGGGCTGCTGGACCATCTCATAAATTCTAGATATTCCAACATATAATGTACTGAACCAAAGTCCCTGAGTGAATGTTAATCCATTTGCATGCTTTAGAGCAAGGAGTTTTAACTTTGAAGGGGGGAGGCTCCAAAAAATATATATATATATATTTATAATTATTTATACAGTATAATACATTTTTATAATTATTTTATTATAATTGATATTACTACTTATACTAGCTACAACCACTAAAATAATAGTAATAACAATAGCTAGTATTTATATAATGTTTTAAAGTCTAAAAAGTGCTTCTAACAAAAGCACAAAAGTGCTTCATTTTAGTCCTTGGAAATACAATTTACAAGCATTTATAAACGTATTGAGAAGAGGGACCATAGGCTTCATCAGACTGGTAAAGGGGTTCATGACTTACAAAAAAGGGGTCAGGGTTATTTTTGTAAAGAAATAATGTTTAAAAAATTTGCCATGTAATTAAGAAAAAAAATAAAATAAGAGAGATAAAAAACTCTGCTTTAGAGTTTGGAGAGACTGGCCTAAAAAACATTGAGTTAAATAAGAAATTCAGGCCACATAGAAACTAGGTATTGACCAACATCGTGTGCCATATGCCAAGAAAAGGTCAAAATGGGTACATGACTTAGATATAAAGAATGATATCATAAGCAAAGTAGGGGATCAAGGAAAACTTCACCTATAAGATCCGTGCATTATGGAAGAATTTGTGATCAAACAAGGGATAAAGAGCATTATGAGATGTAAAATGGATGATTTTGATTATATTTGAATTACATTGTGCAAAATTTTTGCACAAACAAAACCAACGCAGCCAAGATTTGAAGGAAAGCCAGAAACTGGGGGAACATATTTTTTACAGCAAGTTTCTCTGATAAAGGCCTCATTTCTCAAATATATGCAGAACTGAATCAAATTTATAAGAATACGAGTCATTCCCCAATTGATAAATGGTCAAAGGATATGAACAGGAAGTTTTTAGAAGAAGAAATCAAAGCTATCTATAGTTATATGAAAGAATGATCTAAATCACTATTAGAGAAATACAAATGAAAAGAAACCTGAGGTACTACCTCATATTTATTAGGTTGGATAATATGACAGAAAAGGAAAATGACAACTGTTGGAGGGGATGTGGAAAAATTGGGATACTAATGCACTATTGGTGGAGTTGTGAACTGATCCAATCATTCTGGAGAACACTTTAGAAGCATCCCCAAACAGCTATAAAACTATGCATACCCTCTGACCCAGCAATACCACTACTAGGTTTGTGTCCCAAAGAGGTTAAAGAAAAAGGAAAAGGATCAATATGTACAAAAATATTTATATCAACTCTTTTGTGATGCAAAAAAGACTTGAAAATTGAGGGAAGGCTCAGCAAAGACGTGGAAACTGAGGAAGTGCCTGAACAAGTTGTGGCATATGATTGTGATGGAGTACTATTGTATGATAAGAAATGATGGGCAAGATGCTTTTAAGAAAAACCTGGAAAGACTTATATGAACTGATGCAAAATGAAGGGAGTAGAACCAGGACAACACTGTACATATTAACAGTAATACTGTATAATAATCATCTGTAAATGACTTAACCATTCTGAGCAGTGCAATGATCCAAGACTATTCTGAAGGATTTATGGTAAAAAATACTATCCACCTTCAGAGAAAGAACTGATGAGAGTCTGAATGCAGACTAAAGCATACTTTTTTTTAAGCAGTTGGGGTTAAGTAACTTGCTCAAGGTTATACAGCTAGTTATTTATGTGTGGGTGCTAAGTAACTGAGGCTGGAACCAATCCTGGGTCCTCCCGACTCTGGGCTGGCGGTGCTCTTACTCACTGCACCACCTAGCCTCCCCTAAAGCATACTTTTAAAACAACTTTTGTCTGTTTTCTTTTGCAAACCAGCTAATATGGAAATATGTTTTGCATGACTTTACATGTATAATCTATATCAAATCTCTTGCCTTCTCAAGGAGGGGGAGGAGAGGGAGTAAATGAGAGAATTTAGAACTCAAAATTTTAAAAAATAATGTTTAAAAAATTTGCCATGTAATTAAGAAAAAAAATAAAATAAGATAGATTAAAAAAAAAGAAAAAAAAATTCAAATCACAGACATACTGTGGCACCTTTGTTCTTAGTAGGAGTCCATTGGACAAGGGAAGTTTCTCAAAAGCCCAGCAAGACCATGAAGAACAAGTACCTCATCTCTGGGGGAACAGACCCAAAGTCAGACATGGACTGAGTGAAATTCTCTTCTCGCTTCCCTTTCTCCTTTTGCCCTCTCAAGTAGTTATTATGTGAAAAAATACAACGGTGCCTTGCTTCCCCACTAATCATCATCCTCGACTTCCCAAAACAACAAAAGGAACTCCCTTTATCCCTGTAGTTGAATAGTGGATGGTATCTGCACTTCAGCATTGGGATTTGAATTTCAACCATTCAGGCCTTATGTTCATGTTCATGCCGCTAACAGAACCCCCTACGAAACCTGACCACTTGCTGCTCCCTGAATCTGCTCTGGACTTTTACTTTCCCTCCGTCTAGAATGTCCATATCTGTCACCATCTAACAAAATCTCATTCACCCTTTAAGGATGAATTTTCAAATGTCACCTCTTCTGGGAAGCCCTCCCTGACTCTCTCATTCTGCTGCCTCTCTCTGTGCTCCCACAGCATTTTATTATGGTGCTTATCACAGGTGACTTCATAAGGCAGTTATTTGTTCATGGGTCTTGTCCTGCCTGTGGGATAGTAGACTATAAACTCTTGAAAAGCAGGGGCCATATCTCATACTTCTCTTGTATGCTCCATCCCTTGAAGTCCCTAGAACAGGTTAATAAGGCCAACAGGCCTTAGGATCAAAGAACCAGTAAGAAACTTAGGGCTGTAGAGTCCAACCTTTTTATTTGACAGATGAGAAAAAGGAAACTAAGTGACAGTCACACGGCTAATGAATGCCAAATTGACCTGAGCCCAAGTCTACTTGGGCTTCATCTTCAGCATTCTATCCACTATGCTGGGACTCAAAAACACTTTATGGAAGTGAATAGACAAAAGCCCACTTGTATGTTCCTTGGTTTCCCTAAGATGGGTATTAGGAACATTTTGACTCAAGAATATTTCTTACCCTGTGTGACTCCTCCTGAGAGCAGATCTCTCCCAACTCCTTGAAGGGTCCCTAAGGGTCTTGTAATAGCTTCCTTCTCTTCCCTATCTTCCCAGATGTGCCACTATTGGGAAGGGAGTGATTCAGATTGGCAAAGTTTTTTTTGGTTTCCATTTCAGGATGAATCATAGCAGAGAAATTAATAACAGAGAAAGCTGAGGCTGTCTGGTCATAATTAGTATCAGTTGGCAGGTGTGAGTCAGGACTAGAAGAGCAGGTCATGGAGAGAATGGCATTGTTGGGGGCGGGGGAGATGGAGTCTGACCTATTGAAACTCTTATTAGTGAAGTTAATGATCCAGACCTGACATTCAAGAGTTCACACTTGGCTTCTCTGGAGTTTGGATCTCTCTTTGCATCCCTAGTGCTTAGCATGTAATAGGTACTTAATGCTTATTGACTGACAGGTAAGAGGAATAATTCTTTTCTTCAGCTTCCTCAGATTGGACATACTCATTCACTGGATACTAGTCCAAGTTAATTTCCTGGTGCCTTAGCCATGACCAGGTGAGCTCACAGGAAATAGATTTCATGTGGGAAGGGACCTTGCGGGTCAGATAGTCCAGCCTCCTCACTTTAGAGATGACCAAACAGACCCAGAGGTCCTACACAAGCTTCTTATTAGAGCCCAGATCCTCTGACTCCAAACCCAGGAAACTTCCTTCTAATTAGATCTACCCTCTCAAATTCAATCCCTGGGGGAAGCAAACATTTGTAGCTCATGTATATGTGCAAGTAATTAAAGCTATGCTTAATGGTAGGTGACAAGGAATGGACCCCAGGATAAGGAAATTTCCTCTACCAATGAAGGCTGGTCCCTTTTCTGTGATTCATTATCTTAGAGAGTTATCTAAAGCATGGTGAGGTTGAGTTGACTTGCCCAGGATGTCATAGCTGATGCAGGTCAGAAGGAAGGCCCTTGGCTCTCAAGGCTGGCTTTCCATCTGCTATGTCATGCTACCTCCTATCAAATGCTAATTCAATTCAATTCAATTTAATTTGCTATTTATTAAGCACCTGCTTTGTGCCACACATGGTTCCAGATGCTGAGAATATAATGATAAAAATGAAAGAATTCTTGCCCTCAAGTAACTTATATTTTACTGGCGGGAGTGGACCATTAAAAACATGTACATTGATAAGAAAATACAAAAATATACAAAATAAATACAAAATTGTTCGAATATGTGTCCAGGGAAGCACTAGAAAGCTGGGGAAATCAGGAAAGGCTTCTTGTAGGAGGTGATACTGGAGATGACTGAAGGGAGCTACCAAAGAATGAAAAATGAGCATTACACAGGGTGTGATGATGGAGAGGCACATGGGCCTTGTGAGCAGGCTGTAACAGGTAACAAAAGAATTTCAATGAAGAATTGGAGTAAAGGAGGTCATCAGGGAAGTATACTAATAAAAGTAAAGGATGGGCTGGTCTTGTGGAAATAGTTTGAGAAGACAGATGGACAATCCTTGTGCTCCACTGGCACCCCAGAGGTATCAGGAGAAAGGGAGGAAGGACCCAGCGCTTTGGGTGGACCCTCTGTGGTAGACTTATGGGAGAACATGGACAAGAGTTAGTCAGAGTAGGCAGGCATGGACCTTCTATGATCTGTATCTTTGGAAGGAACCTCCAAGTCACTAAATATAACTGGCATTGATATGGCAGTTCTAAGGCTTATAAAGAAGTCATGCATGATCTCATTTCATCCTTACAACAATGACTTCTGGTGGGTACTTCAGATTTATTATCCCCTTTTTATAAATGAAGAAAGCAAGACTTAGATATGGTAAATAATTTGCCTGTGATTATGTAGCTAGTGTCAAAAGCAAAATTCAATTTATTCTTGGATTCAAGTCTAGCACTATGTCTATAAGAAATATCACAGGAAGGGGCAGCTAGGTGGTACAGTGGATAGAACCCTGACTCTGGAGTCAGGAAGACTGGAGTTCAAATCCAGCCTCAGACACTTACTAGCTATGTGAAACTGGGCAAATCACTTAACCCCACCCCCCCACCCCCCCAAAAAAAAGAGAGAGAAAGAAAAGAAATATCATGGGAGCTTATTTCTACCACCATAGAAGGGTGGACAGGAATGAAATGGGCCGGTTGGAATATTATGGGCGAGTAGATGGTATTGATCTGGTAAGATTTTTGCAGTCTTATGGGAAGGATTGTCATGGGCCCAAACTTTATTTGTAAGGATGCCTGAGAATAAAAGTTTTGTAGCATTTCTTAGGTAGGCTTTGGGCAGTATTCCATTTGAACTGGAGAAGTATAAGTGATAAAGTCTTGTTTCTCATGCTGGTTCAATATTACATATCTGGATTGAGCAGGACCCAATCAAGTCCAGACATATGTGTAAGGGCTGGGGTCTGGACTAGGTAAAAATACTTTCTGATTGAATCATATAATCAGAATTGAGTATGAACAGACCTGTACACATTTTTGAATCAATCAGAGCCATTATATAAGAGACTGAGTTATATCTTAGCAATTTTTATAAACGAGAGAAGCTATCTCAGAATGTTGGCAGGGGGAGAGACCTGAGATTCTGAGAATCTAAATTCTAGAGGTGGGAGCAAGAATGAGGCAAAGGGGAGGTTGAGCTATGGCAGAAAACAGAGGTATTGGGGAAACTCATTGGCTCCACAGGCATCACAGAGAGACAGATCCACTTCAGAGAGGAGAGCTCATACTTAGGGAAGACCCAAGAAAAGGTTAGCTCTTTCCCCAACTTACCTTCCTGATGCTTGTCTATCCACAAACACTATGACATAATCTGTCGTTTCATTTACCCAAATGTTTCCAGTATACAGAATTTTGCTCCAACCACAAAGATGCCCAGGGTTAATTGACTAAAGACAGATGTAAATGTAAGGCTAAGAAGAAAACCCAATCTCTACTTTGATATGAGGAGTTTTCCTGAGGGACTCAGTGCCATTGTGACTGAACTCCAAGCTTTTCATCTTCAATAAACTCAAAGAAGAGAAAAGCAAGTGGACCTTGGAGACTTCTTTATTGATCTTGAGGCTTAAAATGAATTAATTATTATAATGGGGTGTTACAAATGTCTAACATGAATAACTATTGCTTGGTAAAGCTTCCTCTGCCTTCCAGTAGAGGCTCCCTCTGCTCTGGACCCAGGTATCAATTCTAGACTAGGTTCAGTACATGGTGGTGGGGAACTTTCTGGCAGTTTGATAGAACTGAACACTTATAAAAAGACCAGACTCTTTTTTCTCACATTCTTCCAACCTCCCCCAATCTCTGTCATGCCCTGGGGAACAATTGTTGAAGATTTAATTTGGGGCTCCTGTCTAAGGTCTCTCCAAAGGAGGGGGAAATATAATGTGAATTAGGGAGAGGAACTGATTCCCTACACACACACACACACACACAGATGGCTAAATACAAAACACAAGTGCATGTTGAAAGAGAGATGAAAATGGGATTTAGTAACTTAACTCATAACTACTGTTATATTTTCTTTTTTCTTTTGGAGGGGCAATTGGGGTTAAGTGACTTGCCCAAGGTTACATAGCTAGTTTTTTTTTGTGTGTGTTAAGTATCTGAGGCTGGAATTGAACTCAGGTCCTCCTGACTCCAGGGCCGGTGCTCTATTCACTACTCTACCTAGCCACCCCCAACTACTGTTATATTTTCCAGGGAGGTTTATACTGAAACCTCATCCAAATGAACATTAAGAAGTTTGTGGGATTTTTAAATATCCCTTCAGTGTTCTCTATCTCTTCTGGCCAGCAAAGCCCAAGCTTGGCTTCTCCATTGTAGAAACATTCCCTGCCACCAATCATCTCCATCTGATGGACCCAGGACCTTAGTCCCTCTCAAACTAACAAGGTCTTCTCTAAGCCTGGATGTATCCATTCTGATACTGGCTGTCTTCCATGGCTGGGATGAATTCCCTTCTTGCTTCTGACTCATGGTGTCCTCTTTCTTTAAGACACAGCTCAAATGCCTTCTGCTACATAAAGCCAACTACTAGTGCCCTCCCTCTCAAATGACTTTCATATATTTGTATTAACAAAATTTTTATTTATGCTATATATATTTTTGTATATAGCTGTTGTCTGCCTCTTTAGCATCTAAATTCCTTGTTAGTATGGTTTGTGCCTTTCTTTCTACTTCTTTTTTTTTGCTTTTTTGGGGGGTAATTGGGGTTAAGTGACTTGCCCAAAGTCACACGGCTAGTAAGTGTTAAGTGTCTGAGGCCAGATTTGAACTCAGGTCCTCCTGACTCCAGGGCTGTGCTCTATTCACTGTGCCACCTAGCTGCCCCCATTCTTTCTACTTTTATTTGAGCTCTCAACACAGTGCCTGTCACACAGTAGGCTTTTACTTTGTAACTGATTGATTTTTGGTCACTTATTCTAAAAAAAAGGGATGGGTGTCTTAGAATAGAAGTGCTCTGAGATCTAGTCTTAGGCTTGACTAGGTAGGACATGCATTAGCTTCCATGGACTAAGAAGCTTGCCATTTCTGCTCAGAGTGAGGGAAAAGGACATTGCTCCATCCTCTCAAAGGAACAAGGAGTGTGCTGTGCATGATGTCCATATGATTTGTCCAGATATGGCTGGTGAGGAGGCATAGATAGATATTTCTGGAATCTTGTCCATTCCTCTCCAAGAGAGACGTTGATTCTTGCCTTGAGGGGAGCAGAAAGGATTCTGAGTCTGGCTACTCTATTCTCCTCTGAGAGAAGGGGTATCAGATTAGAAATACAACTGTTTTGGGGCAGCTAGGTGGCAGTGAGTAGAGCACCGGCCCTGGAGTCAGAAGGACCTGAGTTCAGATCTGGCCTTAGACACTTTTAACGCACACACAAACAAAAAAACCTAACTGTATGACCTTGGGCAAGTTACTTAACCCCAATTGCCCTCCAAAAAGCAAAAAAAAATACAACTGTTTGTCCCCCAAAATATTGCTAGAGGCAGCTAAGTGGCGCAGTGGATAGAGTGCCAGGTGTGAAGTCAGGAAGATTCATCTTTCTGAGTTCAAATATGACTTCAGACACTTACTACCTGTGTGACCCTGTGAAAGTTACTTAATCCTGTTGGCCTGAGTTCCTCATTTGTAAAATGAGCTGGAGAAGGAAATGGCAAACCACTCCAGTATCTTTGCCATGGAAACCCCAAGTGAGGACACAAAGAGTCAGACACAACTGGATGACAAAATATTGCTGGCCTAGAGATATGATTTATTTTTTAAGGTTCAAAAAGCAAAAGGCCACTACCTTTCCTGGTCACTGTCCCTTAAAGGAGGAAAGTACCCAAAACTTGTGCTTTTAGATTTGACTCCTTCCCACCAAATGCTTGTTACACATCATAAACAGTGAATAGAGAATACACCCATTGAAGTAAATAGCAAGCAGAAACTGGAGTTCTACAAATTAAAAAATCTCAGGAAATATAAGTGAATGAACTTTTCCTCTGGGAATGAGCTATTTCAGCTCATCCGAGAGAGGCCCCAGTCTCACTCAGATGGAATTTTCTCCAAGGAGTCTCCAGGGAGGCAAGCTGGAAATAGGGATATATTAAGAATCTAGCTTCTCCTACGTGGCTGCTTCATCCAAAGCCTTTTCTTTTCTCCATGGGTCTCTTCCTGAAGAGAGTCTGCAAGTAAGTACAGCTCTCTTGAAGAAGAAATGAAGACCCTTCCTCCTCTCCAAGGTTTTTGCAATAATTCTATCCCTTGTGGAGTCACACAGACTGGTTTCATCATTCTCTCCATCAATCTGGAATTGTGTTCCTCAGGCAGCATGCAACCCAGGACTGTGTTTCCCCCACCAGCTTAGGTAGAAGTTGTGTTACACAAGAAGATCTACTGAAAGAGACCCCACTTGCCACCAGAGAAAAGCCAAAGGCAGAGAAACCAGAGATGGAATCACTCCTTTTCTGGAAGGCCCCTTGAATTATCATCTTCCTCTGTTCCCTGGATAATAAGAGGGTACTGGCACAACTCAGACCACAGGATTCTCATCTTTCTGAGACACACACAGTCAAAAGAATCACACTTTCTTATCCCCAGAGCTCCAGAGGCTAAGGACAGGTCAGGTCCTGTCCTAAACTTTCCCCTTGCCTCCCCCTTACAGATGGAAATCTGAAGAGATGCCTTTGGGTTCTTTCCCCCAGAGTGGGAGGCATTGGCACAATGAGAAGATATTTCTCTGTGTAGGCTCTGTGCCTTGGGGCTTTTCTCCAGAAGGCAGTTTATAGGTGATAAGCACTTTGCTTTGAAAGAGGGGAGGTTGTTCCAAAGCCTAATCTAGACAAACCAGCATTCTATATGGATAAAACCCTCTGCCCTTACAAGGGGCTGAAGACCTTTCCATTCCCCATCTCCACAAAGGCCTGGATATCAGTGGGAATGAAGCCAATGAATAGCAGATGGACAAAAGGAAGAAGCTGGTTACAGGAGGCTCCCACATGCCCAGGTCACCATATTTCCTATCTGTTGTCACCACTCATTGCTTGGACCCAGAGAGAAAAGGATATGAGCAAGGAAGGTGAAACCTCCCTAGTTTTGGAGTCAGAAAAATTGGATTCTAGTCTCAGCTTTGCCATTAACTGTGTGAACAAGAGTAGGTGAATCCCCCTCCCTAGGCCTCAGTTTTCACTCCTGTGAAATGAGAGGGGAAGATGCTCTTTAAGGTCCTTTCTGGCTTTTGTGTTCTATGAATCACAAATCTTATTCTGAGATGCAGAATCTGTAACACAAAAGCCATAGGGACCCTTTCTTTTACTTCCAGAAGGCTTTTTTTTTTTTTTTTTGCTCATGGTGGTCTGGCTTCTTTAGAAAGTGAAATATTTATATTCAAAGACAAAAGAGAGAAAGCCTTCCATTCACCCTCTCTTGTTCATTCATCTCCCTTTCTCCTAACCTCCTTGTTCTAACCCTGGAATCAATCCCTGTTTTACTGCATAATTGTAGGCTCCACACACAAGTTGACCTGTGGGATTTTCAGGACATTGATTCTATTTATTTAGCCCATAGAAGTTATTGCTAAGGCAGATCTTAGTAGCCATTTGGCCCAATCTTCTTATTCGATACCACTCTACTGTCTTATATTTGTTATTTTCCATTTTGAACCACTTTACCGGCAATCCCATCTGAGGAGCATTTATCAAAACACCTAAAATGTGCAAGGTAAATAATGCTAGGTGCTGAAGATATACGAAGGCAAAATAAGAAATAAGAACTACGCTAAAGAAACATACATCCTAGTGGGTGGATAGGGACTGGATTTGTGATTTTCTTGTTACTGGGAATGCCTGGTGAAGAGCCAACATTACCAATGCATGTTGGGACTTTTTCTGCAACTTAAAGTCTTAGAGAGTTGCCTAGAACAATGAGAGATTAAATAACTTGTCCAGGGCCACACAGCCAAGATGTATGATGGGTAGAACTTGAACTCAGGTCTTCCTGATTTTGAGGTCATCATCTATCCACTATGCTATAGTATCAGTCTGTCAAGGAACTTATATTCTACTTATTGGATATACAACATATAAAAAGATTTTTAGAAATTTGTAGATCTAGAACTGAAAGGGTCATCAGAGACCATCTAGTCTGAACTTCTAATTTTACAGATAAAAAAACCCTGTGCTTAGAGAGACTAAGGGATAGGTAGCAAACATTAGAAGTAAAATTTGATGAGAACAGAGCCCAAATTGAACATAAAGTTAAAAATCAAGAAATAAACCAGGAAAATAAGCAAACAACAACAAGAAAAAGAGTCTGGCTATAAAAATATTATGGTGGCAGGGAAGACTAAAACATAAGCTCAGAAGGAGACAACAATGTTAAAACAGCTACAAAAAAGTCTCAAAGAAAAATGTTAATTGGATCCACGTCTGACAAGAATTCCTGGAAGAGATAAAGAAAGAGATAAGTGTGGTAGAAGAACATTTTGGAAAAGAAATGAGAGTGGAAGGGGCGGCTAGGTGGCGCCGGCCCTGGAGTCAGAAGGACCTGAGTTCGGAGCCGGCCTCTGACACTTAATCCACACAAACAAAAACCTAGCCGTGTAACCTTGGGCAAGTTACTTAACCCCAATTGCCCTTAAGGGGCGGCTAGGTGGCACAGTGAGTAAGAGCGCCGGCCTCGGAGTTTGGATGACCCGAGATCAGATCCGGCCTCAGAAAATGAGCACCCACGCATAAATAATGACTAGCCGTGTAACCTTGAGCAAGTTACTTAACCCCAATTGCTTTTAAAAAAAAATGAGAGTGAAGCAAGAAAATTATGAAAAGAGAATAGTCTGATAAAAGAGGCACAAAAAATACTAAAGAAAACACCTTAAAAACAGAACTGGCCTAATGATAAAAGAGGCACAAAAATTCTCTGAAGAAAAATCTCCTTTAAAAATCATAATTGGTCAAATGGAAAAGGTGGTACAACAATTCACTGAAGAAAAGAACTCCTTGTAAAACAGAATTGATCAAATGGAAAAAGAAGTATAAAAGCTCACTGAAGAAAATAATTCCTTAAAAATTAGAATTGAGCAAGTGGAAACTAATGACTCTATGAGACATCAAGAAGCAATAAAACAAAGTAAACAAAATTTAAAAAAATAGAAAGAAATGTGAATGGTAACATCAGAAAAACAACTGACTGGGAAAATAGATCAAGGAGAGATAATTTAAGAATTGTTGGACTACCTGAAATCTATGATAAAAAAGAGTCTTTACATCACATTTCAAGAAATGTTTAAGGAAAACTGCCTCAATATCCTAGAATCAGAGGGTAATACAGAAATTGAAAGAACCCACTGATTACCTACTGAAAGAGATCCTAAAATGAAAACTCCTAGGAATATTATAGTCAAATTTCAGAGCTCCCAAGTCAAAGAAAAAAATGCTTCAAGCAACCAGAAAGAAACAATTCAAATATTGTGAAACCACAGCCAAGATCACTCAAGATTTAACAGCTATTACATTAAAGGATTTGAGAACTTGGAATATGATATTTCAGAAGGCAAAGGAGCTAGGATTACAACCAAGAACCATCTACCCAGCAAAACTGAATGTAATCCTTTGGGGGAAAAATAAATATTTAATGAAATAGAGGACTTTCAAGCATTCCTGATGAAAAGACAAAAGTTGAATAGAATTAAAAAAGAAGACTCAAGAGAAGCATAAAAAGTTAAACATGAAAGAATAATTGTAAGGGACTCAATGAGGTTAAATTCTTTACATTCCTATATAAGAAAATAATACATGATTATTAGGGTATCCATGGGTGTGAGTCTATTATGTTGTAATAATGTCCAAAAAACCCAAAAACAAATAGGGGAGAAAAAACAGTTGTGCTGGGAGAAAGGTGGAGGGAAAGGTAGAATGGGGAAAATTTTCTCACATAGAAGAGGCATGCAAAAAATAGTTTTTATGGTGGAGGGAGAAATAGGGGGTTACACTTGAACCCCGCTCATTAGAATTGGTTCAAAGAGGGAAGAAAATACATACACATACACACACAGTTGTGTATAGAAATATAACTTACCCAATAAGGAGATAAGAGGGGAAGAGGATAAGAGAAAGGTGGGGGGGATGATAAAAGGGAGGGCAGCTTAAGAGATACAGTGGTTAGAAGCAAACTAGACTTTTGAGGAGAGAGAGAGAAAGAGAGAGGGAGAGAGAGAGAGAGAGAGAGAGAGAGAGAGAGAGAGAGAGAGAGAGAGAGCGCACACATAATGGGATGTAGGGAAATACACAGTAATCCTAACAAGAATGTGAATGGGATAATCTCACCCATAAAGCAGAAACAGATAGAGGAATAGATTAGAAACCAGAATTCAACAATATGTTGTCTACAAGAGACACACTTGAAACAAAAAGATACACAGAGTTAAAATAAAGTGCTTGAACAGAATCTAATGCAATTCAACTGAAATAAAAAAGTCAGGGGTAGCAATTATGATCTCAGACAAAGCAAAAGCAAAGACCCAATTAAAAGAGATAATCAGGGAAACTACATTTTGCTAAAAGGTACCATAGATAATGAAGTTACGTAAAAATTTTTATAGCAAGTTTCTCTGATAAAGACCTCATTTCTAAGTATATGCTAAGTATACTAAGTATAGAACTGAGTCAAGTACATAAAAATAAGAGCCATTACCCCATTGATAAAAGGTTGAAGGCAGTTTTCAGAAGAAGAAATTAAAGCTATCTATAGTCTCATGAAAAAATGCTCTGAATGACTATTGATGAGAGAAATGAAAATGAAAACAACTCTGAAGTAGTACCTTGTACCTATCAGAAATGACGAATGTTGAAGTGGGTGAGGGGAAAATAGGTATTGTTGAATTCAATTGTTGGTGGAGTAGTGAACTGGTCCAACCATTTGGGAGAACAATTTGGAACTATGCCCAATGGGCTTTAAAGCTGTGCATACTCTTTTACCCAGTAATATCACTACTAGAGATCAAAGAAAGAGGAAAAGGACCTATATGTACAATAATATTTATAGCAGCTCTGTCTGTGGTGGCAAAGAATTGGAAATTAAGGGGATGCTCATCAATCAGTAAGATTGTGATGGAATACTATTGTGCTACAGAAATGATGAGGGGGTGATTTCAGAAGAAAACATGGCAAGACATATATGAACTGATGCAAAACGAAGAGAGAAGAACCAGGAGATCATTGTGCACAGTAACAGCAATGTTGTAATGATGATCAACTGTGAAAGACTTGGCTACTCTGATCGGTACAATGATCCAAGATAATTCCAAAGAAGTCATGATGAAAAAAATGCTATCTACCTCTAGAGAGAAAATTGATGAATTCTGAGCACAAATTGAAGTATAATCTTGTCACTTTAATTTTCTTGCTTTTTTTTGCAATATAGCTAATATGGAAATATGTTTTGCATGATTTCACATGTATAATTGATAACATATTTCTTGCCTTCTCAGTGAATGGGGGAGGAGGTTTGGAGAGAGGGAGAAAATCTGAAACTCAAAATTTAAAAAGGAAAGAATGTTAAAAATAAATAATGAACTAAAAAGAACTAATAAGGGAAAAATTCTCATTCTAAAGCCGATTCTTTGATTTCCTAAAGGATGCATTTAAAGGCCTAATTCAGTTATAAAAGGATTTAACTGGCAAAATTGCACCACAGGTGCAACTATCCATGCATGTGCATGTATTTAATTCAATTCAGTATGCATTTATTAAGTAACTACTGTATGCAAAGCACCATGCCAGGCATTGGGGGGATATATGTGTGTATGATACATACATATGAATGCATGTGTACATATAAAAATGTGTGTGTATGCATACATACACATATATATGTATATATGTACTTATAATCTAATGACTGTAGTGGAGGGGTGGGTAGAAACATTATAATATGTACATAGATAAATAAAAGTGGGGCAGCTTGATAAAGTGAAGAGAAATGTTGGATTTGAGTGAGAAAGAATTGGGTTCATATTCTGCCTCTGACACTTAATTGCTCTGTGTCCTCAGGCAAGTCATTTCACCACAGTGCCTGAGGCAACGTTCTAAGACTTGTCTACTAAGCCATATTTGGGTTTAGATCATGGAGCCTTGGCCTATAGACCAAAGGAAATAAAAGGTAATTTGAAGAAGGAGAAAGCAATAATGTCTTAGTGGACGGGTATCAAGAAATGCTTCCCAGAGGGGGCCTCTGAGTCAATTCATAAAAGAAGATAAGGATTCTCTGAAGTAGAGAAGAGAAAACAAGTCCACTACGGGCAGAGAGCAAAGGGTTAGAAATCTAGACCTCTCAATGACATTAGAGGTCATCTAGTCCAGTCCCTTCATTTGTACAGATGAAGAACCGAGGTCAACTGAAGTTAAGTGACTCTCCCAAGGTCATGGAGAGCTGGGACTCAAGTCATCAGTCTTAATCCAGAGCTCTTTCCAAAGAAAGTCTCACAGAGATGGGATCTTGAACCCATGGGGCAGCAAGTAGAAGTGTGTGCCTGAAATCTGTAAATGTGAAGAGGAGTAATGGAACCCTGAAAAGCAAATTGGAGTTAGGTAATGGAAAGCCTTCCTTGTATTTATCCCAGAGGCAATGGGAAGCCACAGAAGACCTTTGATCAGGAGAGTGACATGGGCAGACTTTATCTTAGGAAGATTATTTTGTCAGCTGTGTGAAAGATGACTTAGTAATAATAGCTAGCATTTATATAACATGCCAGACACTGTATAAATATTTTCATTTGATCCTCATAGTAACTGAGGTAGATGCTATTAACGGCCATTTCACAGTTGAAGAAACTGAGGCAAAGTGAGGTTAAGTGACTTAATGTTAAGAAACCCCACTGTAGTATTTATGAAATTTTCTGGGACCATTTATTGTCCTTAGCCTACTGTGTTCTAGTGTGTACTTCCTTTAACCACAGCCACTTTGCTGGGAATTTGACTGTACTGGCTGGATTTGAATACTGCTCTTCCTGACTTCAGTTCCAGAGCTCTGTCTACTGCACCACTTAATCCTTCACAGTTATTAAGTGTCTGAGGCTAGATTTGAACTCAGTTCTTCTTTATTATAGGCCCAGAGCTCCACCATCTCTGCAGTGATTCACCACTATACCATGTAGCTACATTGGAGATGGGACATCCTGGAACAGGGAGACTAGTTAAAGAGACTTCTGTAATAGCCACTGTGAGAGGTGATGAGGCTTGAATTAGGGTAATGGCCTGTGAATGGAGAGAAGGACATGGATGCCAGTGATGGTATCAGGGTAGAATTAATGCATTTATCCATCCGTGTGTTTGTTAGAAGGAAGAGCCATCATTAATAGTTCTTGACAAAGCTGAAATTGCATTTGCAGAAAGCTCTTCCTAAAAAGTAATTACAATTATGAATGGCTTTGGCTGTTACAATGTTACATTATTAATTTCATTTAATATACTCTGCCTCCTACTACCATTCATTCATATTTAATAAGGAACCTTGGCACTCAAGAAGGAAACCCCACTGCAGTATTTATGAAACTGTCTGGGACCATTTATTGTCCTCAGCCTTCTGTGTTTCTAGTGTGTACTTCCTTCAACCACAGTCATCTTGCTGGGAATTTGATTGTATATTCACCACAAATCGTCTTGATTTGAATACTGGTCTTCCTGACTCCAGTCCCAGAGCTCTGTCTCTTGCACTATTTAACCCTTCATACACCCCATTGTTAAAATGAAAATGTTTTTGTTTAGGCTTTCTCCCTGATTAATGAGGCAAAACTCAGTACAAAGAAAAGTAAAAGGAATTTATTAAAATACGTCAAAGTAGCAATAACAGTCAGGGATTCAAGGTGGAACCAGATTTTATGGATAACTTTTGTAATGAGATGAAGAAAATTCAAATAGGTCCACCTCAATAAAAGGGCATGGACCATTGCATTTCAGTTCTTCCCCAATTGCTTATATGTGATATAGGTTCACAGGTAGGAGTATGTGCTTAGTAGAAGTTAATACAAAAGTTGCAGCCTGGGTGATGCCTCCCCCAGCAGAGCCTCCCCCAGTGCTGATTTACCAGGAGGACTGAGAACAGGTCACTGAGTCAGGTTAACTTTCAAAACCACTGGTAGGGACTAGGTCCAGGGAAACTTGAAGGTTGACTATGCAACACTTGACTGTGGTGGCCTCCAGGCTCCACCTTTGGTGAAAGCCTAAGAAAAGTGTAATTTATCTCCTCTTTCCTCTCCTCTCCTAAGAAAAGCATAATTTCTCTCCTCTTTCACTCTTTGATCCTTACCAGCAGTTAACTTGCCAAGTCTAGGAGAGTTTGTCTTTGTCTCTAGGACTATCATCTCTTGTTTCTTCCTAGTTTGCATGTTCATCACCCCACATCTCTCAAGGCAGGAGTCTCCTGGGAGCTCTCTTAGTGCCTGAGCAAGCTTGACTCCTTGGGTTGTAAGGAGAGCTGTAGCTGTTCCATAAGTACCCTGCCTGTGTCTTCTGCTCCTACTGCTTTCTCTTGATACTCGTTCTTAGTACCTTCTGACCTCTTCACCATTTATCCCATCTCTCTGGACTCCAGACTCCAAGAATGGGTTTATTTACAAGAAGTGCAAACTTAGAAATGTAGTTTCAGGAGAAGGTAATTTAGAAATATGAGAAATCTACCCAGACCCAAACCTGTTCTTTCTACCCTTCTCCTTAATAAAATTCCCTATGTCTAACATGAATCTATCTAGGCTAGGAGTCGACCTCCCTTCTCCAAACCCCTAACCTCATGCCTCCAGGTAAGAATCTTTCCTCCCAGCATTCCTCTGGATTTATTTGGGGACTCATACCTGGGGCCTCAGGAATGAGATCTTTGATTTGTTCCTTCCAATCCCAGTCCCACTCCAGAAGCCAGTCAGGATGTCTCCTGATTAGAAGATGAGAAAGGAAGGTGAGTTGAAAGGAGGTAAAGAATGGGGCTTCACTTCTATGGTTACACAGACACTTGATTAAATAATACCATAGGATAATATTATTGTCATGTCAAAAATAAGAATAATTTGACCTCTTACATAGTCATGCCCAAAGTTTATAGAAGACATCCTCTTCTTGGCAGGCATATCCTCCTCTCTATTCCTTCCTGCTGTATGTTTTTCTTTACCCCCAGATTCCTATTTAATTTAATTTATTTTTTTTAAAGCAATTGGGGTTAAGTAACTTGCTCAAGGTTACATGGCTAGTCATTATTTATGCGTGGGTGCTCATTTTCTGAGGCCGGATCTGATCTCGGGTCATCCCAACTCCGAGGCCGGTGCTCTTACTCACTGCGCCACCTGGCCGCCCCTTTAGGGCAATTGAGGTTAAATAACTTGCCCAAGGTTACATGGCTAGGTTTTTGTTTGTATGGATTAAGTGTCTGAGGCCGGATCCGAACTCAGGTCCTTCTGATTCCAGGGCCGGCGCTCTATTCACTGCCACACCTAGCCGCCCCTCCTATTTTATTTTCTATTCCCAGCACTTGGCTTTCTCCTGATTGATAGCTAATCCCTGCTGAAACTTGAGTTAGAGTTATGGTTGTTTGGTTAACTTATCTGATAAGAACATAGACATCTCCTTTCTCAACAGTATTTGGAGTTTGGATAGATGCTTTGAGAAAACTGAGTATTCCTAGAGACCCGTTGGAATAAAATGAAAATCATAGTCCTCCTACCCTTCAGTAAAATTAGACTCAGTGCATTGACTGACCATAGATTCCCATCATAAGTATAATAGCAAAGCTTTTGGTTAGGACAGAACTCTACAATGCATAACAAGGTGATGAGCACATCCCTGTGGCTATGTTACCAAAACCTCTTCTTCTTTTTTTTGGCTTTTTGGAGGGCAATTGGGGTTAAGTAACTTGCCCAAGGTCACACGGCTAGGTTTTTTTTTTTTTTTTGTTAGTGTGTGCATTGTTTCTGAGGCCAGATCCGAACTTAGGTCCTTCTGACTCCAGGGCTGACGCTCTACTCACTGTGCCACCTAGACATCCCAACCTCTTCTTATTCTTTCACCTGAAGTTAGGCCCTCACCTATGGCAATCAATCAATTAATAAACATTTCTAAAGTGCCTACTTTTTGCTAGACCTTGTGCTAAGTGCTAAATTCCTATTAACAGCCTGGTTATGTCCATATGCATTTATCCCTCTGAAAGTGAGGGTGTCCAATATGAACATGGGCTCTGGAATGCCTGTACTAACTGATTAAGTATGCTAGAGCTTCCCTTTTTCACAGGGGAACCAGAGAATGCACAACAATTACCCAATCAGGAAGACTTCTGAAGCCCAGGGCTGCTTGACATGCCAGTGGTCTTTTGCGAGTAAATCTTAGCTGAACTCAAAAATACCTGAAACTGCTGAAACCAGTCTTGATCAGCTTAGAAAGAGCACAAACATCTTATTTTCTGAGCTCTAAAGAGCAGAAAACACCCTGATCTCTGATATCTTCCCCTAGACTCCCATATCCTTGACTTTCTGATTTATTGTGTTTCTCCCTTAACCCCCATTTAGGCATATGTACCCCAAATATATATAAAAACCTCATCCTTTTTCCACTTCCCTTTGAGCAGCTGAGAACTTTCCCTCTCTGCTTCAGCTTATAAGCTTCTCAGGTGATAACTGAGAATAATTTTTTATAAATTTTATAATTTTTAAAAATTTTTATAATTTTTATAAACTGTGATTAGATCTGGTTCATTCCATATCCCCCTTTTAGACTTGGAATTTCTGCTGTTTTATCAGTTCATAGGGATTTTTATTTTATCACCAGAGATGGGAGGTGGGAAGGTACCAAAGACTAGTGAACCAGTAGTCAGAAGATCGGAGGGTGAGTCCCAGCTCCCTTATTTACTGTGTGACCTTGAGCAAATTAAATAATCACTCTGATACTCAGTTTCATCATGTATGAAATGGGAATAATAATACTACTAATAAAAATAAATATAATAATAATTACCTGCTCCAATATTTAAAAATATATTTTATTGGTATATTTTGTTACCTTATCATATACGTTTTCTAACATGTCCCCTGCCCCCTTAGAGAGCCATCGCTTAGAACAAACAATACAAAACAGAAATTTTCAGCAAAATTAAAGCATAAAAGCCTAATATTATAGAAAATGTTCTACACTCCTAATCCCCAAACTTTGCAAAAAGGAGGAAGAGATATGTTTTTAGAACTCTTCTTTGTGGTGAAATTTGTTCATGATAATTTCATGAAATTCATTTTAAATGGTTCTTTCCATTTACATCATTTTAGTCATTATGCATATTTTTTGACTCTGCTTACTTCCTATGCTTCTCTGATGCATTCTTCAAATTCATTGTTTCTTTCAGTCCAGTAATATTCCACTACAACCATGTACCATAAGTTGTTTAGCCATTTCCCAATAGGCAGTCATCTACTTTGTTTCCAGATCTTTGCTACTATTAAAAAATGTTGCTATCATGATAATAGCTAGCATTTGTATAGTGCTTTAGTGTTTACAAAGAACTTTACATGTTATTTTATTTTATCCTCACAACAATCATGGGAGGTAGGTGCTATTTTTACCTTCATTTTGCAGATGGAAATAATAGGTTGTGAGAGAAGTTACTTATTCAGGTATGGCCAGCCAGTGCTTGAGGAAAATAGTAAGTGTTGAAGGCAGAATTTGAATTCAGGTTCCCTAAATTCAACACATTATGTAGTGTGCCACGTAGGTGCTCTTAAAAATATTTTGGTATATATGGAGGCTTTATTTTTTACCATTGATCTTCCTGGGGTATATTATGATCCAAATAAAGGTAAACTGATGCAAAAAGTTTTTGAGCATGACCAATTTATTGACAAAGCATGAATGTAATAATAAACAGTTTCAGCCTCCTCAAAAAAGTTAAGACTCCCCAAAGGAGCGAGACAATTCTCTTTTATGGACAAAAGAAGGAACATCTAGAATAGAAAACATCATCATAGATGGGGAAAACAGTATGATGGGTTACATAGTCTGTGGCATCATAGGTGTGAGAAGCAATGTGATTGGTTGGAAATTGAGAATGAAGAGCTAGCAACAACCCCTCCTTCCATCCTGTTGCCAAGAGATGTTCATTGTTTGAGTTCACCTGCAAGGACTATTTAGCAATAGTGGGTCACATTGCCTTGGAGAACAGACCAGACTCCCTGACATCCACCTGTATCCTTCAAGGATAAGAGATTTACTTGAAGCAAGAACAGAATTGTGATTAGCTGGAGAACTGAACTTCTAGGCGTAACCCAGAGACAATGAGTGATTAACAGGAAAGCTAAATTTCGAAACTTAACTCTGAGACAAATGAAACATGACTTACGCAGTTACAAAAATGTCAGCAGTGATACAGAATGAAATCAATTACAAAATAGAATCAATTTGATTTTCCCAATTTTCAGGTATATGGATAGTAGTGGAATTTCTAGATCAAAACATTGGGATATTTCAATTGTTCTTTATGTATGGTTCCAAATTTGTTTCCAGAACACACCCCCTATTTTAAAAAATTCTCAGTATTCTTCTGGTAATGCTATCTGGTTGTGAATCATAGAGGATCATGACCTCTGAAAACCCACATTTGCTAGTTTCCTGATGAGCAACGGACACATAGTATTCATCAGCAGGCTGTAGCACAACACTATCCTGACGTGGGTGTTAAGAGAGCACATAAAAGATATTTTCCATGAAATGAAAGAGGGTCATAAAATATATTTCAACTCTGAACTCTTTCTATAAATGTAAGGTATGTATCTAGTTCTACTTTACCATTCTGTCCAGCACCTGTACTGGCTGAGCTACCCAGAATCCTTTCCCCAAATATCCTAGGCTGCTGACTCCCAAAGCATGTATTATATTGGGGGAGATACAAATTTTATCTGTGACATAGACAAATCTGGGTAAAAATAAGACATATGATAATAGGATTCCACTACTTATACAATGAAGCAAAGGAGGTTTATGGACCTCACCAAAAAAAATTAAAACAATAACAGCAAACCACTTTTATGATACCACACACATTAATACCTGGTTTTATTTACTGCTTTAGCTGCTATTATCAAGCTGTGAAAACTCATGATTTTCCCAGCAGTCAACATTTTATGCACAAGTACAGGTTTCCATGAATACTTAAAGGCAATAAAGAACTGTACTTGCCTTCCCTAGACTCTTCTTAGCAGAGAGAGGGGTCTGTGGATATGGAGAACTGCTTATAATGTCAGACTTTACCCATGTGTTTAGTTTTCCTGAGCTGTCCACTGCCCTGAGCCCACCTCTCTTTTTACTATTAGAGATAGCTTTCTGGGAGGAGGAGAGAAGATGGACAAAATGGAGAATGCAGGTGATATAAAAATGAAATCTACCAATGAAAATCAATTAAAAATGTACTTTTAAGGATCTGTCTTGATAACAGTAAAGCATAAGAATATATACATATGCATTTATAAAATGTCAAATAACAGGAGGCTAGGGGTTCTCTTGAATTTGGGAGTTCTTAGCTGCTGTAGGTCTAAAGTGGATTTGGTGTCCACACTGTGTGCAACACCTGACCACACCCTGAGGCTCACAAGACACTTTTAGATTTACTCCAAGCCACCCTTTCCCCCAGGCACTGTGGTGGAATGCCCAGTATAGGAGATTCTCATTCAAGTTGGACTATTAAACAGATTTGATCAACGTCTTTCGAAGGTGTATTATGTTCAAATTATAGAGACAAAGAGGAAACAGTCCCTGTCTTCATAGAGCTTACATTCTGCTCAGGTGAGTGAATACAAAATGTCAGGACCACAGGGATTGGGCTGTGATGTCGCTGGTACAGAGAACTCCCAGATAGGGAAGCTCCTTTTACCAGTGTGGGTCATCACCCTCTCTACAACTTATAAGGACTTTAGAGAGTTTCCTGGAGTAGTGAGAAGTTAAATGAAATACCCAAGGTCATACAACCAGTATATGTTAGAGGCAGGGCTTCCTGGTTCTGAGGCTAGCTCTCTAGCCATTATGCCAAACTGCCTAGATAAATACAAAGTAATACCAGGTTATTTCAAAAGGGTATCAGAAAAAGACTTGGCCTGGCTCAGGCTGGTCACTTGATTTGGACTCAAGATTGGAACATAATTATTTGCTCATGGACCATCTGACATTTGACAATAAGGAAGGAAGTGAGCATTTACTGAGCATGGCTAGGCACTGTGCTAAGTGCTTTACTAAGATGATCTCATTTGACCCTCACAACAACCCTGGCGAGTAGGTGCTTTCATTAGCCCCATTCTATAGTTAGGGAAACAGACAGAGGTTAAGTGACTTGCCCAGGGTTACACAGTTAGGAAGTGTCTGAGGCCAGATTTGGGGTTCTCTTGAATTTGGGAGTTCTTAGCTGCTGTCAGGCCTTCCTGACTCCAGCCTTGACATTCTCTCTACCCACTGCACCACCCAGCTCTCTCAAATAAATTCACTTAACTATAACATGGAAAACACATTCAGTAAGGATAGATAGCATCGATTCAGTTAGGTATAGCTTTGTTGTCTCCTCATTCACCACCACGGCACACCTGGCCAGCAGAGTATCACTCAAAGAGTGCCCGACTTCTTCTGCCCTGAAGTGGTTTTTAGACTTAGACAACTAGGAAATGACATCAAAGTCATAGCCTTAGTTCCCTAGGTTAGTTAAGCCTCAGGAACAGTTTTGGTGCTTTTTTTTGGGGGGTGGCAAAAACCAGCCTAAACTGGGTTAGATGTTGCTCCTAACACACAAAGGATTCTATTAGCTAGACATGAGGAGATGGTGCGTTCAAGACACAGGGGCCTGCTTTATATATAACTATAACTGGAAGGAGCCTCAGACGACCATCTAGTCCAGCCTTCTCCTTTTTTACAGACAACATAATCAAGCTTAAGTGATGTGCTGGAGGTTATACAGGTAGCAGGTAGAAGAACCAGGATGTGAACTCTAGCCCCTGGCTCAAAATTCAATGCCTTTTGTGCTGCTACCATATCGCCTGTCACTTGGGCAAAGGCAACAAAGATGCCAGATATAGCATTGTTTTATGGGGAAGAGGTAGCTAGGAATGGAGAGGATGAGAAAGGGAATATTATGAAGTTGTTGTTGTTTGTCCTTTTTTGAAGAGGGTCATGACATCAGGAAGGTGGTCATGACTTGCAAGTGAGGTAGGGCTGTGCAAAGCCTGATTGGCCAACAACAGGTTCCAGCCCAAGCCTCACTCTCTTCTCTGGAGCCATCTGGGTCCAGCAGCAAGATTTAGATTAGGACGACTGGAAGTGGTCCTGATGTAATGGGAGATCTTGGCCATTTTAAGCAAAGATCTTTCCCAGGTTTCAGTTTGTCTGAGGCAATGCCTATTCAGTGATTAAGGCTGGGTAAGAAATGAGGCAAAAAATGTCTTCTTTTACCTATTGAAAAAAAAAGATACCTGGGAGGGGAAGACCCTCGAGGTTTCTTGCCAAACAGAAACAATTGCTACTTACATTCACTCTGACCAATCAGAACCCAAGCAATGACCAGGCCTTTGAGAATGAAGGACTAAAAACAACCTGTGAGTAGTAGTAGCTGCCCCACTGGGGACCCAAACTGGCCAGTTCCAGTTGGGTAATACAACTCCTTCCTTCCTTCCTTCCTTCCTTCCTTCCTTCCTTCCTTCCTTCCTTCCTTCCTTCCTTCCTTCCTTCCCTCCTTCCTTCCTTCTTTCCTTCCTCTCCCTCTTCTCCTTCCCCCCACACCCTCTGTCCACACAGGGAATCATATCCTTACCTGTGGGTGCTCTGCCCAAAGGAATATAAATTTTGATCACTGAAAGCTCCCAAGATATTTTGGAGTTTACAAACAAGATTTCTTTTTTTAAGGACCATGCCTTAAACCTAAATCACTCTGACTCTCACTGATTGGCCAACAATAGGTTCCAGACCAAGCCTACTTTGTCATCATGCAGTAAAACCAGAAGGGTAGGTAGAAGCTTGGTTCTGGAGGTCTCCAAATTCCCTTTGAAATTGATTCTGTGATTCTGATTCTGGTAGGCAGTGGTTAGACAGCTTGCTGCGACCTATATGCTCTTCCTGGTGCTACAGGCTGCCAAGGACATTGGGTGGTGCTTGGTCCATCTGTTGCCCCCATGATGCTCTTCTCCAGCAATTACGAAAACTCCATGGGCAGCCTACTTTTTCTACCAGCTCTGTTACTTTTTCATGAGTCATGACATGGTTGGCCTTCTGCGTCCTGTCCATCACAGCACCAGACCTTCTTTTTACACTTTCTGGAGAGTATGGATTCAGTGGTAGGGTACAAGGTCTTGGGATGGCCAAGCTTAAATTCAGCCTCTTCTGAATTCTCCTCTTCCCTCTCGACTGGGAAGGGAGAATCCCTTCTCTACACTCCCACAGTGTCTTATGTCTCTTTCTCTTGTGGTGCTCTACTTTTGATTTCTGACTGAGAAAGACCACTCAATTGGAGTCAGGAGAGACCTGGTTTCTAATTCAGCCTTTGATACTTCTTTGTTGCCTAAACCTGGGAGAGTCAATTACCTTCTTTGAACCTGTTTCCTCATCTGTAAATGGGGAGAATAGTAGCATCTACATCCTAGGTACTCTTAGGCTTGAAGAGGATAAAATGGGAAAATGCGTAGATAACACTTTGAAGACCATAAGACAATAGAGAAATACTAACCACTCTAGCTGGTGTTTCTGTTGAGAGGTGGTATAAAAGACTGGATAGAGAAATAGCCTTAAGACCAAGAAGACTGGAATTAGAAGTCAGCCTCAGACACACACTGCTTGAGTGACCCTGGGGTGAGTCACTTACCTTCTCTGTGCTCTAGGAGAGAGCAGCTCTCCAAGATTACACATTGTGAAAAAAGGATGCCAATCTGCTCTGGCAGGGGACATTTCCTCACTTTGGAGTTCCCTGTGCCAATGAAATCACAGGTCAGGGCACTGTCCTAGAACTACATTCCCTACCAGACTGTAATCACCTTCAAATTATATTGAATTTGCTTACTTGTGTTTTGCTCCCCCTTAGGAGAATATATGGCAAGGACTGTTTTGTGTTCATTTGCCCTTGGTGTCTAACACAGAGTGAGCAATGAATGCAATATTCATTACTCAATTGAATTCCCATCGTTGTGCCAGCTGGCCCTGAGGCTCTCAATGTGATAACTGCCAGTTTGTGTGACTGGGCATCAGCCACAGATCCAGCTCCATAGACAAGCTTGGGACCCCAAGGACCCATAGCTCACCCTATGCACTGAAGTTTTTAATGACTGAACATTTCAAGGATTCTAGACCTGTCATGCACCACCATGAGCTCTGTGCTGGAACCAGCTTTACCCTTTTGAAAACTAAAGGGGGTCAGAAAGCTTGTTGTTCAGATGTGCAGTGCAATAAAGAACCTGATGAATCAATACTAGTCAACAGTGTGATGTGACCACCAATAAAAGCTAAGGCTATTTTAGACTACATTAAGATAGGCAGTGCCCAGGACTAGGGATGTGAGAGTCCCACTATCTCTCTCCTGGTCAGATAGTAGTACTGTATTCCATTCTGGGAATAGACGCCAAGGACATTGATAAGCAGTGGAATGTCCAGAGGAAGGCAAGCAGAATCACGAAGGGCTGCAAGATTACTCCATAGGACGATGGGATGAAGGAACTTGAAATTTTTAGCACAGAGAAGAGATGACTCAGGGAAGGTGGAAGCATCAAAGAGACCAGTATAGGCTTGATTTTGGGGGGAAAACACAGCTTCATAATCGTTGGCACTGTCCAAAAGTGGAATGGGCCATCGCTGGATGGAGTGAGTTCTCCTTCATTGGAAGTCTCCAAGCAAAAGCTGGTGAACATGTGTCAGCTTTATGGCAAAGGTGATGCCTGAGTAAGAATTGGTTGGCCTGACTGGCTTCTGAGAACCTTTCTAATTCCAGGATTCTGTGTCAGTTGTCAATCAGGTCATCCTCACCTCTGACAGGACCACCTGCTACAAGTTTCTCCCCTCTTTATCCATCCTATATTCAGCTATCAAAGTGATATTCCTAAAGCACTGGTCTGAGCATGTCACCCCCCTACTCATTTAGCACCAGTGGCTCCCTATTACCTCCAGGATCAAATAGAAAATCTCTTTGGTGTTCAAAGTCCTTCATAAGCAATCCCTTCTGTCTTTCCAGTCTTATTACACCTAACATTCCAGTGATACTTGCTTCCTTGTACCTCAAACAAAACACTCCATGTCCAGACATTTTCCCTAGCTGTGCCCTAAGTCTGGAATACTTTCTCTCCTCATCTCTGCCTTCTGGTTTTCTTCAAATCTCAACTAAAATCCCATCTTCTATAGGGAACTTTTCTTAACCCCTCTTAATTCCAGTGCCATTCCTCTGTGAGTCATTCCTAATTGGTCCTGTATGTAGCTTATTTGTATGTAATTATTTGCTTGTTGTCTTCTCCTTTAGACTGTGAGGAGCAGCATGGGGGCAACATCAGAAGATTTGGGCAGTCCTGCAGGGTTGGAGGGACGAATTGGCCCACCATGCCTTTTCTTTGACTCCACAAATTCCATGTCTGGGAACCCCTTTGTGGGATTCCCTTAGAGGGTCCACTCTTTCCACTGATCACATATAACGTTTTGTGTGAGACTATATTTTAGGTTTATGTAGGAAATGTTCTTTTGCTACTTTTCTTACTATGCTATTTCAATAATGCTTTTTCTGTGAACTGGTTTTGGCATTGGATTGACTATGAAAAGCCAGCACCTTGTGGGGGTTTATGAACTAGGGTTTGTGATTGTATGTGAACCTAACCTGGGCATCCTATATATTACATCTGCAAACTTGAAAGTGCAGTTAGTTATAATTACTATTGCCCTTTATACTATACTATAGAATCCTGTTAATAACTGTGTGGTAGGAGTAATTATTCTACTTTTCAGAGGAAAAAAAACTGAGGCCAGTGATAGTGGTGTTATACTTAGGTATGGAGTAATTAAACCTAAAATAAGGTATATACAGGCAGCTAGGTGGTGCCATAGTGCATAGAGCACTGGCCTGAAGTCAAGAAGACTCATCTTTCTGAGTTCAAATCTGGTCTCAGACACTTCCTAGCTGTGTGACCATGGACAAGTCACCTACTCCTGTTTTCCTCAGTTTCTTCCTTTGTAAATTGATCTGGAGAAGGAAATGGCAAACCACTTTGGTATCTTTGCCAAAAAAACCTCAAATGGGGTCACAAAGAGTGGGACATGACTGAAAACAGCTGAGCAACAACAAGAAGGGCACATATACTAGACCCAAAGAAGAAATATGAGAAGGTCCTTACTCCTGCTTCTTTGCACAGATGGGGGATCTCGGGCATGGAAAGCTGTATATAATGTCAGACTTTTTTTTTTTTGATAGGGGATGGATCTCTGGGATAGATATAGTAGGAAATGGTGAATTAAAAATAAGAGATATGAATAATTTTTTTTAAAAAAGGTGTATAGTTCTTTGTATTCTCAAAATGAGGTTGGCATTAGGGATTCCTGTGTACCATGAGTATGTGCCAAAAGGATGAATAGTAGAAAGTCTTGAAATAAACACTTTTTTTCTCTGTGATTTGCCTTTACCCTGCCAGAGGTAGAGATATTAGGGTTGCCTGGATACTGTTTCCACCCTTATCCAATCAGCAGCACATTCCAGGTTTTTGTCATCTCTTGGATCTCCATAGTACCGAGTGAAGTTAAATTGAATCATCTCAGGCAGTATAGACAGCCAAGTGGAAAAATTCGTGCCACCTTCCTTCCCTACCACATTTTCTTATTTCCCGAATGATTTCAGATATTCAGTATTATTGCTAACCTGTGGTCAAACGTGCCTGGAGGTGGTGGTGGGGTTGGAAGTTGTTGTAAGGGGTCCACAAATCCATATGCACACTGGGCATTGTTGTTTTCATGTTGTTAGCTCTAGTAAAGTGGTCTAGGAAATTTTTTGATGTTAGAAAGGAATTTCCTATTCAAAATTGTTAAGAACCCCCAGTGTAGGGGAAAGAACAATGGACTGGAATCGAGAGGTCCTGGGTTGCAACCCCTACCTTTGATGCTTAGTGTCTTTGAAACCTTGAACAGGTCCCTTCATCTCTCTGGGCCTTAGTCTTTTCTGTGAAATGTGAAAGGCTGGCCAGTGTGGCGAGCTGGCCTTGGCCTTGGCTTCTAATGTTTTTTTTTAAACTGTAGATTTTGATTCAGTGGTATCTAAGGTCATTTCCAGTTGAAAATCTTCGGATCCATTGAACCCTCTTAAAAGACCTGATTGTCACCCAAACCAAGAAGGCCCTTCTTTTCCACCCATTTTTTATTATGGCAATAGATGCAAATCTCTTTTGTTGCAATTTCTACTAATTTTTTGGCAATGGGCACTGGCTATGAGAAATATTGCTAACCATCAGTTCATTTTAAAAGGTCCCTACCAGCTTAATGATGCAACCAAAAAATGCCCTCCTAAGAAGGGGATTGTAGCTAGCTGGTACTCAGAGCAGATGCTCAGGTCAAGTAAACTGTATAGCAAGTAACTATGCTGCATGGCAGAGGTGGTGCTGTTTAGAGGCCCAAGCTGAACAAATCTTAAGAAGAAGAGAGGATGGTGGCCATGAAACTCTCTTTTGGGCCAAACTAGCTGATCAAGATAGAGGACCAAGTCCAAGCAAAACTTTGGATCTTGGGTAAGAGTATAGGCATATCTGTGTAGAGATGTTGGGAATTATCCCTTTATATGGGTGTGTTCTGTGTGCTAGAGGGTTTGGGAGTGAGGACAACTGTCCTTTTCTCCTTCCATCACATGTCTTATGTACTATGTCTATGCTTGGTAACCTATCTTGGCATAGAGGGACTGATGTTGAGCAGATGAGTGTGGGGCATTGTTGGTTGAATATGTAGTTTAAATACAACCTGGGCTACCATCTTTTAGCCACTTCATCTTGGAGTCCTCCTTAACATTTTCCTCTCATTCAACATCCAGTCCTCATCCAATGAGTTGCCAATTCTTGCTGATTTGCCCATCGTATCCTTAGCCCCTGTTCTCTTCTCTCTATTAAAACTATAACACTTAAATTCAGGCCCGAATAACCTCTCAATTAGATTACTACAATAGCTTGCATCTGATATCTCTTCCCAAGCTATCCTCTGTGCAGCTGCCAAATGGATATTCATAATACATAATTCTGATCATGATACTACCGTGCTCAAGAAGCATCACTGGCTCCCCATTGCTTCTAGGATAAAATGCAAACTCCATTATCCTTCATAATTTCTATCCATCCATCTTTTCAGGCTTATTATACCTTATTCCCCTTGAAACACTCTCTATTCCAGCCAAAATGGCCAACTTGCTATTCATTGTACAAATTTCATCTCCTATATCTCTGCTTTTTTACAAGCCATCTCATGCCTAAAATGCTCTCTTTTCACCATCTTTTAGAACCCTGACTTCTATCAAGGCCCAGCTCAAGTTCCAGCTCTTTCAGGAGACCCTTCTTGATTCCCTTAGTTGTTATTATTCTCTCCATATTAAAATGACTCTGCATACATACATTTTGTATTTACTATTGTGTATATGCTGTATCTTCCAATAGAATATATGCTTCTTGAGGACAGAAACTGTTTTGTCTCAGTGCCTAACCATGCCTGGCACAAATAAATGTTTGTTGAGTTGAACTGAATTGAATTTGATAAGGGTTTTATATCAGAATGTTGTCCTCCCATGCTATGGATAGGTTGGAGGGTCCCCAAAATAATGGCAAGGTATCGATTAGAATTAATCAACAGCATTCATAGAATTAGTCTGTAGAGTTGACAGAACAGGAGAATCTCAGAATTGGAAGAAACCCCATTGGGACTAGTCCAACCCATGTCTAAATAGAAATCTCTTCTATGATGTAGCCAGTCTTTGTCTAAAGACCTATTGCCTCCTACGACTCCAGTTCCATTTTGAGGCAGTTCTAATTGCACAGAGTTGGCTCTGAGATCAAACTGATATTGGGCTCAATGTAATTTCTGCCCATTGTTTTGCCCTCAAGGGCCAAGCTGAACCAATCTTAATTCCTCTTTCCCAAGAGAGCATCAGCAACACATACTATGTATAAGGACTTAATATTTGATTCAACAAACATTTATTTAAATAAATCAGTTTTCTAAACACTTAAATTCTGGCCATTCATACAATCAAATAGAAATGGCAGTCTTTAAGGGCAGTTCTCCAAAAAGTTTTTCAAATCTTTTCTCCTTTCTGGTTTTTCATGCTCTGTCTCTCCTATTCAGTGGAGAAATATATATTTTTCCATCTTAAAGGAGTATGTGTTGATTTCCATAAAAGTATCAGTGGCTTAGGACTGTAGAATCTTAGAGTTGGATGGGGTGTTAGAGGCTGCCCCTCTTGATTAGTTACTCTAAGTTTGATCTGGTAAGCTTTTAAGATGGGATTTTTCCCCTTCTTTTTGTGGGTTCAATTTCCCACAAAATTGCAATTTTGTGGGTTAAGTGAAAGAGGGTTAGTAAGCATGCTGACTTCTTCCTAGATCTTGTCAGCTGATGGCACCAAGCTGGTACATTCTTCTTGTCTTGAAGAGGTGAGGGGAGAGAGAAAAGGATGATGGCTGCCTAGTATTTGGAATGATTGTTATATGGAAGAGGGATTATACTTCTGTTTGGTCCCCAAAAGCAAAAGCAGGAACAGTGAGGCAAAGCCACAGAAAGGCAAATGTAGTCTTCGTGGAGCAACAACAGCCTTCCTCCCTCCTCTCTATCCAAAATTGTGATGATCAGAGCTGTCCAAAAGTGAAATAGACTACCCACCTGTTTCTATGTCTTCGAGCACAGGTTGGATATCTGCTTGTTGGATATGTTGTACTGAGGATTCTTTTTCAGGTTCATCAGTAAATAGCTTCTGAGATCTCTTTCAACTTTGAAATTATGTGATTTTGTGACAGGTTCTGCTCAGCCCCCAGTGGGGCCCTGAGTGGGGGGCCAGAAAATCAAGGCCCCAGGTCCAATTGTTCTAGGCATGGTCAAATGCTTTTTAAAAATAAACGTCTTTAGAATGACTAGGTTGGATTTGCTGATTTCTTCCCTTAGACCATTTACTTTCAAAAAAATACCACCCACCACCTGACTACTTAGTGGTTTGCTTTCATAGTTTCTATTTCTAATCCTATAATCAGACATTTGTCATTTTATGGAAACAAACTCCTGAGACTTATCTTTTTTTTCCTGGCACAAATAAGTATAGGCCAAGAATGCATAAAGTATATTTATATAGAAAACAATCCTGATTGGATAAGACAGATTAAACCCCTAACTTTGTGAATGTCTTGGGCTTCTTTGAACATTCAGATGAAATTATTAATTTGCTTTCTATTTTTATTGGTGTTGGTGAGACAGTTGGTAAATACACCTGGCAGTTAATGAGAGGCCTTGAAAGGACTTTCAGAGGCCAATAAATCTATGACCTTGCCTTTACTATGCCATTCTGTATATTGACTGTTTTTATGCTTCTGCTGCTGCTACCACTATTACTGCTACTACTACTACTATTACTGTTGCTGCTGTTGGTGGTGGTACTACACAGGTGGTAAATGTCAGTGATGGGGTTTGAACTCACATTCTCCAGTTCCACGTCTAGCACTCCTTCCCCTACACCAATAACAATGAAGGCAACTGACATTTATATAGTGGTTTAAAGTTTGCAAAAACACTTCACACCCATGATCTCAATTGAGTCTCATGATAACCCTGTGGATCTTTTATGGAAAGTGATGTTCTTTCCTCATCCCTCAGAAACCAGCCAGGGTTCTAGAACCACTATAATCTTGGGGCTTCCAATGGCTAAAGAAGCCAAGTCTAGGTGGAGATGAAGAACAGCCAGGGAACATTCTTGGGTGATAGCCTTTCATGTCTTCTCCAAGACAATTATTGTTATCACTTAGCCTTCCTTTCTCTGGGAGAAATCTGAGAGGTTCCCCTCACACTGTTCTTCCTCAAACTCCTCCTTACTTCCCAAAGTCTTTCGTTTGTCTTTTCTTTCAAAAATACTCAAGCTTTCTTTGCCTCTATTATTAAGTGACTGAACAAAGCCCTAGCTTACCTCTGAATAGAGGTAAACAGATGGTTGAAGGGAAAACATAGTTTCCCCCATGGATATAATCTTCTAAGACATCAGGTTTTTCATGCTCAGTTTTTCTTGATCCTACAGAAGTTTCCCAGCCATGCCTCCTTCTCCTCCCTGGAACCTTTTCTTTTTCTTTTCTACATTATCTTATTAGTCCCTTATTTATTAGATATTAGAAGTGGGTCAGTTTTGTGAATTTCACAGGACAAAGCCCATGACAAAAGCTGTCTCTCCTCAGTGAAAGAAGATTGGAAAAAAACTAAGGGAGATAGAATGACCAGAGGTGAGATGCTACCTAATGATTATTTACATATTTTGCCTACATGGACAATTACTTCTGCTGATCACCACAAATGATAGAAAACTCTCTATGCATATCTACTAACCTAAATACCATACAAAATAGCTTCAAAATAGGGAAACATAGCAGCAGAAATGTCCAATAAGCAAAAATACAAGAAAGAGGTCATCAATTAACCCCATGGACTAATATATCCATGTACAAATGTACCTAGAAATTGTACCCAAAAAAGAGAAACTTGACTTTATAGGTATCTCTGAAACTTCAAGGTATGGGATTTGTGACTGGGATATTTCCCTATAAAGATAAAACTTATTTAAAATGAATAGGATAAAAATAGGGGGAGAGATGGGGTGGAGTAGCACAGACCATAAAAAGACAGACTTATTATGTAAAGAAATCTAGGAACCAGAGTGGGAAACATATAGTAGAGAGCATTTGAGGAAGATCAACAGGGACAAATGAAATTGGCATTGTTATGAGAATATACTATGCTCTGCTTGAACAGAAGAGAGATTTAAAGATTTTGGGAAATTGATCATAATCCTGTCAGGGAGATTTGAAATAGTTATGATCTACTGAAGCTCTTTTCCCCAGAAGTGGAATAGTTAGTAAATTTCTTGACTTGGTTTAAAGATAATTTTATCTTTCAAAAAGACAAGAAGAAACAAATGGGACTGCTATCTTGGACTTATTCCTGACCTTCAAAGAGATTCTGATGACTAAAAGAGGAATGAGGAGGATACTGGGGAGAAGAGAACACTTAATTTTAGACTTTGTAACACAGAAGAAAATCAAGTGTAAACTGTTATGTACCTGGTTTGGGGGGGGCTTTTTTTGAGAATAAATTTCAAAAGTTTCAGAGAAAGGATAGGTATAATCCCATGTATGAAAAATCTATAGGACAAAAAAAAGTCAACCTGGGACTGATGGGAAACTCTCAGGAATGAAAATTTGAAGACACAAAGAGAAACTACTCAGATGAGAAAGAAAAAAGAACTTGGCCTAATGAGGCCATTGTGAATACACAGAGAAATATTAGCAAACTTAGATTAAAAATCAAATTCATGAAAGATGGAAGCAAGGCTGGGCATCAGCAGGTCCACTGTACCCTCACCTGATCAGACCATAGCTGAAAGATTGTGTTCACTTTTGGGTACAGTATCTTAGGAAGAACATTGATTGGCTATAGAGCCTCCATAGGAGCCTGGCTAAGATAATAGTAATAACTATCATTTATATAGCACTTTAAGGTTTGTGAAGCACTTTACAAATATTATTTTATCCTTAGCAGGTGCTATTGTTGCCCCCAATTTTATTTATGAGGAAACTGAGGCAGTGACTAGCAATTTGCCCAAGGTCATGCAGCTAGAGCCTGAGACTGAATCTGGACTTAAGTCCCTTTTTCTGTCCACTCCTAAGATGGCCAGAGATCTGGAGACCATACAACAGGAGATCATATTCCATTTAATTCAATGGATATCTATAAATACTAAGTGCTTATGGCGTGTGCTAAGTATATATCTCAAAGGCAGAGATTTGAACCCAAGTCTTTCTAATTCTATGGAGAGTGGTATAGGGGAAAGAACAATGAAATTAGTTCAAATCCCACCTCCAAAGCTTCCTATCAATTAACCTTGGGGCAAGTCACAATGTCCCAGAGCCTCAGTTTTCCTCCTCTGTAAGAATCGAGGTGTTGATTTACAACTGTAGAAGACGATGAAACATGCTTCTCATCTCTTGGCAGAGAGATAAAGGGCTAGAGGTGTAGAATGAAGCATGTTCTCAGACAAGGCCAATGTATGAGTTGGCTTTCTTTAACTCACAAAACTCGGGGGATATGGTGGTTGTCTTCAAGTACTGAAGGAATTAAATTTGTTCTCTTTGACCTCAGAAAACAAAACTAGGAGCCATGAATGGAAATTGTAGAGAGGTTGATCTGGGCTCAATATAAGGAGAAATTTCCTAACAGTTGAAGCTATTTAAAAGTGGAATGGGCTGCCTTGGAGGCAGGGACCTCCCTATCATTAGACGTCATAAATGAAGGGTAGATGACTTCTTTTCTGTACCAGTTAAACTGGATGGCCTCTGAAATACCTTCTAATTCTGGGATTCTGTGAGTGTAAGATTTTGTGGTCTTTAGTCTTGAATTCGAGCTTTTCCAATTTTTAACTGTGTGACCCTGGGCAAAGCACTTAATACCTCATAGCTTCCATTTTCTTATATGCAAAATAAAGATACTACTACTAATTATTTCTTAAGATTAATGCTTTCTCAAAGGAAAGGGCTTTGTAAATCATAAAGTTCTGAATAAATGTGAGGGGGTTGGACTATCGATCTCAAAGGGTTCTCCCAGCTGTAAATCTATGGTGCTATGATCATAGGCATACATTGAGCACAGGCCAAATGTACCTCTGTGCCTTTGATCCTAGATAGAAATAGCTACAAAGATCAATGAATCCAAGTGTTTAGCACTTGACAACAAAGGAATCCTATGAGCCTCTCTGTTTATCTTTATTTGACCTTCTCTTGATTTGTGTGTTCAAAAGAACTTAGATCTGCTTCCTTAGATAGGTGTATTTATAGCAACATTTTTGTTTTTGAGATGATGTATAGATTCTTTTGCTTGGTGTTTTGTTTTCATTATTCAGGACTTCTGGGCAATTTTCTTGCATTACAAGTATTCAGGTTTTTTGACTTTTCACGTTCTTTTGGGAGGTCTGTGATCCTTAATTTATCTTTATGCATTCTGTCTTAAAGATCAATGTGTTTTGCCTCTGTAGAGATTATTTAATTTTACTACTTTTTGCTTCTCCAAGATTGTTCTTTAGTTCATATATTTGTATTCCAAATCACGCTCACTAGAACACCCCACCTGTGCACCAGCATCAAGGATTCCTATTAGCAAGTAGCCAATGTCATGGAATCTCCGAGTGAGGAACTTCTTTTGGTCTCAGTTTCTTCATTGATAAAATGAGGGGGTTGAACTAGAAAAAAAGAAAGTCTTTGTAATACCTCAAGGACTATATTTGGTACATAGGCACTCAGTAAATGTTTATTGAGTTATAATTGATTAAACCCTGGCAAATATCTGGGGGGAACATTGCTCTGCTTTCCTGCCTAAGGCTCACATCATCACCCTCATTCTCTTTTTTATGTTGTTTAAGACCCCACAATATGGCTTGTCAATAAACATTTTAAAAGTACGTATTATGTGCCAGGTGCTCAGTCAGATGCTGGGGATACCAACATGAAAATGAAAGATAGTATTTGACTCAAGGTATTTATAATCAATGGGGGAACATGACCCTAAAAAGAAAGCTAAAAAAAGGGTGGGGGAGGGACTTGGGGAGGTGGGGATGGAAGATAAGCTGAAGAAGTCCAGAATGAGGGCAGCTGGGTCACAATGAGGTGCTGCCCTCCAATCAGAGGGGCAAAGGATGCTGATGGGGTGTGAATAACAAACCTGGTGGGATCCTTAAGGTGATGAGGGTGGAAGCCATAGAGGACAGAAGAGAAGGGCCTCCCCCTGCTTCTCTTAACGAAGGGATTCTCCCACCTTCTTGCAAACCTAGGGAGTTCTTCCTTTTGCACTTTATGGCCCTTTTGACTTAGGGATGGGAGAACTGGACTGATTAAGTGATAATCACTAAAGAGGTCTGCCCTTCAATCGTCTATCTAAGAAGTTAAGTTGCTCTATCATATCCGCTGAAGTCATTGGCATCAGGATGGCATTGAAGAAGGGAAAACTTGAGGTGACTTGGGCTGGTGGAGACAAACAAACAAAATGAATCCTGGGATGGGATTTGGGAGGCCTAGTTTTCTTTTTAGTAATCTCTTCTTCACTGTTGGCAAATCCCTTAATCTGCATGGTTCTTCTGTTTCTTTATCTTGGGGTATGATAATACCTTTCTTTAACTTGATAAAGTTCTTAGGATGAAACAAAGAAATGGATGTGAGAAAAAACTTTGAGAAGTTAGAATATTCAACATAATGTTCAACTGCACAAAGATTTATTAACCAGTCAAGAAGTACGGTATTTATTAAGGACCGGCTATGGATAAGGCTTTGTCTTAGATGCTAGAGATACAAAGATTAGAAAAAGGACATGACCCTGGTTCTCAGTGTACTGGGAATATACAATAGGCACACACACATAGAGGTGACATGAGGTAGGGCTGGTTGGAGGAATCTACACAAGGTTATCTAGGATAATTTGAGGAGGGAGAACCCTTTCAGTTGGATATTGAGATCTGGAGTGGGGAGAGAAGAGGGGAAGGGAGGGAGAGGGAGAGGGAAGGAAAAAGGGAGAAAGAGAGGGAAAAGAAAGGGATGGAGAGGGACAGAGACAGAGAAAGAAGGAAAGGAGAGGGTGAGAGGAAGAGGAAAGGGAGAGGGGGAGGAAGAGAGAGGGAGAGGGAGAGGAAGAGAGAGAGAGAGAGGGGAAGGGAGAAGGAGAGGGAAAAAAAGAGGGTGAGGAAGAGAGGGAGAGGGAGAGGGAGAGAACTTCCTTGGTAAATGGACTCTGAGCCAGATATTGAATTCAATTCAATGGGCTATTAATAACCTACTATGTGCCACATTTTATTAATTATATTTTATATATAATAAAATATTTTATATAATTAATAATTTTTATTATTATTAATAACCTACTATGTGCCGAATACATTGCTAGGCACTAGGATACAAAGAAAAGATGCAAAGCAATTTTGGTCCTCAAAAAATATTATATTGTGCTGGGTTTGAGGAAGAAAAATTTTCAGTGAGCAGAGATGAGGAAGAAATACATTCTAGACATCAGGCAAGGGCCTAAATGAAAGAGTGAAGATAGGAGGCTGCTGTACAAAGAAGATTTGTATTATGGAGTCAGATTCTCCTCAAAGCCAAATTCACAATCTGAATGGGGCTGAACCCCATCAGGACCTACATTTGCTCAGTAGACTCCAGTAGGATCCTCATGGACTTAAAGACTGTTAAAGCTGAAAGGGCCTCAGAAATCATTTACCACCCCCATTTTATAGATGAGGAAAATGAGGCCCAGAGAGGGAGAATGTATTGCTCAAGATCACACAGTTATGTCAGTTGATGAACATTTATTAAACACCCTCTATTGTGCTAAGCACTGGGCATGTGAAAGTCCAAAACAGTCCCTACCCTCAAGGACCTCACAACCTAATGGGCAAGTTCATATGCAGACAATTATGTAAATCTATGACCCGATGTGTCTATCTCTATATCAATCTATCTCTCTATCCAGGTAAAGATCTCTCTCTGTGTGTCTCTGTCTCTCTCTTTAGTATATCTACACATCTATTATATAATGATATATATCTACTTATCTATTATATAAGGGAGATACTTATAAAACTCCCTACCACTATATAAGAAAGGGAGAGATAGGTACAAGCATCAGGGAGGAAGCAGAAAGGCTTCCTGCAGGTGGTGGGATAAAAGTTAAAGCAGTAAGCCATCGCTGTGCCCATGACCTTCCTGATGTTGGCAAAGAGTCAATTGCAGAATTTCATAGTGAGAAGAGACCTCAGAGGCCATCCAGTCCAACCTGTGGCTGACCAAGAGTACTTGTCACAGCATCCCCAGTGAACAAGCTTCCAGCTTTTCCTTGGGGAACTCCAGGGAGGGGGCTCACAGTCCTCCACGAGGCAGCTCATTCTGGTCTTGGGTAGCTCTAATTGCTGGGAAATTCTTCCTCACATCCAGCTTAAGCGTATCTCTTGGCAACTTCCAGTCACTGCTCTTTCTTCTGCCCTCCATCATCAAGTAAAACACATCCAATTCACGAATAACCCTTCAAATACTTGAAGATGGCTATCATGCTCTCCCTAACATGAGCTGGCTAAAAAGTCCCAGTTCTTTCAGCCAAAATTGAAGCCCAAATCCTCTCATTTTCACTGAAGGAGTGTGTTAGAATGTAACTTGTTAGGATTGTAATAGGATTCTCAATTTTGAGTTGGAAGGGAATTTAGAGAGATAATCTTGTCCAGTCCCCTCATTTTATAAATGAGGAAATTGTGTCCCAGAGAAGTTGTCACTCACCCAAGGTCACACTCATGTTAAGTAGTAGAACCAGGATTTGAACCCATGACCTCTGACTTCAAATCCCTCTTTTTGCTTCTACCCAGTGTCTCTAGATCAGGACACAACAGAGCTGATTTTGTAGCTTTGTGACTTGTTGGATCTCACAGCCCTTTTGCCAGAGTGACTCTAGGAAACAACACTCATGTGCCTGCTGCTTTGGTCCCAGTAGAATTCACTGCCCATCCATTGTATCTTTTGAGGTTCATGTATAAGATTGTTTGTCTCTCATTTTTTCCTTGCCTGGGAATCAGAGGCGAGAGCAATGTACATTAGACTAGTTCACTTTTCTAGGCAACGTTAACACAAACAAACCAGTTTAGACAAGAAAGAACAGTTAAATCTAGATAGATAATCAGCAGTTATAGAGTCTAGTGGCAGATGCTGCTCCTTGCCCTCCCCCAATTCCATCCCTGACTGGCAGGTTGGGGTTCCTCAGAGGGACGGATGCCACAACTGCTTTTATCTTTCTAGGGATAATACTGTTGGGGTTTTACATTCCTACCCTTAAAACTCCTGAACCACTAGATTTCCTATTAACAAATCAGCCAGATGACACAATTAACTCTCAACAAAGGTATTTACTTAAAGCACAAACAATAATATTTCACCAATAAACTTGGGGCACACTCTCATCAATGCATAGTCTCCAGGGAGAAAAGTGGGCATGCACTTGGTAGTGAGGCACACCTGTAATGAACATAGATGGCCCGGGAAAGTCAGAACTCTTAAACTGTGTACCCCAGTGTCCTCTCTTTCTTGGGATCTGTCCTCAAGAAGTTTATGATGGGCATGAAGACTGCTGCTCTGGTGGTCTGGGCAGTTGGGCTGTTAGTTCTCCCTGTTCTGCTATATGTGGGACGTAGCCATTCCCTTGATGCTGAAGTATTGTTGTTCTCTTTTAGAAAGGGTAGAAACCCTTAGGCTCAGAACCCTTTAAAATGTTGATGCCTTGGCTGATATCCCAGGATTTCCACTTCCTAGCTAAAAGGTGTAGAGAGTTATAGGCTCTCATCAATTACTTATTCTTGTCAGCAGGCTGCAGCACATGGAAGTATTGCTTCATTTTCATATAAATCTGAGGTCTTTTCTTAGAACAACTTCCCAATTAGAACTTGGTCATTTTAGTGATGATTCTCTCATTCTAAGTTACGGCAATTAACCACTATGCTTACCAAATCCTTTTAGCTTCAGACTAAGCCATAAACAGGCAATGTATATTTGTTCAATAACTATAAAATGGTTCCTGGGTTCATTTGTTAGCTTGGGTTTTTTCCTGTTGTTCATATACAAATTAGTAGTTGGGAAACCAAGAACAAAGGCACTCTTTGCCCTGGGTAAGTTTATCATCTCTACTGGCTAACTTATTAGTTTTTTTTTTCTTCTTAACATGAAAGGTTCAGATTTGTCACTGTTTTGCTTTCAATGAGCAGAATTGTGAAAATGTGAAAAGGGCCATTTTTTTTTTTTTTTTTTGCTTCTTGGAAGGGGAAGGGCAGGGCAATTGGGATCAAGTGACTTGCCCAAGGTCACATGGCTAGTAAGTGTTAAATGTCTGAGGTCAAATTTGAACTCAAGTCCTCCTGACTCCAGGGCTGGTGCTCTATTCACTGCACCACCTAGCCACCCCAAAAAGGGTGTTGTTGTTTAAAAAAACAAACCCAAAAACAGTTGACTGAATTCAGATGAATAGTTAGTTATGAATCTGGTTAGTAACCAGCTGCATTGATATTGCTAAACTGATCTGAGTGTGTAGACATAGCTTAACTGCCCCCTAATGCAATCTGGTTAGATCATGCCCCTTCACCCAGAGGAAGAGGGACATAGAGACATAGAAAGCTAGTGTGATGGAGGAACATCCATGACTAGAGACCCTGACTCCAAAGGAATTCTACTAACCATTAGCTAGTATTTAGCCTTATCTGCTTAGATAAGGTTGGTGCATTTGTAATTTTATGGAGCTGCTCTGTGTCATTGTAAAACTATACAGCCCCATGCTTCTGTAGGTCATCTAAAAATGAGGGGGTGCTTGCATCAAATTGGGCACCCAGTTCGAAGCTATCCTATGGTACATTTTCAACTTCCTGATCCAGGACCAAGAAGTATCCCAGGTGGGAGTGAAATTGGATATGCAAATTTTTAATCCTTTTATTACATGTAGCATGGGTAGACTGGCCAATAAGATCAATTCTTTGGAGCAACAGTTCTCAAACTATGATAGAAGGAATCTTGAGAGTCCCTGAGGCCCTTTCCTGAAAGGAAACTATTTGAATAGGAATATTAATATATCTTCTTGGAGTCCTCAATAATTTTAAAAATATAAAGGTATCCTAAGATGAAAACTTTGAGAGCTGCCACCTTGGAGCATTCACAGATATTTCTTCTCTAGTCCTAGTCTACTGTGTGAAGCTTGAGGGGAGCCCACTTCCTGCTATGTGTGAGGGACTTGTTCTGAGTGCTGATGAAGAGACCCCTAATTGATATTTAATCTATAAGAGCTGATGATTTGGGGGGCTTACAATAGAAGATGATGAAATTATTTAATAACTACTATGTTGGAAATCAATAGATATTCAAAATGGGCAGCCTTGCTTTCCCATTTCTTTTTCCTTCTTGATGACGAGTGAGGAAAGGATAGTTTGAGCTGCCACCTGAGGTATGGTGTCACGCTCCCTGAAACTTACACATTCCTTGAGTGATCATCTTTCTGCGCCTTTGATGTGTCTTTCCACCCCTGGTTGTCAGCCACTGCCTTTCAGGGGATATCACACAGCCACTTCGAGGATTCGAAGGACAATGGGATGTTTCCTAACTCACAAGGTCTCCTGGATACTTCCATCTCGGGTCACTCCTTCATCTAAGATTAAGAAAGACGAAACACGAAGAGAAATAAGCAGCCACCTATTCATGGCTGCCATGGCTAGGTAGAAGAATGAACCCAGCCCCCTTACCTCCAGCTGGCACTTGGGAGGCAGCTCAAATCGACCCTTCCTCATTCACCAAAGGGAAGGACAGAAAATGAAGGTGGGGAGAGGTAGGCTGCCCCTTTTGTATAACTGAATTCTGGCTTAGCAGTCAGCTACAGAACTCTTCCTCATCTCCCATTGTAAGCCCCTGAATCAGCTCCCACAAATCAGTAGCAAGCTTGGAGACTCTTCCTCATCACTAAGTACAAACTCCTCAAGTTATACATAGAAGGAAGTAGGCTCCCTCCATATTTCCTTCCCCCCTTCCTCCCCAATTAATGTTCTACCCATCTTGAAATAAATTTGTATTTATCTTCTATATATTTTGTATTTACTTGGTATGCTTATTTTCCTCCAGGACAATGTAAGGTCCTCGAGGGCCCAGAACCTTTTTATCCCTAGCACCTAGAATGGGACTTTTTACCTGTTTTCCCCCCTTTCATTCACATACTGTTCTTCCTTATGATCTTTCTTTCACTATTCCCACTTCAGTTAAATTCTCACCCATACACCCAGACCCTCAATCCATTTCTTTTCCTTGCCTTTTCTCTTTCTACTCTAACCCAGCAGCCTCAGGAAAACTCCTTCTTTTTCTCTATCCCTGCCTCCCCCGAATTTCTGTTTGTGAATCAAGTTTCTTATAAGATCAGTGCTACTGAGACACTTGTGATAGGTAAAGCAAAGGACGTGAGTCTTAATGAGCTGTAGAGCTAGGAGGGACCACAGAGGTCTCTAGCCCCACTCCCTCATTTTATAGATAAAGAAAATGAGTCAGAGAGGGGTAAGACTTGCCCAGGTTGCAGTGCTTTTAAGTATCAGAGGCAGTATTTAAAGCCAGGGCCTCTTACTCATGTCAGTGATCTGTCTACTACATAGAGCCAGATGTATAGGCAATGTCTGGCTATGGAGATAAGCTGGATGGGGCAGGGGTTGGGAGCACCAAAGAAAGACACGTTTAGGTTTGGAAAGACATGAGAATGTTTGTGAGTGGATTGGAAAGAGCCAACAGAAAGGAAAAGATTAAAGATGAATGAAAGAGAAGGGTGACTATGGAAGCAAGGTCCTAGAAGGGGCAGGAGAGGATGGGACCAAAGGTCTAGCAAAGCAAGGTGAAGGAATGTCTCTTTTTCTGACATGGGAATGCAGGAGGAGAGAGTGGGGGATACTTAGAAGTTTGTTTAGAAGTGGAAGAATGGAGTAGAGTAAGTGTCCATTGGAATGTCTGAATAGTCTGTGAAATCAGGGACTGTTATTCATTATTTATTGAGGAATCACTAGAGCAATGATGGAAGAAATGACAGCAATGAGAGGCCAACTGAGGTTATGCACCACGAGATTTGCAAAGGGTAAAGTCAGCTTAGTATTGGGATTTTCTGAAGTGGCATTCTGCAGGCTCAGAGCAGGAAGACAAGAATACTAAACTTAGTAGGGGATGTCAGTGGTGCATTGGGTAGCATTAGGGAAGTTCTGACACTTACTAGCTGTGTGACTCAAAGCAAGTCACAACCTCTGCCTGCCTCAGTTTCCCCGACTATAACCTGGGGATATATAATCTACTCTCCAGGGTTGTTCTGAAGATCAAATGGAATAATATTTGTAAAGCACTTAGCACAGTGCCCAGCACATAGTAAGCACTTAATAGATGCTTTCTTCCTTTATAGCTCAGAATTCCTAACCAGAATAGTGTGGGGGCTTAGCCAGGACTGAAGAGTCAAAGGACCGGAATAGTTGATAAACTAAGGGCCATGCAATTCTAGGGTGGTAGCTTACACATCATCAAAATGACAGGCTAGTCTAGTTATGAGACAAAGGAATGGAGAGGTGGCCTAGGAGAGTGGGGAGGGGCCCAGAGACCAGAAATCACAGGCTTTGTGTGGCTGAAACAATGACCAAGGTAAAGAGGGAGCCATTGTGATGTAGTGGAGAGAGCCCTGGGGTTGCAGGCAGAGGAGCTGGATTCAGTCTCAGCTCTGCCACTTACAGCCTCTGGGATATTGGGAAAGTTATTTTTTAGTCTTTCTGGGCATCAGTGTCTGCACTCGTGAAATGACATGGTTTGATTATATGGTCCCTACCAGCTCTAAACCTTTGAGCATTTTTAGTGGGTACAATTTGGGAGGCATTGTTATAGGTGCTTGAAATACAAAGAATACATCAAAAAAAGTCCCTGCATTCAAGAAACTTCCATTCTATCAAGGGTGGGTGGGAAATAAAAGCTGTGATGGGAGCTGGTATGGCACTCTGTGGACAAAGCTTCTGTCTGGTCAGAGGAGCTGGGTTCAAAGATCCTGACATTAGCCCTGTGACCTTGACAAGTCATTGGATATTCCCAGGCATCAGTTTCCTCATCTTTAGGTGAAGGGGCTAGACTAGATATACCTTGGAATGAGTGATCCTATGTATGCTGATGAGAATAATGGAGAGGGAGAAGGAATGGCTTTTGGGGAGCAAGGGAGAGATCGAAATGCTCTAGGAAAACTTGAGGAGGAAGAGACCATTAACAACTGGGATGGGGGTGGGAAATGACATTAGATTGGAGGTGGCAGATGAACTAAAACTAGAAGAAAGATAATTCTCAAAGGTGGAGGTGAAGAGAAATGGGAAGCATTTATGCAAAAAGAGGTAGAAGACAGGATGTCCAAGTTAGTGAACCAGCTTAGCTGGAACCTTGGATTATACAAAAGTGAATACTGTGAGGGAAAGCTGGAAAGGTAGGCTGGAACCAAGCTGGGGATGGTCTTAAATGACTAAGGAGTTTGCATTTTATCATTGAGTAGTAGTTCTTAACGTTTTTTTTTTTTTATCATGGACCCCCTTGGCAGTTTGGTAAAAGCTAAGGATCTCTTCTTAGAATGTTTTGGAATGCATAAAATAAAATGCATAGGATTGCACAAACCCCCAATTCTATTGAAATAAAGATATAATTTTTCCAAGTTCACAGGTTTCCTAGAATTAATCCAACAACCCTGACCCTAGATTAAAAACCTCTGCTATAGATGAAAGCAATCATTACCCGTTTCACAGATGAAGAACCAAAGCTTTGTCAAGGCTACATCATTTATTTGCTTCATTGGCTATTGGCTATCTTCTTATCTGAACTGACGCATTGGGACTGGCTCTCAAGACACACATACTATACTATACATATGGGTCAGTCTAGTGACATTTCCTTACAAAGAATAGGAAAAGAATGGCTTACAATGGACAAATTAACTGATATACATACATATATATATATATATATATGATTATATATGACTATATATAATCTAAAGATTAGTTAAGGGATCATCATGGGACTTAATCTTCAGTCTCTCTTATTTCCCACTCCCCCACCATATCAGGCAACATATATTCTTTGGTGCATCTTGCAGAAACTATTTTCAAGTCAGGTATTGTTTTATACTTCAAGCCTTCACCTCTACCCCATGTGCCCTTCCTTGGATTTCTACCCATCACTTACTCAGTGATTCCAAAGTTCTTTCTTGTTTGTTTTCCATCAGGACCTCCGAATAAACACAGTCTGATTCATCTCCCTTTTTCAAATTCAGCTTGGTATTTCTGAAAATCCTTTCAACTGCCCCAAAGGAAAGGAAACAGGATCAGTTCATAATAAGACTTTGGCTGTTATCACAATGGAAAAGCTCTTAGATGAAGATTGGTATACTAAGGACAATTTAAAACAAGAAAAATAAGAGGAATTCGCATTAGAATAACACAAGAAGAAAATCATAGATTTAGAGTTGGGAGGGGCATTAGAGGTCAGCTAGTCCAACTTCTTGATTTCACAGAAACTGAAGCCTGGAGAGGGCAGCTTTATAGGAATAAGGGTATAGACTTCTAAATGATTGCTTTGAAGTATATACCACTCATTAATATGATAAAATCAAGTGTTCTTTTAAAACAACATGTCAAAATATATTTTAGTTATACGTTATATATTGTCCTCACCAGGTTACCCACAGAACTCATACTCTCACAATGTGCTTCTGTAATTATCAAACAACTCACAAATACCCACTGTCAATTTCAAAAGGTATTTACTATGTGCCAGGCAATGTGCTAAACCCTTGGGATACAAAGAAAAGCAAAAACAGTCCCTGCAAAAAGGCATTCACCTCATGGGAGAAACCACATGCAAACAACTATGTAAATAGTAGAGGGAGCCAAGATGATGGAGTAGCAGAAATACACTGAGTTCTGCTCTCTTCTCCCCTACCCCAGTTCTTTTAAACAGTTCTAGAAAATGCACTAGGTCAGAACTTTATTAGGGAAATTTGTTGGGAAAAAATGAGAGGGAATAATGTTTTTTTTTTTTTTAGCTCAGGTTGGTTTAGACTAGAGAGACAGAGAGATCTGTCAGCACCGGGGACAGGGTTTATCCAGGAGCCTACCACATTGAGAATTCCAGTGAAGGGAAAGTCTGTGCACCAGAACAAGAAGAGGTCCTAGATACAGCACAAAGGGGCCTAAACTTGTATAGACTGCAGAAATGGGTGCCACCTGGCAACTCTATCACTCACTTTTCAGCTAAAGGACATAGATTCAGAGCTTCTTGAGAGGGGACCTATCCCTAGATATGTTGTTTCCAGGTGAGGAGTGGTCACAGATTCTAGCTGTGCACCAAGCAAGGAACAAATTCAGAAGCAAGGAACTGTGTGATTCAAACCCCAAGAGCTCAACTGGGTCCCAGTTTTAGTTTGAACTAGTCTGAAACCTGCAGAGGAATAACAGGGAAGGAATATGAAACCAAATGGAACCTACAGTTGTGTCATTCTGAATCAGTGGAACTTTTCATCTGGCTGATAGTGGTTGATTGAGTCTAGCAGCAATCTATTGTAACTCCAACCAGGGCAGGCTCACAGGCATGTGGCTCAGGCATAAACCCATGCCAGGAACTTAAAGAGTTCAGACTGGGGCTGGGGGGAGGCCCAATAATACTTTGCCCTGGTTCAGACCATTTTGGCAGCACTGAGAGCATACAGATCCTCAGACTTAGCCACGCCTGAGATTCTGGAATAGCACAACATTCACTACCTTAGTAAAGCAGTAGTGAGACTAGCCCAGACATAAACTCCAGAATTGCATGAATTGTTTAGAGTCCAGCCCTAACACACAGACCAAAGTCAGGAAATAGGCTGGAAGAATGAGCAAGCCAAAAAAAAAAATCCACCATAAAAAGGCTATTAGGTACAAACCTAAGAAAAGATAGTGGTGCTAAAATATATACAAGAAAAATCAAATGCCCCCTCTCCTCATAGCTAGAATAGAAGTTCAATTAAAAGAATTTCTGGAAGAAATGAAGCAAGAGTTTGAAAAAAATTTATAAATGGAATGAAAGTTCTACTAAAGAAAAAATTTGGGAAAGAAATGAGGACTATTGGAAAGGGAATTAACAACTCAGCATAAGAGGTACAAAACCTCGACCAAGGAACAAACTCCCTGAAATTTAGAATGGATTGAAGAGAAGATAACTCCATTCAACAGCAAAGCATATTAAAACAAAATGAAAAGAATGTAAGTAATCTTATAGTAAAAACATTGACCTAGAAAATAGATCAAGGAGACAATTTAAGAATCAATGAAATACCTTGAAAGCCATGATTGCAAAAGGGTATCATATTTTAAGAAATCTTAAAAAAAATTGTCCAGCTCTCTTAGATCCAGAGGACAAAGTGGAAATACAAAGAATTCACTGGTCACTCCCTGAAAGAAACCTCCAAATGAAAACTTCCAGTAATGTTATAACCAAAATGTAAAGTTTCCAAGTAAAAAAAAAAAATACTACAAGCAATCAGAAAGAAAGAATTTGAGCATAAGTAGCCACCAGAATCACGTAGGATTTAGCAGCTACCATTCAAAATGATGGAAAGCTTGGAATATGATATTCCAGAAGACAAAGGATAAATACTTACAACAAAGAATAATTTTCTTAGCAAAACTGAGTATAATCTTACAGGGAAAAATTAATCTTTAATGAAATAGAGGACTTCTGAACATTCCTGATAAATAGAGCTGTATAAAAACTTTGAAGTTCAAAGACAGGACTGAAGAGAAACATAAAAAAAGTTATGCCTGAATGAATAATCATAAGGCATTAAACAAGAATAAACTTTTTACATTCTAATGTTGGGTAATGATACATGTCCCCTTGAATGCTATCATCATCAAGGGTCATATAGGTAATGTAATTAGAGGGACTGAGAGTGATTCTGTTATATCTTGATTATCTTTAAAGAATGGAAAGAAAAAGGAAAGAGGAATATACTTGGGGAGGAGGGAAACAGGAGGAAGGTGAAGGGAAATTGTCTCACATATAACTGAGGTGCATAAGTGAAAGTCTATGCAGACAAGAAAGAAGGGTGGCTAGAGTAAATGACATTTTAACCTTTTTATCATCCAATCTGGCCAAAGAAGGGAATATACATACACAGGGTTGGGTACATAAATGAATTTCACTTAACAGGGAAAGAGGGAAGAAAGATGAGAGGAAAGGTAGATTAAGGGAAGGATTAGTCTTAAGCAAAACAAACTCTAAGGATGTATAAACATATTTATAGCAACTCTTTTTATGAAAAAATATTCAGGGCATTTCAGACATTGAGGAATGGTTGAACAAGTTATGGCATATAATGGTGATGGAATACTATTACATTGTAAGAAATGGTGATGGGAATAGTTTCTGAGAAACCTGGGAAGACTTGCATAAAATGATGCAGGGTGAATTCACGTGAGCAGAACCAGGAGAAAAACTTATATGACAACAATATTGTAAAGATAAATAGCTCTGAAAATTTGGAAACTCTGAATAGCATAATGAACAATCCTGATTCCATGATGAAACATGCTACCCACCTCCTCATAAAGAAGTGAAGGATTCAGAATGCACATTGAAATATATTTTTTTTGTACATGGTTAATGAACAAATGTATTTTGCTTAACTATGCATGTTTGTAGTAGGGGTTTTATTTTCTTTCTTTCTCATTGGAGGGATATGCAAAAGAGAGAAGGCATTTTAAAATTATTAATATATTTTATTTATTTTGCTAAATATTTCCTAATTATACTACAATTTTTAACATTCTTTTAAAAAATGAGTTCCAAACTCTCTCTCTACCTTCTGCCCCTCTCTCCCTAGAGACAGCAAACAATATTATATCAATTATACACGTAAAGTCATGTAACACATATTTCCTAAGTACTGCTTTGGCTGTATCCCACAAATTTTGGTATTTTGTCTCATTGTTGTCATTCTCTTTAATGAAATTACTAATTGTTTCTATGATTTGTTCTTTGACCCACTCATTCTTTAAGATTATATTAATTAGCTTCTAATTAATTTTTAATCCATACTTCCATGGCCTTTTATTGAGTGTAATTTGACCAAGGAACAAACTCCCTGAAATTTAGACTGGATCAAAGAGAAGATAACTCCATTCAACAGCAAAGTATATTAAAACAAAATGAAAAGACCCTCACCATTTTCCCCTACACTGTAAAAGTTCTTCCTTGTGTGCCTCTTTTATGTGAAATAATTTCCCCCATTCTTCTTTTCCCTTCTCTCATCAAAGATTCATTTAATATTTCTGCTTTTCTTCACTTAGTTACGAGGTTTTTATGCCCTAATACAAGTCAGTTTTTGTGAAGGTGTTGTGTACAAATGTGAAAAAGGTATATTCCTTTCTAATTCTATTCAGTTTCCTTCAGAGGTCTATCACATCTAACTTTTCTATAATTCTATTCATCTTCTTTATGCCTTATTTATTTTATGGTTAGATTTATCTAGCTCCAAGAGGGGAAAGTTGACTTCTCCCACTAGTATAGTTGTAAGGTTAATGGGATATAAGATCTTCCCTGCCCATTAATAGGCCCCACAGGGAGCCCTGACTCAGAGCCAATTAGGCTCTGAACCACAGGGATCCCCACACTTTTGTGATTAAGTGCTGATTTCCTAACTTTGTTTTTGATTGGCACTAAGCCAATCAAATCTTTGATTGGAAACAGTATATACATACATACATACATACATACATACATATATGTGTGTGTGTGTGTGTGTGTGTGTGTATGTGTATGTTGTATATGTATGTATGTATGTATACTGTAGGGGGACCAAGTGACCAGTCTGAGGGGTAATCATTCTTGTTTTAACCTGCTTGGATCTGGATTGCAGTCTAGGGTGGAGGTCCTGGGGTGTGCAACCAGACTGCCAGAGTGTGTGGAGCCTTTAGAGAGGGCACACAACTAATACTTTTGGCAGCTGAGAAAACCCCAGCATTTGGGATGAAGATCCCCTGTCTAATAGCAGAGTCCTACTGTGGCAAAAAGCCCAAAAGTCAAGTAATTGAGTGGCAACATGAGCAAACAAGGGAAGCAAAGTAAACAGAGCAACCCAACTTTGCACTCCTATTTTGGGGACAGGAGGAAGACAGTGAAGTCAGAATTCCTGCACCAAAAGCTTCCAAGAAAAATACTAGCTGGTTACAGGCCATAGAGGACCTTAAGAAGGATTTTGAAAACCAAATAAGAGAAGTGGAGGAAAAATTGGGAAGAGAAAGTCAACAACCTGACTGAAGAAAATAACACCTTAAAAAATAGACTAACTCAAATGGCAAAGGAGGCTCAAAAAGCTAATGAGGAGAAGAATGCCTTAAAAAGCCAAATTTGCCAGATGGAAAAAAGAATCTCAAAAGCTCACTGAAGAGAATCATCCCTTCAGAATTAGATTGGAGCAAATAGAAGCTAGTGACTTTATGAGAAATCAAGATACTATTAAACAGATTCAAACAAATGAAAGAATAGAAGGCAATGTGAAATATCTCATGGGAAAAACCACTGATCTGGAAAATAGATCCAGGAGAGATAATTTAAAAATTATTGGACTAACTGAAAGCCATGATCAAAGAAAGAACTTAGAAATCATCCTTCAAGAAATTCTCAAGGAAAATTGCCCTGATGTTTTAGAACCAGAGGGCAAAATAGAGGTTGAAAGAATCCACTGATCACCTCCTGAAAAAGATCCCAAAAAGAAAACTCCTAGGAATATTATAGCCAGGTTCCAGAATTCCCAGATCAAGGAGAAAATACTACAAGCAGCCAGGAAGAAACAATTTCAATATTGTGGAAACACAATCAGGATAACTCAGGAACTGGCAGTTTCTACACTAAGGGATCGAAGGGCTTGGAATATGATATTCTGGAGGACAAAGGAGCTGGGAGTAAAACCAAGAATCACCTACCCAGCAAAACTGAGTATCATGTTTCAGGGGGAAATATGGTCATTCAGTGGAATAGAGGACTTTCACACATTCTTTTTTTCTTTTCTTTTTTTGCTTTTTGGAGGGCAATTGGGGTTAAATAACTTGCCCAAGGTCACATGGCTAGGTTTTTTTTTGTGTGTGTGTGTGTGGTGTTAAGTGTCTGAGACCAGATCTGAACTCAGGTCCTTCTGACTCCAGGGCCGACACTCTACTCACTGCACCACCTAGCCTCCCCCTTTCACACATTCTTGATGAAAAAATCAGAGTTGAATAGAAAATTGGACATTCAGATACAAGAAGCAAGAGAAGCATGAGAAGGTAAACAGGGAAAAGAAATCATAAAGAACTTATCAAAGTTGAACTATTTACATTTACATGGAAAAAATGACAATTGTAACTTATAAAACTTTTCTCAGTATGAGAATAGTTGAAGGAAATAGAAATGTATATATATATATATATATATATATATATATATATATATATATATATATAAATACACACACACATATATATATATATATACATATATATATATATATATGTGTCTATATAGGAGGGTATATGGGTGTATGAATACATATATGAATGTGGGCATATATGTGTACAGTTATACATAGATAGAGGGCACAGGACCAATTTAATAGGAAGGGATGATACTTAAAAGGTGAAATTAAGAGGTGAGAGAGGAATATAATGAGAAGAGATGGGGAGAGAAAGAATGGGGTAAACTGTCTCATATAGAAGAGGCAAGGGAAAATGGTTACAATGGAGGGGAAGAACAGGAAGGCAAAAGGGAATGGGTCAACCTTATTCTCATTGAATTTTGCTTAGGGAGAGAATGACATACACACTAAATAGGATATCTCACCCTACAGGAGAGTAGGGGGGAAGGGGATAAGAGGGGGAATGATGGAAGGGAGGGCAGGCTGGGTGGGGGAGGAAAGTTGGAAACACCCACTTTTGAAAAGGGACAGGATCAAAGTAGAGAATAGAACAAGTGGGAGGCAGGGTAGGAAGGAGGGAAATATAGTCAGTCTTTTGCAATATATCCACTACAGAAAGGTTTTGCATAGCTACACATGTACAATCTATACTGAATTGCTTATCTTCCCAGGAAGGCTGGGTGACAAGGGAGGAAGGTAATGAATCTGGAATTCAAAGTTTTAAAATCAAATGTTTAAATATGTATATATATATATATATATATATATACATATATACACACACACACACACACACAGAGATAGATAGATAGATAGATAGATAGATAGATAGATAGATAGATAGATAGATATACTATTACTAATATTATTTTACATGAACTGGGAAATAAGACATTCAAGCACTGGGGCATACAGATCCACCATGCCCTACTGGAAAGTTGGAGGGGGTATGGGAGAAGATATGGGAGAGAGCAGATTGGAGGAGGGGATATTTTAGGGTTGTGGGTAGGGGAAAAATGGGGAGAAAGTTTGTAACTCAAAATCTTACAGAAATTAATGATTTAAACTATAAATTAATAAAGCATTGATTAAAAAAAAAGAAAGTAAAAACCACACAAGCAAAAAACAACAAATTCCACTATGGACATACAAAATATAGGGTAATTTCAAAGCAAAGGTACTGACATTAAAAGGGACTAGAAAAGTCTTCTTGTGAAAGGCGGGACTTTGGTTGAAACAGGGAGTCCAGTAGGCAAATATGAAGATGGTGAGCATTTCAGGTATGAGGGACAGGTGATAAGAAGTCATAGAATAGGAAGGAAGCTGAACATATTGGGAACATGAGACTTATCTAGAAGCATTACAAAAAGATTTCCTTAGTACAGACTGCCAAGAAGGGTTTAAGACTCAATACTTGTTGGAAGAGCTTTGAGAATAGATGGACATAGATAACCCCCTTTTAATTTTCTCTGTGGTGAATATAACAGCAAATTGAAGGACATCAGGAGTTCTTGGAAATTTTCTTTGGTAAGAAAAAGGTTTTGATGGTAGCTTTGGGCTAAGGTCCAATTGATGAGTTTAATAAGGACAATACATATAAAGTCAGCAAGAAGCTGAGAAGTGAGGTCAGTTTCTGGTTTACCAATCAGACTAAGAAGGAAGTAAATAAGTGGTTCAATAAATACACAGAAATGAACTATGCCTGGCCAGATGACAACCTAGAGGTTGCTGCCAGGTTTATAAAGAGGGAGATGTACTGACCTGAATTAGTTGTATGTGGATAGGAGTAAGGACACCATATAGTGGGAGCAAAAAGTTGGGAGTTGACAAGGCATAAATTATGATATTCAAGGGAGTATCAGTATATATGTCCCCTAGTATGAGGGCATGAATTGTGAAGGAGGGAAGACTGTGAACCAGGCACTGAATTCTTTGAAGAGAGCATCCTGGGGCAGGCAGCATGTGTGTGTGTGTGTGTGTGTGTGTGTGTGTGTGTGTGTGTGTGTGTGTGTGTAGATAATAGCTATTTCACTCTTGATTGGATGATAAATATAGATTGAATGAACCTCAAAGGAGCAGAGGTTATTGATTGCTTTTGGTTTGTCCTTCATTCTCAGAGATGACCATGACATCAGGGAGATGATAACATGGCTTACTGTTGAATTTGATTTGAGTGAGGAAGGGCTGTGCAAATTCATGAGCTTCACTTTCTCCTCCAGAACCATTTGGGTCAAGTGGCCAGATATCGATTAGGATGACTGGAAATGATCCAGGATGTAGTGGGAGACTTAGGCCTTTTTAAGGTAAGGTCTTTTCAAGTTCTCTCTTTGAATGAAGCAATGCCCACTTAGTGAATAGCCCTCTTTAAGAAGTGAATCAAAGAATGGTCCCTTTAATAAAAAAGAAATGAGAATGGTAGGATGACTGGAAGTGGCAGTGTGGAGCAGAGTATTTCAACTCCCCCACCACAACTGTTGAATTGGGGTGGTGTATGAGGGTAAGGGCAACCAGTGTCCTAAAGCATGGCCAGGGAGACTCTGTCATCAGAAGGAAACTAGGGCTCAGAGAGTGAAAGAAGACACAGGAAATAAGAAAGGAAAATGCTTAAGATAAAAACATTTCTTAACTATGGAGCACATATTTCAGGGAGCACAATGGAAGGAGTGGATAGATTTGCAGTGGGACATTGGCAAGGTCAGGTTGAGAGGGATGAGAGTAAGGGGGTGTTCAGTGAGGGACAAGGAGTGGAGCTTATACAATGAGAAGTCAAGGTTTAGAATGACTAAGATGGGGAGATCATGGTGAGATGGGAGAATGCTAAGTGCTAAGAACTGATGAACTAGCCTTCAATAAAAAGCCAGTTGACACAATTAGCTCAAAGCAAAGGAATTTACTGAGATGACATAGTAACAATAGTAGTGATAAAACTGTCTCTCCTTAAACCTGAGGATCGCTCTTTCATAAATATACACAAAGTCAGTGGAACCCTAGGCACATAAACAATATAAAGTGCAGGTCTGACTATGTTACCCACCCCTAGTTTGATATATTCCAGTGGTTCCTTAATTATTGAGTTTTTTTTGTCTTTTCAAGCTCTTGGTAACCCTGGCCACTTCCTTCTTTTCCATTGTTCTTAACACTTCATGCACTCTGCAGTCCAGCTCCGTGGCCCACTTTTAGATAGAACTCTCCACCTGCTATCTCTGTGTCTTTGTATCTGCCTGCCCCCTATACCACACAACATAATTTTTAGTTTTGTGGGACCGTCGACTGGGGACAGGAGAAAAGGGAAGAGAAAGAACTCCAAGAAACACAAGATGCCTGGATGAGTTGATCATTTCTGTTCTTGTTTTTCAGTTTCTTCTTCTTCTTTTTTTTTTGAAGCACTTGTCTTGTTTTTTAAAGATAAGGCTGTTTCTCGGAAATTCAATTACCTGCTGAGTCACTGTGTCTTCCATGTGACTTCATGTCTGCAGCAGTAAACCATTCAATAGTCTTCTAGCTAGCAACTTGGCAGCCTTAACTGTTGGACTTGTGCACCTGCCCTGTTTTCCAAGTGTGACTCATTGATAGAATCTGATTCGGACCCTGATGGAGATCCTAATCGTTCCTATTGATTCTCTAAAGTCTTAAAACCCCATACCATTCTGGTCTAGTGATTCAAGTCTTTTAAAATGGGATTTAGGACATTCCAGGTTTCCCCTAATCTGATGACCTTCCTAGCAATGACAGAGAATAAAAATTACCCCTTCTACCTCTTCTGCTGTTGTTGGGTATTGGCTTCCCATTAGAGAAGAGGTAGTGGCTATTGTACTGTTAGCCTACTGTTCAGTCTTCCTTTATGTCTCAACTGCCAAGTAGAAGGTGTCATTTGTTTTGGTCTCTCATCTTAGTAGTTTACCCTCCTCCTTAGAAATCAGTCATTTTTGTGGCAGCTAGATGGCACAGTGAACAGAGCACCATCCCTGGAGTCAGGAGGACCTGAGTTCAAATCTGGCCTCAGACACTTAACACACAAAAAACGAGGGTGTGACCTCGGGCAAGTCACTTAACCCCAATTGCCCTACCTCCTCCCCTCCAAAAAACCCCAAAAAACAAAAAAAGAAATCAGTCATTTTCCCCTGTTGGTGATTTAGGGCTTTTTTTTTCTCCAAACGCTTTATTAACTTCTGGTTTACATCATTCATTTCCACCAGATTTTTATTTACAATTTTTCCCCCATTTTCCCCCTACCTACCACCCCAGAATAGCAGTCCCACAGGATATCCCCTCATCCAATCTGCTCTCTCCCATATCTTCTCCCATACCCCCTTCGACTTTTCCATTAGGGCAAGGTGAATGACCTTCAATCCCTCAATGTAGAAGCTGCCAGTTCCTGTGCTATTCTGATTGTGTTTCCACAGTATTGAAATTGTTTCTTCCTGGCTGCTTGTAGTATTTTCTCCTTGATCTGTGAATTCTGGAACCTGGCTATATATTCCTAGGAGTTTTCTTTTGGGGATCTTTTTCAGGAGGTGATCAGTGGATTCTTTCAACCTCTATTTTGCCCTCTGGTTCTAAAACATCAGGGCAATTTTCCTTGAGAATTTCTTGAAGGATGATTTCTAGGTTCTTTCTTTGATCATGGCTTTCAGTTAGTCCAATTATTTTTAAATTACCTCTCCTGGATCTATTTTCCAGGTCAGTGGTTTTTCCCATGGGATATTTCACATTGCCTTCTATTCTTTCATTTGTTTGGATCTGTTTAACGCATCTTGATTTCTCATAAAGTCACTAGCTTCCATTTGCTCCAGTCTAACTCTGAAGGAATGAATCTCCTCAGTGAGCTTTTGAGATTGTTTTTCTATCTGGTAAATTCGGCTTTTTAAGGCATTCTTCTCCTCATTGCCCTTTTGAGCCTCCTTTGCCATTTGAGTTAGTCTATTTTTTAAGGTGTTATTTTCCTCAGTCAGGCTGTTGACTCTCATTTCATACTTTTCCTGCATCCTTCTCATTTCTCTTCCCAATTTTTCCTCCACTTCTCTTATTATTTTTTTTTTTAAATCCTTCTTAAGGTCCTCTATGGCCTGTAACCCACTCATATTTTCATTTGGGGCTTTTGGTACAGGATTTCTGACCTCACAGTCCTCTTTCTGTTCCATGCTTTGATCCTCTTTGCCCCCCAAATAGGAGTCTAATGTTGAAGTTTTCTGTTTATTTTGTTTCCTTTGCCTAGACATGTTGCCACTTAATTACTTAACTTTTGGGCTTGTTGCCACAGTAGGACTCTGCCACCAGACAGGGGAACTACAGTCCCAAACGTTGGGGTCTTCTCTACTGCCAGAGGTATTAGTTGGGTGCCCTCCCTGAAGCCCCCACACACTCTGGCAAGCTGGACACATACCCCAAGACCTCCACCCCAGAAGGCAATCCAGATCCAAGGAGGTTAAAGCAAGAGTGATTACCCCCAGACTGATCGCGGGATCCCCTGACCTTCCGCAGGCCAAGAGCTGAAGCTGCACCTGTGCCACAGTTCCTCAGTGGCTTCTCACCCCCAGGGGAAGAAGCTGATGCATTCCCAAATACTGGTCCCAAAGTCCATAGGGCACTAACCTCTCATTTTGTCCTAGGCATGTATGTGTTGACCATTCTGGAATTGCCACAGCAGCTGGTGTTCTGGGGTCCCTCCAGCTGACTGCTGGTTCAGCTGCCCTGGGGCTAAAACCTTCGATTCACGTGGTCCTGGGCTTGGCTCCCAGAGCTGCTCCCTGCTGGGCTTCCGGGCTGTCCTCAGGGGGTGGTTAGCTTCTCTGTGTCGTTCTGTGGGTGCTGGAGCTCCAGAGGTTGTTTAGAGTCCCCTTTTATATGATTTTGAAGAGGTGTGGGCTGGAGCACTGTGGAAGTGCTCTTTCTACCCAGCCATCTTTTCTCTGCCCCCAGAAAATCAATTTAGGGCTTTTATATGACTACCTTTCTGAGACCAGGTGTTAGCAGATCTCAGTGCTAGTGAACTTGGACAAGGAGAACAAAAGGATATATGGAAACTAGAATTCCAGGAATCAGACAAGTGATCAGTCAGATTTTGGAGATTTAAGCAGGAGCGGGCTAGAATCTAAGGAGAGGTCAGGACTATGGTACAGAACCAGTAACAAGGACACTCTGAAAGTGTGATAACTTCTGTCTTAGCTGGGAAGTTGCTTGGGAGTAGAGACAAGTCTCAGGGCCTGCAAGTGGGGGCGTAGGTCCAAAGGATTCATGGGTTCATGGGACCTGGAAAGGGCCTTAGATACCCTGCATTTTACAAAGGGTCAAGATCTACCAGTAGTGACTAATCATAGACATTTGAATCAGGTCTTTTGATTTTGATTCCAGCACTCCTAGCCCTGAACCACATTGGATGATCCATATAAGGGGATGTACCACTTTCCTGTGCCCCAGGGGTTCCTTTGCCTGCTAATCTTCAAATCACGCTTTGATAGCCTGTCCTCCTTCTTCCTTTATCTCTCTACTACCAAGCAAATGGTATCACTTGTCTTGGTCACTCATCTTAAAGTTCACAGTATCCTTGTGAAAAAAGAAACTTGGAGCTCTGGAAATCAGTAGAATCAGAAGGAAGAAGTGAGAGCTCTGTAACAACCCCAGAGAAAAGAGCAGGATCCTTTGAAAAATAGCAAGGGTTGGGGCGGCTAGGTGGCTCAGTGAGTAAGAGCGCTGGCCTCGGAGTTGGGATGACCCGGGATCGAATCCAGCCTCAGAAAATGAGCACCCACACATAAATAATGACTAGCCATGTAACCTTGAGCAAGTTACTTAACCCCAATTGCTTAAAAAAAAAAAAGGAAAGAAAAATAGCAAGGGGGAGTGGTAGTGCATAGGTTTATCTTCCTGGAGGGGGGAGAATGGGACCAGAGTTCAGGGTAAATTCTAACCAATTGGTCCTTATGATTAGGCCTCCTGTTACTTTCCCTCACTTTGTTGTGAAATGATTTTACTTCTGAGATAAACATTAAAGGAAAAACTAGCATCACTGGTCTAGGCATATGGCTACACCAGGGTTTTATAATCAGGATATGTCAAAGGCAAGACTCAGACCTGAGTTTTCCCAGTTCTTTATTTGCTGTGTAATGATGCCTCTTGCAATAACATCTTTAAGTATGATTATCTATATTCCACACACAAGGGAACTGAGATTCAAACTGTATAAGTGGTTTCCCTATGATTTCATAAATAAGGATAGGAGTTGGGATTTGATCTCAGGCCATCTGACTCCAAGTGTTTCTCCTTCATAGTTAAAAAAATTTTTATTATCCTGAATTTCCCATTGGATTTCAAAGAATCTCTTTCTAAGTACTGCATCTGCTACCTATGTGCGTCATGGCAAGGGATTCCTTACCATCCCCCACTCCGGATTAACAGGGATCCCACACTCTCAATGTTCAGGGACTGGCAAAATACCTCCATTTTTGAGAGTTAAGGGGATTTGTCCTGGCCTGATCTTTCATCCCATCTATGGAAGACCTGTTCTTTTTTCTAAGGTTGTCATGGAGCTCTCACTTCCTACTTCTGATTCTACTGGGTTCCAAAGCTGCTGCTTCTGTTTTCTTTTTTTTTGCAAGAATACTTATGTAGTATGATATGAAGAATATTAGCTTCTGGAGCTCAGGAAATTGGTAAATATTCCCCAGGCTTTGTACTTGGAAGAGGTCTGATTTTGGTTTTGGTATGTGGTTTAGGGCCACATTTAGGTTTATCATTCAACAGGGCAGATAAAGAAACTTGTGTGGATACAATTAATAGTAACCCTTTAAATCCCTCTTTCAATAAGGTAAAATGATTAGTATAGTATCTTCTCCCCCACATATCTCTTAGGCTGCCCCTTTCTGACTTCTAACTTTTCAGGGTTACCTTATGTTCATTTACAATAGACTTTGCCCACAGATTGAGTGGGGCACAGGTAGAATGAGAAAGTGAGGTACTGATGATTTCCCTTGGGCTGCAAACATCCAGGAATGAGTCAGGATCTTGAAGCTCCCTGGATTTGGCTCTGCTAGCTGAGATTGGCTCCTCCTCTCTTTCAAGAATCTCTCATCATTTGACATCATATTTGAAATTCTACCCTTAAAGATTGATTCCTTTGGGTCTTGAGATCTTTTGATTCTTCCTACAAAGAAAGTTTACAGTTTTGTTTACTTAACTTACTTTACAGGAAGAAGGGAAGGGAATACGGTGCAGTGAAAAGAGGGCTGGATTTGGAATCAGAAGATGAGTTCTAGTCCCCACTGGGGTTCTTGCTAATTGGGTAACTCTGAGCAAGTCACTTCCTTTCATTGGGCCTCAGTTTCTTCTTTTTTAAAATGAGGATAAAAAGAGAAGGTTTATATAATATTTATTTAATATTTATATAATTTTATATAATTTATATAATATAATATAATTATATAATATTTATTATAAAATAAAAGCACTTGACCATTATTCTGGATAGAAGAACTTTGGTCTAGAATCATGAACCATAACTTTTTGTTTTTTTGAAATTTGACTTTGGAAATCATCCTGTCCAAGGTCCTCATTTTAACTTTTAGCCTTTTGTCATCTCTGTTGCCTGTTCCTTTTGAGTAGTAACTCTTTCAAAGTCTGAGGAAAGCCATATATTTTGTCATTTGTCACCTGCTCTTCTTCACCCTATCTGCCCATATACTCAGCCCAAAAATCACATGAAAGAGGTGATGATTAATTTGTTTCAATGAAAAGAATGAGGAATTCAGACACTTCCTAGCTGTATGATCATGGACGAGAAAGTTAGCCTCTTGGTGTCTCTCTTTCTTTATCTATACAGTGGAGATAAAACTAAGTGATCTGCTTCAAAGGGTTATTGGGATAAAGACCTTTTGTAAATATTTATGTTTTATGGCTACAAGATATAGTAAGTAGGATTGTAGTCCCACTGTTGTTCTGCTTGTTGTAGAAAGTTGTTGCTGCTGTTGATGGTGTAATCAAAGGATTACTTTTCATGGTATGCATTATATTTGTGATTCCACACTCTCTTCCTTGGGAATCTTACGCACTCCTCTGGCTTCAATTATTCTCTCCATTGAGATGATGCCCAAATCTTATCAATCCATCCCCAGTATTTTGTCATGCCATTGAAGGAATGTTGGATTTGAAGTCAAAGGTTCTGCATTTGAAGTCCATCTCAACACCTTACCACTATATAACCTGGGCCAGGGGTGGGCAACCTGTGGCCTTGAGGCCACATGTGGCCCTCCAGATCCTTGGGTGTGGTCTTTTGCCTAAGTCCAAGTTTTATAGAACAAATCCTTTAAGGGGATTTGTTCTGTGAAGTTTGGATTCAGTCAAAGGGCCACACTTGAGGACCTAGAGGGCCACATGTGGCCTTAGGCCTGGGTAATTCACTTAAGAATTCTTCCATCTCACATTTTTCATTTGCAAAATGGAGGATTTTGGCTTGATGATCTCTAAAGTTCTAAATCTATGCTCCCATAATCCTATGATTCCTTCCAAACTCTAGCACAGTAAACACTGCACCTTCTGCAGCTGGACAGGTCTACTTAGATGTCCCACCAACTCAACACGTCCCAAATTCACCATATTCCAAAATATACCAACTTCCCTTTCTTTTGACATCATCATCATCTTCCCAGTCATTCATATTTGAAACTTTAAAATCACAACTTCTTTTCCCTCACTCCCCATATTCAGCTGCTTGCCAGGAAATACTATCATCTCTCTAGAATATCTCTTGCCTCCATTTTCTTTTGTCCCACAGCTGCCATGCTGGTTAAGGCCCTCATTAACTCTCACCTGTAATAGCGTTTTAACTGATGTCCTTGCTTCCTCTCTTTCTCCCGGCTCTAATTCATTCTTTACTCAAGCGCTAAAATATCTTCCTAATGGCTAGATCTTGTTGGGCCATTCTCAAGTCCTCGAGGCACAGTCTATTGGTGTTCCCTAGTGACTCTTTTTTGGGGGTGTGTGTCTTAAGTATAGGTAGAGTAAGTGACTGATTCTATCTCTCTGTCTGTCTGCATGTCTATCTGTCTGTCTATCTGTACATCTAATCTGTCATTGGGACCTGTAATTTGATTAGTGTGAGTAAAGTGCCTTCTATCAATGCAGATTGGTGCCAGCTTTACAACTTGTCTTAGAGAGTTGTTAAATGAGAAGTTAGATGATTTGCCCAGGGACACATATACCATTTGTGTCAAACCATGTGCTTATAAATTAAGGAGGCTCAGAAACACCCTTCCTATGGGGTAATAAGCTGAGCATCAAAGGAACCATAATCAAAACTGCTCCTCTACTCCTAGAGCTAAGATATAGGTGACTATTAAATGTTGTTTCCAGTGATAGAATGTCATCTCCCTGAGGGCAGGGACTTAAAATTTTGTATCTAAAGTATCTTACCACAGTGCTTGGCACCTAGTAGGTGTTTATTAAATGCTTTTTAATTGATGCTGGTCAACTGCCCCAGTCTAGATGATCCCATTTGATTGAACAAACATTTATCAAACACCTCCTACATGTGAAGGAAGGATTGTGCCAGTTTCTGGGGACAGAAAGGTACAAACTGACAGTTTCTGCCCTCAAGCCCTTTACAGTCTAATAGGGATGAATGAGAGCCCTTCCAACTGGGAATTTTACCTGAATTTATAGGTACTCTTTATTATTTCTATTGGCATGTCCTCTTAGTGCTATGGGGGATTGCAAAAAAGATGACTGAGAAGAATCCTATTGTCAAAAAAGGTCTTTTGTGGTAGGAGATAGATTCAGGAAAAGCTGGGCCTTTTCAAGATTCAATTGGGTGTATTTTTTTTTAACCAGAGCACTTGGTCCTCTTTCATAGACTATTGCATTCACCCAGAGAAGCATCAAACTCTTCTGAACATCTTTGTGCATATAGAGAAAGGCACTGCTTCCATGAAGGCATGTTGGCTTTGCTTTCTTAAGCAAACAAAACACATTCATGTGACTGTAACTGGTCTCTTCTTTTCCATGGTTCTGAGCTTTTCAGAAGCCAGAAAAGATAACAATGTCTTAGTGCACACTGATTGCCAATGGGAGATACAGCAGTTCAGTCATCCATGTAGCATTATCTGAATGGCATTTCGCCCCAGATTCTTCTAACAATAGTAAGATTAGGATAAGTCATTGGTGGTAGAGCTGGATGGAGATTCGGTTTAGCTGCCAAAGCAGTATTTCCAACATGTAGCTCTTAACCATGTCACTCCTCATCTTAGTGAATGCCAGTGGCTCCCTATTATTTCTAGGCTCAAATGTAAACTTTGTTTGTTGGCATTTAAAGCTCTTTTTATCCTAGTTCCAACCTACACGTTACTCTTTGTTATAAATTACTCTCTTATTACCCAGCTCTTCTCATCTCATCTAGGCTAAGTGACCTTTTTTTTCTTTCAGTTTCTTGCACGTGGCACTCTACTGTCACTTTGCATTGGCTGTCTTCCATGTCTAGAATGTGCTTCCCCTTCACTTATATTTCTTAGGACTCCTCATTTACTTCAGAGCTCAAGTGCAATTTCTTGCCTGATCCTTTAGCTCCTGGAGTCTCCTCCAAATGACTCACATTCATGGGGTATTCGTGTGTGTGTGTGTGTGTGTGTGTGTGTGTGTGTGTGTGTGTGTATGCACACATATGTATATATGTATATGTATTTATGTGCATATGTATAAATGTGATTCCCCCTGAAAAAATGTAAGCTCCTTGAGGGCTGGGACTGATTAATGTTTGTCTTTGTATTTTTACCACACATAGAAGTTCTTGGTACAGAGTAGGTGTTTAACAAGTGTTCATCGATAGATCAGTCAAAGAGATTTTGATTTATTGAACAAAGTTGCCAGTGGGATACACCAGAGGGTGATCTCCTCATCTCCAAAATGAAGGGACATGGACCAGATAATCTCTACAGTTCTTTTTAGCTCTAAATCCTCTGGTTCTAGAGAGTAGAGGACTAAAAATAAAAAACAAAAAACAAAAACCAACAAAAACCAAAATAACACACCTACAGTTGTATCTACCCAAGAAACAGGCAGTTAACAAGCAATGGAAAAGGGAATAGAGGCTGTAGAGATAGATAAAGGCCTGACCCTCTCTCAGCATCGAAGGCCAGAAATATGGGGAAAACCAAGAATACTGACAATCAGAATACAGGCTCTGAAGGAGCCACAGCCCATTTTTAAACTCTGCTCATTGGTTCTTCTGACCTACCATAATGGTGGCTTTTGTCCAACCCCAAAGCATTATGTCTGGAGAAGGATTAACCATGTCAAAACCCCCCTAAGCCAGCTTATGAAAAGAAAATTATGCTGAAGCAAAAGGATTAGTGTCTTCAAGATGGCTTATCAAGGTCAAAGACTTAGCGATTCAAAAGGACAAATTATTGGTAGATAGAAAATAACTTGCTGACCCACAGAGAAAGAGCCTTCAGATGTTGGGGCAATGATTCTTTTCAAATGCTCAACATTGAGGAAATTGTCTAGCATGGGTACTGCCTCTGATAAGAACCCTACTTACTGTCCCTAATACTAGAGCTGGCCAGCTGTTTTCAATTACCTTAATTTACAAAAATCTTTCTGAGCTGAGATTGGTTCCATTCACGGTAGAGGAGGCTAAAAGCATGAAGACTTACTGCACACTCCTTCAGGCACCCAGTTTTATTTGAGCCCAGGGCTGGTTTTCTACCCTTGTCTTTCCAACCTTGCTGATTTCTTGATCCCGGACTCTGCCAGACTTCTGGGTTCCAGATTTTGTTAGATCCTTAGATATTGTCTTCACCTGTCCCTTTATTTGTCCCCCAAACTTGGAGTCATACCTCAACCTAACCATAATATACCTGTGCATCCTAGCTTTAAATAGCCTCACCTGGGACTAGCCATCAGCCTAGGTAGGGGTGGGGAACCTGTGGCCTGTAGGCCACATGTAGCCCTTTAGGTCCTCCAGTCAGGCCCTTTGACTGAATCCAAACTTCACAGAATAAAAGGATTTGTGACCACATCTAACCTCCAAGGTTCCCCAACCCAGGGCCCTAGTAGAAAGGAAAAGTGTCCTTGTTGAATCAAAATTGCAGAATTTTAGAGCTGAAAGGGACTAAGGTCATTATCTGATCTAGTTCCCTGAATTTAAAGATGATGAAACTGAGTTACCAAAGGCCACAGACAGGGAAAGAAGTAACCAAGGCAGGAATTTGGACCTAGAAACTCTGACTTTGGAGTTAGTGGGGTTTTTAAAAAATAATTTACCATGCTACTTTAAAGGAAAACTTGAATGTTACCAACCTATAATACTTGGACTACTTAGGAAATAAGGGGCAGCTCAAACCTGGAGAGGGTTTGTTTGTTGCTAGTCATATATACATAATAAAAGTGAGAATGAAGACGGGTAGGAGGGAAAAATGATTGGTTTATCTTGGCTTTTCTCCATGCTTAGATTTCTTTGCAAGGGAAGAGCTAAACTTTGTGTGTTATGTGGGGGGGGGGTACTTGGGGTGATGAGAACATAGCCATGTAAAGTTTCTTTGACAGTCTCCCCGCAATGGGTATGGAGGCACAGGATCTTCGTAAGGAAGTTATAGTATATTTATAGACATTTCTCTCCATGCTCTTTTCTTCTGTTCATCCTTCTTTCTCTTTTTATCCTGTATTTCCTCTAAAGTTTGTTTTGCTTCTGCCTACTGCCCTCCCTTTCATCACCCTCTCTTTCTATTATTCCCTTTTCCTCCTACTTCCTTGTTGGATAAGATAGATTTTTTTTTTTTTCTTTTTGGAGGGCAATTGGGGTTAAGTGACTTGCCCAAAGTCACACGGCTATTAAGTGTGTCAAGTGTCTGATGCTGGATTTGAACTCAGGTCCTCCCAACTTCAGGGCTCTATTCACTGCACCACCTAGCTGCCCCAGATAAGATAGATTTCTATACCAACTGAGTGTGTGTGTGTGTGTGTGTGTGTGTGTGTGTTTATATATATATATATATATATGTGTATATATATATATACATATATATATATATATATATATATATATATTTCCCCTCTTTGAACCAGTTTATATGCAAGAGAGGTTCAAGAGTCATCTGGCCCCCTAACCATTTTTCCCCTTCACTATAAAAACTCTTCCTTGCAAACCTCTTTTATATGAGGTAATTTTTTCCATTATTTCTCTCCCTTCTCCTTCTCTCCCATACATTTTCTTACACTATCCCAACATAGTAGACTCACTCCCATATCTTCTGTCCATGTAGAATCCTTATAACTGCTCTAATAATGATAAAGTTCTTAGAAGATAATGTATTATCTGCCCATATAGAAAAGTAAACATTTTAACCTTATTGATTGCCTTATGATTTCTCTTTTTTGTTTACCCTTTTCTGCTTCTCTTGAGTCTCATATTTGAAAGTCAAATTTTCTATTCACCTCTGGCCTTTCCATCAGGAATGCCTCAAGGTCCTCTATTTCATTAAATATTTATGTTTTTCTCTTGAGGGATTATTCCATTTTGCTGGGTAGGTTATTCTTTGTTGTAATCCCAGATCTTTTGCCTTCTGGAATATCATATTACAAGTCCTCTACTCCTTTAATGTGGTAGCTGCAAAATCCTGTGTGATTCTGATTGTGGATCCATAGTATTTGAAGGGTTTCTTTCTGACTTCTTGAAGTATTTTCTCTTTGACCTGGGAACCTGGAATTTGGCTGTTATATTACTAGGAGTTTTCATTTTGGGTTCTCCTTCAGGTGGTGATTAGTGTAGTCTTTCCATTTCTATTTTACCTTCTGGTTCTAGGATATCAAGGTAGTTTTCCTTGAAATGTGATGTCTTTGGTAATGATTTTTAGTTGCTCTAAAAATTATTATCTTACCTCAATCTATTTTCCAGTTGAATTGTTTTTTCCTATAAGATATTTCTCATTTTCTTCTATTTTTCATTCTTTTGACTTTGTCCCATTATTTCTTTTTGCTTTTTTTTTTTTTTTTTGAAGGCAGTTGGGGTTAAGTAACTTGCCCAAGGTCACACGGCTAGGTTTTTGTTTGTGTGTGTTAAGTGTCTGAGGCCGGATCCGAACTCAGGTCCTTTTGACTCCAGGGCCAGCGCTCTACTCACTGCGCCACCTAGCCCCCCCCCCATTATTTCTTAATGTCTTATGGAGTCATTAGCTTATACTTACCCCATGCTGGTTTTTTTTTTTTAAGTGTTACATAGTTTATGGTCGGGTGAAAAATTATCTTCACAGATAAACATAATGCCATAGTGCTTTTTATTTTCCTTTTTGCCAGCACCTTGCCTTTGCAGTACTCCTGACTTTCTTCATTCTGTTCTTGCATTCCTTTCACTGCTTTCTTGATGTTTTTTTTTTCTTCTCATACAGGCCATGCCTTGCAAGTCTATGCTTTGGTCCACCTTTCTTTGCATAGTCAAGGGAATCATAAATCACGACAAAGCCTGTTGTTTTGCCACCACTAAAATGGGTTCTGAATCCAAAGACAAAAATGATGTCTGGAGTTGTCTTGTACATCTTGGCTAGTTTTTCTCGAATTTCAGTCTTAGGCACTATGGCCTTTCCAGGATGAAGGACATCTATAACCATCTTTTTTCGCTGAAGAAGTCTGTTTGTCATGAACTTCCTGGTTCTGATGGTTACAGTGTCACTGATGGTGGTGACCGGCTTCTTGAGCAGTAGGAGAGGGAAAGGCCCAATTCTGGTTTTTAAGGAATTATTTTCTTCAATGAATTTTTATACCTCTTTTTCTTTGGCCAAGTCTGTGTTTTTTTTGTTTGTTTGTTTTGTTTTGTTTTGTTTTATCTTTTTGGAGGGAGAAAGTAAGGCAATTGGGTTTAAGTGACTTGCCCAAGGTCACACAGTAGTAACTGTCAAGTGTCTGAGGTCAGATTTGAACTCAGGTACTCCTGATTCCAGGGCTTGTGTATATTCACTGCTCCAATTAGCTGCCTCCAAATCTTTATTTTTAAAAGATTTTTTAAAGCATTTTTTGTGCCTTTTTTTACCAAGCTGTTAGGTTTTTTTTGGTAATTTTCTTCCTTTGCTTTGATTTCTTTACTTAATTTTCCCTCTACCACTCTTACTTGACTTTGAAATTTTTTTTTAGTCCTTCAAGGGATTCTTGTTGGGCTTGTGTCCAATTTATTTATTTTTTCTTGTGGTTTATAGCTGTTTTGACTTCATTCTTTTCTTCTAAGTTGGTGCCTTTATCGTTCCTGCCAGCATAGTAGTTTTTTTTTTTTAATAGCAAGGCTCCTTTTGTTGTTGTTTGCTCTTGACTTTGACTTTATATTAAAGTTGGGTGTTCTTGGTAAGAGTGAGTGGGGAAGGGTACTATCTCTAGTTCTGGGGGTTTGGAAGTTTTTGGTGCTTCAAAGATGATGTGATCTGGGGAGAGGTATAATCACTGCTCTCTTGATTTGTACTCTGGTCCTTACCTGGGAAGAGTCCCTAATTCCTTGAGATTGTGATTGATGTTCCTCAGGTTACCTCTTCCCTTGGGACCAGAATGGATGTGGCTCCTCAGGGCTTCTACTCCCTCTTTACCAAAAGTGTTCCTCTCTGCTATTGAACAATGTCCAAAAGTGGTTAGAGGCAATAGAATTAAACTACATTTGGTCCTTCTTTCAGTGCTAGCATAGGAGTCCCCGTAATCTCTTTCTGACCAGTTTCCAGGGTCCCTTACCATTTCAGCCTTGAGAACTGAAACTACTGATGTTTCTGTCACCATAACCTAGTCCCATCACGTGGTCTCTGGGACAGCCTCCTTCCCCCATCACAGATCTCTCTTTCTGACCCACTAGGTTGTCTTGGGCTAGAAAAATCTCTCTCTGTCCTTTGGTTGGCTTTTCTATTCCAGAATTTGATCTCAGCTGTTATTTTAAAGTTGTTTGGAAAGGACTGTTGGGAGAACTCAACTAACTGCACTTTCTATTTTGCCATCTTGGTTCTGTTCCTGGAAATCCCACAATATATCTTGAACGTGGATTAGCTTGTCTGGGGGCTCCATATGTGAGAAGGTTGTGCTTCAGGTGTGACAATAACTATAAATTCTTTTGATGCTATCCTCAAAATAATCTTGTGAGATAATATTCTCCATTTCAGGAATGGAGATAAACTGAGTAAATGGAGTAAACTGAGACTTAGGAAAAAAGAAAAACTCTATATTTTGCAAGTGTGGTGTCTTGGGTCACAAGGAAGACCTATAGAGAGAATGTAAATTGATTAGTACAGCCCATACTCAACTCTGGAGACCTCCACCAAAAGGTTTGTCAGGCTTATATAACCAGGGTTATTCCTATAACATCCCCCCTTTTGTGTCCTGACATCAAAGTGGTACAGAGGAAAACACTAGACTCAGAATCAGGAGACCCTCTGCTAATTAGTCATGATACTTAATGAGTTCTAGAATCATAGGTTTTAGGGCTAGATGGGACATTAGAGACAAGTTAGTCTACCCCCCTCACTTTAGAGAGGAAAATGAAAAATTTAAGAAGTTAAATGACTTGCCCAAATGACTGAGTAAATGAGTAAACTGGGGCTTAGGGAAAAATAAAACTGTATTTTGCAAGTGTGGTATCTTGGGTCACAAGGAAAACCTATAGAGAGAATGTGAATTGATCAGTACAGTCTGTATTCAACCCTGGAGACCCTCCCCAAAGGGTTCATCATATTTACATAACAAGGACTATTCCTATAACATTTCTCTTTTTGTGTCCTGACATCAAAGTAGTATAGAGGAAGAGGTTAGGCTTGGGATCAGGAGACCTGGATTAGAGTCCCAGCCCTCTGCTAATGAGGAGTTCTAGAATATAGGTTTGGGGGCTAGATGGGACACTAGAGACCAGTTAGTCTACTCCCATTGCTTTACAGAGCAAAATGAAAAATTTGAGAAGTTAAATGACTTGCCTACACAGATAGTAATTGTCAGAACTGGGACTCAAGATGATTTAAGGCTGGAAGTGTGGGGGAAGCTAAGACTATTGACAACAAGAAGCTGGGCTATGGAGGATCCACAAAGCCTCCCTTCATTTAGAGTCAACTTTTTCTGACTCCACATCCTGTGTCCTACCCATGACTTTGTGTTCTGGTTCTGCAGTGAATCTCTCAGGACTTTAGACAAGAGACAGCACCAGGGATGTAAAACAGGTAAGGATACTGGTAATAACTAGAAATGTGTATAGCACTTTAAAATGTGATTCTCACAACAGCTCATCACCCCCATTTTATAGATGATGAAACTAAAGCAGATGGTGGATAAGTGACTTGCCCAGGTCTATATGGTCACTAAGTATTGGAGGCTGGATTTTAACTCAAGACTTCCTGAGTCCAAGTCTACTGCTCCATCTATTATAGTCACTTAGTATTAATAATAATAATAGCTAGCATTCATATAGAACTTAGTCTATGCCAGGCTGTAATGCCATGAATGAGCATCTTTCCAGAAGAATGGTACTATGAACAGCTTTCAAGGTTCTGATTACACAGTATAGTAAACACCCTATTTATCCCATAACAAATCAAAGCAAAACATTCACAGAAAATCAAGGTACAGCATTCACAATATTACAAATTATTACAGAAAATCACAATATAGTATTCACAACATCTTATCATTAAAATGGCCACATAGTTTTCACCAAAGTGGTCACAATATTTAGAACAAAGAACAATCATCTCAAAGTCTTCCACTCATGGGGCACATTAAATTAACTCAATCAGTCACTTGTTTTTTGTTTTGTTTTGTTTTTCTCTTTTTGGAGGGCAGTTGGGGTTAAGTGACTTGCCCAAGGTCACATGTATAGTTTTTGTGTTAAGCATCTGAGGCTGGATTTAAACCCAGGTCTTCCTGACTCCAGGGCTAGTGCTCTATTCACTGCACTACCTAGCCATCCCAAATCAGTCACTTATTCAACAATCAATTACTAAGTATCATTAATCACTAAGTACAATCATTAGAAAATACACAGACCCTCCACCCCTAGGTCACTAGTAAGCTACAATTCCATAATTACTCATTACCCACAGAGAGGTCTTTTCATCTTGACTTGGGGCCAGTTCTCAGATTCCCTGGACCCCCTTCCATGGTCCCAGATTCTACCTGGATTCACCAGACTGTCACCTGGTTCAATGGCAGACAGCTCCCAGTTCTTTGTCCAGCTCTACATGTAAGTCCTGCCCCACACTGAAGTTCATAGGATCCAGTCCATCTCAAATACTCAATTTCTGTTCTGGGGAATTCAAGACTCAACCAAGCCACAAACAGACAAAGTCCCTGCATCCTGGTCATGCTTCCTCAGTCTTCTGCAGTGTGTTCAAAAAAATCAGAATCACCTTATCCAGCCTGAGGGGAGGGGGCTCCTGGGCTCCCATCCAGAAGAAGCTCCATTACCACAAGTTCTCAGGAAATTCTGGCGCAGTTCTCCATTCTCTCTTCTGTAGCTGCTCTGCCTCCAGATTCTTGTCCCAAGAAATTCTGACTGTACCTCTCTGGAGCTTTTCCTTATATACACAAGCTTCTTGTTTTAGCCTTTCTATAATGTCAGGAACAGGAGACAGGAGTTCATACCTTCTGTTTCCCCCAATAGAGGCTTGATCAATTACTAAGTGCTAAGTACCTGCTACCTTTACAAAGGGGTCAGATTACATTACCATTACACAGGCTCTGTGCTAAATGCTTTATAATCTGGTCCTCACAATAGCCTTGGGAGGTAGGTGCAAAATAACATCTACCTGCCTAAAGGGTAAACTTTCGAAAGGGGGCAGACCACCTGGAGCAGCAGGAGCAAAGGGGGACCCTCTATGCAAAACCCCAGATCCTGAACCTGGTAACAGTCAACAACAAACCAGGCACTGGCTTCATCAGAAATCAGGGCATCTGGGATAGCAGAAGAGGATCTCAGGGAGTCTGGGAGAGAGACCTAAACTATGACCCTCCTCTTCCACCTGTTACTTGAATTCCACCATTTAAAATTCTGCCCATTTGCTTCATGACAGCTAAGAGCAAAGTAACGGTTCCCAGTGTAGTCAGCCAGGGATCTATTGGTTCTGTCCCTTGGTTGTAGAGTTACATTGCTTCTAGCCAGGGACTAGAGAGCAAAAGCTTCTCTAGGCCTCCCCATTCTCACTAATGCAAGGTAGCTGAAATATCATTGACAGAGGGGACAAAGCCCATGAGTTAAAAAACTAGGGTAAACCTCATGGAAATTATGCTATAATGTCCACCTCTAATGGTGGACATTTTCATCCATAGCAATGGTGGAAAGAACCCTGTGACTGTAAGCAAGAGACCTGGGGTCTAGTCCCACTATCAACAAATGCCTGTATGACCTCAGTGGATAAACTGTTGGATTTGGAATTGGAGAACCTAGGTTCAACTCTTGACTCTTGTTACTTTCCTCCTGTGTGACTGTGACCAAGTCCCTTCATGACCATGAACCTTCTGTTTCCTTGTCTGTAAAGAGTGAGGGTGTGGTCACATGTGATTAAAAGTCTGAGAGCTGCTTAGGATACTGAGAAGTTAAGGGACTTGCCCAGGGTCACCTAACCAGTATATATTAAAGGCAGGCCTTGAACCTCAACTTATTATCCAGGACTACATCATGTTGATTCTCATTTTCCTTCTAAAATGTAAAAAATTAAATAGTGACAAAATGAAGAGGTTGGACCGAAGTGCTGAAGTGATTACCACTTAAATCATTACAACTAAATGGAGTGTTTTGGAAGGAGGCAGAAAGGTCACCTTGGTTCAAAATCTGTCTTCCTCTCTGTTGCTTGTCTTAGTACATGGAATTACACCTCCTTTTCATCTTAAAAATATCCAAAATGCTTGTTAACATGTAAGACGCCTGATTGGGAGAAGGATTTAGGTTGGGATATTTTGTTTTGTTGGGTCCTTTTTGACCCAGATCTGTCATTTCACTGGTTCGAAGGAACTCTTGTTTTGGAATATCCCTCTGCTAATGAAGCTTGATGCCTGGTCTGTGATATGTTGTCTTGGACAGTGACCCTGGGCACTAAAAGGTGAAACCTTTTTCCCAGGGTCACACAGCTGGCACGTGTCAGAGGCAGGACAAAACCCTAGATCTCCTGCCTCCAAGGCCAGCTGTTTAGCCTTGATATCATTCTGCTAGCAGTGGTGTAATGCCAGATCTGTTTGATAACAATCCCAGAAGGTTTGCTTTCCAGTTACCTGAGAAAATGGCTCTGTGCTAATGGAACTCTGTGTGAAAAGGGCACCTGAAAAATGAAGTGAGAAGGTTTTCAAAGATAATATGGTCTGACTGAGGACCTCATGTGCAAGTGAAGGCCAGAAGAGGCAGGGAAACACTAGGGGGTTGGTGAACCCTTTTGCTGGCCAAGAGACTTTGGAAAATTGTTTTATTTTCTTTTTTACTAAATACATTTTTGTTGTCATAATTCTGAATTTGACAAACACTAACAAATATAAGATTTTCCATATACTAAGAACAGAGAATAAAAGAATTGTTCATGAAAAATGTCAATCTTTATCAAGGGCGGCCTATATTAAAGCTGTTTTCTAAGAAGATTCTGTGTTTCCAAGGCCATTTCTCTTTCTTGAAGTTTCTGTTCTCATTTTTAACTTCTTTGCTCAGGATGTAACTTGGTGTTTAGGTTAGTTTGTGGCTTGTTTAGGAACAAATCTCCTATATTCCATGACATGGCTGGGCAAAGGTGGGGATTTGGATTCTAAGAAAAAGAAGAATGATTGAGTGGATGGACTAGGTACTGGCTTAGTCCATCTGAGCTCCCCTCTAATTACTGCACAGTCAATGGATGTTGAAGTGGACTCAAAGCATTTGGATTGGGGCTGAGAGGCCCATGTTCCAGCTTGTTTTCCGAGGTTAGGATTTCTTAATTTTTTTCTATGGAAAGAGAATGATTGGAATGTACATACACTACTGTAGGAGTCCTGATCAAGTGACTGCTGTGGCACAAGAAGCTGTATGTTATAGAAAGAGCATGTGTCTAACTGCCAGGCAGAGCCCATTTCTAGGCCCAGCTTGCCATGGACTTTCCTGCTTGGAGGATATCTCTTTCATCTATCTTCTTCCATCTGATCAAAGAGATACCAGTCCCATTCAGGTCCTTATTCCTTCTCAGCTGGACCAGGGCCTTCTAATTGGTCACCCTGCATCCAGTTTCTTCCCTCTTAAATTAATTCTTCACATAGTTGCCCGAACAATTTTCCTATGACTATATAATTTCCAATGACTATGTCATTGACTGTGTCAGGAGTCTTCAATGCCTCTAGGAAAAAAAAATACAAATTGTGTAATGCATCATTGAAAATCCTTTACAGCTGGAATTTGGCCTATATCTCCAAATTTATTTCACATTAATCTCCTCCACTGATTTCATGTTCCAGCCAAACTGGCTTATTTCCTATTCTTTGAGCTCTGCTTTTTGCTCCATGCCAATGCACAGGTAATGGCATGGACCCTTTACCTCCAACCCTCAAGAATCATTGGCTTCTATTAAAAATTACTTCAATGAGTGTTGTGCTACATTGCTCCCTGAGTCTGGCTTCCTGGAGAGCAAAGTGCCCTCCTTCACACCCTTGTCATGGCCAAGAGTGGTTGGGACATGGGTGATAATGCTGTGCAAGAAGAGCCCCAAGGTGGCCCAGGCCAAGTCCAAGCAGGCCATCTTAGCAGCTCAGAGAAGAGAAGATGTGGAGACTTCCAAGAAATGGGTTGCTGGCCAAAACACAGAGTACTCCATCAAGTAGAACACAACCAAAAGAATACAACCAAAGAACACAAGAAAAGAACACAGAAAGAAAGAACACAACCAAACTGAATGGAGAGACTTGGGAACTTCACCATGACATGGTCACTCTAGAATTGGCCAATCATCCAACAGGGCTGGCAGAGCACGGGATTAACACAGAAGGATCTGGCCACAAAAATCAATGAAAAGCCCCAAGTTATTGCTGACTATGAGTGTGGGTGGGCCATCCCTAATAACCAGGTCTTAGGCAAGATTGAAAGAGACATTGGCCTGAAGCTTCACGGGAAGGACATTGGAAATGAACAAGTGTCAAAATCAGTTCATCAGACTGATTTCATCTGTGGGTTCTCTGCTACCAGAACCAATGTGTCTCTTTACAGCCAAACTGAATACAGGGTTATCAGACTTGTTTGGGGGAGGAAACTTCCAAATCTATACCTGCTCTAATAAAAACAAAAAACAAACCATTGCAAATTAAATGATTCCCCTGACTCCCCACCCCTTGCTTTTCTGAAGATTGAGGAGCCAGATCTAATAATCTTCTTAATTTTGTCAGAAAATGTTTATCTTTCTAGAAGTAGTTATAACTTTTTGAGGCATTGGGGCATATGTTGAGATGAGATCAATTTAAATTAATGTGTTTTAAGGGGACGGTTAGTGTGGAGGGGTTATATTTGTTTGGCATCCAGGGATCTTGCTCCCTGTTTTGCAAAGAGCGCCAATGTGCCACCAACCTAAGTGACTTCTGTTCTCTATAGCCTTCATTTCTTTCTTTCTTTCTTTCTTTCTTTCTTTCTTTCTTTCTTTCTTTCTTTCTTTCTTTCTTTCTTTCTTTCTTTCTTTCTTTCTTTCTTTCTTTTTGCCTTTTTGGAGGGCAATTGGGATTAAGTAACTTGCCCAAGGTCACACAGCTAGGCTTTTTGTTTGTGTGTGCATTGTGTCTGAGGCCAGATTCGAACTCAGGTCTTTCTGACTCCAGGGCCAACGCTCTACTCACTGCACCACCTAGCCGCCCCCATATAGCCTTCATTTTCAAGAGAAACTTACCCTTTAAAAAAATTATCTCAAGTGTAGCCTCCTTTGGGAAGCCTTTCCATATCCCTCTAGTTAGTAGTAGCCTTCCCCTCCTCAATGATTTTGTATTTACTTATCTATGTGAATAATGTATTTTCCCAAGAATAATAGCTAATGTTCATTTACTGCTTTAAGGTTTGAAAAGCACTTGATAAATATTATCTCATATAACAATGAGGTTATAAAACAATCTTATGAGGTAGGGGCTATTATTATTCCCACTTTACAGACAAAGGAACTGAAGCTAAATGACTTTGGGTAAGTGACTTGCCCAAAGTCATAGGTGTCTGAAGAACCAGTGGACTAAAAGTGGCTACACAAATGTGGGGTGATGCCTTGTGAGAACACTATGATTGAGGTTATAGTCCTAAAGGCTTCTTAGATTGGGGGGCATGGATACTAGACAAGAATAGAGACACAGAGCTGGAAGGGACCTCAACTAGTTTACCCTCCTTATTTTACAGATGAGCCAACTGAGGCTGAGAAAGTTGATATGGTTTGCTCAGATCATGCAGAAAACAAGGGACAAGATTTGGAATATGAACTAATGCCTTCTCATTGCATTTCCAACACTCTTTCGACCATACTCCACCAATATTGTACAGAGAGAAAACCCAGTATATTTATAGACCAGAGTTGAAGCTACATAAGAAGCTTGTTTCTTTTGCCTTTTGGAGTTTCACATTCTGCTTGCTCATGTCCCTATAGAACTTCCTAACCTTTTATAAACAGAAAACATCTGACCTTACTGTTTCCCTCCACTTAATTTAGCCATTCTTCATTAGCACTTGGACTGGAATTCCACAAGAGCCCTCCCTGACATTTGAGAGTACCCAGATGTCTCTTTTAGCATCTCTAAGAAGGTACCATTTTTTTATGGGAAAAACAGACCAGAAAGTTAAGAAACAGAAATGGACTGGTGTGAGGCATGTCTTATGAAGAGGCCTTTTGGAATGAGCCTGTCTCAATCAGGCTTTTCCAATCTTGACCGCAGAGTGAGCACTGGATTCTATGCTGTTGTGTGGTACCCTTTCTTTCCCAAGGATGCATTTTGATTCCCTAAGCAGACTGTCAGCTGGAGTGTGGGAGCTAGAAAAGACTGTAGAGATCGTTTAGTCCAACTGCTTCATTTTATATAGATGGGGAAACTGAGGCCCTGAGAGGGGAAGCGATAAACTCACAAGGCCACAAAGCTGGTCTTAAGAATCTTGAGGGACCTTTGGTTTCTTTTATATTGTCTCCTTGACACAAGCTTCAGTAGGATCTCAGGAAATGCTCATTGTTTGATGGCTTTTAAGCCAATAGAATTTCTCCTCACTTTGCTGGGACTCAGGGCCACCCATTAGCAAAAAGTCTTGTGTTCCCATCAAAATGCAGAATATCCCAGCCCCAAGAGATGGGGTTAGTAGTGAGTCTATATGCAGTGTGCTGAAGTCAGTGGCTGAGAAGAATATCAAGCAGAAGTGACATACACAGGGTAGATAAGATTTAAGATTTGGTTTGGTTTTGTATATTTTTTGGTTCTATTTGTTTGTTGACAATAATGATTTGCCCAAAGAAAATAGGACTAAGAAATTTCATCAAGGATATGGATGACAGGATAAAGGAGATCTTGTCACATACTAAGAGTGATGGATAACAGTGGATAGCTTGAATGCTGTGCTGGAACCCTCACAATATGGAAAGAAAGTCTTTGAAACCTTGAGTGTTTCTGTTTGGGATATCCCTTTCTGTGTTGTCATCGAGTTTTTGTATAGAGAGTCATAGTTTAGTCTGAGGCTATTGGTCTCAGGTTCACTTTTGGCTTTCCTTCCCTTGTGTGATCTAGCAAGCAACCACTTGCTCCAAATGTGGCAAAAGTCAGCTTCTATTTATCTGGAAACAAAACTCCTTATAAAAGCTCAGAGAGCAAATAAATAGGGTTTTAGTTAGAATAGGGAGACTTCAGAGGGTAGTGATGCCAGTTGGCCAGGCAGCGACGGGATGGGAGAGAGGGATCGAAGAAGGAATAACTTTTGCATGTTCCACAGCATGGCAAAGAAGTGCATCTAGAAAAATAGCAAATTCTGTGCAGGTAGAAGGATCATTCCTTTCAGGTAGAAAAGACTACTTCTCATCTACTTCTTTGTCTATAAGAGGATCTCTCTCTCTCTCTCTCTCTCTCTCTCTCTCTCTCTCTCTCTTTACATATATATATACACACACACACACACACACACATATACACATGTATATATATATATATATATATATATATATATATATATATGGATAGATATAGATATATATGGAAAGACACAGAGATGCAAGATGAGAAAGTGTAGTAGGTATGGGAAATGATGAGATCCTAGCAAGATTCATCCAAGTATTACAGTAAGTGTATTGAGGCCATCTGCATAGTTAATGTTTCAGGAAAGGTTTCTACTAGATGACCTCTAGGGACTCTACCATCTCTGCGATTCCAAGTTCTTGGAAGTGGGCAGGTGTGTAGAGGATGATGGTACCCGATGGGACCTGAGAGAGTCTCGGCACCTGGATCTGCAAGACTATTGGGTTACCTTTTAATTTCCCCAAGTTCACACCTGGCTTTGAATCAATGAATGAATGTCAAAATGGTGCTTTATAAATACAATGACCAAGGCTGATTCTGGAAAAGACATGAAAACATGCCTTTCTTCCTTTTTTGAAGAAGCTGGAGACTATGGGCTAAACATCATTTATTCAGTCAACAAACATTTATTAAAGCTTACAACAAGTCAGTGTGCTAAGACAGAACAATACAAAGAAAGGGTAAAATAGTCCCTGCCTTCAGATAGTTTACATTATATTGAAGGAGACAACATGCAAATAGCTGAGTACAAAGGAGATATATACAGAGTTGCTGAGATGTAATCTTAAAATAGAAAGCATTAGTGCCTAGGGTGTTAAGGGAAGGCCTCCTGAAGGTGAGATTTGAGCTGAATCTTGAAGGAAGCTAGGGAAACTGAGGCAGAAGTGAGGAGAACTAGTATTGCAGGCATGGGGGAACATGCAGTGTAATATGAAAAAAATGCCAGCCTTCATTTATATAGGGTTTTAATATTTTCAAAGTAGTTTACAAAGTTAATTTCATTTGATCTTTATAACAACCCTGTGAGGGGAGATCCTGTTATTATTTTCCTCTTGCAGACCAGGGCGCTGAATCTAACATGGGTTGGCCAGCTAGTGTCTGAGGCAGAGTTCGAGCTCAGGTCTTCCTGACTCCCCTCTAACTCTTCATCTGCTATACTACCCAGCTGCAAAATGTGGAAACAGAAGATGGGAGTTCAAGGATGAGCAATTAAATTAGGGTAGGATAGAGGATCCTAAAAAAAAAGTGGGGGTGGGGAGAGAATAATCAATCTTCAATCCACAAATGGTCATTAAGCACCTATTCCAAGTCAGGAACCGGGCTAAACTCTGGGGATATAAACCAGACCTAGGAATAGAAAAAAGAAAAGTTGGAGTAAATGAGGCACAGAGAGCTTGCCCAGCCTCTCAGAACACCAGTGTTGAAAGACTAAAGAACCTAAATCCCTCAGCGAATCTTTCACTCTCTCTCTCTTTGACTTTGTTCTTTTAATTAGACTCTGCTCCTTCAGGCTCTATTACTCTGGAGGGATTCCAAATTGCGGCCGACCCCTAAGGGAAGAACTCAGTTATCAATAAGGCTTTTCTTCTGCAGAAAAGGCACGCTGTCAGTTCTAAACTCAGCTATTCGAAGAAAACAAAACAAGACCAAGCACTAGTATATTCCAACTATGTCCCCTTCTACCCCCTGTAAATTCTGTGATGAGCTCATGTCTTTAAATGAATGAACATTAGCCAAACGATTACTCAATCCCCTTCCTGTTTACACTTCTGTTCTCAACTGGAAATGTGTTTATTTAAACAAGAGTTTCCCTGTTTTATTACCTTCACTGCCTCTGCCTCCCTCCAAAGGGAAATATGTATAAACTGCACACTTAGGCATTCTGTTCCCAGGACAGTTCTCCAAGAGGCAAGGGGCTCAAATGAATTTATTAATAGCTTGTAATCCATCAGTCAACTAATCAACAGCCATTTATTGAGCACTTACCTTAAACCAAGCATGTAGAGGCCACGAATAAATATGAGACATGACCAATGCCCATATTATGTGCTCATATCTTATGTGAAGGAAGGAAGCAAACATTTACTAGGCACTTACTATATGCCAGATATGGTGTTAAGCACTGGGAATACAAGCAAATAGAAAATCTCTACCCTCAAAGAGCTTATATTTTGGGGCAGCTAGGTGGCTCAGTAAATAGAGCACTGGCCCTGGAGTCAGTAGGACCTGAGTTCAAATCTGGCCTCAGATATTTGACACTTACTAGCTGTGTGACCTTGGGCAAGTCACTTAACCCCAATTGCCCTGCCTTCAAAAAGACCAAAAAAAAAAGAGAGAGAGAGAGCTTATATTCTAATGGGAGAAGTAGCTGAAAATGGGGAGAGGTGGAATAAAGGTACCATTTAAATTCCAGAAGCCAGAAACAGGGGTGGAAGAAGACAAGTAAAGAAGAAAAGACATAAATACAAGGACATTTAAGTGGTAATTATAACTTAATAGTCTTGGGGGCAATGACAGAGGACCTTTGGCTTGGCTATAAGTGATGGTGCTGAAAACTAGTGCTCCCGGCATTAAGAGAGATACAAGGTGCTGGGGAGGTCTGGTGTTTGGAAGGAGATATTTTAGCTACAGCTTGAATGTTGGCTAGAATTAAACTCCTCAAAGAGGCACTAATTCTGTATAGGGAGATCAACATGATCAAAAGGAAATTTATATTGGTATTTGTGAACACTCCATAACAAATACTTGAGTTTATATTGGTGTACCCCTGTATATAGGAAACATGGTGAAGTAGTAGAGGCCTCATATGGAGTCATTCAGTCAGTCATTAAACATTTATTAAGTACTATAAGCCAGGCACTATGCTAAACACTGGAGTTACAAAAAAAAAGCCAAAACATGGCCCTTGTCTTCAAAGAGTTTGAATTCTAATGGGGGAGACAATAACTATGTATATGCATGAGTTATGCAGTGTACATAGCAGATAATCTCAAAGGGAGGGGATGAGGGGATCAAGGGGACAAGGGAAGGCCCCGTGCAGAACATAGGTGAGATTTGCTGAGTCCTGAAGGAAGCTAGGAGGCAGAGGTGAGGAGGGAGGGCATTCCAGGCATGGAAGAGAGCTGGTGGAAATGCAAGATTCAGGAGATGGAGTGGGACGTGCAAGGACTAAGTTGCCAAGAAGGTGGCAACCTGATATTACCTGAAGAAATTTCCTCTACTCGTGGTTGGTTCTCAGTACAATGCACATATATTAGAGAGGGGTTTGGGCTTGGGCTGGGAAGACCTGAATCTTGAATCCTCTACTTGACATTTATTAACTGTTATTTGGCTCAGTCTCTACAAAATGGAAGGGGAAAAGAAATAATATACTATCTGCAAATTGCTATCTACATGTACATTTCAATTATTATCAAATATTCATGGATTCTAACTTCAGCAATGAATACACAAGGCTGCAAATCACTGTTGGAGCCAAGGAGAGATATAACTTCAACTTAATCCTCCAAGTCCTATCATCCTTAGCTTATCCTTGCCATCAAGACAACACAGGTAAGTTTGAGAAGGGCAAGTGGTCAGTTCTGCTAGGTGTTAAGTATGATTATTGATGAGAGTCTTCTGAAACTTTAGGCCTGAATGGTGAAATTGACCAGTCCTGCTTGGTTTTTTCACTTTATTCACTTTCAGGTGCCAATACTCAAATGTTGACATAGTCTCCCCTCTTTGCTGAAATGTCAATTCTTCAAGTGGAGTTGACCCAGAGAGTGATTTCCCACATATGAAGTTTCCAAGACTGGTGGTACTATACAGTTCCTGAAGGACAAGGAAGTTAATTAACTTTCCTGAAGCCTTATGGATAGAAAGTCCTAGAAGTGAGATTTAGCTCTACTGATTCAAAAGTCAGTAATCTTTCTACCGTATCACATAGCCTCCCTTCTTCTGAGCTCTTCATTTGACATGGTTGAATTTCCTCATGATTCTAATCACCTTCTTTGGATTTGCTCCAGATTTCCAAATGTCTTTCCAAGTCTCTCATTTTCTGGATGAGGAAACTAGTGCAGAGGAGAAAGGACTTGACCAAGGTCACTTAAGTGCCACACAAATAAAACTGATACTGCAGTAGGTTTTGTCTATCAAATGTTTAATGTACTATCACAACTCTAAGGGAAGAAAAAGCTCAGCAACATACTAACTGAAGTATATGGTCTCATCTTAATATGCCTTCTTAAACAACACCTTGGATCTGAGGTCCTGGAAGATTCATTTATGGATCCATCCACCCACCCATCCATTCATCCATCCACCCACCCACTCATTCATTCAATGACCATTTATTGAGTGTGGTAGAAGGAATGACTGGACTAGGCACTGAAAATCCTCTCCCATTCAGACTCTGGTCACAGTCAAAAGTGATGTCATGACATAAGACTTATTTTGGACTCAGAGATCTGACTGCCCTTGGCCAACTGGGATCTCTCAGACATAATCATAAGAAGGAAAAGTGAAATATCACAGAAAAAGAGGCACTGAATAGGGCCATTTCAATTACCTTTATAGAGTCCCATTCCTGTTTGATTCCCCTATCACCCACTTTCAAAATAATTTTCCATCCTCATCAATATTGGCACCTACATGGAAAATCCAAAAATGAGTGGGGAAGGAAGTTGGAGGACCAAAAGAATGGTATTTTTTAATGTTTTCTTAGCAACATGCAAAATTTAAAATTCCTCTACAGAGAACTAACTAGATTTTCCAAGACTCCTCGTCAAATACTAGGAAGGAGTACCACATTTAAGCTCAAGAGGACCATCATGGGATCTCTGTAATGGTAGTTCTGTGACTTTAGGCAAGGCATTTTACCCCAAGTCTCACTTTTCTCATCTGTAATATGGGGGTAATAATTCTTGAGAAACTCCACCTCCATAGGGTTGTGATGTGGAGAAAATGTTTATAAAGTGCAATATAAATGTGAGCTGAAATTATCAAGCAAAAACTTAGACCAGACAACCAAGTTTTACAGAGGGGCTAATAGCAGAGAGATCTCTTTCCTAAACAAGGCTTTGGGTGAACTCCCAAAGCCATTACACTAAGTACTCTTTGTTTTTTAAATCAGTATTTCAATTAGAATATCATGTTGAGTAAATTCCCTTGATGACAACCATGATGAATTTTTTATTTAAAAAAATCTTCAGAATATACTTTAAGAACGGCTTCTCTATTAAGTAAAGCTTTCCTTTTTCAAAACAATTCAAATAAATCAAGAACTGAAGAAAGCAGCAGAGTTATTTACGATGTTCATTCCCGCTTGCCTTTGGTCTCCTCCTGTGAAATAAATACGTTTATTAGCACGTTGGGGCGAAAGCTGGCTTTTGGGAGGGTCTGCTAATCTGTAGCCTCTTGCGCCCCTTAGCGGACCAAGCTGCTTGAGCCCAGCTCTTGGCACTGCATTTAGCTAAGCCAGCCCCCCGTGCTTCACCCTTGTAACCACTGCCTCCTGCAAGAGACTCTGCAGCTCCCTTGGGCTCCCTTTTCCTCCTGGCTCAGCTCACAGCTGGACAGCCTGGCAGAAGGACGCGGGGAGAGGCTGGAGGTGGAGCAGATTTCCATAGGACTGAACCTAAGACCAGGAGATTCGGTCTTCGAAAGATGGGGAAGAGCAACTTCATAGAGGAGAAAACTTAGGGGCACCTGCGAGTTTCCCCCAGTAGAAGGTAGGAGCGGTGGGCACTTCACTGGAGAGCACTCGAGGTGATAGAGCAGAGTGACCAGAGAAGAGAGGCAGGGAGAGGGATAGGAAAGGTTTAGAAAAGCCTTCTCGGGAGGCTTTCTAGAGGAGACAGGGATGTTCTGGGAGAGGTTGAAAGCCGGTAATCGCAGAGAGCGCGGGCTGGGATTCTAAGCTGTCCCTTTGTACCCGGATCCAGCCTGCAGCGAGCGGATTGCTTGTTGGAGGTCTCACGGAGACTTCGGAGGGATTCAGAGGCCGGGGGCGGGCTGAAAGGTGGGTGGGAAGGGATGATACTGCCGTGCGCGGGCTTTCTATCTTCCGCTCTGTTTGCCCACAGGTTAGGACTTTGCAGAGCAGTTTAGTCCGGCTCCTGGCGCTCCCCCTACCCTCTGGGGCGGTGGAGGCGAAGATACCCCGGATCCCAGCACCACCTCCACTCCCGCACCGTCGCGTGGGAGACCTCTTTGCTGTTTGGTCCCCGCGGAAGAAGGAGGGGGCGCGGGTAGGGACGGGAGGGGCAGGATAGCTGGGCTGGCGCGCGCGACTCCCCCTCCCGTGAGTCTCTCCTATAAAGAGCGCTTCGCGGCTGATCGCCAGGCAGAGGCAAGGAGCGGAGCGCAGCTCCCCCAGACGCGCAGCTGGGTGCGTCTCGGCACGGCTCCTGGGTCTCTCTGAGTAGTCTGAGCGCTATGGCCAGAGCCCGGGGCCGCGAGCTGTGAGACATTGGACAGGCAGCAAAGTCAACATGGAGAGCCCCGGCGAAGCGGCAGAGCCAGGGTCCCCGAACTGCAGCTCCAACTGGAGCCTGGAGCTGTCCAGTTCCAGGAACCGCAGTTCCGTCCCCGTCCAACGCAACGAGGCCATGGCCAAGGTGGAGGTGACCGTGCTGAGCGTGATCCTTTTCTTGGCGCTGACCGGCAACCTGTGCGTCCTGCTGGCTCTGCGCACCACCCGCCACAAGCACTCTCGCATGTTCTTCTTCATGAAGCATCTCAGCATCGCCGACCTAGTGGTGGCTGTGTTCCAGGTGCTGCCTCAGCTCCTTTGGGACATCACCTTCCACTTTTACGGGCCCGACTTTCTCTGCCGCCTCGTCAAGTATCTGCAGGTGGTGGGCATGTTCGCCTCTACCTATCTGCTGCTGCTAATGTCTCTGGACCGCTGCCTGGCCATCTGCCAGCCGCTGCGCTCCCTGCGCCGCCAGTCGGACCACCTCTCAGTGCTTTGCACGTGGCTGGTGTGCCTGGTGGTCAGCGTGCCTCAGATCCAGATCTTCTCCTTGAGAGAGGTGAGCGAAGGCGTGTACGACTGCTGGGCGGTGTTCATCCAACCCTGGGGACCCAAGGCGTATATCACCTGGATCACTCTGACCGTCTACATCATCCCAGTGCTGGTGCTCAGTGCCTGCTATGGGCTGATCAGCTTTAAAATCTGGCAGAATTTGAAGCTTAAGACAGCTCATGAGCCTAGAGCTTCTGGGCCCTTGGCCTCATCTGTCACCGGCGGGGCAGACGCTAGCAACGGGGCAGCCCTGTCTCGGGTCAGTAGTGTCAAGCTCATCTCCAAGGCCAAAATCCGCACCATCAAGATGACCTTCATCATTGTCTTGGCCTTCATCGTGTGCTGGACTCCTTTCTTCTTCGTTCAGATGTGGTCTGTTTGGGATCCCAATGCCCCTAAAGAAAGTAAGAAGGGGGAGACAGAAGGGTGGGGAGGCTCATCTCTCCTCAGCTGTGGGTGCTGGGTATAAACCATAATCAGAGTCCTTCTGGCGGCCCTTCTGGTTTTGGTGTTGACGCTTTAGCTCCTAGGTAGAGGGCTGGAAGGGGGAGATGGGGTGGTCAGTGAGTGTAGGACACACATAAGTGCCTGTAGAGAATGAGTATCCGAGGTAGGGACTGTGTGGAGCTATTGTTTGAGGAATTGCCTAGACTTGAGGGGAGAGGAGAGTCCTTACAACATCCAGCTCTGATTGGGGGAATAGAGAGCCCAGCTTCTGCTGTCTCAGAACCAAGTTATCGAATCCCCAGATGTGAGACGATACCAACACAAAGTAGGTACCAGGGCACAATGCTGATGTATACTCTGTCCTTCCTGGAGCTTCCTTCCCCTTAGCTAAGGGCTGCTCTTCCTCAAGGGGAATGGGGCAGAGTAATGCATCACAATTCTTTTTTTTTTTTTTTTGCCTTTTGGAGGGCAATTGGGTTTAAGTAACTTGCCCAAGGTCACATGGCTAGGTTTTTGTTTGTGTGTGCATTAAGTGTCTGAGGCCGGATCCGAACTCAGGTCCTTCTGACTCCAGGGCCGACGCTCTACTCACTGCACACCTAGCCTCCCTACGCATCACAATTCTTAAGGTTATAGATTTAGAACTGGAATGAACTCTATGGTCACTTCCCCCCTAATTTTTACAAATTAGGAAACTGAGTCTTAGATAAGTTAAGTGATTTGCTTAGGTTGCACAGGTAGGAACTTCAAACCCAGTTCTCTAGATTCCTGATCCAGTGTTCTTTCCAAGGTACTATTTTGTAATAATGTATTAAAATTTCCTGAGCACATGGGTGACACCTAACAAGTTCTTACCTTCAACAATATGAGTCTACACTCCCCAAAGAAGCAGTCATACTTTCTGCCAGGGCATAAGGTTTCATTCACTTCACTGGGTATGTGGCTATTTGGGGGTGAATGAGTTAACTGCTTTGTATACGTGAGCTACCAGACAAATGTTATGGGAAGGAAGAAGCTGAGAATCTCTCCTCCATCATTTTTTAGCTGTTCAACCTTGGGTCAGTTGGCTACCTACCTGTCTTCACACACACACAGACATATATATATATATATATACACACACACACACACATATATATGCATACATATATGTATGTACATGTAGGTATATACATATACGTATGTATATACATATGTATTAGTTAGCTATTGTGTCCCTTAACTTTATTTTTCCGGTTGACACACAATAGAAATAAAAAGAGCTCCGCACTCATACTGTAGAGAACAGGGAAATATATTAGCAAAGGGGATTTTAGGTCATGGTGGTTTCCTTTGCTTCTCTGACTTTTATGTCCCCCAAAGAAAACAGTGTGTGCCAAATGAGTTACACAGGGTGTTTCTCTAGTTTTCAACATTATTTTATGCGTAGTGTTCTGAGAAGAATACCAATGCAGACAGAAACCAGGATGAATGATTCTGCTATTGCTATGAAAATGAAACTCCTGCCCACTCACCCAACACTTTTCTTTAAAACATTTTTTTCTTTTAAAGCATTTGGGGTTAAGTAACTTGTTCAAGTCATTATTTATGTGTGGGTGCTCATTTTCTGAGGCTGGATTCGATCCCGGGTCATCCCAACTCTGAGGCCCGTGCTCTTACTGTGCCACCTAGCCGCCCCGTATTTTTTTGTTTTTTTCAATTAATAAGTATTTATTTTCTCTTCTTTTCACTTCTTCACTCTCTGCTAAAGAAACAAAACTTAAATCACCTATAATAAATATACATCATGAAACATAACAAATTTCCACGTTTCCCTTGCCCCAAAATGTGTCTCATTCTGTCTCTTGAGTCTGTCACCTCTCCAGAAGAAGAGGTGAGCATAGATCATACTTCCTCTTTGGTCCTGTGGGATCATGATTGGTCACTAGGTCATGAGAGCTAGACATAAGTGGGGTGGAGGGGAGGTGGCCAAAAGTCAGCTGCTGCCCAGACACAAGAAAGCTGCAGTTCTTAACAGAAGGAGAGAGGATGTGGGGACAGGCAGCATTCTCCAGAAAACGGGTTCCTACCCTTAGTCTAGAGCAAATTAGTTTAGAGAAGCATAAGCAGCAAATTAGATCCTGGGACAGGGGCTGTTTATACCAAAATGACCACATGTGGATTTTGTGGGTGGCCTTTGGTGGCCATAAGTGGCTGAAAATGTAACCAGTAAGAATATTAAATGGCATCCATTGTATCCAGTCTAGGAGAGGATTAGCAAGTGCTTAGAGGGAATTATAAGGCAAGATTGCAAAACCATAGGGTTCATTGTGAGCAGAATAGTGGAGTTTTATGGGTAATGTTGGAGAAAGTACACTGGATTTGGAGGCAGAGGACCTGGGTTTGAATGCTGACAGCCAACCTACTGCCTGTGTGACTAAGGAAAATCACTTAACTTTTATGAGCCTCTGTTTCCTCAGTTATAAAAAGGGAGATCTAGCATGACAGAAAGAACAAACCCACTAAAGACAGACCATCTGGGTTCAAATCCCACTTCTGTCACTGTATGACCTTGGGTAAATCATTCCTCTTTAAAGGGAGGGAATTAGACTAAATGACTTCTAAGGTCCCCCTAGCTCTAATCATATGATGCTATGAAGTAAACCATTGCCATTGCCATCTTGAAAATTAATGAGCGTTACTAGGTAAGTGTGAAACTAATAGGCTGTCTTCCCCCCAGTCCCAATCTTAGAGGTGGGAATAGAAGTCATATTTTATTTGGGGAAGTCCAGCAGATAGCATTTCTTCATTTAAGGCAACTCATCTTCAGTGTGGCCACAGCTGAAGCATAAGAACAGTGAAGTTAATGCAGAGAACCCTGGATTCCATTGTTGGCTGTGACACTTATTAGCTGTGTGATCCTAGGCAAGTTAGTCATACCCTGTGAGCCTCAGTTTCCTCACCTGTAAAATGGGAATAATAATGTGTTGTTTGTCCTACCTATCCTACTGAGGCAATTGTGAGCAAAGAAGCTTATAAACTTTGTAGTGCTTGTAGTGTCAACCACACTAGCATACCCAGGATGGCTGCTAGCACAGGTTCTTAGATCTGCTTTACAAGTAAAGGTAGCTGTTTAAGGGGTCAACAATCTTTTAAAATTACATTCACTAGTTCAGGGGAAAAGTCAGCACCCTGAACTTCAGAGAAAATACAAGCAGAGAAATAAAGACCAACAGACAGGGCTCTGACTGCCTGCATCAACTATACATACTTTACATATATCCCTGGATCAAGAAAACCTTTACATCTGAGCAGTCAGGGAGCTCTGAATACAGCCACTCAGAATCTCACTCAGAGAATCACAAGATGCTTCTCATAAGCGAATCCCCAAAACAAAATACCAACTCAGAGTATATATACATTTCTCAGAGCTGGAAGTTATCACAACCCTCCTCACTCACTGGGTACCTAATTAGAAATTAGCAAAAAGTGTGAAAGTCTTCCTACAAGCAAGCCTCCCCTAAGCAAGCTTCCCTCCCCCAATGGGCTCTGAGATTCAGGATATATCACAGCTGGGCACATAGGCCTATTAATGGTGGGGAAGATCGTATCCCATTAACATTACACTGCTTTGTGAGCTTGAGTTACTATTATTTCATTTACTGTATTTTGCCAGACTTGTGATTTCCTCAGTGTGAGGAATTCCATTGCCAAAGACTAGCAACTCATTTGTAATTTGTAATGTAATGTTTTCAATAATTGCTTGAGGGAAAAGTGGGATAAGTAAGAGATTGACTTCTTTTAGTGACACAATAATTAGTCCAGTGATTATAGAAAGGATAAGCGACACACTTTGGAGGCAGGTAGGTGGTGCAGTAGGTGTAATACTGGGCTTGGAGTCAGGAAGAGTTGAGTTCAAATCTGGTGGCTGTGTGACCCTGGGCAAGTCCTGTTTGCCTCAGTTTCCTCATCTATAAAATGAGCTAGTGAAGCAAATGGCAAACTACTGCAATATCCTTGTCAAGAAAACCCCTCACATGGGGTCAGGAAGAGTTGGACACTATTAATATTGTCAGAGCTGAGACTGGAATCCAAAACGCTTTGCAAGTTAGAGGTGAGCCTTAATTTCTGACGTTCCTGATTCTAAGCAGCCAGTCAGTTAAAAACGTTTATTAAGCAACTGCTATATTCCAGGTCCAAGGCCAGCCCCTTGTTGCTTATATCATACCACCTCTCCTTTAGTATATTCATCAGTATGCTGCAAATGTTTAACAATTGTTTCTTGAGAAAAGTATTAACTACTTTAAAAATTAATCTATATTATTAAGGTTTTCTCCATCACTTTCTTGCTTTTTGTTTTTTTGAGGGCATTTGGGGTTAAGTGAGTTGCCCAAGGTCACATGGCTAGTTTTTGTGTCAAGTGTCTGAGGCCAGATTTGAACTCAGGTCCTCCTGACTCCAGGGCCAGTACTCTATTCAGTGTGCCACCTAGCCACCCCATCTCCATCACTTTCTTAAGACTAGAAATTAATAATGCAATAAATCAAGTCATGATTTGTAGGGTCTGCTAATTTTCAAGGTGTAAATGCTTACACTAAAAATTTAACAATTGGTTCTGGCAGTCCAGCACACTTTTGACTAAAGTATGATTAAAACAGAGGTAAAATCAGTTATCACTAATGCTGTCTCCTGCCCCTCAGGACAACTGACCCGCAGGAAAAAAAGATCTAGGGTCATATTTAATCCAGAAGCAGCTCTTGTTTTTGAGAAATAGGTCTATAAAGTATGAGAGGGAAAAAGAATATGAAACATTAGTAAGTATAAAAATATTATAACAATAAATGTTTGTTCCATAAATGGCCAGTGAAAATGAGGGAAGAAGAGAAAACCTGAGAAAGGAAAGAAAGAGACTATCTTGAACTTTCTTAGTTCTAGGTAATAGCCTCACGTTTAGATGAAATAGGTGTAATTTGAGGGGCTGGGGCAGGCCCTCCTGCCCTGGAATATTTCTCCGAATTGGATGCCAGATTGCCTGAGATTTAACATAAACATTTCCTTCCTTTTGCTTAAGTATTGTACTCTTTTACAAATATAACTTCTGGGGCCACTAGGTGGAAGAGTGAGTAGAGCACCGGCCTTGGAGTCAGGAGAACCTGAGTTCAAATTTGACCTCAGACACTTAATGCTTACTAGCTGTGTGACCTCGGGCAAGTCACTTAACCCCAATGGCCATGCTCTCCCTCCAAAAAAAAAACAAAAAAACCCCACTGTAACTTCCCCTGGGGGGGGGGATAGCACATTAGATCACTAACACTTGAGCATAAAGGAATGCAACCTGATTTTTAATTTTAGCATAGAGTTCATGGTTGGGGGTGAGGTGAAGAATCTCAATAAGTTTTCCTTCTTTTATGGAGTTGGAGAACTGTTTATCACAATGAAATTTTCAGGGCAGTTGAAGATTCGGGACACTTTTTTTGGTCTTTATTATTTTTTTCTTTTTGGTCTTTATTAATTTGTTTGTTTACTTTTAATTTACAAGATTTAGTCCCATAATCCCTTGAGTTTTAAATTTTCTCCCCCTCTTTCTCCTCCTCCTCCTCCCCGCCCCCCATGGTGGCATGAAATCAAGTATAGGATCTGCAAATACTTTCATGTTAGACTTTAGTCAGGTTATAAAGAGGGATTGTATTGGGTGGAATGAACAATGGGAAAGAGGAAACAAAACCAAACAAGAAAAAGAAAGAGAGCAGGTAGTTTGCTTCAATCTGTATTCAAACTCTGTTCCTTCTGGTTCTTTCTCTGAATGTAGACATCTCTCTCCATCATGAATCTTTTGGAGTTGATTTATAATCCCGCATTGCTGAGAAGAGTCCAGTTTATCAAAGTTGGAAAATTTGGGACACTTGATTGCAGTTGATTGTGGAAGGGGGTGTGTGCACCTTCTTGCTGGAGAAACCCAGGAAAGGGGCAGAGATAGTGTTGGAGTTGAGGACTCGCCCTTATCTCTGGGGTGAATGACTTCAGGATAGGAGGAAGTAGCAAAGGGCAGTGGTGTTGAGGGTATGTTGTTCCTTTTTGGCCTTCCTTATAAGAAGGACCAAGTGAGAAAATATTTTTTTTTGCATGAATTGATAGGCCTGGTCTTTCTAGGGTTTTAATATCACCCCCTTTACCCTCTTCTTCCTCACCAAATGCACAGAATTCCCTGAGAAGGGGTAGAAAGGCATTCTGTGGTACTTGGGGCTGGGCTACAGCCTAGTATGGTGGGGAGGATGGGAGAGGCTACTAGTTAAGAGATCTGACTTTGCCTCTCTGAGCCGGCACTCATAAAGTTAGAATTTCATGACTTTGCAAATCACTTGATGTTTTTGTATCTCCTTTTCCTCATCTGTAAAATTAAGGTAATAATATTTAGACTTACAATAACTAGTGTTTGGATAACACTTTAAGGTCTACAAAGCACTTTACAAATATTATCTTCTCAATAACCTTGGGATATAGGTGCTGTTGTTAACCCCATTGAAGGAGGTTAACTGCCTGAGGCAGGCAGAGCTGAAGTGACTTGCTTAGCATTACCCAGCTGGTAAGTGTCTGAAATGGATTTGAACTCAGTTCTTCCTAACTCCAGGTCTAGGGCTCTATCCATTGTGCCACCTACCTACCTGGTCAGGAGAGTGCTTTGTAAATATCACCAGATATTTACAAACATTTACAAATATTTGATAAATATCATCAGATCATAGCTCTAGAGCTGAAAAAGTCATTAGAGGCCATCTAGTTCAATGTCTTTTCACAGAGTGGGAAACTGAGGTCCAGAGAGGTTGTGATCTTCTCAATAGCACAGATGTTGTAAACATTAAAGGCAGGATTTAAATTCATTTATTATGACTCTAGAGTCAGTGTGCCTTCCACCAACTGTGTTAAACATACTTAATGTGAGGGATCATCATCACCATCACCACCACCACCAGATTAGCCAACACCCCAGGATGTTAGGACTAGCAATTATCCATTAAGTACCTTCCTTGTGGACTTCATTCTAGGTACTAAAGGAGGGGTAAAGAGGATGCAGAGATAATTAAGATATGATTGTGTATGCAGGGCAATGTGGAATAATGGAAAGAACCCTGGGAGACTTGGGTTTTGTCCTGGCTCTGTTGTCTAAATTTGGGTGAGTCACTTAATTTCTCTAGTCCTCAGTGTCTGAGGAATGGATGGATGATCTTTAAATTCCTTCTGGGTCTTTGGCTCTATAACCAGATATTACCCTGTCACTTCATGGTTCATGGAAAACTTGGGGCCAAAGAGGAAAGTAATCTGATTTTTAAAAACCTGACACTTATTTATAGATGATCTATGTTTAGCTTTCAAAATAGGATGTTAACAGATTTTATTGTTAGTCTCTAAGCTGAGGATGATGAAATAGCAGGCCAGAGATAAAGTACCAGTAATCAGGTAGCTGTTTAATTAGTTTTATTATGAAGAACATATTTGCAAAATGGGAATTCTCCCAATCAGAATTCTACTTTGCTGAAGTAAGAACAGAGATTATATATGTAAATCACAGTGGGATTTCCCATGACAAGGCCACAAGTAGAAGACAGGATGACAATCCTGGTGTCCTGTAGGAGCAATATTGATCAAGTCTTTTGGCATCATTGCTTAGTGGAGTGCAAGACCAGAGTCTGTGATGGGAACAGCTTCTATTTGCTTCACGTAAGGTATGCAGGCACAAGAATGCAGTGATTGTGAGCATTGTCAAGGTCTGATTGATCATTTCAAGCTGCATTATCAGTTTCTGACTCACAAGCTAGAAAAGGCAATTCTGAAAAATCTAATTTATTAGTATATTCATTTCACATATATCTATTGTTATGAAAAATCATAATTTTCTTCACAGGGACTAATAGCAATATAAAGGTACAGGGACCTTTGTAGCTACTAGAGGATTGTAAAGCAAAGATCACTGGCTATAAAGGGGGCAGGGACTTTGGCTGGGATGATAGGAATAAGGTCAAAGATCACCAGCTGTGCATCTCTGTCTCCAGAATTCTTAGTTTTCAATGAGTCTCACAATGAGATCACCAGCTGTGCATCTCTCTCTCCAGAATTCTTAGTTTGCAATGAGTCTCACAATACCTTTTGCTATAAGCCAAACTGTGTGAGTTGTTTTAGATAACCATGATTTTGCAAAGACAGTTCAAGCTTCCATTTAGTGCATTCCTTTCCAGTCATTTAGGCAGGAACCAAAAATCAAATAGCAAAGCATTTAGTTATATAGGATGACAGCATAGAAAATAACAAGAGAAAGGAAATCATGGGGTCTTTCTGTGCTGCCCATGTATACAAAGGAATATGATTTCCCATACTATTGGGAGAGAAAATGCTCTGGACTTTGCATACTTTTGAGGATGCATTGGCATACTCCTCATAGCCCTGTCTTTGAGCAGTTGTTTTTGGCTTGTTGATGTTTTTCTGTACCTCCAACTCTTCTTTTCTGTCTCTGCAGTTGCTGATTGCTGCTTCTTGTCTTTTGCCATCTGCTGAAGCTGTGTTATCTGTTGTGCTCTCTTTTATAAGAGGAGCATTATTATAGGGTCAGCATGTCTGGGGATGATCAACATCATTTTCAGTGATTTTGTAGGTTAGGCACATATCCCTGTCCCAGTCCTTGGCACAAGAAGGACCCCTTAAGTAGCTGTCAAACTTTTCTTTCCCAAATGGCATCCTTCAGTAGACTCTGAGTTGCTTTGGCTGACTGGTTGTGCTCCAAGTTCATACAAAGTACCTTAAAGCTTTCACAAGTTTTAGGTAGCTACCAAGCAATAGTGGAGGTTAAGAGGTGGAACTGATGATCTCTATACTGCATTTTTTTGCCTCTATGGCAAATGTCTCTTTCCTACTTTTGTTAATTACTATACTATATCACCATAGACAAAAATACTTGCTTCACTTGGCTATTGTGAGGCTCAAATATGATAATCTATATAAAATAAACTCTTTAAGTAGATTTCTTAGCTCACTTTACAGTAGAGTAGGACTGTCTTTGAGTGGGAAGATAAGAACTGCTCTCTCCTTGCTGCCCCTTCCCCTTCTGCATTTTTCTACTTCATGTGCGTACCCTGGAGAATGAGGCAGTGTTTTCTACTGCATGAAAGCCAGAATATGAAGCACTTGGGGTCCTTCTATATCGTGACTTGGTCATGCTTTTCCCAGGAGGTTTGATAGGATTGATTGTAGTCTGGCCAACTCTTTTCCAGGCTTATTTTTTGGGGGGTGCATAGTGGCTAGAGAATGGGAGTTGTTGGGAAGATGTCTTTCTTTGAGTCTTCACAGATGCTCCTAGTTAATAAAGAGCATAGGCTCATTGATTTAACCTTAGAATTTTTCTCCTGGGTAGTTGGCATCAGACAGGTAGGGTGTGTATTCAGAAAGGCACATATCAGAGAGGGAAAAAATGGGATGGGGATGGAAAGAAGAATCTGAGAGGGAAGAAGGATGCTGGAAAGGGGGAAAGGGTATATGATCTAAATATGTGCTTGTGACAGAGGGTCAGGGGGTCAATTTCCCTTCATCTCCTTTTGTCCTTTCTTGCCTTCTCCATATATATATATGCATATATATACATATATATATATATATATATTAACCCTCCTTTTCTTTTTTCTTTTTGGAGGGGGAGGGCAGGGCAATTGGAGTTAAGTTACTTGCCCAAGGTCACACAGCTAGTGAGTGTTAAGTGTCTGAGGCTGGATTTGAACCAGGGCCCGTGCTCTATGCACTGTGCCACCTAGCCATCCCCCTTTCCCTCCTCTTCTGCCCTTTCTTCATTCTAAAATGTATCTTTAAAATAAAAATACTTTCTAATATATGGTTTATATTTTTACAATTCTAAACTTAGTCACTACAAACAAAAACAAATATTTAAATAAAATATAAGATCATAAAATCATATAAAAAGATCATATAAAACTTTACAACTTTTTTTTTTACAAAGACTATTATTTGGACAAAATAACAGCAAAACATCACAGTCATGTTTGTGTCTCCTCCTGTTCTCTCTTCTGTACACTTTACCTTCATAATTTGTTGTTAAGATGATGATGATGGTGGTGGTGGTGGTAGTGGATGTGGTGAGGGTGGTGATGCACATAAAGATGGTGTGTGTGTGTGTGTGTGTGTGTGTGTGTGTGTGTGTGTCTAGAAATCCAAGACGGAGGCTTGGCAGAAAAAGACTGGTGATAGGAAAAGTGGATGAGGGACTTGAGACAAAAAGATAATGAAGAATTGAATTGGTTCACCAAGGGATTAAGATGGGGAAGGGAGGACAGTATGTAGCCAGTATAAGAATAATGGTGTGAAACGAACTAAAGGCTGGAGGGATTGGAGATCATGGTGAGGATGAATAATAGGGTTAGAGCTTGTAAGGCACAGGGATAAATGGAATGATATAAGTTTATGATAAGATAAAGGGATTTCAGAGTTCATGAACATGGATCGCTTGTGGATGTTGGCAAGATGAAAGGTATAACAATTTTTGGGCGCAGGTCATGGAAAATGAGTAAATTGAGGAACTGGGAGGTTAGGGTCTTTGAAGGAATATCAGTGTGAATGTTGAGGCCTCCTAATATGAGTTGGGAAGGAGAGAAAGACTGTGAGTCAGTCACTGAACTCATTGAGGAAGGAAGGAGTGTGTCCTGAAGGTTGACATACAATAGTTACCAGAATCTTGACTGGGTGATCAATATGCATTGAATGAGCCTTAAAGGAGAGGTTACTGAGTGATAGCATCAGCATAAGATCCTGGAATTGGTAAAGGGGAGCAAAGAATACTCTAATTCCACTACCAGAAGCAGTGAATTGGGGATTTGAGGGAAAGTACAGCCATTGCTGGACAGGGTGACATGGGAGGGAGTCAGATTTCAAGGAGGGAGTGATTCCTTAAGGGAAGAAGTTGGGTTTTTTGCCTTTCTACATATCCCTATCATTTAGCACAGTGCCTGGCATACAGTAAGTGCTTAATAAATGTTTATTACTATTGATTTTGAAGAAGGAAGGAGTGAGAAAAGAAAAGTTTTGTTACTCTTCTTGTGCTAGTACTATCCATGTTTTGGTCAAAGTCATGAGTGTAGCAACAGAGAAAGAGTGAAACTGCAATAACTGCTGAGAAGTTGTAGCTTGGGATTCAATATAAAGTACCATCAGATCTGTCCAACATTGGTCAATAGTGAGTTTCCTGTCACTGTAAGGGTATGAATGAAGGCTAGAAGTCCATTGGTCAGCAGTGTCATCAAAGAAGCATTGTATGTGTGTTTGTGTGTATAATGAGATTTATTATTTATTTTTTATATTATTTTCCCCTCAGTTACATGTCAAGCACATTTTTAGCATTCATTTTTACAAGATTTTGAGTTCCAGATTTTTCCCCCTCCTTCCCTTCCCTTCTCTCTTCTGAAAATGGTAGGCAGTTTTGATTTAGTTTATAATGTATTATCATGTAAAAACATTTCCATATTAGTCAAAGTTCTGAAAGAAGAAATAAATCAAAAGGAAAAAGAACACAAGAAAGAATAAAGTAAGTGAAAAAATAGGTTTTGATGCATATTCAGAGCCCATAAGTTCTTTATCTGGGTGTGGATAGCATTTTCCTTTATGAGTCCTTTGAATCTCGGATTGAAGTCTTGGATCATTGTGTTGCTGAGAAGAGCTGAGTCATTTATAGTGGATCATCCCACAATGTTGCTGATTCTGTGTACAGTGTTTTCCTGGTTCTGCTCATTTCAATTTGCATCAGTTCATACAAGTCTTTCTGGGATTTTCTCCATAGTACATATTTAAATATAATAATATTACAGATATATGAAATAATAAAAATATATTATAAACATAACAATAATATTCATAATAATAATGCAATTACATAATAAAGAATTCTTAGAAGGTTGTTAGAAAAAAGATCAAAGTACTTAGAACACCAGATTTGGAGGCAGGAAGACCTGGATTTACATCCCTCTTTAGACATTTTCAAACTCTGTCTCTGGATGAGTCATTTAATTTCTCAGAGTCTCAGGTTCCACATCTGTAAAATGGGAAAAATAATATCTACCTCACAGAGTTATTATGAGGATCAAATGAGAGATATATGTAATGTGCTTTGTGAAACTCGAAATAATATGTAAACATGGATTATTATTGCTGCCAGTGGCTTTCCTGAGACTAGGGGTATTCAGAACCAGATTACCTTTAATACCCTTTCCAACTCTAAGAATCCATTAGAATAACAGCCTGGTCCTTGTGGGGAGGATATTTCTCCTGACAGGGGATATTCTGGGGCTCAGTATGAAGCCATAATGGGAGGGAAGGTCAAGTTATAAAAGGTCCCAGCCCCCTCCCCTTTCACCAAGGAGGTGTCCATGGTAGTGGTGAAGAAAATCAGACTTATTTTTCATTTGCTTTCCACGAGAAATCAAAAGCTTAATTCCTTTATCTTGAAGTTGCAATTAGATATATAGCTAATCATCAGGCTTCTTGGCTGAATCAGCAATTATAAATTACATTAAGTTCCTAGCTAATGTTTTAATTTTGGACTAGTGCCCCATATTGACCTTGTTTGTTTTATTTTTTTCTTCTAAAAGTGCAATTTAAGAAATGGAAATAAGAAAGGAGAGAAGGGAGGAATTTATTAGATAGGGATGTCTTGCATATTTTCCAGGGTCAAGCTTTTTTGGTTTGTTTTTCCTTTTTAGATAGGCTGAGGAGAAAGGGTACATGGGTGGAAGTTGAAATTTTGGGTAGCTAAGGCCAAGAGAAGTTCTGTAAATGAATTCAATCTTAGAAAAATGTTTACTAAGTATCTATCATGTACAAAAGCACTCTGTTTGGTAAGGTACAGTTCCTTTGTAGCCAAGAATGCTTTCACCAGGAGCAAAAGTAATTGGGGGGAGGTTATGGGGGCAGTGTAGAGTACAGGCTGATGGGACAATTGCATTGGGAAAGGAAATGGTCTGGTAGCCACCTCCCTGGGTTGGGGTTGGCAGGCCAGGAGAAGAGTCCCATGATGTTGGGATTCTTGAGTGGTCACTGTACCTAACTATAGCAAAGACCAGCTAAAGACTGTGAAGTGAGGTATAAGACCATTGGTGTCAAGGGGAGAATGAGCTCCATCCCCTCCTAGGTGTTGGACTTGGGCAAAGTCCCATTTACCCTATGCTAAGAGACAGTTATGGCACAATGGAAAGGGCACTGGTTTTGGATTCAGAAGATCTGAAATCCTACTTCTGACACTAACTGTGTGATCCTCAGTAAGTCACAACTTTTCTAGCCCTCAGTTTCTTCATCTATAAAATGAAAGGATTGAACCAGATGGCCTCTGAAGTTCCTTCTGACTCCATATCCATAGTTCTAGAATCTTAGTTAGAGTTCTGTTATCTCTCAAAGAGCAAAGATGGGGAGGTTTGCCACAGGTGGAAATCAGGAGGACAACAAAATTTTGGAGGTGGGAAATCACAGAATATGTTTGAGGATAATAAGGATTCTAGTTAGGCTAGAACATAGAGTTCACACAGTGCAAGATAAAGCTGGAAAGATAGCTTGACATGCCTTGAATGCCATCAGGGGGCAAGTGAAGTGAAAAAAAATTTTTAATAATGTATTGACAAAGTCAGAGCCAAGAATTAGGAAGATTACTGAATCCTCAGTGTGTAGGATAGATTAGTGGGGAGAGAGATTTGAAATGGGGAAACTAGAAAGGAAGTGATTGCTTAAGTTCAAAGGACAGACAATGAGTTTCTGAACTATAATGGTGTTAGTAGGAAAGGATCAATGAGAGAGATATTACAGAAATAGCATTGACAGGGTTTATAAAAATTTTAAAATTGAAAGAGGCATCCAAGGTCATCTAATTTGACCCAGTTCATGAATTTGGTCAACAGCATTAGTGATAACTGGTTACTCATCCTTTGTTTAAAAGTGTCTACTTATAAAGAATGGAGGAAGCTCATGTTTGGGACAATTTTAATTGTTAAAGAGCTTGTCAATCAATGAATCAATCAATAAAGAAGCATTTATTACATCCCCAGTTTCTGTCAGGTACTGTGCTACATGCAGGGGCTTTAAATAGAAAGAATGAAACAATCTCTCTTTATGCTTTACTGTAGCATGGAGATTACCTTGGGTTCTTGAAAGTCAAGCCTCTTGAGTTCAAGCTCTGTTCTCTGGGAAGTCTTCCTCTTCAGCCCTGGCAACTGACGGTATCTGCTTTCCAAAGACCAGTCTAGTTAAACATTGAGATGATCATCACCAGCAGAGTGGTCACTTATTTATGCTGGGTTTTTTTTTTTTTTGGTCATGGCAACCAATGGAAAAAAAAGAAAAATACAAGATGGCCTTTGATTCTATTTGGTCCCCTTCCACTTCTGCAGTGTCAGGCAGAGGGAAGGAAAAGGGGACAAAGAATTTTAAGCTTCACAATTTTTTGACTATCTACTTTTGGAGGAACTGAATCATATAAATACTCTCTTACCTATAAGCCAAACCAAAAGACTAAAGAAAGTTCCAAATAAATAGAATGATAGTTCTCCATTTCTACTTGTAGAGGCAGGTAAAGATATTGGGGGAGTTTGTTTCATCCTGTGTTCAAAGAAACATTTCATGGGACATTTGACTATCTTGCATTGCAGTGTTCATAATAAGCATTTGTAAAAATACCATTATGAAAATATTTTCAGTCTATGTGCCAACATCTGCTGCAGAAGATGACTAAAGATGTGGAGGAATTCTACAATGAACCTGATTTAGACCCTCCAAATGAAATTAAAATATTCTTTGATACTTTGTGAGTTCAATATAAAGGTGAAAATGGGTGCAGACTGAAACAATTGTTGGAAAATAGGAAGCAGGAGTAGGGAATGAAAGAAACCAAACACTTGTAGATTTTACAGATGCATCAGGAAGATGTTTTCTGAAAAAAATAATTTAAAGGTGCCAGATGTGGCAGACACTACAAGACATCACAAAAATATAGATTACACGTGAATAAAAAGCAAATGACATTTCTGATGTGAGGATCATTCTTGAATCAGCTTTATTTTCTATATAGATTACTAACCAAATAGATCAAAGATCAAGCTCCATATAAAGCTAAAAGAAAGAATGAAAATGAGAGAAAGAATGATGTACAATTATAACAACTACAATGTTACCTTATTGAGGCCCAAAATAGGAAATGGATGGAGTAAATGGCATTGACACTGATTATAATAATTTTACACATGAATCTAACCAGTGAAAGTCAATTGTCATAGTGAGGAGAACAAAAGAACTTAAAAACTGCATTAGTCAGCAATCAATTGACCTACTGGACAAGAGGACAGAGATGATGATTATGGGCAACACCAGTTTAGAATATAAACTCTTATGTAAAATCTTGGAAATCCAAGAAAATTATGAGCACCATCCCCCCATGAAACAAGATGAAGTCTTGGAGGGAAAGCCAGTTGAAAGAAAGCTTGGAGAAATACCTAGCTAAATAAAGTCATTCCAAGGGCATTTAAGGTTGAAAGTGGAAAAAGTACCACAAGTTAAAGATGGAAAAAAATTTGCCATAATTTTTTAAAATAACAAACTATCAGATTTATACTCTAATATCTCAGTCCTGTCCATGCTTCTAAAGAAAATGGAAACAACACTGAAAGAAAACAGAGATAGTGGGAAAAATAACATGTCAATGCAAAGTATACAGAGGTATAAATGGGATATGACAATTTTCAGGGCGTGGAGGGATTGGATTGATTCTCAAGGTATTTTAAAGTAGGAACATAAAATAAAATCTTGTACATTATTATTAGCAAAAAATAGTTACTTAGAGAATATTACTGATTACTGATACATGTATAGACTTTTCTCACCTATATAAAATGTTTATAAGAGCGATCTCCCAAAATGACATCACTAATCATCCAAAAGATTTTGACATACCTATCCACACAGGAAAATATGGATGAGAAATACCTCTTCTCCAGATAATGATATATAATTGAGTGGACAAATGTCTTTTTTCTTTTCCCTCTCTCTGTCCCTGTTCCCCCACCCCTGTATCTATCTCTATTGATCTATATAGACTCATGTCTATATCTATCAATCAATATATGAGTATACATATCATATATGTACACACCTATGTATATGTGTGTATATATATAGAAATACCCATACACACACGTATTTTTATATATAATGTTGGACAGCCATAAGTATACTAGAAGTTGGGTCCAGAATTGTACAGGAAGAGAAGGAGGCTGGATTGCCTTTGAGAAACTGAAAGGTTATTTTTAATGACTCCGAGTTTTTTGGAGTCTGTTAAAAAAATGGAAAGGTCCATCATTTAAATATCAACAATTTTCTAGAAATATTGTCTGGTGGTGAGTCATGGAATATTATAGTCTCCAAACAGTTGATGTTCAATATATTTTAAAGGTCACTGGAAAGTGGGAGTCAATAGTGGGTGTCTGCCAATTATGACACATTACAAACAAAGAATTATGAGAAAGTGATGTAAGTCACGTCATTGAAGAAATGTGCAATAAAAAAGATCACATGATGAGAGTTAGGAATAATCAATTGATAATCCACATGCTCCACTGTTATTCTCACAATGCAAGAATAACTGGGGCAAGATCTCTTCCATTCTAGTAGACCCCTATGGCAAGAGTCACACAGGACAGGCAAGTATAGATGAGTTGTGGTCTACGATATGTTGTTGGAGTGAATGCTCATTATTTACAAAATCATGGATCCATTGGAATATTATTTGTGTAAGAGATTTTTTACTTATGCTAAACTTATATTCTGTATGTCTGTAATATCCTCCCATGGATACTATTTATGTTCTCCAGGACCAGGAAAAGCCAGTGTATTATACTGGAATGGGCACTGGCCTCATGGTCAGAAACATAGTTCAAATTCTGTCTCTCAGTGTGGCCTTGGGTCAGTTACTTAACCTTCCTCAAGAGTTTTCCCATTTGTACATTGAAGAGGTACCGCTGTAGCCTCTGAGGTTCCTACACCTATGATGCTATGAATATTTTAGATCTATGACACCCTTTGATGTTCTTATTTGTCTTCTGTTCTCTAGGCTAACTACATCCAGTTCATTCAAATGATAGTCTCAGTTACTCCCTTTACCATCATGGCGGCCTTTCACTGAAAGCATTTCAGTTTGTCAATGTCCCTTATAGAATATGGCACTCAGACCTAGATATAATATTCTAACTGTGATCTGACTAGAACAGAATACTTAAAACTTTAGGCTGGTTAGTGCTTGACATCAATGCTTAGTAAAATTCCAGAACTCTAGATTAAGGGAATGATTTGTAAGCAAAGTATTCCTGAAATCTAGTAGACTTTCACTTGTCTCACTCTACCCATTTATACTTTTATTTCATGAAGGCCAGATAAAATTTCCATCATTGAAGCCCTACTCTGATGCCTCACCATGGTGGGGAGGAAGTGCTTGAATATGGCTGTAATGGTGTACCACCTGTCTTTTGTCTAACAAAGTTCAGAGAGGATCATCAACAAATGAGATCACCCAGGAAAACTTTTGGAGGAACAAGGGGCAGAAAAACTCAGTAAATTATCCATGAAGGGGTTAAATATGTTTAGTGGAAAGAGAACCCACAAATGATGATGACTCAATCATTAAATCAACAAGCTTATTTTGTGCTGGGCACAGTGCTAGGTACTTTGTATACAAAGACAAAAACTAAATTATCTTGGTCCCCATGGAACTTACATTCTGCTGAGGGCGGGGGGGGGGGATGGGGTAAAGGAACAACATGTACCTAGATAAATAAAAAATGCATACAAAGTATAAGGGAACTTGTGTGTGTGTGTGTGTGTGTGTGTGTGTGTGTGTTCAGACGAGTACTTCATTGATCTATAAGTGAAAGCTATAAAATGATAGATTTAGGCTTAACATAAGGGAAAACTGCTTACTCAAATTCTCAAAAGATATATGAGCTTATCTCTTGGGAGCATTCCTTCTAATAATGTTAAAACCACCAATCATTGGAACAATGCTATATTTTATATTTCGGCTTCCACAGCATGCTGCTGATACATGGACATTGGAGTCTACTAAAACTCCTCTATCTTTCTCCCCTGAGTAACCAGGACCATTCTTGGAAGGAATGCATCAATTGCCTTCTCTCCACTCACCATCCCTGCGACTATCTTGACCAAAATATTACTCTCTCCATGTGTTATCTTCCCCCATTAGAATATAAGTTTCTTGAGGGGAAAGACTGTCTTGCTTTTGGCATTACTATTTCTAGTGCTGAGCACAAAATGCTCGGTACATAGTAAATGCTCAACAAATGCTTTTTTGGTTCAGTTGTCCATCTCATTCATTTATAACATACATGTTATAACTTCCAAGCTGTAATTTCCCTTGTGTTTAAATTTTTTAAATTCAAATGCAGGAGTTTTACATTTATTCCTTTTTAAAGTTTATCTTTTTACACTCCTTTGTAGAGAATTTTTGGGATCCCAAGCCTGTCATCTATTAGTTTTCCTCCTGGCTTTGTGTCATCCATAAATGTGACCATAGAATTCTCTTGCTGCACTTTTGTAGTAACTCAATCAAAATAGTAAATGAAGGTTGTCTGGTGTGACAGCTCTTAGTGGTCACTTGTACCTTCTCTAAGTGCTCATGAATCATCTTTTAAAATAATACATTCTAGAATTTGCCAAGATTTGACAACAAATTCATTAACCTATGGTTGAATCTACTTTATTTCCTTCTGTGAAAATTGCAAAATTTGTCAGTATCTGATCAGCAACAGACACTCAGCAATCATACCTTAGAGTTCTTTCTGTACTTTTGGATGTAATTTTTCTGGCTCAGGTGACATATTTGACTTTGTTGAAAAACATCCAAGTGTGCTCTGTTACCATTACCTTACCGATACTTTGTTTTAGTTCCATGTTAAGTATTATCCTTTATTCCTTTTCATTTTGAAGTTTGATCTCAATGGTAAACAAAACAGAAGCAAGATGGAAATTGAGGAGTGCTGTCTTTTTTTGTGTATTGTTTTTTCACACAAATTTTGATTTCATTCAATTTTTATTTGACAATTCTTTGAAGCTAGAATTATCACAGTCTTAAGCAGGGAAGTTACTTTCTTGATCTTCCTCTTGTACTCAAGTGAACTAAATAATTCCCTCCCCCCCTTTTATTATTGTTTGCATTTCTCATAAGCTTTAGCTCAAACTTCTTATGGGACTGCAGTATGCATTAGTATTTTTTCAGGTTACCTGATATTGATTCTATTTTGTGTACAGATCATTTAAAATATATTATCCACCTTTTTGTGCTGCTAGCTTTTATTTACAGTAAGAATAAAGTTCTGTTAAGTTCCAGACTAAACCTGTAGGTTGTATATTCTATTCAACACCAGGGGGAGCCCTGGCGGAAATAAGCTTAATAGAATTCTCAGGGAATGAATAAATGCTTTTCTCATTCTCACTGTCAAAGGATTGTTGTGCCCTTTGCAGTAGTTTCTGTGGGGTGGTTAATGAATCAGAATTAGAATAGCTCTGAGTCCCTATCCTGTTGAGAATGGCTGTCTGTCTCTCTCTTTTTTAATCATATGAACATAGTAAAAAGGCCACTTGGGAAGGCATCCATGATGCTTAGTTTTACCATTAGGGATAAAATTAACAAAAGGAATAAAATTGGAAATTCATTTAAACCGCTGCACAGCTTTGTCCCTATCACTTACCTAAGATCCAGGTCACCCCATGTCAGTTCACAGGTACTCCAAATCCAGAAGTCTTAGGATATAGATCACAATGTGTAGATGCTGCCAGTTATCTCTTCCCTTTGGAGGTGAGCAAAAATATTCATGCAATAAAACACACTTCCCAAGTGCTGTCCCACTTACCATCTCCAAGATGATCATTGTCATAGTAGTTGGGTAGGGGATTCAGGCACTGGCTCCCAACGCTGTTGCTTTCAAAGTTCTATCATAGGCAACAATTACCAATTCTCTCTTTGCTTCCTGGCTTTTTGTCCATCATCTAGGCTAAATAGGACTCCAAGTCCTCATCTCAGCTTGTTTATTGCTAGTGAAATAGTATGAGAAGAGTGGGTTGGGTCGTAGCTGGGAAATTGTATTACTCTTGCAATGATGCCAAACTGCTTTCTATCACAAATGCCCATCTTTTGTTACATATTTGCTCTCCTGGTCAAGCTAGGATTTTTTCTAGGTGGGGGAACTTCTGGTGTGGGAATTCCCTCTATCAATGCAGACCACATAGATCATAGAACTGTAGGGACCTTAGAGGTTATCCTTTCATTTTACAGATGAGGAAATTGAAGCCCATAAAGGTTAACTGACTTGCCTAAGGTTAGGCATCTTGTGAGTGAAAGAGATGGGATCTGAATTTGGATTCTCTGATTCCAAATCCATCACTGCTTAGGGTTTCCAATTCCCACAACAGGGAATTGCTTGGGTGCTGAAATGTTAAATGACTTGCCCAGAGTCACGTGACTAGTATTTGGCTGAGGCAGGTTTTGAGACCAGCTCTGCCTGACTCCAAATCTAGAGTTTAGAAAAGGAGAGGCATTGGGTATGATGGCACAAACCTATAATCTCTTCTACTGGGGAGTTAAGGCTGGTGGATCACTTCAGTTCAGGAGTTCTGTGCTGTAGTGGGCTACAGCTTCTAATCTGGTTGAGATGGCGAGACCCAATCTCAAAAAAAAAAAAAAAAAAGAAAAAAAGAAAAAAAGGGAGAGGCATTGTGGGTATTGGGTCAATCTTGAAATAAGGAAGACTTGGTCATATCCTACCTCTGACACATTACTAACTGTGTGACCGTGGAATAAGTCACCCAGCTTTTCAATGCATTGCCACCCAAAGTCCCTTCTTACCTCTTCTCTCAAATTTCTATCAGTGATCATGTCAGGAAGTTAGATGGTTGCAGGTTGCAGTGAGTGGGAGGTGTATTTTTGTGGGGCAGGAATAGTAAATGGGGATACCTGGAAGGAAGGGGAAATAGCTATAGCTTGTTTTGCTTAGGATTTGGGACCCTTGATAAGGGGAAAGCTAGAGTAATAACAGTGTTTTAGGGTTTGCAAATGTTCTCTCATCTGGACACTCGGGAATAACACAGCAAAAAAGGGGCTATCCCCATTTTGTAAATGGGGAAACAGAGGCCAAGAGAGATGAAGTGACTGCCTAGGATCACACAGTAGGTATCTGAGGTAGGATTTGAACTCAGAGCTTCCTGACTCCAATTCCAGTGTTCTTTCTACTATATCACGTAGCTGCCTCATAAGAATATGATGTGAACTAAGTACACCTGCAGGGAATTGCTCTGGGAATAAGATTTAATATTTCAGAGGTTTTAGAGGTGTGGGAAAGAGGCTGTCATTTGGGGTAGAGGGGAAGCTATGGCATTGATAGGGAAAGGAAAGGGAATGCCTGGGATGAAATTATCCAAAGAAGATTTAGGATAGGTGGGAAAGTGTTCACACACAAGCTGGGTGATCATCTACCGGTATTGGTGTAAAGTGGACCCTGGATCCTGGAGAGGCTGGACCAAATGACCTCCAATGACCCTTCCAACCCCCTGACTCAATGACTCTGCCTCTAAGGGGCAGTCTTTGATCATTGGTCAGCTTGGAGTTCTTGGGTCCTTCCCAACAAGAAGGTGAAATTTATCTAGAGAGGTCCCCAGTCTACTTTTTAATGTCTTCTTTGTATACCAAGGTATCCCTTCTTCTTCATTTTCCATCCCTTACGCTCAGAGCACAATTCCCTCCTGTTCTCTTCCCTGCTCAAAACATTCTTTCAGACAACATGGGATAATGGAAATGACACCACACAGTCCCAGTTCTCGCTTCTGCTACTTGTGTGACCAGTAATTTATGGTAACCTCTCAGTCTCAGTTTTCTAGTTTGTAATGGCAGTAATGGCAGAAATATTCAAAACCCCTTGTCTCACAATGATTTTTCTGAGAAAAGTACTTTATATTGTAAAGTGCTATAAAACAGGAGACCCAAGCCCTTGAGATAACCCAATGTCCATCCTTTTTACACTTTTGTGTGAATTAGTTTCATACCTCCTAGAATATACTCATGATGTAGAGAAAGAGCCTGTTCTCATCTTTTAGTGCTTTTAATTCAGTTCAGCTCAGGAAGTACTTGTTTTACTGATTCATTGATCAATTTCGCTTCAACTATAATAACCCAAAAGAATGACTGTACATTCAGTTGCACCTCCTTGTAATTTATCACTTGTCAAAAGTAAGGAAGGGGGTGGGATTTAATTTTAAAGAAATGAGTTTTTATTGGTACCTTTTGTTTTTCTATTACTACTTCATTTCCAAATATGTTACTCTTTATTATCCTATCCAGTAAGTTATCTCTTCTTCTAGCAAAAGGAAAAAAATCAATGAAATTAACTAGATGGATGGTCTGACAGTAAATATAATGTTGTATGGTTTAATTTTAATCAGTCAGTACCAACATCACCCACTGTACTTAGCCTAGATTGTGTTACTAGATAGCGTCTTCATTTACATAACCATAATCACTGTGTATATTGATCTTTGGAATTTGCTTTCCTTAATCTATATCACTTCTGCAAGCCTGCCCATTTTTTTTTTTGGAAATTTTATTTATTGTTCCTTTCAGGTCAGCAGTAGTCCATTACATTTATATATACTGTGGTTTGTTTCACCATTCCCATAATTTATTTTCAACTTTTGGCTAGTACAAGTAGAGTTTCTAGAAATATTTTTTATATAAATAGATCTTTTCTTCCTACATATATCCTCCTTATGGTATAAACCTGATACCAGAACTGTTAGGGGAAAAGGTATAAACAATTTTTTAAACTTTCATAGTATAATTTCATATTACTTTCCCAAATAATTAGACCAATTCATAACCCCAAGAGCAGTGAATTAATATGACTGCTTTCCCACAGCTTTGCCAACAATTTCATTGCCAATTTTATAAATGTGAGGTAATATTGAAGAACTATTTAAATATACATTTCTCTGTTTATTACTGATTTCATTCAGCAAAAGTTTTGTAAGCACTCATTGTCTTAAACAATGGAAAAATAGCAAGTTGAGTTTGTCATGCTTCCTGCTTTCATAGATCTCAAAATATAGGTGAAGATTATGACATTAGCAGTAATTATTAAATAAGATAATGAGCTAAGGGAAGGCAATGTAGTTCAGTGGCAAAAGCATGGGGTTTTCAGGTAGAAGATTGGATTGAAGTCAACATTCTGTCACATGATTAACTTTGAGCAAGTGATTTCCTCTCAATGTCTCTGTAACATGGTTTCCATCAAAGTGCCTTTCTAGCTCTACATTTATGCCATAAGGGCAGAAAGTGGGGTAAAGAGCTATGTAAGGTCCAAAGAGGGAAAATTAATTCCTGGCTGAGGAGAGAAGGGGAGGTTTTATGGAGCAGGTAGTATCTGAAATGGGCCCTGAAGGAAGGATTTCTATCAATAGGTAGGATTGGGTGTGGGCACTGGGACAGTCTATGCATGAGGCATGATGCAAAGGCACAGAGATTGGAAAACATATGCTCAGTAATTCAGTTTGCCTAGTATAGAGAGCATATAAGGATGAATAGTTTGAGATAAGCCTGGAAATGAAAGGTAGCATCCTCTAGGGTCTTAAATGCCTAAGCAGCTATGTGGTAGTTCTGGAGAGAGTTCTGGAGCTGGAATAAGGAAGATCTGAATTCAAATCCTGCCTCATACTGGTATTAACTAGGTGACCCTAGGTGAATCATTCAACCTCTCTGTAACTCAGTTTTCTTACCTATAAAATGGGGATAGTTATAACTTCTACCTTCTAGGGTTGTTGTGACTATAAAATAAGAACATATTTGTAAAGTGTTGCACAAATCTTAAAGACCTATGTAAATGCTAGTTATTAGGTGAACCACACGTTTAGATATCATTTGGTAGTAATATGGATCCATCAAGGAGTTTTGAACAGAGAAGGTGAAAAAGGAAACTAAGTACTATTCTGGATAATGTGGAAAGTATTTTTGAATTGAGCTTTTTTGTTCAGATGAAGTAGACCATATGTCTCTGTACTGGGTATGACCATGGGGCTGGCCACACCTAGAGAGGCATATGGCTAGCTGCCACTCAGCTATTCCTGGCTAATTTGGGCCTTCAGTGATCAGGGGCACAGACAGGCTTCAGAGAAGGACTGAATAAGGGAGAGTGTACTTGATTCAGTTCTGTTCTACAGTCTAAGATAAGGTTTATCTATGATTATTCCTGTGTAAGCCCATTTTTAATCATAGAAAGGAAAGACGTTGTTTTAATTTGGGGGGACAGGATGTGAGTAATATTACAAAACAAAAAAGATCACCTGGAGTCACAACTTCCTCTACCCTTTTCCTCCATCCGTGTTCTCCTTCAGTGAGAACTGAAGGACTGGTTACCCACCACTTTCCCCAAATTCTGACCCTATTGGCCTTTCTATTCAAAGTTTATGATCTTGCATCCAATTCCTTCAGGATCCTTCTATGTGATACTATATGGTACTTGGTACTAAGGTGTTATCTTTAAAAATTGCCTCATTCATTGCCCTTAGGAATATTTATCTGCTAAGTGAAAAGTCCTGGAGACAGAATCACAACCCTTTGAAAGTTGCTATCTCCCCAACTATGTCAGGAGATCTCAGTTCTTTGTCTTTTGCCTTTGCCATTGATTCAGTGTTATTATGAAACCTTAGGTTCTGGTCCCTCTATGTCAGGAGATCTTGGTCCTAGTTTTTCCTTTGCCATAGATTCAACATCGTTATGGAACCTTGGGTACTGGTCTCTCTACTGGTTGACTCTACTTGGTATCATGGCTTCCCACTTGAATGATCCTGAGTCCTCTCTTGCTAATGATCATTGGTGAGGAGAATGAAATGTAGGGCATAGGATATGTCTACACATTCAGGGTTCTGTTGTTTCTCTACCCAGCATTCCCTCTGAATTAACTCAATCAACTAACTCACAAAGATTTGCTGCAAATCTGCTCTTCGTCCAGTCCCTGCTAGGAAGCCCTGGCCTAGAGAAGCTCAGGACAGTGTCTGCGCTCAAGAAACTTGTGCCTTAGTTGTAGAGATAAGAATGAGAGGCAACCTGGTTCAGTACATAAATAACTGGTCTTATGGGCAGGATAATGAGTTAACATTTAATCTCTGATACTTATTAAATGTGCAATTCTAGGTAAGTCTGTTAGTCTCTCAGTAGCTCTGGCAACTTGTTAAGGCTCACTTGCAGAACCATTGCTGATCTGTGCCGGGAGAGAGATTTTCCTCACCTGGGAGCTCTTATATAGATGATATTTGTGATAGTTGAGACTGGAAAAAAAAGTATCTACATTATCAGGTTAATGAGTTCAGAGTTCTAGAGGGGCCTCAGAAGTCATCTGGTTCAATCCTCTCTGAGTTACAGAAAAAAGTGACTTTGCCCAAGAACATACAGCTTGTAAGCATCAGAAGTAAGATTCTAATTCATATCCTCTGACTCTAAAACCAGCTCTTTCAGTCAATCAGTCAGTCACTCAGCAAGCATTTAGTAAGCACCTGTTTAGTTAGGCATTATACTAGAACTGGGGATACAAAGAAAGGCAAAAGCCAGTCTCTGTTCTCAAGGAGCTCCAAGTCTGATGGGGGAGATAGTATGTGGACAGCTGTGTGTAAACAAGCTATATGTGAAAAGGGTAAAGTGGGAGATCATCAACAAAGGAAAGGCACTAGACTTGAGGGGGGATCAGGGAACCAAGAGGTGGAGATGAGGAGGAAGACCATTCCAGGCATGGGGGAAGCCAGAGGTGATGCTGAGAGATGGAAGGTATAGTTTCCTGTTCAAAAAACAGCCAGGAGATCACAGTATCCAGAGTTGTATGGGTGTAAGGTGTAAGAAGTATGGGAAGGTTGACCCAGCAATACCACTTCTAGGGTTATATCCCAAAGAGATCATAAAAGTGGGAGGAAGACCCATATGTACAAAAATATCTATAGCAGCTCTTTTTGTGGTGGCAAAGAATTGGAAATTAAGGGGGTGCCCATCAACTGGGGAATGGCTGAACACGTTGTGGTATATGCATGTAATGGAATACTTTTGTGCTATAAGAAGTGTGGGAAGGTTGATGGTAGGTGGGGAATGTTAGGAAGGGCTTTGAACACCAGACAGAAGATTTTATATTTGATGCTGGAGGTATTAGGGAACCATTAGAGTTAATGGAGTAGGGAGGGGATATAAGACCTGAACTTTAGGAGGTGAAGAAGGAAGCAGTTCCAGACTTGCAGGTTGGAAAGTGAAAATCCCTAGAGTTGAGAGATAGAGTGTCTAGTTTGAGGAACAAACCACAATTGTGAGGTTCAAATGATATTTACATATGTATGTACATATATTCATAGAAATATCATTTTGCAAACTTTAAAGAACAATATAATTGCTCGATTTTAGGGGGGTAGCTAGGTGGGGCAGTGAGTGGAGCACTGGCCCTGGAGTCAGGAGGACCTGAGTTAAAATCAGGCCTCACACAATTAACCCAAAAACTAGCCATGTGACCTTGGGCAAGTCACTTAACCCCAATTGCCCCCCCCCCAAAAAAAGCAAAAAATAATTGCTCAATTTTATTATGATGCTCTAGAAGGGATTATTATGGGCAACTAGGTGGTGCAGAAGATAGATCTCTGGTCCTGGAGTCAGGAAGACCTAAATTAAAATCTGGCCTCAGACACTAGTTGTGTAACCCTGGGCAAGTCACTTAATTCTGTTTGCCTTAGTTTCTCATCTGCAAGAAAGAAATGGCAAGCCATTCCAGTATTTTTGCCAAGAAAACCCCCAAATGGTGTCACGAAGAGTCAGGCATGACTGAAACTGCTGAACAACAACAATTCCTCAATTTTATTATAATCCTCTATAAGGGATTATTATTAAGTCAGTTAATTAAATACTCAATAGTGTGGCACACACTCTGAGCTACAGGAGGATCATGATTCAGTAGAAAGAGTATTGGCTTGAAAGTGAGAAGATCTGGGCTCAAAGCCTGTCTCTGATGTCTCTGATCACACACTAGCTGTGTGACCTGGAGCTAGTCTCTTTCTTTCTCAGGGTCTTGCTTTTCTCATTTGTAAAATAAGTTGGACTCCTTCTGAGGCCCCTTTCAGCTCAGAATCTATGACTCAGAGAGTTTGGGGGAAAGATAGATCAGTGAGGATTCAGATGGTCAGGGAAAATTTTACAAGGAAGGTTGGGTTTGAGTTGTGTCTTAATGGATTTGGAGAGAAGGATGATAGAAGAGAGGGAGGACTGTTGGAGAGAGATGGCAACTTCCTTTTGCTTATGCTAACCTAAACAGTTTCTTTGTTAAAATCTACACTTTGAAGACACAGTCTAAGAGCTGGGAACTCTTGAGACATTTGCACAGGGACTGATGCATTGAGCCAGTTTAGCATAAACCAACTGAGTTTTCATTCAATATTCATTTTTGTTTGATCATATCTGTGCTCATAATCCTTCTCCAAAGAAAGTCCTTTTTCCATCTGCTCAATCCTTTTAGGAAATTCTCTTGCTGAGCTAAGAAGCTGAGAAGGTTTATGAATAACTCTGAAGGCATCAGTAATAATGGAGGTATTTAATCAAGTACATTCTTCCGGGAATACATGGACATTTCTACCTAGACAATCTCCCTGTAGGGCCACATTTGGCCCAACAGACACAGATTCCAAGAGCTCCATCATCTCTGAACAAATTTAGGAATTCATCTCAGTCTGGGAGAGACAGTCCTTCTGCTTCCCTTGATTAGGGCTGGCTGTGGGCTAAATGTGAGAGTAACTGAGTTAGGTGTTGGTGTCCATAGCTCCTATAGGGTTCTGGTTCTTGTTGCCAGGGGAAAGAAAAAACAATGACCAACCACCAACAACAAATTTAATAAGCCCCATCTGGTAGCCCTAACTGTAAAACCTTATTCATTTAGTCATAGATCTAGAACTAGAGAGGATCTAAGAAATCATTTGGTTGAAACCTCTTATTTAACAGATTTAGGAAATTGAGGTCCAAAGTAATGAACTCAGATATTTCTCTTGGACATAGGAGGAAATCTAATCCAACTTCCCTTAATTTTGAAGATGAGAAAACTGAGACACAGGGGAGGAGTCTCATGAATTTCCCAAAAAGATCATGTCAGAGAAGAAATTTGAATCCAAGTGCCAAGACTCTAGAATCATTTCTTGTTGCAATAATTCATCAGTCTGGCCACAGGGTGGCAGCTTTCTTGACCAGAGCAACTGTTGAAGACTCTTCACTAAATTGTCTAGCTGGGGTCATGCTCTGTGCCAGTGGAGGGAAACCTCATGCTGATAAAATCCTGAGTCTGAGAAGCATTGAAGCCCAAATGCAGTGGCTGCCCCAATGGGAATTTGAAGAACTAGTCCCATCCTGGTACTAATTAATTAAGTATTAAGCAAATCACTTTCCTTCTTTGGTCTCTAGTTTCCTTTACTATCAAATTCAGAAGTTAGATTTTCACCCTCCTATCTACCCCCACCCCAGGCTGGAATGCATTCCTTCTTCACCTCTACATTACAGAATCTTTTGCTTCCTCCAAAGCTCAGTTGATGTGCCTGCCACCTTCTACTTGGGACCTTTCCTGATCTCCCACAATTGAGTGCTCCTCTCCTTTAAAAGAGTAACTTTGTATATATATTCTACATGATTAAAAGTATGCATGTTGTATTGAATGCTTTAAAAGAGTAACTTTGTGTGTATATTCTACATAATTATAAGTATGCATGTTGCATTGAGTGCTCTTCTCATTTGAAAAAGTAACTTGTATATTCTACATAATTATAAATGTTGTACTGAGTGCTCTCCTCCTCTGAAAAAGTGACTTTGTACATACATTGTATGTAATTATAAATATATAGTTTCCATAGATAGAATGTGATCTTGAAGGCAGGGATTGTTTCATTTTTGTGTTTATTTTCCCAGCACCTAGCACAATGGAAAGTAGAAAGAATATGGGATTAGAATATAGAAAGTGCTTCATAAATCCTGAATGATTGGTTGAACAGTTTACCTCTAACATCTCTTCCTGCTCAGACATTCCAGGACTTTTGGTACAGTAGAAAGAATGCTGGATTTAGAGTCACAGAACCTGGGTGTTAATCCTGGTGGTGCTTCTTGTGTATATTCTTTGCCTTATCTTGGTCTCAGTTTCCTCATCTTCAAAATGAGGGGTGTGGGGCTCTCTAAGCTTGCTTTCAGCTCTGAATCCTACTAATTCTTCTCGAAGGTAACTATTACTTTCTAGCATGGGCAGTTGTTGCTTTTTATAGGAACCAGAAAAGGGGAAAAGTATATCAACATTTTTTCCTTTTTTTTCTTATTAAAATATGCCTGGAAAGATAAGAAAGATTGTGAAAAGAATTAAATGCTTGACTGAGGTGGTGATTCTTTCCTTCCTTCCTTCCTTCCTTCCTTCCTTCCTTCCTTCCTTCCTTCCTTCCTTCCTTCCTTCCTTCCTTCCTTCCTTCCTTCTTTCCCTCCTTCCTTCCTTCCTTCTTTCCTTTTTAAATTTTAGATGCAATAAGGAGCCATTGGGTATTCCTGAATGTTAGAGTGTCAGGTTTATGCTTAATTATACTTAATTTATGCTTAATTATGATTAGATGGGCAGTATTAGAGTCTTGCTTGGGTGCTGCTGGGGGGGATGCCTTGGGTGAGTGGGAAAGGAAGGTGTCAAGAATAGTTTGAGGGGCACAGAAAGGGAGACAGGAGAATGCTAGAGCTGGTGGGCACCCCACGAGGTTTTGCTTCCCTCAGGCTGGCCTAGCCAGCTGCCACATTGACATGATGCCCTCTTAATGCTTTGATGTTATTCTCACCCTTCCTGCAGCCTCTCTGTTCATCATTGCCATGCTCCTGGCAAGCCTTAACAGCTGTTGCAACCCCTGGATCTACATGCTGTTCACAGGCCACCTCTTTCATGACCTGGTGCACCGTTTCCTCTGCTGTTCTGCAAGTTATCTGAAGACCAACCCAGGGGGTGAGACCAGTGCCAGCAAAAAAAGCAACTCTTCCACCTTTGTCCTGAGCCGTAAGAGCTCCAGCCTGAAGAGCTTTACCCAGCCAGCTGGAGAGTGAAGCAGGACCCAGGCCTAGGGTTGCAAGGTCACTGGGCTTAAACTTTGTGTTGGCAGGAAATTTCTGACCCATCATGGATATCTATGTATGAATGTATGTATATATGTATATGTATAAATGAACATAGCTTCTATATATAGATATAATTCTGACCTGTGCATTGTGGGGATATGGCATCAGAAGGATGGACCTAATAGTCAAAGTGGTCATCCCTTGTGGGCATTCTGTGCCACTTCCTATCTACTCACTACTCAATCCTCTGGGCCTTTTGGCCCTCCCCATAAAGTACTCATGGTTACCTTACTCCTTACTCCTGATCAGAGGATGGCTTCTGTGGACCTGCACTTATTCTCCTCTGTTGAGCTGGAAGGCAGCCTGGGATAGTGGAGAGAGAGTTAGCCTCAGAGGGGCCATGACAGAATGTAGTTCTGCCTCGGACACAGGTTATCTGTGTGACCCTGGACAAGTCACTTCATTTCTCAGCATCCTGGGCAACTCTTGAAGACTATATACTGTGTAGTTTCCTTACAAGGAGTTCCCTGTACCAAGAAAAGCATAGTATATACTGTGTAGTTTCCTTACAAGGAGTTCCCTGTACCAAGAAAAGCATAGATCTTGTGAAAAATGAAAATCTACCAAAAGTTAATGTATGTAGGCATGGCACATTCTTGTTTGAGGACAGATGTAAGGCAATGGTGTCTTTCATTGTTGGACTACTTGCCAGCATTGTAATGAGGACTTTCTTGTTGGTAGGGCATATGGGTAGAAAGAGAAGGGAAGGTGGGAGACAGAAAACCTAGGGTTTTAAGAGCTCTGTTAGCAGGATTGGGGAAAAAAAAATCCCTGACCGGATGCTGCTGTTCTGGAGAGGCAAACAGTTGCCCCTGGGGTGCTGATTAACCAGGGGTTATTCATTATTGGGCTAATGTAGCAATGACCACCATATTGGAAAATTTGGAACCAGCAAAGGCTTAGAAGCTTGGTAAAAAATGACCAGCTTTGTAGAGTTGATTAAACACAAATGAATTACAGGGAAGCTAAGACTGTAAATGAATTGCTGAAACATATTAACATTCCAAGCTTTTATTTGTCAAGAAATTTGCATAGTCTCCCCATTGGTGAAAAGAATGATAATACTATACCCCACTCCTGTATGAGGGGGTAGAGTTGATGAAGTCTTGGGGAAGGAGAATTCTTTCTTTTTCTAGCTTCCAGCTTCTGGAGAGGACACATATGGGTCTCAACTTCCTTCAGGGAGAGATCCCTGGAGGGAATGTGCAGTTCCTGTTTTGAATTTTATCATTAATCTTATTACCAAAACTGAAATGTTAAATATAGCTAGATTTTAAAATTATGGGGCTCAACTTTAATTCTCTGAACAATGGAAAATTCCACCAAAATGAAATGGAAAAGTATTTATTAAGCATTAAGCAATGTGCCAAACAACTGTGCTAAAATATAAATAGTCAACTGAGACAGTCTCTGCACTAAAGAATTCCATATTCTAAAAATGGGCAATGACATATACAGCAGGGCAGATGGAAGGCCCAGAGGTTCTTAGGGTACAGCAGCAGAGGAGATAAGGGTCAAGAGTCCTTAGAGGGTAATGTCAGGTCATGTGGCCATGGCCAAGGGTCCAGAATGCATAGTTTCACGGTAGATGAAACTATGGGTAAATCACAGTGGACCTTATGGATCAATAAAGTCCAGTAGACTACTATCTTGTCAGAAGAATTACGTTGGTGACATCTTGCTCATCCAAGGAATGTGAATAGTCAAGTTCCTAATCAGTGACTGTTCAGAATGGGATAGTAGGTCTGTGTTGGAGTGAAATGGGGTTCATTTCCACTGGGGATGGGCATGTGAGGAATTAGCATTAAGCATATGGTAAAATGGGGTGATGGAGTTTCCTCTAACCTATTCCTAATGAACCCTTGGGCAGTCCATTAGATTGGGGGTAGGAGGGGAAGACTGGGTTGAGGGAAGGCCCTCAACCTCCTTCAGCATCTGCTTCTGTTAGGGCCTAGATTTTAATGCATTTAGGGGTAAAACTATTTGTCCTAGACATTTCAGGAAATAAACATGGGAAATGAAGACTTATTTGGCAGTTCGAATTTTTGAAAGTGCTTGGAAATTTCTACGGACTTGTGATGAAACCTTACTTGATGCTAAGTGAGAAGCCATTACTTCTGTCCTACAAAATGCAAATCATGGTATTCCTGTGTCTTCCTAAAGGATGATATTTGCCTGATGATATTGATTAATCTTCTTTTGTAATTTGCTTTACAGATGAGATGCTTAATAAAGGCTTTTCTCATGTGTAGAGAAAACACACTCTTTCTCTTTTTAATTCCCTCCTTGCAAGAGGGATTATTTGTGGTGGCTTTGGTGGGAGGTGTTGAATTTTCTAAATTGCTTCCACAGTTCTCCAGTTGGTTTTGGCTTTAGTGTTCCTGGGTGGGAGCTGGTTGCATTCCCATCTCTCTTCTCTAGCATGTCAGGATCACGGAATTCCTTAGAAGTCATCCAATGACTACATAGTCCTGGCATCCCTATCTAATATTGCAGGACCACACCTGCTGTCAATTACATTCTGATCCTGGGTGTGCAGAATCATCGAATGTTATTTGTGGAAGGGGCCTTAGAGAACATCTAGGTCCAGCCCCTCATTTTGAAGAGGTGGAAAATGAGACCCATGGAGGCAGGGTTTAATTCAAAGCAACACAGTCCAGAACAGGTGTCCTGATTTTTGTTTAGTGTGCCTTCCACTGTAGACACACAGTATCTCTATCTATCCTCATAGATTGTATGACATCACAGAACATAGGAAGGGACATTTGAGATCTGGCTACACGTCCTTATTTTTGAAAGGGTTAAATGCAACATATGGAGTTTTAGGACATAGGTACTTAATGTTTCAAGGTCCCTGACCAAGCCTGATATGTGTAATTCAATTCAACCATAGCAAAATGGATTGGTCTTCTAAACTTCAGATTTCCCCATCAGAACTAATGGCATGAACTAATAAGACACAACAGTCTCAACACAACAAAGTATTGTATAATTAAGAAAACATCGGCATGATTGTTTGGTGCTACTCTGTCACTGGTATAAGCAACTTATCCAAGGTTACATGATGATGTGACTATCCTTTATAGTCTCTTGAAGGTTATCTATATTCACATGCTCTGGAAATCTGTCTCTTCTTGTACAATAATAAACCTTATTAAGTTATTTAAGGCTCGACAAATTAATCAAGCACCTCCTCTCTGGATGTTAGGGTTTTCCCCTAACATTTTATGGATAAGAAAAGTGAGGTTGAGAAAAGGGCAGTTACTTATTTAAGGTCTCACTGTTGTGTGGTGTAATGATTTGGAATATGTTAACCTCTGTTGGACTGGAAGGTCTCTCAGGTCCCTTCTCCATGTGTTATTCTGTGACCTGGGCTTGAATCCTCCCACTGCTACTTACTACCAGTGTATACTTACACAGTTTTTCTTCTTTGTGTCTGTTTTCTTCTCTATAAAACAGGTGATCACTAAGGTCCCTTCTGTCTCCAAATCCTATGACCTAGAACTCAGATTAATTGACTTCTAGCCTGATTTGTCATCATTTGTTGATCCTTCATTCTCTCAGTGGATCAATGACATCATAAGGGGATATCTTGACTTGGGTGTTAACTGGCTTTAAGTGAGGTGGAGCTGTGCAAAATCCTCAACCTCACTCTCTCTTCCTAAGTCATCAAAGCCAGTGGCAAGACAAAAATCAAGATGACTGGCTCTGTGATTCTGGAGGGGGAGAACACCTTGTGTTGGAATTCCCAGTGCCAGCGTGATCTATGGCTTCATAGATAGGGTCTTTGAAATGAATGACCCAATGCACACAGAGGTTGTGAGTGTCTTAGGGTTCCACAACTAGTCAGCATCAGGGGCAGCATTAGACCCAGGTTTTCCTGATTTCAACTCAGTCACTCTCTCCACTATACCGTAATGTCACTCTCAAAATGGCAACTTCTGATCAATATAAATGTAAGAAGCTACCAGATTGTGAGTCATCCACATACCCTCATTATACAATTTATAGCTGGAGGGGCCATCACAGATCATCTAATTCAACTTCCTTATTTTATACATGATGAAGCTGGGGCTCAGAGAGAAGTGGCGATTTACACAAGGTTACACGATAAATATAAGAACACTCTTCCAGTATTCTCCACAGTATTCTGCCACATGAAAGCCTATTGAATCAGTCATATCCAACCTACCTGAAAAGGCCAGTGGCATTTTGGGCTTTATTAAGAGTGGCACAGCTTCCAGGAACAAGGACATGAGGGGACCCCTGGTACTCTGTTCTGAGAAAACAACTCTAGACTTTTGTGTTTAGTGTTGGCAACACATTTGGGAAAATACAGTGATAAACTCAAGCTCATCTAGGAGAAGTTAGCCAGAATGGTAAAGGACCTCAAGCCCATGCCATAAGAGAATGGGTAAAGTAACTGAAGATGTTTAGCCTGGAGAAGAGAAAGCTCAGAGAGAACAATAGAGGCAATCTGATTCAGTGGAGAGAGTGCTAGATTTGGAAGCAAGGATCTGGGTCCAAAAACCCACTTCTGTCACTTGCTGTCTGTCTGACTGGAGATGGTCACTTAACTTCTCTTCATCTCCATTTCTTCGGGTTTGAAATAGCATGGTTGTGCTAGATGATCTCTGGGGGTCTCCCTAGATCTATGATTCTGTAACACCTCTAAGGTTCCTTCCAGCTCTAAATCTTAGATCCTATTATTACTAAGTACTTGAAGGGTTATGACATGGAAGAAAGGTTAGGCTTGTTCTGTCAGACCCCAAAAGACAGAACTCAAAGGGGTGGAGGTCACCAAGAAGCAAGGTTAGGCTCAATGCCAGAGAAATCCTTCCTTTTCGCTAAAAGCACTCAAGCAAAAGCTAGGTGACCACTTCCTCATAAAGGGAATTTCATTTTCCTTATAAGTTGGCCTGGATGGTCCCATGAGTTGGTCCTTTCCAACCTGAGATTCTGTCATTCTATGGCTTTATGAATATTCCTTCCCTCACTCTGTATCTCTTCAGGATGGAGAAGATGAACAAGGGAATGAAACAAAGAGGGGGAAAGTCTTCCAAGGAACTTAACAGATGTCACATTGCTGCAGTAAGTGACTACTGGGAAACACGAAGCCACAGCACATAGTTTCAAGAAAAGAAGTGTACGCTGATCTGTTGGAGGGGTTTCAGATGAGATTCAGTCAACTCTTTCTCTGATTGCTAGGATGGTTAAATACCCTTTAGAGGTGATCCCAAAGGACTATAAGACATTATTTAGAGATTTTCAGAGTTGGAAAGGACTTAGTTGGGCATTCAAGCTTTACTTAAAGACCCTAATAAGGAGAACCTCACTCCCAAGGCAATCTATTCCCATTTTGGGTGGCTCTGAGCACTTGGAAATTTTTCCTTACCTTAAGCTTAAATTTGTGTTTTTGCAACTTATATCCATTGCTAATTGTTTGTCTTATGGGCTCAAATAGAACAAGCTGAATGCTTTTTTTCCTGGGCATTGCAGACTTTCAGATATTGGAAGATAGCTTTATATCTCCATGGAATCTTCTCTTTTTTAGGCTAAGCATCTTGAGTTCCTCTAAGAGTATTCTCAGGAATACAGAATATCCTTGGAGAAACAAAACAAACATTTTAGCAGGACACTTTGTGCTAACCTTTTGGACAGAAACAAAATGAGCAACTACCACCCTGCAGCCAAAACCCTTTATTGGATTCCAATCTGCCAGTCATAATTGCACGTTGTCACTAAAATACAAGGGTTTGCAGGATTTCAAGAAACAATGACCCCAAGTGGGAAGAGGCTGGTTTCATCCCATTACAGTGAAGACTTAAGATTACAGTACAAACGAGTGCCCAGACTCATACAGTAGCTGCCCTCTGAGCAAATGGCCATCATCTTGGCTGTGGATCCCACGATGGGGGACAGGGACAGAATGAGGACCAGTGTGCTCAAATGTCATTATGTCATTTTCCCTTTCTCTACACATTCTCATCTCAGAAATAGCAACAAGTCTCTAAAAAAATAAAATATGTAGAAATCCCCATGGAGTGTTGTTGTGGAACTAGATGTGACTTTAAAATCTCCTCTTCCCCTCTTGGCTCCCTCCCACCATCACCCTGACAGACTCACAGGTTTCATCTTTCCCCTCTTCCCCAAGCTCATCTATGCTTCCTTTCTCAAGGCAACCTTGATGCTGCTGAAGACTTGGCCAAGAGCAGCAAAGATGGGATGGCAGAAGGTGTGGACACAGAGGGAATAGATACGGCTGATGCATTGCATTTCAATCAGGCAGCTCTTGATGCAGGGCACCACCGCCCAGATGTGGCAGAAGGAGATGCAGGCAAAGATGAAGCCCCAGACGAGGGCTAGTGGGACGCCCAGCAGGGTGGAGATCAGGCGGTAGCACCAATACTTGCTGACTGTAAAGGTAGTGTAGCTGACCTTCCAGACACCATCAAAGCTGTAGGTGCCTTCAGGCTCTGCGATCACGTCTTCAAAATCCACCTGAGACCCAGTCCACAGGGAAGAAAAGAGGATTTGTCAAAATACAAGGTTTGGGACCAGGGAAACAGCCATGCTCAATGGCAACCTGATGCCAAGTGGCATAAAGAGAACCAGGATAACAACATAAAAGGAGAAAAGGCAAGTAAGATGGTGGTAACTGAATACGGTGAAATTAGAAGGATCAAGCTTGGCTCCATGGAAGAGATGGGAGAAAGCATCTCCTCTCCTCCTTTGTAGGTATGCATGAAGCACTGCACATAATGCCAGAGTTTTGAGATCTAGTCATCTCACTGAATTTTCCCTCTTCTTTTTATTTTTTGTTATAGGGGATGACTCTAAGGGAAGAGGAAACACTGGAAAATGTAGGAGATGTAAAAAAAAGTATATAAAATGTATTTTAAAAATGCAACAAAATTTACAGGATAGCTAGAGATTAAAAACAATAGAAGAGACTTTAGCAATCACTTAGTAGGAAATTTTCAATTTGACTTAACAGAGAATTGATATACATAAAGTAACATACAGGGATGTGCTAGTAAATGTTTAACAACCAGATTTCTGTGGGGAAGGAAGGGCAGAACAAGTATGCATGGCACATTTTTTAAAGTTTAATCTGCAATATTAACATTTTCTCCATCACTTTCTTAAATCTAGACAACCAGAAGAACAATAAATCAAGCCCTGATTTGAATTGTTCACTGATTTCTGAGCTATAAATACTCATGATGAAAATTTAACTATCTGCTGGAGCCCATGTGAGCTGACTCTAGCACACTCGTGATTATGATGGGGACTAGAATTCAGCTTTAAAATTCAATAATTCTAGCAAGCCTTAGATTCTACCTTGAGAAAAGATGAGAAAACTCATCCCTCTCTATTCCACACAGGGGATGGGAAGGGGTGTTAGAGGTTTGTAACATCCTATGTACTGTCAGACTTCTTGAAAGTGCTGGATTCTTTACTAGGACTGTATTTCTTCTCTTTCTTTTTTATTCTTAGTTACAAGGAAGGTATGGCTCATTACATAGGAGAAGGGTGCAGGAATATATCCAGAAATGAGATAGCAATGAGAGAGCAAAATCTTTAAACTAAATGATCCTATGCTCTGAGTGGTTTTACTTTCAGCCTGGTTTTTCTACCTGCCTTCCTCTCTCATTTCCCAATTATTTAATATGTGCTCAAGGAAAGCAAACTTATTCATATTCCACAGGATCCAAACTCTCTGATATTATGTGTAGTAAAAAATGGACTGAGTTTGGGGTGTATTTTCTCCAGTGAACACATTTACAGATTATTGATCAAGGATCTCAAACTAGCAGTCTCCAAAGCCACGGACTTCCTCCTGGGGGTCTTTGCAGACAGATTTGTACTTGGATGAACAGGTCTTTGTGAAAAGAAACAAGGTTTCTGGAGAGACAAAACAGTGAAGTAGGACCTGGGGGTCTTCATGTCTGACTTCTCTTGTTCTTTTCTATTTTTCCTTCTTCTCCTACTCCTATCTAAGATGCCCAATGAGGCTCCTTTATCTGCTGAGAACCTATTCATGGAGCAGTTAGTCATACTAGAGAGTAAGTAGCTGCTGACAATTTAGCGTGGGATGTTTCCCAGTGCTTCTACACTTTACCAGTGATTAAAATATTAAACTAATGAGGTGATTTTCAAGGGAAAGACACAGCCACTCAGCTTTATTAACTACAGATTGATCTCTTGCTGTCTTTTTTTTTTTTACCCTCTCTCTCTCTCTTTTCTCTGTCTCTGTCTATCTTTTCTCTCTCTGTCTCTCTTTCTCGGTCTCTCTCTTTCTCTGTCTCTTCATGTATGTATCTGTCTTTCTCTCTGTCTCTGTCTTTCTCAAAATTCATACCTCAGGCAGTTAGTAACTATTTGATTCTGGATAAGTCATTTAACCTTACTCAGTCTTTGTTTCTTCATCTTTAAAATGGGAAGAATAATAGCATCTACCTCACAGGATTATGAAGTTCAAAGGAGATAATATTTATAAAGTGCTTTGCAAATCCTAAATCTCTCTATAAATACTTGCTATTATTATTAATAATTATTGATATACATAGCCACTGGTAGGATACTCAGTTCAACTCAGTAAAATAAACATTTACTAACTCTATCACAAGGTGCTGGAGATGGAAACAAAAGTGCCCTCAAGGAGCTTATATTTTCTTGGGGGAATACTTGCAAGCAGATAACTAAATGCCAAGTGTATACAAAGTAATATAAAGTGGTTTCTAGATGGAGAAAACACTGATAACTCAGGGGATCAGATGACTCACACAGAAGCGATATAAGAAAATGTCTTTCCTCCTACCTGCTTCTCTCAGGTCCCAATTTCCATCTGGCTTAAATGTAACTGCAACCCAGGAAACTGGTTCTATCCAGACATGTGCCTTTTTTGGAGAGGCCTGAGGTTGCATGATTTTTGTACTGAAGTAGAAAAAGACAAACCAAAAGCACCATCTGGGGCTAAGTTCCTGTTCTGGTTTAATGATATCAATTATATATGTCAGGTGAGAAAGAGTGTGTTTGGGTTGGCATGGTGTCTCTTGGTTCTATGTGGCTCCAGCCTGCGGATCCACTGGTTGTCAGGTGACAGTACACCCCTTTTGTACCTTCCTTCTATAGAGTGGAGGAACGCCTGCTATACATACACACACATACACACACACACACACACCATCTATCTATCTATCTATCTATCTATCTATCTATCTATCTATCTATCTATCTATCATCTATCTATCTATCCTGCATTAGAAGAAATGGTAAAAGGGCAGCTAGGTGGCACAGTGAATAGAGCACCAGCCCTGGAGTCAGGAGGACCTGAGTTCAAATTTGGCTTCAGACACTTAACACAAAACTAGCTGTGTGACCTTGGTCAAGTCACTTGATCCCAATTGCCCTACCTCCCCCCCTCCAAAAAGCAATAAAAGAAAATAAAATGCTTAAAAAAAGAAGAAATGGTAAAAGTTCTCTGTGTAGCTAGAAAATGGGGTCAGAAGCTGGGGGAATACTATTTTGGTGACAAGAGGCTGATCCCCTTTGTCACAGCTGGTTTGTAACTGGAGTTTTCTAGAACTGGAAATATCTTGGGAAAACAGCTAACAATAATAACAGCCTTTATAATAACTATGTATAATATAATATAATATAATATAATATAATATAATATAATATAATATAATATAATATAATATAATATAATATAATATAATATAATATAATATAATGTAATGTAATATAATATAATGTAATATAATATAGTATAATATGATATAATGTAATGTAATATAATATAATGTAATATAGTATAATATAATATAGTATAATATAATGTAATATAATATAATATAGCATAATATAATATAATGTGATATAATATAATGTAATGTAATATAATATAATGTAATGTAATATAATATAGTATAGTATAATATAATATAATGTAATATAATATAATATAATGTAATGTAATATAGTATAATATAATACAATACAATACAATGCAATAGCATTTAGCTTTCATGTTTGCAAAGCGCTTTACATGCATTACCTCTCTCCCTTGATGCTCACAACAATCTGCAAGGTAGGTGCTATTGTTATCTTCATTTTACAGATGAGGGAAGTGAGTCTGAGAGAGGTTAAAAACTTTACCAGGTTCACACAGCTAGTAAATGTGGGAAACTGAATTTGAACTTACTTCTTTTGGTCCTGTTAAGGCCATCTCCACAACATCTCTCATATTTTTCTCCTTTCTGTTCATATGGCCACCAATTTAATCCATCACCTCTTATCTGGAATATTCCAATAGATTTCTAATTTGTCTTTCTGGCTCTGATCTCTCTTCTTTCCAAGTCTTCCTTTATTGGCAGCTATGGCAAGAATTTTCCCAAGACACAGGTCTGACCACATCATTCCCCTGCTCTAAAACCTTCAATGACTCCCTATTTCCTCTAGAATAAAATACATATCCCTCAGACTGGCATTCAAGTCCTTCTGTCATTGGGTTGGATGGAACTTTTCCAGATTTCTTTCACATTGTTCTCCTTCATAAATTCCACTTTCCTGCCCAACTATACTACTTGCTGCCCCCTACACTCAGTAGGCTACCACTTGAGAGGCACCATGATTGAATGGAAAGAGCAACAGGTTTAGGGTCATAAGACCTAGGTTTATATTCTGACTTTGCTGCTTATTAGCTGTGTGACCTTGGGCAAGTCACTTTACTTTTCTAGGTCTCAGTTTCCCTATTTATAAAATTAGGTGTTTGGTTCAGATCTAGGTCTATGATCACCATGATTCTATCTTCACACATTTGCACAGCATCTCCATTCTGGCTGGTATTTCACTCCCTCATGAAGCCTTCTCTGAACCTGCTCTCTGATCACGACAGGCTAAGGTGTTCTTATCCTTCCCGAATATTCCTAAGGTACTTTGTCTGGATCTCTCCTCACCACCTCCTGCCCATTATTCCCTGCCTTGTATCATGCTTATCTGTAAATATGAATTCATTCTCTCCTCCAGTAAAATGTAAGCTCCTTCAGGGCAGGAACTGTTTTTTTTTTTTTTTTATTTTTTTGTCTTTGCATAACCAGTGTTCGGTGTTTGTGGAATGATCACATTTTGACTTTATATGGTAACCAGGTTGGGAAAGCAACTGCCCAAGTGCCAGTATTTCCATCCTAGAATCCAATCTGGGCGGACTGGCCTTGCTGTGAATTCTTGTCACCTATTGAGTTTGAAGGTACAGGTGAATAGAGCCCCTCTCTTAGCCAAGAGCTGCTAGTTGGCATGTGCTGCAAGCTTTAGGGCAGGGTATTTCTCACCACTGGGAACCTTATGGCAGAGAACAGTAGCACACAAACATCCTTAGTCTCTAAAGCTCCTGTTTGGCCTGGCACCAAGAGGCCACTTTGGGACTGGAGTAGGATTTCCCTTCATGAACTCTTCTGAGCGTATTCTGATACCTCCTTCTCCTAGAGAATTCCAAGCCATTCACGTCTCTCTGTAAGGGAGGAGAGCGCTGGTCAGTGCATTCTCAGGCAAACAGGTGGTGCCAAGAACTCTTTGGTCTACACACCACATGCATCTCTGAGGTCATTGTCAGAAATTCTTGTGGTTCTGTGGCACTGTGGGAGGTGGGTTGTGTGAGAAGTCACAGTCCTTGACTTCAACAGGGACTCAAGAAGGCTACCTGGCTCAGGTCTACATTCCCTCTATGCCCCAGGGGTGTGACAAAGAATGCCTGGTGGAAGAGGTTGCCCTTTGTACTATCAACCTCAGCAAGATCTCCCTCTCTCCTTAATAAAATGCTATTAATTAGTTCAACAAATTTTCCTTGAGTGCCTCATTATATGCAAGACCTAACTGTGGGGGATGCAAAGAGATGGTCCTTGATCTCAAAGGACAAACTATAAAAAAGTGAAATAAAAATATAAGGTAATAGATAATTAGTTGCCAACTCAGAGATATTGTCTCTAAATGCAACAGGAGCTCAAGGCATCTATTGCCCACAAATTTTTAAAACTATATTGGAATTTCTTTGTATTTTTAACTTGTAACTACTCCTTAAAAGAATGAGGTTCATAGCTTCCCTAGCTGTTGTGTTAAGAATAATTTATTTTTAAAAAGCATCTCCTTCTGTTTCTATGGGACCCTTCCTACCTAGTTCAGCAGTCTGGGATTTGGTGAACAAACCTGAATTCTCTTGAATGTAACCTTTGTGATTTTGTACATTTTAAATCCATCTAGTCTTGGACTCTATTTCCAGAACAAAGCATTTTAATGTTTTTGACTCTGTCCTCCTTTGTAGTCCTTCTATTCCCATGACTAGTTTAATTGTTATCTTTCCTCCCATATACATGAATATATCTATTAATGAAGATTAAATCTTAATTTCTCATTTTGGTCAGGGTCCCTTTACCCAGTCTGATTTAAGCATATTTAAATATTTAGAAGCTATTGGCAAGGGTGTATCCATTGCTGCCCCAGTGACACAATCAAGACATTGCCCACAGATTTTTTCTGTGCCTAAGACCTCAGGTAGTTTTCAGCACAGTCTAGATCATAAGACTTCCTCAAAACCACACACAACACAGTGGTACTCAGATATATAATGAAGCTGAGAATTCCTTGGGAAGAGACAGTTATGCAAGGAAATAGAGCATTTACACAACTGCTTGTTAATTATCCTCTTCAATTTTGTGGTTATAAGAAAACATTCCTTAGGTGTTGGTGACCAAGCATGGTTTGGCATGGTGTCAAAACCTGGCTCATGAATGTGTTTGTGATGGAGAGAGGGAGAGAGGGGGAGAAGAGGAAGAGAGAAGGGGAGGCAGGGAGGGAGGGAAGAAGGAGGGAAGAAGAGAGAAGGAGGAAGAGAGAGAGAGAGAGAGAGAGAGAGAGAGAGAGAGAGAGAGAGAGAGAGAGAGAGAGAGAAAGAGAGAGAGAGAGAGATACTGGTGCCCATGGTGGGGCTATTGGGAGAAGCTACTGCCTTTCTACCAAAATGGGCCCAGAGGCTAAGGGAATATTATTCTGGTGACAATAGGCTTACTGCAAATTAATTGGCCCATGTCCCCTGACTATGGTAGTAACTTCATTACCAGAAACATCATTACTAGAGGTAATCAAGACAATGAATTAATTTAGGAGGTAAAGACTCAGGAATCTAGGTGTCTTTTCTATCAAGCCTCAGCTAACCTGTCTTCTCTGAGCCAGGTAGGGGTAGTTCCTTGCTCCTCTTGGGGGGCACAGGGGCCCTCTCTATGTCATCTCAATTTAGGAACATGGAGGCTATGGTAGTGTGATGTGATCAGTCCACATGAACTTAAAGAATTCATTTTCCTTTCAGCCAGGCCCACCCCCAAGGGGTGAGCATCAGACCCATTTCCTCATTGTCCTCAGTCACTGTTGCCACCAGCCCAGAACCAAAGCTACAACAAGGGTGGGGTGATTAGAGGCTTTTACCCAGGCTCCAGATTTAGAGGATAAAGTCAAGATGCACACATTAAGTGTCTCCTTTGTGCCACACACTGATCTTAGCACCAATAAGAAGTGCTAGTTCAAAGAGACCACTCCTTGCTTCCTCTGAAAGCTGCAGCCCAGGCATGCCTTGTCTCTACCTCCACACCTCTCCACCCCTAACCCCTTTCCTCCATGGCTTCAAAAATTCATTTCAAGGCCTGTTTTGTGCCACTGACTGGAGGAGTAAGGTGGAGTGGTGCCCCAGTGCAAAAGCTACTAGACAGCCTTGTTTGGACTAGGCATCCTGGGATGTGCCCAAATGCCTTCCATGCATAGGCTGACTTTGTCAAAAGGAGCTTTGTTCCCAGAGGGTTTGCTAATTGACAGTTATACTGTAACTACCATTGGCAGATGAATTCACAAATTGGATGATTTCCCCAATATTAAAATTGTGGGCAGTAGTGGGGGTGGGGGTTGGCTGCCTGAGATGAAAAGATGATAGAAGGGAATTTTCTCTTACTTCCTTCTTACGGTAACATATAGAGTCTAGGGGGCTTGAGGGTGCATCATTTAATTATTCATTTTCTTAGAAATCACTGGTCCTGATGTTTCAATTAGTTCCCAGCAATGCTTTTCACCAAGGGGGACTGGCTCAAAGTCTCCCTACACTTCCTTGTCTTCCAAGCACCTCCTTCCCTGTAAATCAGAGGAAGCCAGCATACAGTCCTGCAGCTGCCGAGCCCCCCCCCCCCCCCCCCCAGCTTGGATCTGAGAGAAGGGCCTGCTTTGGTCACAGTTCACTGAGCCTGTTCCTGGGAAGGAGGAGGTGGCATTAATGTAGCCAGAGTCAGGCAGCTCTGCGATGCATGCCAATTTCCCCAAACAATACAGTGGCTTCATTCCTTAATTAGTTACTAGAATTGCAGGGGAAATGACTTATTTTGGTGGGGGTCTGGTAATCTTCCCTTTGCTCTTCCCCTTTGTAAGGCAGAATGCTCTGTCTGTGTGTGAAAGGGAGGGAGAGTGAGGGGGAGGGAAATGAATCTGCCCAACTAAGTCAGGCAGCCTCGCCTACGTTTATTTTTGGAGCAGGAAGGTGGTAGTTTGATTAGTGGAGCCAGCTGGAGCAGCAGTGAGACAGGGTAGATAGTGCAGAGGGCCTGGAGCATTTGCAGGCAGGAGAGGCTCTACGTGGCCCTGCTAGCTCCTGCGGTGTCCTGAAGGAGTTAACGAAAGCTCTGCTGCTGTGGAATTCTGCCTGGCGTTCCCAAAGACTCACCCAGTGCAGCTGAAGCACTTGAGAACCCCAGTAGAAATGGACATACATTATTGTTGTTGTTGTTCAGTAGTTTTCAGTTGTGTCTGATTCTTTATGACCCTTTTTTGGGGTTTTCTTGGCAAAGATCCTGGAGTGGTTTGTCATTTCCTTCTCCAGCTCATTTTACAGATGAGGAAATGGAGGCAAATGGGGTTAAGTGACTTGCCCAGGATCACACAGCCAGTAAGTGTCTGAGGCTGGCTTTGAACTCCTGACCCATCCTGGTACTCTGTGGTACTTAGCTGCTCCTTCTTCTAGTATGATACATTAATTATTAATGACATTATTAATTATATATACTGTGATGATCATGATGATGACGAGAGACACAGCATGGTATAATACATCATGACCTCACCTCAGAGTAAGGAAGCTCAAGTTCTGAGTTCAAGTCCTTCCTCTTACAAATATTGCCTATGTGATCCTGGAGAAGTCACTTAACCTCTTTGTGCCCTTAGGCAAGGTTCTAAGTCTACAAGCTGCAAAGCAGGTGCCAATTGGCTTTGGTAGAGGTCATTCTTCATGTAGAGTTCCCTACACCAATGAAATGACAGGAGAGCTGAAAGATTAGCTAATACTAGGGCATAGAGGCAGGGTGTGTGTGTGTGTGTGTGTGTGTGTGTGTGTGTGTGTGTGTGTGTAGATAGAGGTTGTGCATAGAATTACAAAGAACTGTTTTTAAATTCAGTGTCTGATATCTACTGGCTTGGCCTTCTGAAACACCTGGGCATTGACTTATTTTAGTCAAGGATGGGTTGCCTGTATCTGTGGAAGGAGTTCCCCATGATGGCATCACACATGTTCAGTGGTCTAGTGATAGTAGCTCAGATATGACACTTGGAGTTTATGGAGCACTTTGTCCATTAGACGGTGGTCTCCTGAGGTCAGGGACTATCTTTTGCCTTTCTCTTTATCCCCAGTCTTTAGCACAGTGTCTAGGACAGAGCAGGCACTGAATAAATGCTTATTGATGGACTGATCATCTGATCTCATTCATTCTTCTCAGCACCTTTGTGAAGTAGATAGTATTAATATGAATACTATTTGTTGGATAACACCAACCCAAGTCTGCACAGCTTGTAAGCACCAGAGTCAAGATTTGAACAGACTCTGAGGCCATTTTTCTTGACACTACAAATGTTATTTCATGAAAAGTCAGAAGAACTGGCTTCTAAACTCTTCCATTGATCTGTTCTGTGACCATGGGATGATCACCCCACCTTTCTGAGTCTTAATTTCCTTATTAGTAAAATCAAGTCAGTGAACTTGGGAGTCTCAAGGTCCTTCCTGGCTCTAAAGTGTAGCCACTTTTAGTTGGGAATTCTTGAATAGGGGCATTGAAGTTTAGAGGCATTCACTGAATAGGGGCCTTGAAGGGACAAGGGATAGTCAAGTTTTGACTGTGTATGAGTGAAGACCCAGATTGAGAAGGGCTATGTGGGGGGTAAGCTTGGGTTGAATACCAGTGTGTGGGTGTCTGGCCCCACAGTTGGCAGGTGCAGAGGATTATGGGAGGATTATATTACACATAGGAATAGTTTGCAGATGACAAACCAATACTGGGCAAGTAAATTCGACCACTAGCATGGCCAGAACTCTTAGCCTGGACCCTCCTTGTGAGGGATTCCTTTTGTCTGGATTTCTAACTTGTAGACACTTACCCTGTGTCTGGACTCAGAGTATCATGGATATAGAATTAGAAGGAACCAGAGACATCATTTGTCTGAGTTAACAAACCCCTTATTCTAAAGAGGGGGAAATTGAGGCCTGGAGAGAGGAGTGACTTGTCCAAGGTCACACAAGCATCATGGAGCAAAGCTGGGATTGGAACCAGGCATTCTTGTATTTAAATCAGTGCTCTTTTCTGGCTCTGTCTGCTTAGCTCCAGTTTCCCAAAATCACTCAATCAATCAACAAACACTTACTAAATGCCTATTACGTGTCTAGCACAAGGACTATAAATGCAGAGGTGAGATGGCCCCCTACCATCAGGAAACTTACATTCTACTAAAAGCATTGAGTCATGGAACCACAGACGTTCAGAGTTGGAAGGGGCCTCAGTGGCCAAGAACTCAAACCTTTACCTGAAAAAGAAAACCTGTACAAGCACATCCAACCTTCGATTGAACACTTCTAAGGTGTGTGAATGACCCTGTGGCTCAGTTTCCCTACCTGTAAAGAGAGGGGTAGTTGGGAATAGATGGCCTGCTGAGGTCCCTTACAAATCGAGGATTCCATGAATCCACTCATTCCACTTGTATAAAATTCTGATTGCTGGGAAGTTTTTCTCTATATAGAGTTTGAATTTACATCTTTTTAGTCAACGCTCTTTGGATCTTACTTGGTGTGTGGTTTTGGTCTGCTCACTTTAGACAGAAGGAACCTGGGAATTGGATGAATACCCCAGGACAACACAGTGAGGCTCTGGCCCAAGAAGCGGTCCTTAAACAGAAAGCTTTTAAACTCTCACTGTTGAAAGGGGTGTTCCACATGTCTGTACTCCTTGGAGAGTGGGTGGAGAAAGGAGACAGGACCCAGAATGGTAATTCAATAGCTAGGGCCTGGGAATCCATCAGAGAAGGCAGGAAGATGTATATAGGAAGAGTCAGATGGTGCAACACGGAATGTTCAGTTCCAATTCTGTCTTGGACATGCACAGAGGAGGTAGGGTGGATCCCTCCAAGGTCTCTCCCAGATCTGTCCTTCTGTGTCTTTGGCCTTTTCCTCCTTATCCTTCATCACTTTGTAGAACCAAAGCATAGAATTAAAGGGCTCTTAGAGAAGACAGGATCATAGCTAGAAGGCACCTGAGAGAAGGTCTAGTCCAGAGGTGGGGAACCTGTAGTCTCAAAATCACACGTGGCCTTCTAGGTCCTTGGGTGTGGCCTTTTGACTGAGTCCAAGTTTTATAGAACAAATTCTTTTGTAAAGGGGATTTGTTCTGTGAAGTTTGGAATCAATCAAAGGCCTGCACTTGAGGACCTAGAGGGCCACATGTGGCCTCAAGGCCATGAGTTCCCCAGTCCTGGTCTGGTCCAACCCTATCATTTTATGGATGGGCTTTAACAAGCCCAGAGGGGGTGAGTGATGCCCTGGAAGCCACACAGCCCACACAGGGTAGAGCTGGGACTCCTCTCTGGGCTGTGTTCTGGGCCTCCTCCATCATGCCTCAGCTCTTGACCCTGACACCTTGCTTCAGCCCTGGAATTTGCACCTTTGGAGTCTCTGCCCAGTAGGCCCAGTAGGGCCTGTAGGCCTCTTCCTCTGATTGCATGGCTCCTCCCAGAACCTTTGTTTGAGGAAGGTCCCTAAGCCTATCTCATTCTTCTCCAGGCTGCATTCCCACTTAGCATGGGGCAGGGCACATGGAAAGTGATTAATCAATGCCAATTAACTGACTGACTAAAACCCAGATACAGAGAAGTTTATGATACTGAGTTGGAAAGGTCATTCAGTTGAAGTCCCTCCCTTTTGGCCCTGAGAAGGTCAAGTGATTTCCTGAAATCAATTAACAAATAGCAGAGTTAAGATTTAAACTGTGGTCCTCAGATGCCTTGTCATTCTAGGAGCAGCTGGTGGAACATCAGAGAAGAGCCGGGAGACACCCTGAGTTTGAATCCTGCCTCAGATATTTACTAGCTGTATGACCCTGGGCAAGTCACCTAACCTTTGTTTGCCTCATCTGTAAAAAATAGCACTTACCTCACAGGGTTGTTGTGAGAATCAAATGAGATAATACGTGTATAAGCACTTAGGTAACACATGTAAAGGAACCCACTGTGTACACAGTAGGCACTGTATAGAGTACACAGTGCATAGTAGGTGCTATATGAATGCTCATTCTGTTCCTTCCCTCTACCATTTCCATGAGCTCTATTTCCTAGTCCATTAGTTGTCTTATGTTTCTCCTAGTCTTATGTTTAGAGCTGGGAGGGGCTTCAGACAGCCCGTAGCCTTTTAGATAAGAAAACCAAGACCCAGGGGACAAAGTGAACCTGCCTAAGGTCACTAATTGGCCCAGTTGGGAATGGGACTCAGGTCACTTCCCTTCCAAGGTCTTCTCAGCAGCAGGAAAGCAGCTCCAATTAGACACGAGAACCTCTCAGTATGAGTTAGCTTAATGGGTTTGCCCTGCAGGGAAGAAAAGTCTACATCGTCAAAGGGGACCTGAGGCAGAGGGCCATGCTTCACCCAAAGGAAGGACAGGCTTGTGGTGACTTCTCTGTCTCTGTGGCATGTGTGTGTGTGTGTGTGTGTGTGTGTGTGTGTGTGTGTGTGTGTGTGTGTATGTGAGTGGTATTTGTGGGTATCTCGGACTTTTCCTAGCCCTTGAACCACTAATGGGCTACATTTGAGAGAGTTCAATTGATGCTTTTAAATGGGAATGCATTAAGTCATTATCATTTATCATGGCTCAGTTCTGCTTGGGAAATACCACTTGTTTAAATCCAAATTACCAGATTCTTTCTTATATTAAAGCATCTCAGATTTTGAGCAGAAAAGCCTTTTTCCCAGGCAGTTTTAAGGTAGCGGACCCTTCCCTCTGTGTGAGACTGTGTATAGGCTGAACATCAACAGGGTAGGGTGAACACTAGGAATCTGATTGGTGAATGAGCCACTGGGAGGGCAGGGACTGGTTTTTGTCTTCTATCCATCCATCCATCCATCCATCTATTCACTCACTCATCTATTAATCTATTTCTTTATGTATCCCCAGCACTTAGCCCAATCTGGCATACAGTAAGCCCTTAATAAATGCTATTTTATTGACTGATTATTCTTATTTTAACTATATTATTAGGTGCATAGGAGAGAGTGAAATGAGGACCCCATCCACATGCAGACATAGTCTCTTTTAAAGATGACAATCCTCACCTCTATCTTTCAGAATCCCTAATCTTTCTTCAAAACTCTTAAGTGTAGCTTCCTACATAAAGCCTTTCTTGATCCCCCAGTTGCTAGCATCCCCCTAAATTACTGTGTATTTACTTTTTATATACTTTGTATTTACTTATATGTGTACATGGACTATTTCCTGTTTGCTCTCTCCATCCCTTAGCACCCAATACAGATCCTCACATCATGGGTGCTTCATGAATGATTCTTGAATTGAAAGCTCCTCTTTATAACTTGTAACAATGGGGTGTGTCTAACAAGTACTGAAAAAAGAGAGAAGGAACCCAGAAATACCAGATGGGGGACCCTGGAAAACTTCTGGGGTCACATTTTGCTGTATGAATTTGGGAAAGTAGAAATTTACAGTCAGAAGATTTATCAGTCCTGTTTCTTTAACTTATTAGCTATGTTAACTCAATCAAGTCACTCTATCTCTCTGGAACTGTTTTCTCATCTCTAAAATGAGGGCATTTCCTGGTTTTAAATAGGTGATCTTCTTGTATTGTTCCTCCTCCTCCGCCTACCCCCATTGGCATTGGTAGGTTGGGTCCCCAGAGTGTGGCTGGGCAACTTACTCCTTCTCTCTTCAGGTTGGTACCATTGGATAACCCTCAGGGACTTGGGCATTTCTGGTTCATGAGCCCCCATCTTGTGTACCCTTCTATATTGATTACTCACAGTTAATTAGATTTTAGAAAATGGTACTTACTAATGTAGTGTTCTAAGAACAGTTGGTACTAAAACATACTTCCAAGCATTAGGGACACACTATTTCTTGCAAGTAGGTACAGAGTTCAGAGAAAAGTGGGATCAAGTTTAGAGAATATGATGTGACTGGAGGGTAACATGGCTTAAATCACTTCTTTGGGCCTCAGTTTCCTCTTTTGTCAAATGAACTTGGACAAGATGAATTTTATTTTTAACTTTTCTATCAACTCTTAAGCATTCTATGATCTCTAAATCTTCCCCATTGCCCATGGGGCTACTACCTTTTTTCTTTACTGAAAATAGGAAATTTTCCTGTATTGTAGTGACAGCTCTTTCCTTTCCCAGACATAATCAAGGAGATTCTGAAAAAAAAAAAGCAGGTCTGAGAAAATAGTATTGACATTCATTCTAGCATCAAGCAGCTTAGACTCAGGAGGGTTTAATTTCTCTTTGTGTTAACTGATGGTCCTTCGGCTACAGACAAAGCAACCCTGAACATGTCAGCAGAGTTCCAAGCCGAGGAGGATCCCCCAGCAGCAGGGAAATGGGGCTTGTGATGTCAGCTTTTGTGGAAGATCACTGCCTTCTTCCAGCTAAATGAATGGATGAGCTTCATGGACAACTGAACACAAAGGAAGCCCCTCAGTTCTGACCAAATACATCATTTTTTTTTAACCTATCTTCCATACTTTTACAATCACTTCCAACAGTCATAATAATCACTCACATTTCTCTGGCCCTTCAAAGTTTGCAAAGCAATCTTGTTACATTGACCATCACACAACTGCTATTATCCCCATTTTGGAAGCTGAGACTCATGGGTCCATGATTTGGAGACCAAGCTAAGACTTCTTTCTTCAAGGACAGCATTATATCTGGTAGATTTTTTTTTTTGAGGGGGGAAGGCAAGGCAGTTGGGGTTAAGTGACTTGCCCAAAGTCACATAGCTAGTAAGTGTGATCAAGTGTCTGAGGTTGGATTTGAGCTCATGTCCTCCCGACTTCAGGGCTGGTGCTCTATTCACTGAGCCACCTTGCTGCCCCTTTCTGGTATCTTTTAAAAGGCATGGTTCATTCCCCTGGTTCTGACAATCACTTACACTTGTATAGTGCTTTGAAGTTTATATATTCATTCAATAATTCAAATAAATTCAATAATTTATAACTAAGTACTGTGGGTCAGACATTGTGTTAGGTGCCAAGGAAAAAAAGATCCAAATAGCCCTCCCCCCCCCTCAAAGAGCTTGCAGTCTAATGGGTTGATACAACATGCATCCAGATAAATACAGATGATATAAGTTGTGAGTGGAGGACTGATAGCTGACTGGGGGATCTTTCCTGTGAGGGAGGCAGCATGAGCATCATAAACCCCATTTTACAGAAGAGGAAACCCCAATTTATGGAAACCATAAATGTAAGCATCAGCTTTGTCATTGGTTTAACTTTGTTCTCAGTATTTTTGTTCTTCGAACTCTATTCAACAGCAACAAAAAAATATGTGTTGTGAACCCCCAGAATCATTTAATATTCTGCGGTTATTTACTGCTTAAGGCAGCTTAAAGAATCTTAGCACAAATTCACTAGACTAATATCCAATGACTTGATGGAAACCACTGGTCTAACAACAGTTTTGTTGAGGGAAGGGGTGGAAAGCACTGGCCAAAGAGTCAGGAGTCAGGTTCTAGTGCTGACTCTGACCCTTTACCAGATGACATTGGGCAAGTCACACACCCCTTTCACCCCTCCCCTTCCAGTGCAGTCTCTTCCTCTTCCTTAAGGTCAAAGGTGAAGTGAGTTGCCTATAGTCACAAAGCCAATTTGGACTTGGACTCCAGTCCCTCCTCTGATACATGTGAGACCTTGGGTCAATCACTTAACCTCTGATCCTGAGTTTCCTAATTTGTATAATAAAGTGTTTTAATTTGATAACTTTAATTTGGTACCTTCTAGCTCAAAATCTGTGATCCTAAGTATTAGAACTAAGATTCAAGCTCAGATCTCTTGAAAGTCCTGTGTTCTAGAATGTTAGTGGGGAAGGAGACTATAGAGATTGTCGAGCTTCCTCCTGTCATTGAGTACTGAGGAGCTAAGCAGTGGGAGAGCCGTGGCTAGCAGGATCCCAGGTCTGACATCCACTAACCCCGTCTGCTTGATCTCCTTAGCACCTCGGTAAAGGGGGGTGTTATTATTCTGGTGTGGAGGAGAAGGATGCATGATGGTCCTTGTCCATCATGGGATTTAGGGACCTTCAAGACCCCATAATTCAACTTTTTCAAGGCAGGGACTGTGTGCTATCTAAACTTTGTCTTCTTGCCTTGCTCAGTGCTAAGTACACAATAGGTACTTAATAAATGCTGATTGAGGCAACTAGCGCAGTATAATGGATAGAATGCTGGTTCTGGAGTCAAAAAGACTCACCTTCTTGAGTTAAAATCTGGCCTCAGACACTTACTAGCTGTGTGACTGGGCAAGTTACTTAATTCTGTTTACCTCATTTTCTTCATCTGTAAAATGAGCTGCAGAAGGAAATAGCAAACTACTCCAGTATCTGGAGTTATGATGAGTTGGACATGACAGAAAATGACTGAACAACAACAAAGTACTGGTTATTGTGTGACTTGCTCAGCGTCAGAGGTCAACTGGGATTCAAACTTAGGTGTTCTGACCTCAGATCCTTCGTCTTTCTCCACCACCCCATCCAGAAGGTATTGAAAGATAGGAAGAACATGTGTCTCTCCCTTCTTCCCCTGGAAGCTTTGATAACACAAGGATCCTGCCATTTTGTAGCAGCAAGCACCCCAACATCCCCAGGGTGGCTGCCAACACAGGTTCTTAAATCTGCTTTTCAAAAGGAAAGCAACTCAAAATGGGTCAACAAGCTTACTTTAATCAAACAAACATACATTACCTAGTTCAGGGGAAAAAGGTCAGCACCCGAACTTCAGAGTTACAGAACTTACAGATCAAACAGATAGGCTTCCAAACTGTCCAACTATTATCAATACCAAATCACAGTTACCAGAGAGGGAAGCATCAACATATGGGTTTTCAAAGCCGGCTCCTATGGGATATAATATAGTGTCACTTAACTGCTGTTTACCTTAGTTTCCTCAATTGTAAATTGGAGATGATAGTACCCACCTCCCAAGGTTTTTGTGAAGATAAAATCATATAGTGATGGCACATTGAAGTCATTATATGAATACTAATTATCTATACTATTATTAAGTCACTATCATGTTTTATATTATGATTGATATATATAGAGATTAATTACTCTTATATAAATACTATATGTAATGTAGTAATATTATAATATACCATATATTAATATATAATAAATAGAAATACTATTTATATTATTATTATATACTATACTATAATGATGATGATGATGATGATGATGATGATGATGATGATGACAGCATTTGAAGGAACTGAGACTCTTCAGCTTGGACAAGAGAAGACTCAAAGTGGGGAGCTATCTTTGAGGATCTGAAAGCCTTCGGAGGGGGAGAGGGATTGGTCTTGTCCTTTCTGGCCCCAGAATCAAGAACCAGGTGGAAGTTAGAGACAGGCACATTTAGACTTGATATAAGGGAAAACCTAAATAATTCACATGGTCCCAAAGTAGAATGGCCTGGCATTGGTGTTAGGGGCGTCCTCCTTGTGGGAGCTCATCGGGAAAAGACTGTGAGGCCCTGGTGGGCTCTGTCAGAGATGGGATTGTCACTTAGGTGTTGGTTTGAATAAACAACTGCTGAGTCCCTTCCCACTCTGATTATTTGTGATAATAATGGGGGAGATTACTGTTCTTCAGCGATTTCAGATGTGTCTGACTCTGTGTGACCTTATTTGGGATTTTCTTGGCAGAAATACCCGAGTGGGTTGCATTTTGTTCTCAAGCTCATTTTACATATGAGGAAACTGAGGCAAACTGGGTTAAGCGGCCTGTCCAGGGTCACACAGCTAGCAAATGTTTATGAGGCTGGTTTTGAACTCAGATTTCCTAACTCCAGGCCCAGTGCTCTATGCACCACAGTGCCACCTAGCAGCCCCATTAGGTTATTATACCTATTTAATGTGTTGTATTGTTATATTATGTTGTGTTGTGTTGTGTTATGTTTTGTTATATTATATTATGTTGTTATGTTGTATTTTGTTATGCTGTGTTATGTTATATTATGGTGTGTTATACTATACTATACTGTACTATGCTATGCTATGCTATACAGTTATTATACTCTTCTCTGCAGCTCCAGAACCACTTGCCATGCCAAACACATGAAATACCATTCACAGACTCTAGGCCTCCAACTGTAATCCCGTTGTATAGTTAGCATTTAAATAGCATTTAAAGGTTTGCAAAGTGCTTCACATGCATTAACTTGCTTGATCTTCATAATAACTCTATGAAATAGGCACTTTATGATCCATGTTTTACAGGTGAGGAAGCTCAGGTTGAGATGGGTTGAAACTTGCCAAGGGTCACATAGGAAGTATCTGAGGCAGGACTGGGCCCCAAGTCACCCTGACTCCAGTCCAGGGCTCTCCCTGCTGGGCCACTTGGTAGCTGCACATTGTATGTGACTGATAAGTGTGAAGAGAAATACACACACACACACACACACACACACACACACACACACACACACTCATCCTCGTACAACCTCAAAGCTGGGACGGCCTTTGGAGATCGCTTGTTCTGGGGCCCTGATGACAAGGCAGATGCAAAGGATGAAGCCCTGATGGGGAGGGGGCCTGAGAAAGCTGACCTATGGAGGCAGGGCTACTGACCTGCTCTCCTACCTCCTACTTCTCCTACCCTTAAAGGGATCCCAGAGACCTTCTAGTTTAACCCTCTCTTTTACAGAGGAAGGAACTGAGGCTCAAGGGGGCCGAGTCCACATCAAACCCGGGCCCTCAGACTCTAGTCAGTGCCCTTTCCCCTATATTATCCTGCTTTCCATTGATTCCCTGTCGCACTCTCTTCTCACTGGGTAGGACCACAGGCTTTAGCACTGTAAAGGACCTTAAATAACATGTGACATTAAAAATCATTGGTGCTTTTGGATTTGTAACTAAACCCAATCCCAGATAAAACCCTCCCTGGTGTTGTCCAGTCTTGATGTTGACTTTGAGTGGAAAAATCTTGAAAAAAGGACCCATCTTTCCTACAGCAATGCTGACTGATGACCAAATGGCAGGTAAGCCCAAGAGACCCTTGAGTGACAGCTTTCCCCTACCCCCATCCCCAGCCACCAAAGCCACCATTCCTGAATCCAGCCCAGCCCTCAGTAACATCGGGAAGCAATCTCAGTGGTGACCAGACTGGCCACTACTGAAGATCCAGAAGAGAAAGTCCTCTTGCCACTGCCCAATGGTTGGACATCAGACAGTAATATGATATTGTCAGTGGAAATGACACCAAAGCAGAGGCATTAGTGTCTGCTTTTCTGCTGCCCCCTAAGGACCACAGGGCCTTTCCACCAGCTTCCTAGGAATGTGAGCTCCTGGAAGAGGAGGAAGACTGTCTTTTCTGTTTCTATCTCCATAACTTCAGGCAGTGCTTTCCATAGCATAAGCACTTAATAAATCCCTTTTCTTTCATTTATTCACTCACTCGTTCATTGAATATATTTTGTAAAGCCGTTTTTAGTTGTGTCTGACTCTTTGTGATCCCATTTTGGGTTTTCTTGGCAGAGATACTGGAATGGTTTGCCATTCCCTTCTCCAGCTCATCTCACAGATGAGGAAACTGAGGCAAACAGGGCAAAGTGACTTGACCAGGGTCACTTTGAGACCAGATTTTAATTTAGGAAGGTAAGTCTTCCTGATTCCAGGCCTGGCACTCTATCCACTGTGCCACCTAGCTGCCCATATGTATATGCATACACATGTGTGGGTGCATGTGTGCACATGCATATATATATATATGGATATTCACATATATATGAACCTACACACATGCATTTATATATGTGTATATATGTATGTGTATCTATGTATATGTGTGTATGTATATATTTGTATATATATCATTGTTTTGTTGGTTTCTAGACTTAAGAAAGTGATGGAGAAAGTACTAATGCAGATTAAATTTAAAAGTGTCCTGCATATGTACTGCCTCTTGCCCCCACCCAGCCAATTGTTAAACATTTACCAGAATATCCATGGTTCCAATCCAGGTGATTGGGTAAGTCACTTTCTATAAGGGGCAGTGTGATACTGAAAAAGACTTCTGGATTTGGAGTCAGAGGACTGGTCACATAATATATTTCACCCTGGAGAAGCCTCTTTAGGCCTCCTTTCTTCTACATAAAATAAGGAGGGGATGGCTCTGAAGTAGATGACTTCTTGCTCTGACATCTATGCTTCCTTTGGGGACTTTGGTTTGCTGAGACTACAGGAGCATGGATGCTTATTGGAAAAAACAGGCTTTTAATTAGCATGAGGTATGTGCAGCCATAGCACAGGTTAGTTGTATCAGTGGATTAAGGAGGGATAGCCAGGACATACAGGAATAACAGAGATTTTTGTGGGGATGGGGACACATGAGTTGGGGAGACATCCTGGGAACTTATGGAGAATGGGAGCCACTCAGTGATCACCTGAACTGCCAGAAGCAGACACTGCAAGGAGATTATTGCCCAGCATAGAGTCTAACCCTGCCTGCCCTGAACACACCAATCGTTCATTCTGGTTGCAGAGAGAAACCTTCTCCATGCCTTCTTTTTTGGAACTCTATGTCTTGGAGGAGCTTGTTATTTCAGACTACCAAGGGGAGGTGGGGATATGCAATTGTACTCATTCAATAATTGTATATATTTCAGTATTGTATGTAATTCAGTATGCTGAGATTGTTTTCTCTTGTCTTATTATTCATTCCTGTCCCAATTAAATACTTTTCAGTTTCTATGATGTTCTTTGCCTGGATCTGTTAGTAGGCAGACCAGACCTGAGCTAAAACCCACAGGATTATAGATCCAGGCCTGGAAGCGACTTCAGAGGCCATCCAGTCCACTCCACTGCTTTTGCAGATGAAGACAGAGTTTTAGGGAGTAAAAGGACTTGCCCAAGTTCACAGAGGTGGTGAGCACCAGAGGCAGATCCTTTGAGGTGAGAGGGTTCTTTTCACTGAACCACACACAGTTTTATAAGGGGGTAAGAACCAAATAAATGAGGCAGATGATTATTATTGAAAATTCCACTCAAACTGAGCAAAACTCTAAGATATCATATAGTGAGCTGGACCAAGGCTAGTAGTAGGAGGTTGAATGAGATGGTTTCTCAGGCCTTTTCTCTATCTCAATCCTATGATCTTTTAATAATAACAGTTCTTCTTTTGAATGCTCTTTACTAAACCATTTCTTCCCAACATCATTGCAAAGTAGGCGGCTACTATCACCAATTTACACATACAGAAACTAGGGCAGTGAACCACCTGAACCAGTCACTTAGCTAGTAAATGGAAAAGCCAGGGTTCAAACCTTCAGACTCCATGCCCAGTGGTCTTCCCATTATACAATGCCTCTAAATGATTGAACTAGAACAGAATGAACCAAGATTCTGCCTCTTCTTCTACCAGATTCACCTTTTGTTCCATGATGCCCAGTGACTCTGCTCCTTACTGCCTGTGTGATTTGGGGCCGGTGGCTTTCTTTCTCTGGGTTGCAGAGTTCTCATCCATAATTTGAAAGTGTTGGACTAAGTTGATCTCAAAGGTTTTTTTCTATCTTTAAATTCTATGATTCTATGAATGTTTTCTCTGGGTTTCTCATAGGCCTCCCCCCTTGCCTCACTTGAAAATCCTGAGAGGTGTGAATTTCCCTTCAGGGGCCCTGGGCTGTACCTCCAAGATGCCAGAGGCTCTGAGTGTGGCAGGGGAGCAGTCTGGGGAACAGTTCACTTGAGAATGACATATCACCCCCGTGGCCTGGCACATAGAAAGTATCTTTGAGGTGCGATGGCCAGGTAGGCTGGAGGAGCAAATGCCATCGGGTCATGGTTATTGTCCTTTGGCTGTGGCTTCTCCAGGACATACACACAGTTCCTACTCACTGTCTTTCCTCACCCTTATGTAGAAGATATTCTCAAATTGGGGCAAGTCACTTCTCTACTCTGGCTGTTTCCTTTTTGGTAAAATGATAGTCAGGGACTAAAGGAATTCTGACGTTCTATGTCTTTATTCTAATTCTGCCAAGAACAAGCCCATCTCCAAATACTTGTATCCAAGTGAGGCCAGTATATTTTCTTGATTCTCTTTTATTCCTGCCTCCCCTGCCCCCTTCTGCCCCCTTAATATTCTAGAACATCTTCAGTGACTTTTCTTATAATTATTTCATGCTAAGCATTTTGGGAGTTGGTTAAGAGAAAGTACAGAACACAGGTACATGGTTATAATGAGGCTTTCCAAGATCATGTTTCTGCCTGAAATGAAATATTCCCCATACCAGATTGCTAATGGCCTTCCACTTATAAAACAGACATACTCTGGGGCACCAGGGCCAAAGCAAAAGGATCACAATCCTACCTTGACCACATCTTCATTAATATGCTTTGGGTCTCGGTTCACCAAATCAATTTCTTTACTGTGTATGTCCTGGATGATTCTGGCTTCCAGGTCTGTCTGTCCTTCAGCCATGGTAACACTCCTGTTTTGCCTGAGAAAAGCCCCAAATCCTTTTGGATGGGGGGAAAATACCCTTGAGGGAAGTGGTAAATTCAGTGTTCCCAGATTTGTACTCTCTGACTGTGAGATAAGCTCCACCCTACATGCCTGGGGGACAGCTGTCTCACATACCTTCATCCACTCCTTTTGGTAAAGCAGACCATGGCAGTTCTCCAAGCTAAAATTAAGATTGTAACTCACACGGGCCAACAGCTCCTTAAAGGGGCTTGTTGGGAGGCCAGCATTCATGCAAGACGGCAGTATTTTTGGTGTCTGGTGTTCTTGGGGCCACCAAGTGGGGGGCAGTGTGGGAGTAGGACAACATGGCCCTCAGGGAGCTGGATCCCCCTAGAACTGTTCACTAATGGGAGGGGAGATAACTTTGGGGTTTTCTGGTTATTGCTTTTCTCCATTTGTGGAACTGAACACTCAGGGATAAGCTGGGCCAGGTGTGGGGAGCTGTGTTTCACTGGGACAGGTATCACTAACACAGCCCTTGGGTTGGGGGTGAGAGTGGGGATGAGCCTGCAGAAGTTGGGTATGTGTGTGTACACATATATACATTCACATACTTATGTAGATTTTAAGACATGCATGGTGTGGCAAAACGAGTCAGAATCATGAACACTTGGGTTCCTGTCCTGTCTCTAAACCACTGTGGTTATGTGACCTTGGACAAGTCATTTAACTACTCAGTGTCCTGGGCAGCTTTCTAAGACTATGAGTCTCAGAGAAGGGGCAGATCTGAATTATTAGATGGACTGAGGTCCATATAAATATATAATGGATTTCTGGGTTCACTTTCCTCACTTGTAAAATTAGGAAGCTTGATGATGATAATAACAGCTGTTTTTAAAGCCATGTTTGAGAAATACTATATATATATATAGCCTTCAGTCACACAGCTAGTCAGTGTTAAAGGTGAGTTTGAAAGCCAGCTGTTTCTTGATTCCAAGTCAGGGCTCTCCCCAAAGCTGCTCCCTACTGACCTCTAAAGTGACCTTTTAGGGCTAATGTGTGTGTATTCTGAGACAAAACCCTGGTAAATAGCTGATGGCTGAACATTGAGCACATCCTAGTTTATGGCTGTCTAGGACTGCTCTGTTCTCAAAATCAATAGTTTGTTTATGGAACACATAAAGTCATGGGGACTTCAAGTTCTCCGCAATGGGTGTCTGGGCACTACTTTGTTTTTCAGGTTCTCCAGAACTCTTGTGTTTACATCTGAATATTTAGGGTGCAAATCATTGGTTTTGATGACTGTGTACAAGGGCTGATGAGTAGATTCCACTGGCCCCACAATGTCAGGGGCATTATCACTCTTTAGGGGAGTGGTGGAACAGAGTAAAGGGGGCTGCATGACCCACTGGAGAGTATGCAGGATTGGGAAATCAGGGGGTCTGGGTTCTAGTCTGGGCACCAACACCAACTGCCAACGTGACACGGGACAAGCTACTTCCCCCTTTTTGCATCTGACAATTTAGGGAGTTGGATCAGTTGGCTTTCCAAGGTTCTTTCCATTTATAACATTAACAGAATCATAAAATCATTGAATTTCAGTGTTGGAAGGGAAACCAGTGGCCATCGACTCAAATCTGACCAAGAATTTCTCTTCATAACTGGCAACATCCAGTCTCTGTTTGAAGACCTTTAGTGGGGAGTGGGGGTTCCATTACCTCCCAAATCAGCCTGTTCCACTTTTTGGAGATTCTTATGGGGCACCTAGGTCATGCAGTGGATGGAGTTCTGTGCCTGGAATTAAGAAGACTCCTCTTCCTGAGTTCAAATCTACTAGCTATGTGACCCTGGGCAAATCACTTACTCCTGTTTGCCTCAGTTTCCTCATCTGTAAAATGAAAAGCACTTAGATTCAATACAAATATTTATATTCCATTCACCTATTTCAAACCCCAAATTATTATATATAAAATTTGATTATATTTTAATATAATATTTTATTAATATTTATATTAATGTTAAATATATTATAATATAAAGACAAATACATTTATATTGTATTATAATATATTAAACATATTAAATATTAATATTTAATATAATATTTTATCAAATGTGATAATGTTTATACAGTTACTAGTTATTCATTTTGTTATTAGTTATTCCTAGTCTTGTTGACTCTGACTCTCTTTCTTCCTCCCCATTTCTGTCTTTTTCTATCACCACCTCTCTGTCCCTGTGTCTCTGTCTCTGCTTCTCCTAGAGTAGCCGAGCAGTCATTCAAAAGCCACAGGTGGCTCAAGGATGAAGATTCTCTATCTTCAGGGTCCTCTCAGTATCTAACCCCAGGGCTAGTCCCCTTCAGGCCTCTAGAATCTTCACCTCCTACAAAGAAGGACCAACTTAGTTACTCCCAAGGCAGCTAAATACACCTGGGAACTGCAGAAATAAAGTGTCCAATAGAGTTAGAGGAAGATGTATAAATGTTATAAATGCAGCAAAACTGTTAAAAGAAAAAGCAGGAGATTCTTTATCTCTCCCACATGTGCTCCATCGTCCACCTGCCCCCCTACCCCCCAACACTGGTCATTGGGAGGCAATATGGTGTACTGGCAAGAGTGTGGATAGAGTGCAGGATGTGGAAACAGGTTGATATGGGGTCAAAGACTTCCTCTGATACTGTGTGACCCTAGACAAATCACAGATCTTCTCTGGGGCTCAGCTTCTGGAAAATAGGGATAAAGAACTACTTCTTTATGGGTCATCTTGAGGAGTAAATGAGATAACGTACATAAATTTGGCTGCAAGCTTCTAATCCCTTTATATATGGTAGCTATTATTACTATTGTTAGATGTACTGATAACCCTTACTGAGGGGTTATCATGTTTGGTTCTTTAAGCAAAATACTAGGAGAGTACCAAAGATACTATAGAGTTAGTGTAGCTATAACCTAGATGCAAGGGAGAAAGGATGGGGTCTCCATCCAACTCACCTGATACAGTTTCAGAAAGGCCTAAGTTATTATGTATCCAAGGTGGCTATACCTGTATTAATTTAAAGGTAGGAGCAATCACTATTGACTATGATAGTCAAGGAAGATTTCCAGAGAAGGTTAGAGTCCAGGGAAACACTTGGAGTTGACATATATGGGTTTTAGATACCTAGTTGTGTGACTTTGGGTAAGTCACTCAACCATGTTGAGCCTTAGGGAAATGGGGATGGATTGTTCTCCACTCTACTCTTTTCAAAAGGTTGCTGTGAGCAATGCATTAGGTAATAGCCACACAAGTGCCTCAAAGTATAGAGTGCTGTATGACTGCAAAGGACTTGAAAAATGATAATTGTTGGGAGATGAAGGTTGGAACACACATGGGAGAGGATGTTGGGAAGTTTGAAGAGCATTCTCTGATGCCAGTGGTGTTGTGTCAACATGAGAGAAGTAGAATAAACTTTCCGAAATCCATTTTATGCTGATGCTTTACTGGAAGTCTGTGTTCTTATTTTAAAATCATTTTTTATATGTTGTTATTGTTCAATTTTCAAGCAGAAGATGTTTCTTTTTTTTTCTTTTTGGAGGGTAATTGGGGTTAAGTAACTTGCCCAAGGTCACACGGCTAGGTTTTTTTGTTTGTGTGTGTATTAAGTGTCTCAGGCTGGATCTGAACTCGGGTCCTTCTGACTCCAGGGCCAGCACTCTCCTCACTGTGCCACCTAGCCGCCCCCAAAGATGTTTCTTTGATAACGTGTCATGGAGAAGGATGTCCTTTAGAGTGTGAGATTGAGCAGAGATAGTACAATGGGTGTGATTGGAAAGGGAAAGAATATATTGGATAACCCCAGAGAAAGGTGCAACTTGGTGGTCTGAGGACCCAACTAGCTGCCAAAGTCAGGCTACCAGGAGCCAGATTTATTACCTAACCCATGTGCCTTCTGAGCCACGTCAACCTGGCTTTATGAAGATGATGGAAGACTCTTGTTACAGGGTTTTATATTCAAAGACAAAGGTTTAATGAAGACCAGACCAGGAGGCAAGAGAACTGGATTCCAATCCTGACTTGGACACTGACCTACTGAATAATGTTAGGAAAGTCATTTCAGCTTTCTGGGTCTCCGTTTCTTTGCATCATGAGGATGCTGCATAATCATGATTACAGCACCAGACTTGGGTTCAGGAAGACCTAGGCTCCGATTTTCTGCTTCAGACACTTACTGTGACCCTGGAGAAGCTGTTTAACCTTTCTGAGTCTCATTGCTTTTAAATCTGTAAAATAGGAATAATATTAGTATCTATTTCACCAGTCTGTGGATAATTGAAATAATGTAAATGTACAGAGGGTGATTTGCAAGGCTTAAAGCACTATACATAAACATCTATATTATATATGGTAGCTATTAATAGCTATCAGCAGCAGCAGCACCACCATCATCCTTCCCTTATTATTTCCATTAAGTTATTTTAAGTTTTTTCTACTTCTAATAGCCTATGAACCTATAAGTCTACTCTATATATGCCCAGATGAACACAAATCAGTTAACAAGAATTCATTAAGCTCCTACTATATGCCAAGCACTACATTAATTGGTGGGTATACAAAGAAAGGCAAAAAACAGTGTCTGTTCTCAAAGAGCTCACAGTCTCGTAGGGAAACAACATGTAAACAGCTATGTACAAATAAACTGCATATAGGAAAAATTGGAGACTTTAGTTGGTACTTGAAGGAATTGAGGAAGTCAGGAGGTGGAGATGAGGAAGGAGAGAATTCCAGGTGTGGGAGACAGCCAGTAACAATGCCCAGAGTAAGGAGTTTGAGTGTCTTGTGTGAAGAACAGCAAGGAAGCCAATGTCACTAAAATGAAGAGAGGGAAGGAGCAGGAAAGTATAAGAAGACTGAGAAGGTAGGAAAAGGCCAGGTTACAAAGGGTTTTGACTTCAAACAAATAACAATCCTTTATTAGTCCATCCCTATTGATAAGGCTTCATTGTACTTGACCTCTCAGTATATAACCATGGCCCGCTACATTGTTATTGTTATACAGTTGTGTCTATTTGTGGCTCCATTTGGGGTTTTCTTGGCAAAGATACTGGAGTGGTTTGCCATTTCCTTCTCCAGCTCATTTCATAGATTAGGAAATTGAGGCAAACAGGATTAAGTGATTTTGTCCAGGGCCACACAGCTAGTAAGGGTCTGAAGCTGAATTTGAACTCAGCTCCTGGTCTGGCACTCTATTTATTGTACCATCTTACTACCCACTGCATCCTAGCCTTCAAATACGGGCAAGTATCTTTTGCCAAACCCAGATGAAATCAAACTTTTGTGAAGGCAAGGTAATTAGGATAATTGCTGACTCTTCTAAAGGAATTTCATGTTTTCAAAGATTTCTGTATGTGTGATCTCATTTGAGCCTTTAAACAAGTCTGTGAGATCAGTTTAAATGATTTCCCCATGAGCAAACAACTATTGAGTGTCTGGGGTGGGATTTAAACCTAAGATTTTCCAAAATCCAAGTCTTACATCCTATCCTCCATGCCAAACTACTTCTGTGCCTACAGAGAAATGAAAAACGAATAGTATTTCTTATTGGCATCAGTGTGGGCTTAGGGAATAGCAGCAATGAAGTATTGTGAAGAAACTGGTTATTGGCATTGGAGAGATATGGACAATTTGTTCTGTAGGTGATAAGGATAATTATTCTTTCTTTTGGATGAATTAAAATTCAGTGGATAAGGCGCGGCTAGGTGGCACAGTGAGTAGAGTGCAGACCCTGGAGTCAGAAGGACCTGAGTTTGGACACAACGCACGCACAAATAAAAACCTAGCAGTGTGACCTCGGGCAAGTTACTTAATCCCAATTACCCTCCAAAAAAGCAAAAAAAAAAAATTCAGTGGATATTATTAAATATCCAGTATTTACAAAGACTTTTGCTAAACACTGGGAATACCAAGATGAAAAAAAATTCCCTGCCATCAAGGAATTTATTTATAAACTTGTAGTAGTTTTTCAGAATGGGAAAAATTTGGCACCAAAAAAAGTCTATGATTCATGGAACCATGGCCTCCTAGAGTTGGGACCTTAGAAGTCATCAAGTTCCAATGATGTCCAATTCAAGCATCTCTTCATACTGTCTCTGACAGGGTACTGTGCTTCTGATTAAATGTTTCCAGTGACAGAGAACTCGTGATCTTATAATGCAGACTGCTTTGTTGTTGGACAGCTCTAATTGTTAGGAAGTTCTTTATTTTTGCTAAAATTTGCTTCCCTGTCCCTCTTCACCATTGATACTAGTTCTGTGACTACCATTTTACAGATGTGAAAATTGCCCTCTAAAACCACTGTAATTGGAGTCTGAGAATTGGTTGGCATTCTGGGATTTGTTGAGTAGGGACAAGCATTTGCTTGGAGCCATGAGAGTTGAATGTGAGTCATGTTTGGGAGTTTTAAAACACACACACACACACACACACACACACACACACACACACACTTTGTTTTTTTGTTTCTTTAAAAATTTTTTTGCACACATACGTCCTCCTATACATACACATATATTTAACTATACTCATACTGAGAAAAGTCTCATGAGTTACAATGATCATTTTTCCATGTAGGAATGTAAATAGTTCAACTTTAATAAGTTCCTTATGATTTCTTTTTCCTGTTTACCTCCTCATGCTTTTCTTGCTTCTTGTATTTGAAAGTCAAATTTTCTGTTCAGCTCTGGTTTCTTCATCAAGAATGCTTGAAAGTCCTTTATTTCATTGAATCACCATATTTTCCCCTAAAGTGTTATACTCAGTCTTGCTGGGTAGGTAATTCTTGGTTTTAATCCTAACTCCTTTGACCTCTAGAACATAATATTCCAAGCCTTTCAATCCCTTAATGTAGAAGCTGCCAGAACCTGTGTTATACTGATTGTGTTTCCACAATACTCAAATTGTTTCTTCCTGACAGCTTGTTATATTTTCTGCTTGACCTGGGATCTCTGGAATTTGGTTATGATATTCTTAGGAGTTTTCTTTTTGGGATCTTTTTCAAGAGGTGGTTGGCGAATTCTTTCAATTTCTATTTTGCCCTCAGGTTCTGGAATATCAGGGCAATTTTCCTTGAGAATTTCTTGAAAGATGGTGTCTAGGCTTTTTTTTTTTTAATCATGGCTTTCATGTAGTCCAATAATTTAAAATTATCTCTCCTGAATCTATTTCCTAGGTCAATGGTTTTTCCAATGAGATATTTCACATTTCCTTCTATTTTTTCATTTGTTTGGATATGTTTTATAGTATCTTGATTTCTCATAAAGTCATAGCTTCCATTTGCTCCAATCTAATTTTGAAGGAATTATTTTTGAAATTCCTTTTCCATCTGGAAAATTCAGCTTTTTTAAGGCATTCTTCTCCTCGTTGGCTTTTTGGACCTCTTTTGCCATTTGGGTTAGTCCATCTTTTTGTTTTTTGCTCTTAGGAGGGGGAGACCAGAGCAATTGGGGTTGAGTGACTTGCCCAAGGCCACATGGCTAGTAAGTGTTGAGTATCTGAGGCCAGATTTGAACTTGGCTCCTCCTCACTCCAGGGCTGGTGCTCTATTAATCTATTTTTAAGTACTTCAATATTTTTTGGGGGGGTCTTCTTTAGCAGGCTGTTGACTCACTTTTCATGATTTTCTTGCATCATTCTCATTTTTCTTCCCAATTTTTCCTCTACTTCTCTTACTTGATTTTCAAAATCCTTCTTGAGCTCCTCCATGGCCTGCAACCACTTCATATTTTTCTTGGAAGCTTTTGATGCAGAAGTTTTGGCTTTGTAGTCTTCTTCTGGTTCCATGTTTTGATCCATTTTGTCCCCCCAAAAGATTCTATGGTCTGATTGCATTTCCTCTGCTTGCTCATCTTGCCAGCCAGTTACTTGTCTTTCTAGCTCTTTGCCACAGTAGAACTCTGCTTCCAGAGTGGAGAGAGCTATGTCCCAAATTGCTGGGCTTTTCACAGTTGTCAGAGGTCTGAGGACAGTGCCATCTCTACAGCCACCACAAGCTCTGGCATCTAATGTTCTTCACCCCAGGACTACCGCCCAAGACTGTGACCCAGATCCAAGGAGGTCAAAGCAAGAGTGATTATCCTCATAATGGTCACTTGGTCCCCCCTATGATCTGCAGGCCAGGAGCTCCTGAGGCAGCCATGTGGCAGTAGCTGCAGATGCTGTACTTTTGCCACCTCTTGCCTCGGGGGCAGGGGCTGGACTGTGTTCTCCCATCCCCCAGTTCCAACAGAGCTCCCCACTGACCTTGTACTTTCTCTTTGGCATTTATGTGCTGAGAAGTCTGGAAACTGCCACAGCTGCCAGTGTGCTCTTGGCCAGTCTGTGACACTGGTCTGGGCTGCCCTGGGTTTGGGCCCATGTGGCTCACATGGGACTGTTCTCGGCTCCCAGTCTGGTGCAATAGACTCTTTCTGTCAGCCTGCCAGGTTGCCTTCAGGGGGAAATTTGTTTTTCTCTGTCACTTTGTGGGTTCTGTAGCTCTAAAATTTGTTCAGAGTCATATTTTACAGGTATTGGAGATGGTTGGAGCCAGAGCTCAGACAAGTTCCTGCTTTTACTCTGCCATCTTGGCTCCACCCCCACCCACACTTTGAATGAGAAAACTGAGAACAATAAATTGGGGGTAGTATCTCCAGCCTTATCCAGGACTTAATGATCCAAACTGGAAACTATCAGGCTCAGTGGCACAAGAGCACTGACAGAAGAAACCAAAAGGAAAACCAAAAAAGGGTAAAACGAAAATAGAAAAGGGAAAGACTGACTTGGACTATTTGAATTTTGCAGTGACTTTCAAACAAAGGACTCGGGGAGAAGCTACTGTGTGTATCTCTACTTTAAGGACTGAGAGAAGTTCCACAAAGGATCTGCTCTTTCCCCAGTTTTCTTTCCTCATGCCTGTCCAGTTAGGTATTCTAGTATATTCTGCTTGAATTGTTTCTATCTTGAGTTTTTCTCTTTCTTGAATCTATGCTCTCTAAGTCTAAGTGTTTCCTATATTCTGATCTTTCCTCAAATACAGACAATATAAGGATTAATTGAAATGTGATGTATAAAAAGTTTGAGAGATGTTGTTTCTGAGTAATTGATCATTTCATTAATCATGCTAGCAGATAATTAACAAAAATGGTCAGTGGCACTTTCAAATGCCAAAGACCCCGCATAGAAATCATTCAGTTCATGTGCCCTTAGAAGAGTGGGTGGTCTTGAAAGTTGCCATCAATTATGATTGGTTAATAAGTAATGAGAAAATTAATATTATAATGAGAGGTGGGTTTATTCTAATGAAAGTCTGGGAGACATGACTGATCACTCAGTCTTGGTCAAAAAAACTTATCTATACTCATATCACCCTGTCTAGGGTAATCTAGACAAAAAAAGGGAATCTACTTCTATCCATACCTGTTTGAGTAAAACAAAATGGGCCAGAATCCATCAATTCACTGAAATGAATTTTTCTTCATCTTTTAAATAGATTTGAGTTTTCCTAGTGGTGTATGTCTGCCTAAGAGTTCATCTCTTTATTAGCCCTACTTTTCAAACATTCACTGTGTAACTTACAGGGAATGAGGAAATAGAAGGGGGAGCTTAGTCCTAATTCAATAATTGATTGTTAATATAAGAAAAAAATAATCATTTGTCCCAGAAGATAGATAAAATTTATATTAGAAAATAGGGCAAAACCAGTGTCTGAATGTTAGGAATTTTCCCATCTGGGGGCTCTGAGCTATTATGATTGTGCTACTAGTTTTTTATCTGATGCAAAGTCCATAAAATAGCAAAGGAGGAAACCACAAGGACATGAGGGCAATCACATTGTCCCTAGACTACAATATGAGCTAATTGTTGTAAGGGGATAGTTAGTTAAATGTCCAGGGAGAGAGGAGGTAGCGAGAAGAAAGCTGTGGCTTAACAGAAAATAACACCTTAAACCACCTCCCAGGAAGGAGATAGGCAAGCCCTCAGAAAGATTAAACTCTGGACTACCTATCAGTGAGGAAGAAGTAAGAAAATTTGAATACTGACCAACAGACCTTATACTCCACAGTGACACCTGGTGGTGCTACACTTATGCAGAATAGTTTTAGATCCTCAATCATAATCTCTTATTAGACTCAGCCCCTTGTTTATATAGCCTGCCAAGATCTTTTGTTTTAACAATCATTAAGCACCTATTATGAGATATGGTGTAGTGTAGTGAGTGGCAGTATACTGTTGTGAATGGAGAACTGGCTTCAGAACTAGGAAGACTTGAATTCTAATTCTATTTCTAACACATATTGACTGTGTGACCCTGGGTGAATCACCTAAACTTTCAGTGTTTCAGGTCAGTAGTGTCAAACTCATATAGAAAGGATCTCTGCAGACTGAATGTTGACTTGGAAAAACACAAATTAACATTATCTATATTACATAGTATTTTTATTTATTTTGTTAAAATTTTCCCAGTTACATTTTCATCTGATTCCTTCCTGTACATCTTTTGTAGGTGGCTAGGGGAAGCTGTGAGTTTAATGTCAATGCTCTAGGCAATTTTCTTTTTTTTTTTATTAATTTATTAGTTTAGTTTCAGTTAACAAGATTCAATTCCATAGTTCCTTGATTTTTCTAGGCAAGTTTCTAAGACTTCAAGTTGTAGAGAAGCTATCAACCTGAATTTGTAGAAGTCCACCCATCCAGGTGGTCCTATTTCAGGGAAATCATAGCTCCAATCCCTATCCTTATCTACACATCAAACACTGTTCATTGTACATTGTACAATTCACTGTACATTGCTGATAGAAAATAAAAACCAAATCAAATCTTATCTGAGATGGGATTGAATCCAAGTCTCTTGATTTAACTTCCAATGTCCCATCCATCCATCACACTACTTATTTATTACTAAAAAAAGTCTCCTAAAGGCAATATCTTTTGGGACTATGGTATATTCATTTGAAAAGACATAATCTCTAAACTATATAAAAACCCTTCAAATCAGACTCACCACTAGTAGAGATTGACCTTTGGCATTCTCTATTTTTGAAGTTTTCTTAATGCACCACAAACTCTTTTTAAATAGAGGAAAATTCAGACCTCTTTAAAGGAGATAGGGCACTTTCAGAGCAGGCTCTCATCCTATATGGACACCCATTTGCTTAAAGTGATGCTTTAATAAACTGCACTAAATTCATACAGGAGGAAAACAGTTTGATTTTTGTAATTTTGGGATATTTGTGACTCCTTAATTCTTCCTCCAGCTGTGTGCTGCACCATTCACTACATTCCCCAGACACTAAAAGGCATCAACTTTAACCTCATTTGCGTCACATGGACTATGCATGAGATACTACTCTTGACTGAGAGGTCATTCTGCTGAAGGCTGGAGAGAGGGAGGAAGGAAGGGGAGAGTATAAGGGAAAGGTCAGTGAAGAGACCCAGAGAGAAAGAGGAAAACTGTTTTTCCTGACCATTTTGACACTCTGATCAAGAATTTATTGCATGCATGAGATTTTACTAGATATCGTAGGAGATACAAAGGTAAGTAAAAAAAATAATAACCCATGCCTTTGAGGAATTTACTTTAGGGGAAAGACAAGCTCTGTACTGAATAACTATGGTACTAGTTCAATGTATGCTGACAAGTCCAATATAAGTGGTTAATTCAAAATGAGGAAGGGATTCAGAGGAATGATGAGTTCTTTCATAGAGGATTGTTGATTTGCTTCCTGGAGCGGGGAGAAGGGGTGGGGATAGAGTGGGGCATTGGAGAGGTGAGTAAAAACTGAGACATGTAAATAGAGAGTGATATTCCAGGGTAGGGTCAGGGAGAATTTGTTGATAGACTAACAGCTATTGGTAGGAGGATTTATGATGGTATATTGAGTAACTTGAAAGATGGAATGGGGCAGAATTCTGGGAGTAAGGTCAGAGGAAGGAACTGGAGGGTCTGACTTGAGGGGATGGGTTTTTTGCCTGGAAAGAATAGAAGGAAAACCCCAAATGAATGAAATCATCATTTACCATCATATATCCATGCCTTTGGTCACCCTGTGCTGCCGACACCCCACTCTCCCTCCCCATTACCCCAGAACCTTCTTTTTAAAAGAGACCAGAAGAGCTCGGGAAATGTTTGATTCAGATAAATAGCATGAAACCAAATCAGATCATCATCTTTTATACATTACTCATTCCCACTGGAATAGACACTGAACTGGGGGATTGTGGTGGGACCCAGGACATTTCATCAGTCCCCAGCCTAGGCTCTTTCAGATTCAAATTTACCTAGACCGTTCTTACCTTCTTACTTTTGAAAACCACTCAGTGAATTTTCTAAGGCTTAACCAAGGCATATTACTATTATATTTCTTTACTTATATTTCTTTCCACTCACTTTTCCTATGTACCAGGCTAACTCTTTCAACTATCATTAGCACTGACAAGTTGGGTCACCAGAGGGTGGCTTTCTTCTCCTACTCAGGGTTCTATCAAAAGGTAACCATGAGGGGCCAGAGTACTTAGTTAGGTCTTATTGAAGGGTTCCCATGTGTGTGTAAATCTATTTGGGAATGTAGAGTAGGATTCACATGTAGTATAGCTAACACATAGTGGCAGGTGGATAGTGCAGTGAATAGAGTGCCAGGTCTGGAGTCAGGAAGACTCATATTACTAAGTTCAAATCTGGGCTCAGACACTTATTAGCTATATGATCCTGGGTAAGTCACTTAACCCTGTTTGCCTCATTTTCCTCATCTGTAAAATGATCTGTAGAAGGAAACAACAGCTTACTCCAGTATCTTTGACAAGAAAACACCAAATGGGGTCAGAAGGAGTAGGACATGACTGAAAAAATTGGTTCACAGAATCAGAGAATTTGTGAGTTAGAACTATACATGAAGTAATAAAATAACCTAGAAATGGTTGTGTAGTCTCTACAAATGGACTTCTGAGGAACAGAAAACCACTTCTCAAGGCATCATTTCTCAATTCCATTTTTGTGCAGCTCAATTCTGGCTCAGACTCTCCTGAGTCATCAGGCCTTCCAGAGACAAAGCTAATTAAGAGATTTAAGAGATTTCTCATCATCACACAGAACCAACTCCTCAGTCCCACATGGCTGGAAACAAGGGCCCAAAAGTTCCATGTGTGGGATTAGAACTAGGTAGGGAATATTTACACATGTTCTATATAACCAATTGGAAAGGGCAAATCTGAGCATGCTCTAAGGACCAGTCCCTTATTAGTCAGTCCCCCACTAAGCCTACATAAATACCCACCCACTTTACACTGTCTCAACAACTCCCAAGCACTCAATTGACCTTCTATCTTCTATTTATCACATCACTTTCTCCACTATACGTAAATGAAATATTTGCAAAGTCCTTAGTACAGTGTCAGGAACGCTTGTTTTTGTTTATTTGATTAGTCATATCTGACTCCTTGTTACCCAGTTTGGAGTTTTCTTGGCAAAGATTTGCCATTTCCTTCTTCAGCTCATTTTACAGATGAGGGAACTGAAGCAAACAGAGCAAAATGACTTTGACCAGAGTCAAACAGTTTAATAAGTGTCTGAGGACAGATTTGAACTCAGGAAGATGAGTCTTCTCCATTCCAGGCCCTGTGTGCTCTATCCACTGCACCACCTAGCTGCCCTATACCTGGAACATAGTAGGCACTTAAATCCTTCCCTTCCTTCCTTCCTTCCTTTCTTCCTTCCTCCCTCCTTCCCTCCCTTCCTCCCTCCATTCCTTCCTCCCTCTTTCCCTCCCTCCTGTAATGGAAATGCAGATTTAAAGATCTTCCCTGCCCCTAGGCCCTTTGGTTGGCTTAAGAGACTCTGAGAACCTTCTTTAATTTGAAAATATACTCTGCCCCCCTAATAGGCTGAATGTGGTCACATGGAGCCTGTGGTAGGAGGCTTGGTTTTCAGGAATGCCCATACCTTGATGCTGTGTGATTGGGCAGTGGGTCAAGAGGGTGATTACATTCTCTGATCCAGGAGAAGGCTATATAATCCCTTATGTGAGGCTTTACTTTGGGGCTCACTTTGAGAAGTATTGTGTGATTTGACCAGATGAGACTCTGGGCTCCCCCCGGCTTTGAAAACCCAGATGTTGATGCTTCCCTCTCTGGTAACTGTCATTTGGTATTGATGTAATGGTTAGACAGTTTGGAAGCCTGTTTGCTTGATCTGTTTGTTTCTCTGTTTTGAAACTTCTGTCTATATACTTTGAAGTTCAGGGTGCTGATCTTTTTCCCCTGAACTAGTAAATGATATATGTTTGATTGATTAAAGCAAGCTTGTTAATGCATTTTGAGTTGCTTTCCTTTAGAAAAGCAGATCTAAGAACCTGTGTTGGCAGCCACCCTGGGGATGTTGGGGTGCTTGCTGCTACACCTCCCTCCCTCCCTCCCTCCCTCCCTTCCTTCCTTCCTTCCTTCCTTCCTTCCTTCCTTCCTTCCTTCCTTCCTTCCTTCCTTCCTCTCTCCCTCCCTCCCTCCCTTCCTTCCTTTTTTTGTTCCTTTCTTCTTTTCTCCTTCCTTTTTTCTTTCTCTAAAATGACCAATAGAGCCACAAGACTACTTCCTGATAGGTCCAGGAAACATGGAACAGCTGTGTACCCCCACAATCTTGGCACAGTGGAAAGAATATAAGTAATGGAAGTGAGAATATTTAGGCTGTAGTGAGGGGTATGCTGGTAAATGTTTAACAACCAACTCTCCAAAAACTATACACATCTTTTGGCAGTTAATTTGCATTATTAACATCTTATCACCATTTTCTTAAATCTAGACCACCAAAACCCTCAATAAATCAAACCCTGGATTTGTAGTGTTTGCTGATTTCCAAGGTATAAATGCTCACACTAAAAATTTAAGAATTGGTCTCTGAAAGATCATTTAAGTTAACACACTTCTAGTCCTGTCTCTACCACTAGCTAGTATGACCTCAAGTGAGTCCCTCCATTTTTCTGGGCCTTAGTTTCTTTAATTGCAAAATAAGATGGTTAGACAAGATCAGCAGTTTCTAACCTTTTTTGGTGTCATGGATACCTTTGCTAATCTTGTGAAACCTATGGACCCCTTCTCAGATAATGTTTTTAAGAGAATAAAATAAAATTAATAGAATTGCAAAGAAAACCAAATATATTGAAATACGATTATCAAAATATTTTTTAAAACCATGTTCATGGACTCCTGTTCAAGAATCACTCTAGATGATTTCCAAGCATACTTCAGCTTGAAGATTCTGAGTCTATGATTGAATTTTAATAAAAAAAAAACAAAAAACAAAAAAAAAAACTTCCCAGGAGAATAGTCTCTGCCCATTGGTCCATGTTCTTTCCATTTGTTCTTTTTTTTTTTTTTGCAATCATCTGTCTTCATTCTTACCACCGTTCTACTAGCTTTTTGCCCTCTGTCATCCTCAGTGATTCTTTTTTTAAAAAAAAATCATCATTAATATTGTTGAAAGAATGTTTCTCCCTCAGCTTCTCCTCCTCCTCCTCCTCCTCCTCCTCTTCTTCTTCTTCTTCTTCTTCTTCTTCTTCTTCTTCTTCTTCTTCTTCTTCTTCTTCTTCTTTCCCTTCTTCTCCTTCTTCTTCCCCTTCTTCTTTTTAGCATTTGACATTACTGATTCCACAATGCTACCAAAAGCAGTCTGGATTTGGCATCAGAGGACCTGGGTTTGAGTTTTGGCTCTATAATTTATTGCTCATATGCCTTTGGGGAAGTCACTTCACTTCCCTATGTCTCAGGTTCCTCAGTTGTAAAATGTAATAATTGGACTAGTGACCTCTGAGGTTCCTTCAACTCTAAATACATGATTCTTGGATCATCCCCTTCTCTTTGAGGAGTCTTGTGAATGTTTGGCCAGCCCTGATCCACAGTATCCTAAGCATCTGTGACCTGATTGACCAAATAGATGTTCTCACTTCCGAGTTGAAATTTAAAGAGCTTATCAGTGAATAAGGCACATGGTATGAGACCTCCACCAGTTCTCTTTTGACTTGGTCTAGTTTTGATGTTTCCGATTTACCCCCTAGACTTACCCTTTCAGTTCAGTCAACCCTGTACCACTTACCCCTGTAATTATCATAGTCCTCATAGACTGACTTATTTCTGGGATGGAAGCCCAGTAATTCTTTTGGTTATGGTTCAAAGAACCAACCAGGATTCAGTTCCTACCCCAGCCTGAAGTAATTTATCCTGTGAAAATGTCTGAGACTATTCTCCCATTGGTTTTTTTTTTTTTTTAAAGCAATTGGGGTTAAGTAACTTGCTCAAGGTTACACGGCTAGTCATTTGATTTATGCGTGGGTGCTCATTTTCTGAGGCCGGATCTGATCTCGGGTCATCCAAACTCCGAGGCCGGCGCTCTTACTCACTGCGCCACCTAGCCGCCCCTTTAGGGCAATTGGGGTTAAGTAACTTGCCCAAGGTTACACGGCTAGGTTTTTGTTTGTGCGGATTAAGTGTCGGAGGCCGGCTCCGAACTCAGGTCCTTCTGATTCCAGGGCCGGCGCTCTATTCACTGCGCCACCTAGCCGCCCCCCATTGGTTTTTATAAGCAAGAAAGATAAGGGATAACTGGGGACAGCCAAAGTGTACTTGGCCTCTGATCTCTTCCATTTTTTTCACATGAACAGTAAGTCTTTAGATGGGAAATGGGTCAGGGTGGGGTCTGTGGGAAGGAATAAGGGGAAAACTGAATATTTTAAGAGACTTGCCAGTAGCGGAGAGGGGAGTATCTGGATAGCTATTTCTAAATATTTGAAGGTCTATCAGATGGTAGAGGGAGCAGTCTTGTTCTGTGTTGCTACAGAGGGTAAAGATAGGGCCAAGGGATGGAAGTTCCAGGGAGATTGACTTTGGCTCAGGATAAAGAACTTTCTAACAATGAGAGCTGTCCAACAATGGGATGGATAACCATATTAAGTACTAAGGTCCCTTTCACTGGCAGTATTTAAGTAGAGCCTGATTGAACATCTGTCAAGGATGCTATAGAAAGGCAGAGGGAGGTTGGACAGGATGACCTCTAAGGTCCATTCATACTCTAAAATTCTATGGTTTTGCTGAAAGATGACAAATTCAGAATTAGTCAATGACTTAGGATCATCTATATAGAGTTGGAAGTTAACTCAGAGGCCATCTAGTTCAACTCTCAACATTTTACAGATGGAGAAAGTAAGGCTAAGGGGAATTAAATGACTTGTCCAAGGTCACAGAGGTAGGAGAGGAAGCTTCAGATGTGGGGTTTGAGACTATGCCTCCCTCATGAGTTCTGCCAAGTTGGAACCAGCAATAACAATACAGATGACCTGTCTGGTATACATTTTAGAATCCCGATGGGAGCTATATGATACCCAAATGGCATGGAGACCATTATACTGATTTGAGTTTTACAGTCCTAGCTTCTCAGATGACCTTTCCAACGTGAGGATGTGCTCAGCCTCCCTATCTCCTGACTCCAGTTTTCTGCCCTTTAATAATAAGCTTGGAGATGAGTAGAAGAAGCATCCATTACCCAATGAGTGGCATAAGAAGTTGGGAAGAGATTGATAGGGAGGAGCATGGGTGAAAAAATAGGAATCATAGGATTTAGAGGCAGAAACTAAGAGATCCCTTAGTTTAATCCTTATTCTTTAAAGAAGACCAAACCAACATCCAGAGGGAGTGAGGAAATGACTTATCTACAGACATACAGAGAATGAGGATCAGATTGGGAGTTCAAACTGACACTTCACTCCAAATCCATGGCATTTATATAACTCTTTATGATTACCAAGTTATTTGCAGACATCATGTCATTTGCCCTTCACAACAACCCTGGGAGGGGGGTATTAAAAATAACATAAGATCCATCATACAGATGGGGAAATTGAGACTTATAGAGGAGGAATGATTTTAAGAGACCTTTGATGACTCATCTAGTCTAAGAAACAACCTCCCGCTCCTTCACAGTTCTTTGTTGTTATTCTGGTAAAAAGCCCACTTTACTTCTCTGTAAACATGTAACATGGAAGATCCTTGAAGGCAGGTACTACATATTTTTTGTCACTGTATCCCCAGCACCCAAAACAGTGCTTGGTAATAACAATGGCTACCATTTATATATTGCATAAGGTTGGTAAAACACTTTATATATATATATATTTTTTTTTTTCATAGGAGCCTCATAACAACTTTGAGAAGTAGGTGCTATCATCATTCCTATTTTACAGATAAAAAAAAATGAGGAAGACAGAGATTAAGTGATTTGCCCAGGGTCGCACAACTAATAAGTATCTGAGGCAGGTTTAAAACTCAGATGTGCCTGACTCTAAGTGCCACCTAACTTAAACACACAGTATTTGTTTCATAGATGTTTGTAGATTCACCAATTGATTGATTTGACTCAGATCTTATAACTACGGAGTGACACAGGTCAAACCTGAACCCATGTCTCCCTCCTGAAAGTCCAAATCCTCTTTCTGCTACACTGCAGTTGTAGCCATTATCTAATTTTCTTGAGAAAGCATGGAGGGCTGGACAAATCTCTAAGACTGAGAGAAAGGGAAAAAAAATCCTTAAAAAAAGATGCTTTTGGAAAAGACAAACCTGCTAGTTTAATTTCAACATGAGAGAAACCATTTGAAACCCATAATGGCTGACAAGCCTACTTGGGACTCAGGAAAAGCTAATGAGAAGGAACAGCTGCTTCCTGCCTACTGTAGTCACTTCCCAGATTTCTTTCAAATGGGTAATGGGAACCTTTAACAGCCACCCATTTAATTTATCAGGTGGAAATAAAATTGCTAGTTTTTTTTTCTCCCACAGAAGATTAATCTCAATTTAAATGTCAGCTACCTCCTCCTCTTTCATTTGTCTGAAATAGTTTCTGATTAAACACATTGGGTTAAATGCTGCATGCTAATTACTTCAAGAGAACAACCTCAAAGCTTAGAGATTCCCATGAATGATTATTTCCAAGCACACAATTTTTCTTTACTTCATTTCTCCTTGTTAGCATGCATCCTTCTTGACATGTACGCAGATGATGATCTTGATGTACCTTTTAGGAAGATGTAGTTTGGAATCTTTTCATTCATGGAAATGAGATTTTTGGAGTTGTCTATTCTTCTTCACTAGTTCATCAGTCAGTCACCAAGCATTTAAATGCCTACCATGTGTCAGGCGCAGCACTAGTGCTAGGGATACAAATAAAGGCAAAAACATGGTTTCTGCCCCTTGAAGAGCTCATATTGTAATGGAAGAAAGGCAATATGGAATCACTGCCATGTGTATACTGGAAATGGGTGATAATCTCAGAAGGAAGGCAGTAGTAGTATATATATATGTGTGATAGGTGGGCTAGGAGAAGCAGGAGTGTTTTCCTGAAGAAGATGGGATTTGAGGTGAGACTTGAAAGAAGACTGGGAAGTCAGGAAGTGGAGATGAGGGGGGAGAACATTCCAGGCATGGGGGACCAACAATGGAAAGGCATCAAGGAGGGAAATGGAGGGTCCTGTATGAGGACTAGACCTGCAGGGAAGCCCTGGTCAGTGGATTGCAGAGTGTGTGGAGGGGATTAAAGTATAAGAAGATTGAAAAAATAAGAAGGGGCTAGGTTGTGAGGGGTTTTCAATGTTAAGCAGAGCATTTTATATTTGATTCTAGAGGAAATAAGGAGCTATTAGAATTTACTCAACTGGGTGAAATGCTCAGATCAATGGTGTGCATCTGTGTTATGGACATGGACTAGAACCTGGGGCCAGAGAATAACTGGTGCATCTAAGGATCAGTCATGAAATTGTCCCTCATCACTGGGCTCTGACTGGCCAAAGTAGCTGCTCAAAGGTAGACTGCCAAACCAAATAACCAGTTTTACTAGGGGAATGTCATCCCAAGAGAAAAGTCCTAACGCTGGTACTCCTCCCCCCAAAAGAGCCCCTTTCTTTCTCCTTCTAGCTCTTCTCAACTTTACTTGCTTGAGTAATGGGGGCAAATGAGAGGCCATGTAGGATTCTTAAGTCAGCCATGAGTCTGACCATGTGTGAGACATACTTGTAAAATAAGCTCTGGAGATCCTGGGTAAAAATGGAAATGTTTGTATGTCACCAAGTAAGCCATGCTGTGATACTTTCTGTCTGTGTGTATTGTGTTCCCAAACTTACAGAGAGGCCCACCCTGCTGAGCTATCAGGGGCCTTGTCAAGTCCATATTGGCATGGGGTATAAATACATGCACCATGTAATGAATATAAAATAACATACAAGCCTAACCATAGACTGGGTTGGTCCCCCTTTCATCATCCAAACCAATTAAAATGGTCCTAATCTTGATAATCAATGCAATGAGAATATATTAAGTGCTTGTCATATGTTAGGCACTGTGCTAGAAACTGGAGATATCATGATTGAAAACTAAGCAGTTCCTGCCCTCAATGCATTTATACTCTACTGAAGAAGAAGAACATGCCCACAGATGAGTATATTTAATTACAAACAATTCATGCCAATTAATTTTGGAGAGAGGGGAGGAGAAGCACTAATAACTGGAGAATTGGGAAAGATCCCTTGTAGGAGGTACCCCTTAATCTGATCCTTGAAGGGAAATAGGGACTTCTAAGAGGTATTGGAAAGGAGGAAGAACATTTAAGTTGTAATGGAGGCTGATTATTGGCATACTTGACCAATCTGATGGACTCTCCAATTGATCCTTTGAGCATTCCTTCCTCCCATTCCTCATCCCAAGGCAAAAAGAGAGGTCAGAGAGATTGTTTTTTTTCTGTGGAGAGCATCTAGTAGCCCCATTTGTCTGGAACATAGAGAATATGAAAGGAAGTAATGTGTCTAGAAAGACAGTTTGGAGACCAAGCATAAAGTGCCCAACCAGGGCTTCCTGGGGAGCAGTGACTCTTCTATGGTTTGCTTTGTTTATAACTTTCTTTATATTCCCAGACTTTTGCACAGTGTTTGACACATAGTAGATGTTTAATAAAAGCTCATTGATTTGGCTTGATTAGACTTAGGAGCTACACCACTGAAGCTATATCCCCCAAAGTATAGCCCTGAAGTGGGAGACAGAAATGTGTTCATTCTTCACCAAAAGAAAATTATGAAAGAAAAGAAATTGAATCAGTTTTTGTTCTTACTACTCTGCTCACAGACATGGGGTCATAGCTTGTCATATGACCACACAGGCCTGGGACATGCACCCTCCCCCCCCAGGGAACTGAACTGGCATATGCCAGGGGACCACAGGCAGGCAAATCCCACCCTTATCAGGAACAGTGGTGTATGACCTGTATTTCTTTGTGGGTATTACTGAGGAAAATACAACTAAGGAAATGAAATGTGTGTGTTCAGTTTCTTTTGTTATGGGCAGGACAGGGTCTTAGTATAGTGAAGACCTCAGGGGTAAAAGGGAGGGAATCACCCTATTGACCTTGGTAAAGCCAAAGAGAGGGGGCAGCTAGGTGGCTCAGTGAATAGAGCACCAGCTCTGGAATCAGGAGAACCTGAGTTCAAATCCAGCCTCAGACACTTGACACTTACTAGCTATGGGACCTTGGGCAATTCATTTAACTACAATTTCCCTGCCTTCCCCCCTTGAAAAAAAAAAAAAGTTCAAAGAGATCAACTTCTCATCATTCAGGTGCTATAAACCAAGAAGTGACCAACCCTCCATCCCCACTCCACCACCAATGCCCTGATTACGGTAATTTTATAGTGCTGCTGGGTTAGGAGGAATTCAGATAGAATGTCTCATTGTCAGTCTACGGCCATGAATTTGGGTTTTTTTCTTCTCAGTGAGTCAGATGAGAGTCCCAGAAAAGGATGATCACAATGGCTTCTCAGGTGTACAGAGAAGGAAAAGAGCCCATTTAGAAAACAGAATATTAAGAGTGGAAGGAGACTTAATATGTAGCTTCTATATCTTACTGTAGGATTGTAGAATTTTCAATAAAATATTCAAGCATGAAGGGCTTTGTAGTCTGGGGATTCTTTTTTTTTCTTTTATTTTTTTTTTTATTTAAACAAATGCTTTATTAACTCCTGTTTTACATCATTCATTTCCACCAGATTTTGAGTTACAATTTTTTTCCCAGTTTTTCCCCTACCTACCCTCCCAGAATAGCAGTCCCACAAGATATCGCTTCCTCCATCCTGCTCTCTCCCATATCTTCTCCTTTACCCCTTCAACTTTTCCATTAGGGCGAGGTGAATCTCTGTGCCCCGATGCCTATACATCTTATCTCCCAATTACATGCAAAAGAGTATTAATAATAGTGTTTATATATATTTGAAACATTTAATTTTTTTTTTTTAAAGCAATTGGGGTAAAGTAACTTGCTCAAGGTTACACGGCTAGTCATTTGATTTATGCGTGGGTGCTCATTTTCTGAGGCCGGATCTGATCTCGGGTCATCCAAACTCCGAGGCCGGCACTCTTACTCACTGCGCCACCTAGCCGCCCCTTTAGGGCAATTGGGGTTAAGTAACTTGCCCAAGGTTACACGGCTAGGTTTTTGTTTGTGAGGATTAAGTGTCGGAGGCCGGCTCCGAACTCAGGTCCTTCTGATTCCAGGGCCGGCGCTCTATTCACTGCGCCACCTAGCCGCCCCGAAACATTTAATTTTAAGACCTCAAATTTCAGATCCATTCCCTTCCTCCCTTGTCACCCATTCCCTCTGGGAAGATAAGTAATTCAGTATGTGTTGTACATGTATAGCTATGCAAAATATTACTATAGTAGATATATTGTACAAGGCTGCTTATAATTCCCTCCCACCCATCCCACCCCCCACCTTGTCCATTCCTTATTTGATCCTGTCCCTCTTCTATAGTGGGTACTTCCAACCTCCCCTCCCCCCAAGAATGCCCTCCTATCCATCATCCCTCCTCTCATCTCCCTTCCCCCTATTCTGCTGCAGGTTGAGATATTCCATTTAGTATGTATGTCACTCTCTCCCTGAACCAAATTCAATGAGAATGTGGTTTTGCCTTTTTGCCTTCCTATTCTTCCCCTCCCCTGCAGCCACTTCCCCTTGCTTCTTCTACATGAGATAGTTTACCCTACCTTGTCTCTCCCCGTCTCCTCTTGCCACTTGCCTCTCTCACCTCATAATTTCACCCCTTAGGTATCATCCCTTCCCAACAAATTCAACCTATGCCCTCTATCCATGTACAACTGTAAACATATATACACACATTCACATATGTATTCATGTGACCATATACCCTTCTTCCATTATTTTCATACTGAGAAAAGTTTCATCAGTCACAATTATTGTTTTTCCATGTAGGAATGTAAATAGGTTAACTTTGATAAGTTCCTTTTGATTTCTTTTCCCTGATTACCTTCTCAGGTATCTCTTGCTTCTTGTGTCTAGATGTCAGATTTTCTATTCAATTCTGGTTTTTTCCTCAAGAATGCTTGAAAGTCCTCTATTCCACTGAATGACCATATTTTCCCCTGAAACAAAATACTCAGTTTTGCTGGGTAGGTGACCCTTGGGTTCATTCCCAGTTCTTTTGCCCTCTGGAATATCATATTCCATGCCCTTCGATCCCTCAGTGTAGAAGCTGCCAGGTCCTGGGCTATTCTGATTGTGTTTCCACAATATTGAAATTGTTTCTTCCTGGCTGCTTGTAGTATTTTCTCCTTGATCTGGGGATTCTGGAACCTGGCTATAATATTCCTGGGAGTTTTCTTTTTGGGATCTTTTTCAGGAGGTGATCTGTGGATTCTTTCAACCTCTATTTTGCCCTCTGGGTCTAAAACATCAGGGCAATTTTCCTTGAGAATTTCTTGAAGGGTGATTTCTAGGTTCTTTCTTTGATCATGGCTTTCAGGTAGTCCAATAATTTTTAAATTATCTCTCCTGGATCTATTTTCCAGGTCAGTGGTTTTTCCCATGAGATATTTCACATTGCCTTCTATTCTTTCATTTGTTTGGATCTGCTTAACAACATCTTGATTTCTCATAAAGTCACTAGCTTCCATTTGCTCCCGTCTAACTCTGAAGGAATGAATCTCCTCGGTGAGCTTTTGAGATTCTTTTTCCATCTGGCAAATTTGACTTTTTAAGGCATTCTTCTCCTCATTGTCCTTTTGGGTCTCCTTTGCCATTTGAGTTAGTCTATTTTTTAAGGTGTTGTTTTCCTCAGTCAGGCTGTTGACTCTCATTTCATACTTTTCCTGCATCCTTCTCATTTCTCTTCCCAATTTTTCCTCCACTTCTTTTATTTGATTTTAAAGTCCTTATTAAGGTCCTCTATGGCCTGTAACCCGCTCATATTTTCCTTTGGGGCTTTTGGAGCAGCATTTCTGACCTCACTGTCCTCTGACTCTTCCATGCTTCAATCCTCTTTGCCCCCAAAATAGGAGTCTAATGTTTCATTTTTCTGTTTATTTTCTTTCCTTTGCCTTGGCATGATGCCACTTAATTACTTGACTTTTGGGCTTGTTGCCACAGTAGAACTTTGCCACCAAACAGGGGAGCTTCATCCCAAACATGTGGGGGGGTAACTTCCATTTTTGGCAAGCTGGAAACCCGCCTCACAACCTCCCCCCAAGACCACAATCCAGATCGAGGGTGGTTAAAGCAAGAGTGATTCCCCCCCAAGCCCCCTCCTCTGACTGATCACTGGATCTCCGTACAATTCGCAGGCCAGGAGCTGGAGCTGCCACCGAAAACTGCAAAATGGAGTGTCTCGTCAGCGGCTTCTAGCCCCCAGGGGAGGAAGCCGATGCGTTCCCCAAATACTGGTCCCAAAGTCCATAGGGCACTAACCTCTCACTTTGTCCTAGGCATATCTGTGTTGACCATTCTGGAATCGCCACAGCTGCTGGTGTTCTGGGGTCCCTCCAGCTGGCTGTTGGCCCGGCCACCCTGGGGCTAAAACCGCGGGACCTGGGCTCAGCTCTCTGCGCTGCACACTGAGCTGCCGGCTCCCAGCCTGCTGCACTGGCCCTTCCTGCAGGGCTGCTGGGCTGTCCTCAGCGGGAGGTTAGCTTCTCTGTGTCGTTCTTTGGGTGCTGGGGCTCCAGAAGTTGTTCAGAGTCCCCTTTTACATAGTTTGGAGGTAATTTGGTGTGAGAGAGCCTTGGAGGTGCTGTTTCTACTCTGCCATCTTGGCTCCTTCCCCCCCAGTCCGGGGATTCTTAATCTTGTGTCAGTGAACTTATTTTTTTAAAATTCAATATAGTTTCAATTTTAATGTTTAGATAACTATATTTCAATATAATGTTCTTTGTAATCCTATATATTTTTATGCATTTAAAAACATTGTTTTATGATGGGGTTCAGAGGCTTCACTGGACTGATAAAGAGTCCCTGACACAGTAATGGTTAAGAACTTGATCTAGTCTAACCTTATTAGGAGACAGTGTGATTCAATGGAAAAATTTTTGGATTTGGGGTCAGAGAATCTGACATCAAGTCCTGCCTCTGATACTTACTTACCTGTGCAGACAAGTCATTTCCCCTTGTTTACTTATATGTAAGATAAAAGGGTTAGACTTGATGTTTTCTGAGGTGTAGAAAGAAGGAAAAATATGAGGGATCTAGGTTGTGAAGAACTTTGAATGCTTCTGGAGGCAATAGGGAGCCACTGGAGTTTACTGAGTGAGGGGATGTGTTTGACATGATTCGATCTGTGTTTTGGAAAAATCGCCTTAATGGCTGAACTGAGGATGGATTAGAGCAGGGAGATATGTGAGACAGGATGAGTCACCAGCAGTCTATTGCAATGAAAAAGGCATGAAGTGATGAGGATCTGCCATGGTAATGTCAGAGGAGAGAAGGGGGAATATGTTGCAAAGGTAAAGTTGGTAGGCCTTGGCAAAAGCTTGGATATAGAGGGGTGAGAGAGGGTGAAGACTCTACACTTAGGCTGTAAGGCTTAGGTTGTTAGGTACTTAGATTGTAAGCCTGGGGGGCTGGGAGGGTGGTTATTACTCTGCAGTAATAGGGAAAGAGAGAGGGGAGGGGCTAGGGAGACAGATAAGGAGTTCTGTTTTGGACACTGTGAGTTAAGATGTCTACTTGACATCCAATCTGAGACATAGGAAAGGCAGTTGGAAATGCAAGATTGGAGATAAGCAGAGAGATTGGAGCTGGAAAGGTAGATCTGAGAATCATCAATATAGTGTTAGTAATTAATTCCATGGGAGCTGATGAGATTAGGAGAAGAGAAGAGGGCCAACAACAGAACCCTGAGGAACATTTTCAGTTAGGGGCTGTGATCTGGAGGAGGATTCAGCAAAGGAGGCAGAGAAGGAGTGGTCAGATAGGTGGGAGGAGAATCAGGAGAGACTAGTATTCCAAAAAACCTAGAGAGAAGAGAAGAATATCATTGGTGTCAAAGGCTGCAGAGAGGTCAAAGAAAATGCAGATTGAGAAGAGGTCATTGAATTTGTCAACCAAGAGATCATTAGTAACTTTGGAGAATTTTGCTGGAACAAGAGGGTGGGAAGCCAGATTGTAAGGGTTTAGAAGAGAATGAGAGGAGAGTAAGTGGAGAGGTGCAGACTATCTTTCTGAAGTTTAACTACAAAGGGCAGAAGAGATATGGGACAATAATTAGCAGGGATAGAGGGATTAAGTGAGGATTTTTTCAGGAAAGAGGAAACATGGACATGCTCATAGGCAGTAGAGCTAAAGAAACTTCCCAGACACACCTGGTTAGTGATAGATCCAGGATCCACCTTTTTTTTTTTTTTTTTACAGAGGAGAAACCTGAGGGTTAGAGAGCAGAGGCAATTTCCTCAACATCAGAGGTAATGAACAGAGCCAAGAATCAAACCAGGGCATTCTGACCACAATCCCATTGCTTTTTGATGTATTGATGGAAATGCTAAATATGAATCAAAATACCCAGTTACCATATGATTTCCCAATTTTCCTACCTTTAGGATGCTAACTCATTCCTTTCAGACATCTCATCTGTACACTCTGGACTATCTCCCAGCTCCATGCTTTGCCTCTTCCCAGGACACGGTGCCTTCTGGCAATTCTGGTTGCATCTGCCAGCCTATTTAGATAATGAAGGCAATGGCCCCAGAGGCCAATGGATGCCCAATTCGGGATCCAGCTTTCTGTAACTGAGTCATGAATTTTTCTGCAATTAGATGCTAAACATTCAGTTTCTGTGGGAGGAAGCTATCTTAGGAAACATTTAGTTTCATTCCCTGGTCTAGTGCCTCTCAGGAATGGGAGGTTTGGAGCCGCTGGCACTTTTTGAGTGTGTCCACAGCAAAGGATGCTGGAAACACAGTTGGCATATTCCTTGTTTTGCTTTTTCTGGAAGCTGTGGAGTGCTAATGAAAAGAACACCAAGACCATCTGAGATGAATACTCTAGATAAGGCCTGTTCCATGCTGACAAACAGGATCAAGGAAACTGGTGAAGCACAAGTTATTAAAAAGGAACTATGCATCCTTGACTATATTAGAAAAAGGAAATTGACTTTCAGTGCAGCTGCCTGTAGCGGCAAGCACCCCAATATCCCCAGGGTGACTGCCAACACAGGTTCTTAGATCTGCTTTTCAAAAGGAAAGCAACTCAAAATGGGTTAACAAGCTTACTTTAATCAAACAAACATACATTACCTAGTTCAGGGGAAAAAGGTCAGCACCCCGAACTTCAGAGTTACAGAACTTACAGATCAAACAGACAGGCTTCCAAACTGTCCAACCATTATATCAATACCAAATCACAGTTACCAGAGAGGGAAGCATCAACATCTGGGTTTTCAAAGCCGGGGGGCTCTCAACAACGGCTTCCCAGAGTCTCATCTGGTCAAATCACACAACACTTCTCAAAGTGAGCCCCAAAGCAAAGTCTCTCCTCAGGGTTTATATAGTCTTCTCCTAGCTCAGAGATTGTAACAACCTCCTTGACCCACTGCCCAATCACAAAGTATCAAGGTGTGGGCTTCCCTGAAAAACAAGCCTCCCACCACAGGCTCCAGGTGCACTTAAGCTAGGGGCAGGGAAGATCTTTAAATTTGCATTTCCATTACATTCGGCCCCAAGATCTTTCTTGCCCATAGCTTACACAATTTACATTTGAATTAGCACTAAAACATCTCTTAGGTCACATTTTCAAGGTACATCTAAAGTTACCAAAGTGGCCACTGGGCCTTAAACACAAAGTACATTGCATTTTCACATCAATTCACAAAATACAAAGCATTATCACATAAAGTACTCTTGGGAGGAGGGGGGTGTCCTTCCCCTCGCACTGCTCCAGCCCTGCTTCCAAGTCCAGAGAGGGAGCTGGGCAACAAAACCAAAGTGGGGTCCTTGGGGTCCATGGCACTTCACCCCACCCACCAGTCACAAGTCCATCCTCCCCCTGGGTCCCAAACTGTGGGATGCAGCAAGGAAACACATTCAGTGACCCTGCTTTGCCACACAGTCCTTATCTTGTCCTGTGGCTGAACTCCAAACTCCTGGGTTCCTTCTCCTCCAGCAGAAGGCAGCAGCTCCAGGCTTCTCCACAGGTCTCCATGCAGGCAGCTCACCATTCCTGCTCTCAGCTCAGTGAAGTCAGCATGCAGGCCATTCTTCTCTCCTGCTCCATGGCTCCATAGAATCACAGCTACCACAACTGGGAAACAAACAATTATCCCAGCCCCCATACTTTCCTTTTACTCAGCAGATCCCATCCTCGTCGCCATTTTGTAGCGGCAAGCACCCCAATATCCCCAGGGTGACTGCCAACACAGGTTCTTAGATCTGCTTTTCAAAAGGAAAGCAACTCAAAATGGGTTAACAAGCTTACTTTAATCAAACATACATTACCTAGTTCAGGGGAAAAAGGTCAGCACCCCGAACTTCAGAGTTACAGAACTTACAGATCAAACAGACAGGCTTCCAAACTGTCCCAGCATTACATCAATACCAAATCACAGTTACCAGAGAGGGAAGCATCAACATCTGGGTTTTCAAAGCCGGGGGGCTCTCAACAACGGCTTCCCAGAGTCTCATCTGGTCAAATCACACAACACTTCTCAAAGTGAGCCCCAAAGCAAAGTCTCTCCTCAGGGTTTATATAGTCTTCTCCTGGCTCAGAGAATGTAACAACCTCCTTGACCCACTGCCCAATCACAAAGTATCAAGGTGTGGGCTTCCCTGAAAAACAAGCCTCCCACCACAGGCTCCAGGTGCACTTAAGCTAGGGGCAGGGAAGATCTTTAAATTTGCATTTCCATTACACTGCCATCCATGTGTCTCCAATAGTACTGGAGACCCCAGGGTATCAGCATCAATCTCTCCATGCTTGGGGACCCCAGGATTCGTGGGACAATTTACATTTTGATGAATTTGAAATGCAGAGGGCCATGAAGGTAGAACAGGAAAAAATAAGTGAATCATAAATCTGAAAACTCTCATGTAAGTGTCGATTTTAACTCAGTCATTGTCACTACTGTACTCTTAGGAAGGGAAAATGGACCAGAATAAAGTCATCATAGGAAGAGTACATGAGGTTTTTATTGCTGGTGACAGCAAGTTGTGTTGGAAAGAGAGCTGGATAGGAAGACCTGAGTTCAAATCCTGGCTCAACCATTCACAAACCGTGGGACCTTGGATAAGTCACTTTACCTTCCTTATTTGAAAAAAGAGGGTTAGATGACCTCTTCCTATTCTAAAACTCTGGTCCTATGGCTGAAGTGGGAACTACTCTAACACATTTTACTCTACTACATTTCTCCTGGAGGAGAGGAAACAACACCTAATCTTCACAGCAGATGTGAATATAATGAATGCTAAAGTGAATGTAGGGAAGTGGTTTTGCTGTTTTGTAACATCATCATGATTTTGACACAGACTTTTTCTTCCTGAAAGGTAACTTTCCTCTCTCCATCACCACCTTGAATACTTTAAAGAACAATTGGACAGACAGAACACAGTGTTTATTATTGTGTTTTGCAAAAAAGTACATTTTGTATTACTTCCCTCACATTACCCTACAACCAAGGCTTGTAGGTAAGTTAGTAACGGAACTCTTTGGATGTGATGGATTCCCACCTTAGGCTGAATTCTCTTTTTTGGCTAATAGCATTATTTGGAATTCCCAGAATCCTTTTGGCCCCCCTCTAGCTGTGAGACAGGGATCTTAGAACCATCTGAAAATAGCACTGGAAAACTCACTGTGCTTTTGTTTTCTCTAAGTGTGTGTGTGTGTGTGTGTGTGTGTGTGTGTGTGTGTGTGTGTGTGTGTGTGTGTGTGTTAGTGATATTAACAGAGGATGTTTATGGGTCTTGGGTCTTGGGCCCTATGTTCTAGGCTGAGGCGTCTTATGGCAACTGAGCTGAGCTTGACCTCCTACCTGGCCCTGTACAATTTCTTCTCTGTTGTCCATAGATACCACTCCTAGGAAGGTTGTTCTGGGTTTCCAAGTACTTGGAGTCATGGCCTATGTCAAGCTCCTCCACCCAATGTGACGAATGTCTTCCATTAGCAATCATGGCATCGGGTCAGTAACAACCCAAAGGGAATATGTCAGCTCACAAGGCTATTAATCCCCAGAGTAGTGTCTTTACCCCATGTACCATTTTTAATTAAGCCAGGATGGGCTTTCTTGCCCATTCCTCATGTCTTCTTTGCTGCTACAGGAGGCTGAACATTGCCCTGATGTTGTGCTGTTTCCAAGTTTAATTTCATTTGGGGTAGTGGAAAATTTTGAAGTCTACTTTTGGCTTCTTCTACATCCATTTCCAGTGCATTTCTCCTATTTCCTGCCTTCCTCCAGAAACCCCGCTTAGACTTTGGGTCATTTTCTAGGACAGTCTTGCTCTCAATGAACTTTCCATCACTACTAAGTAAAGTATTAGTTAGTAACAACTTATGTTGTTATGCCTCTTATGAGACTTTTCTTCTAAGACTCTAAAGCAGGGGTCTTAAAACTGGGATCTATGAACTTAATTTTTTTTATAATTGTATTTCAATAATTTTTCTTTGTAATCCTATGCATTGTATATTATGCATTTAAATGCATTATTCTGAGAAGGGAGTCCATAGGCTTCACCAGACTGCCAAAGGGGTCCAGGATATGCAAAAGTTAAACATCTCCTCAATGAATGAATGAAAATGACACTTTAAGAACTTTCTATGTGTCAGAAACTGTGCTCAAAGCTGGGCTTTCAAATGTATAAATGCAGAGTCCCTGCCCTCAAAAAACTTACACTGTAATAGGGGAGACAAAAACATGGAGGAGTTGTGGCCAGGGAAGACGAGTTTGGTCTGGGGAGTAACAGTAATATTCAGGTGATCCATGGGCCAGTCAGTCAAAAAGTAATGGTGCCATTGACTTGATTTCTGTGGCCAGAGCAAGAGGAGGACAGCAAAAATGGGGGAAGGAGAACAGATGGCAAAATGGCCTGAAGGGTCAGCTGCCTAGAATATGAAGCACAGTCTGGTATGGATTGTGGCCAGCTCAATACAATGGGCCAGACAAATTTGCAATCATTTAGTAACCAGTCAAGGTGATAAAGCCATATGGCAGGAGTTCCATAGTTGAGTAAACTGATGAATCTTAGAAGGAGAAATGCCATGCACTGTGAAAGGCAGAGAAAGTATCAGACTAGGGGTCAATAGAACTGGGTTCTAGTTCCAGCTTGGTCCTAGCTTGTTATGAGACTTGTTATCTCTTGGGACATGAATTTCCTCAGCCTCAATGTCTTCATCTGTAAAATGAGTATGTTAAACTAGATGGCCTGTAAGGTCCCTTCTGGCTCTAGTTCTATGCTCTTAGGACCCAGTTCTGCTCCCATTAACAAACACAAAGTGCTTTGAGATCCCCCATGATGGCTCTTCTTGGGGTAGTCTAATCCAGGAAAGGAGGAAAAATAAGTAACCCCTTACTTAGGGTACAGAAATTTGGCTAATACCTCTACCTATTGAGTTTTTCCAAGGTCTCAGTAGGTGTGGAGTCCTATGGATGGCCAGGGTGAGAAAAAGAAACTGATCATTTGTCACCATATACATTTAATGCCATGGAGGTGTATATGAAACTTGGTTTCTGTAATGCTTGGGCTCTTGGTACCATAGACAGAGTGCTGGATTTGGGACTAGGAGGATCTGGTTCAAATATTGCTCTGCTATTTGGTACCTTGGGCTTGTCACTTAACGTGATAACCTTAGCTTCCACATCTATAAAATAAAGGGACTATAACATCTTTGAGATCCCTTCTTACTCTAAATTTGTGACTCTACAGGTCACTCAGGAAAGTCAATTCCATACCATTAGTGTTGAAAGGGTGCCTCGGTAAGCTGTGACTGCTTATTTAAGCCTTTTGAGCCCTCACTTTTCATAAATGAATACCTCAGTACCATGGAGAGTGACCTTCCTGGCTGAAAAAAGATGTGCTTATAGAAAGGTCTTATTAAAAAGCCCCTTCTTTCCCAAATTTCGCACCCTAACAACTTCTTATCTTGTTTACCCCCTAGTTTCATTTTTGTCCTGAGAAAAAACACAGCTAATTTCTCAGGGTTGTCAAGGCTTGGATAGCTGAATACTTCCCTCTTTTCCGAGGGCCCTTGAGAGTGGGGTCTGGAAAACTGACAAGTTTGTGATTATTTGAGCTCCTGGTCTGTGTCCAAGGGAAATGCAAGGGGTCAAGGCAAGGGAAGGCCTCAGAGATGTTGTAGTTTAATCATTGACTCTTAGGCTTCTAATATTCAGAGGGATCTTAGAATTCCCTCAGGCTCACGGAACATACCAGAAATCTTTTTGTTGTTGTTTTTTGTTTGTTTCTCACTATTCATCCATTACCAAGAAGGAGCAAGCTGCTGTCCGAGTTCCAGCCTGTTCCACAGGGTGTTATAAAGATTTAGCAGAGATGTCTAGCTTACATGTTGTTAGGATCACTAGAGAGAAGGAAAGAAGCATAAATAGCATTTTTGTTTGTTTTTAAAAACTGAGAACAGAAGTGGACATGAACTTTGTTTGGCCAGTGCTCCAGTCTTGTGAAGTTTTCTTCTTTCACATGACCTGAGCCAGATCTGGTTTCCAAACAAAGCTTATTCACTATTCCCCTAAAATGTTTTACGTTTTTCAGCCTCCTTGCCTTTGCTCATGCTGTGACTCCTGCCTGGGATTCAGTCCTTATGATAGCCCTTTAATGTATTTAATTTGCTCCTCTCAATAACTCTATGAAATAGATGTTCCCATTTTACAGATGTGGAAATTGAAGCTCAGAGCAGTTTAGCAATTTGCCCAGGGCTCCTCGGGCAAGTTCTGAAGCAGGATTGGGACTTAGGTCTTCTTGATTCTATGCCCAGCATTCTCAGTCCCTCTGCCTATTTCAAAAGACAGAGGCTGCAAGGATATAACAGGGCAGTGAACTAGGAAGGAGTCAGGAGGTGAGTGCTAGCATTCCATTCATGCTCTGGGACATCTTGGCCAATAGAATGAAGATAATATATGCCTCTCCTATATAATGAAGATAATATGTGCCTGGCCTGCCTTTGCCAGGTTCATGGAATCATATATTTAGACCTGGAAAGGACTTTGGAGGCCTTTTAGTCCATTCCTCTAATTTTATAGATGAGGAAACTGAGGTCTGTTGGTGACTTGCCTAAGGTCTGGGATATTAAAATAGAGTTTTTTTTTTCTTATGAAGGCAGGTTACCATGCTTCTTTAAGGGACAAATAAGATAATGGATGCTAAAGTCTTTGGAAATTGTCAAGTACTATTTAAGTACAGCTTTATCCATCATTCAAAGGCTACTTCTTCATTGACCTTCCTGATCCCTCCAAAGAGATTTCTTGTCTTTTCAACTTGACCAAATACTCCTTGAAGAGAGGGACTGGGTGTCATGCCATTGCATTCCCTACAAGAACTATGAATGTAGTTTATTGGTAAATGGATCACAGCTTTGGGATTTTAAAGGATATCTAATCCACATCCTTTCCCCTCCCTCCATTTTTACAGATGAAAAAACTGAAACCCATAAAGGCAAAGTCAATTGTCCAAGGTCACATGGTAGTAGCTAAAAAAGCTGGGACTTGAACCCAAGTCCTCAGAAGAGTTTTATTGGAAAATAATCTAAGAGCCAATGAATAGAAGGGAACAGTTACAGAGTAGATGACAAGGCCTCCTTGCCAAGAAGTAAGTAGTTGCTTGTGTGGAAATGGGTGAATAGAAAAGAAAAAAGTCTATTTATTAAATCCTCTTTTTTTTTTTTTGCTTTTTGGAGGGCAATTGGGGTTAAGTAACTTGCCCAAGTTCACACAGCTAGGTTTTTGTTTGTGTGTGCATTAAGTGTCTGAGGTCAGATCTGAACTCAGGTCCTTCTGACTCCAGGGCCGATGCTCTACTCACTCAATACTTAATATGGAGTTATAGGCCTATGAGTTAGTGTGTAAATCCTAGGAAGATGCCTGAGGCACATAGGGTTAAGTAAAACCCCAAATCCCACAGCTAGGAAGTTTAAGAAGGCAGAATTTGTGTCTTTTTGATGCTAAGCCTAGCACTGTCTTCTCACTTTCCCATGCTCCCTCTTACATGGGAATATAAATAACAAATATTGACTCATTGAACATAAATGGAACCCAAATTTCTGACTCTTGATGGTTCACTTATTAAGGAAGAAGATGTATCTTTCAAAGCAACTTTCCACCTGAGTTATGAAAAGTTGCTCTCAGAGAGTGATTTCTCATTCCAACCAACATCCCAGTATACAGTTTAAAGAGAGAATGCAGCTCTTGGTAAAGGCAATCAGGTAACTTTATGCACCTCTAATTTATGATGCCTGACAAATTCATGGCCCTGCTGGTTGCTGAGTGTTGGGAACATCAGAAATGTTATCTGTACTAAAATCATTTGGCTCTAGGATTCAATCTGCACATGAAAGGACATTATATTCAGCAGCCTAGCCAGAATGGATTGCTCTGTACCTGGGGAATATCTAAGTCAAATAAAGTCAGGGCATAGTTTGACTATTTATTTTTTTCTCCTGGTTTCCTCCTTTCCTTCTTGTTTCTGTCAGAATTCCTGCTGTTATAGAAAAAGAAACGTTTCTAAACTACACAGGAAACCATCGCTATCATAGCTGAGTTCTTTCAATCTCCCACTGTCCATTCCCACTAAAAGAAACGGGGAGCGTGTATTGTCATGTATTAGAGTTAGCTTTGTGTGTATTGTAGTGGTGTCAAGCACAAATAGAACCAGAGACCACTAAGACCACGGAATCTTTATAGGAATAAAGGCTACACATTGACTTTGAAAACTATATATTGAATTTTTTTATTGTATTCTTATTTTGCTAAATATTTCTGAATTATATTTTATTCACTCAGGGGCCTCATGTCTGACAACTCTGGTGTATTGTATACTTCTGTCAGACTGTCAGCAATATTATGGCAAGTCCTTTATCTTTTGGAAACTTTCTTTCTTCCAGCTCCCAGGATAGTGGGTACTTGATACACATTTTTTTGAATATAGGATTAATTTGGTTTTTCTAGCCTGGATGAGCCTAGACTGTCAGTTAACCATAGTGGGTTGATAAACCTGGGGATGACCCTTGATCATTGATGAAGAATAGTGGATAAAGAAGGGTGCTATTTTGTCTGTTTTCTTATAAGAGTCTGGGGAATTCTTTAAAGTGAGGGCTGGCCCCTATGGTGTGGGCCATATGATAGCATGGCAGTTGGCTATAGCTCTGAAGCCTAGAGAATCAGTGGCAGCAGACTCAGGGAGCATTGGTTATGTAAGAAGGTAGTAATGTGTAGGGTCATTAGCAAAGCAAATGTTTGTTTGTTCAGTCATTTCAGTTGTGTCTGACTCTTTGTGACCCCATTTGGGGTTTTCTTGGCAAAGATACTGGAGTTTCCTCCTCCAACTCATTTTACAGATGAGGAAACCTAGGCAAACAGGGTTAAGTAACTTCACAACTCTTCCTAGCTCTAGATCTATATGGTGGCACCTTAGTAGTTCAGTGGATAAAATGCTGGACTTAGAGTCAGGAAGGCCTAAGGTCAAATTCTGCTTCAAACACTTACTATCTGTGTCACCCTGGGCAAGTCATTTACCTTCAAACCTCAGTTCCCTCATAAATAAAATGAAGGGGTTGGATTCACCGACTTCTAAAGTCTGTTCTAGCTCCCAGACTATGATCCCATGATACAAAGGCAATGATGTATTATCTATGCCCTTTTTCAGGTGTGTGTTATTATTATTGGGTTTCTAGACAACAGCAAACCTTGCCTTTATAAAGCTCTTTTTACTTTTCAAAGCATCTTTGCCCAGGTTACTGATTTTCACCAAACTCTGTGGGGTTGGTAAGGTAGATGTTACTATTCTTCTATGAGAGATAAAGTGTCTGGTGCAATGTTACATGTCAGTTGAAGTCCCTGCCAGCTAGATCTAAGAGATTCTTGACTCTCAGTCCCATACTCTTTCCATAATACCATAGGAACATGGGGTCACACAGCTTGTAATTGCCTGAGGCAGGATTTGAACTTGGGGATTCCTGACTTCAAGTCTATTGTTCTTTCCACGGCACCACCTTGCTGCCACAATAAGCTCCATGAGGTCAGAGTTCCTTCATCTCTGTCTTTGTGTTCCTAGTACTGAGCACAGGGTCTTGCATACATTAGACACCTAATAAATGTTTCTTAAACTGTACTGAATTCAATGCTTTGGGGAAACTGTCAAAATAGATCATATATTGGTATAAAACAGTCCCTTCTTTGTGATTCTCTCAGAAGAGTTCTATCAATGTGGGCTCCTCAGTCCCCCTTTCCCACCCCACCCCCAGGTGTCTCAGGATTGCATAGTTTCAATAATAGTACCTGATGGGTCTTCAGTATGGATCGATTACAGAACTGTGTCCTTTTAAGCATTCCAGATGCTACCAGGTAGAGGTATTTTTCTGCTAGGTTGAAATTATTGGCCAAGCAGTTTGGTGAAAGAAATAAGGTCAGTGACCAAGAAAAAAAAACATAGAACTTTGTAGCTTGCAGGGGCCATTGAGGTCTTCTAATTGAACCTTTGTGCAGATAGCCCCTGTTCAAACAGTGAGTGTGCAATTCTGCTCTCAACTCTGTCTTGTCTCTGGAACCATGAAAATATCTAGCCTGAAAGAGTCTAGAACTTCCTTCTGTTTCCCTACTGATGGTATTTTGGCTAGTATCATTATTATTAAGTTCTAGAAGAGGAATTCCTATATTCACCATATGCAAAAACATCATTAGATCATGAGCTCCTTGGGAACAATGACCATCATTTGTCCTTCTTTGTAATCCTATAATAGCACATAGTAGGTGCTTAACTTCTTATTGATTTGATGTTGCTGGAATTCTACCTATCTTACAGTATTCATCTATCAGGGATATAGTCTAGTAATGCTTTTGTAGCCTATTTTATTGTTATTCAATTTGACTAACACATTTAAAGTGCCTACTATGTGCAAAGGACTGATTTATGTATTAGGGATTCAAAGGTAAGTACGATCCAATCCCTGCCCTCTAGGAGTTTATATTCTACTGGAAAATTCAATATTTCCACAGATAAATAAGTAGAAAGTGAAATGAAGAAGATGAGAACACTAACAAGCAGGGGAAGTCAGATGAGGTTTCATGGAAGAGATGACCTCAGCTGAGCACTGAAGGACTGTAACTGTGTGAGATGAAGAAAGAGCACCTTCCAACTCATGGAACAAAGCTCATGTACCTGTCTGGAGGAGAAAAATGATATGTTGAGTCTAATTAGTGGAAAATAATCCAGTTTGTCTGGAATGCAGAGTGTGAGAAGGGAGTAATATGAAATAAGACTGGAGAGATAGGATGGGGCCAGATTGTGAAGGGCTTGAAATTTTAGCTTTGGGTGTCTGTATTTGGTCCTACAGGTAATAGGGAGCCATTGAAGGTTTTTGAGCAAGTCAGATCTGTGATTTAGAAATACTATTTGGCATCTGTGTGGAGGAGACAATGAAAAGATACCATTCGTGGTCCCAGAAAGGAACTGGTAGGGGGATGGATTGAAGAAGGGAAAATGTAAAAGCAGGATGATTTCCTGTTTGTATACTATTTTAAGACCTCTTTCTTTCTCTGCCAACAAAGATTTATTTGATGGCATATCTTTGTACTTCCCCAACAGAAGTCAGCAATTGTGGACATGCTTTTCCCCCTCTTAAATGTAGACACCTCTTTAAAAAGAGACTTGATACCCAGTGTAAAACTGTAAGATCATTATTGAGAAGAAACTTGAGCATCCATGTGGATGATTCCCCTAAAATCCTGAATTAGGACTCAAGGGTGGAGGCTCATATGTCTTATATCCCTCCACCAGTTCATGGGATACTAAATGATAAGAACACTTGGCAATGATCTTGTCCAACTTTCTCATATCCCAGATGAGAGGATGGAAACTGAGATTGTGAGTTGCTCATATCACAGGGATAATGTGCAGCAAAGCCAGGACTGAAATTCTAGGCCTCTGATTCCAAACACAGATATAATTCTAGATATAATCCAGATACCAATTCTTCTTTCCCCATTTCACAGATGGAGAAACTGAGGCCCAGACAAGTTAGCCAGAAACCTATCCTGGTAGATTTCTAACCCAGGGCCCTGATGTCTGGTCCAGGATTCTTCTATTCTACCAGACTCTCTCCCCAAAGGGAGGCATCTGGAAGTCTATGGCTGCCCTCAAGGGTGCTTTATCTTCTCCCTCCTATAGAAGACTGAGGTATCTAATGGCTGGTTAATGAGCACCCATTGCTAATCTAGCATAATACTTAGGGTGTGGGGGAAAGAGTATTATATTTGTAGTTAGAGGACCTGAGTCCAAATTCTGACTTTTACTTTTCAACCCATATAACCTTAGGCTCCCTTTACTTTTCTGGACCTCTCTTCTTCTATCTATGTAATCTATAAAGGTTGTTGTTTAGTTGTATTGACTCCTTCTTGAGGTGAAGATACTGGAGTGGTTTGCCATTTCCTTCTCCAGCTCATTTTACTGATGGGGAAATTGAGGCAAATAAGGTTCAGTGACTTGCCCAGGGTCACACAGCTAGTATCTGAGGCCAGATTTGAATTCAGGTCTTCCTGACTCCAGGCCCAGTGTTCTATCCATTGCACTACCTGGCTGCCCAATGAAATCAAAGAACATCGGACCAAATGATCTCTGGTTCTTTCCAGGGACCCTGGGATGCCTTATCAGCATATCTTCTTCACTGAAGTCCCTGCCCCTGACTCATGGTATTCAGTGAGCATCTATTAAATACCACCTAGATGCATGGCGCCATGCCAGGTGATGAAGATATGAAGACACAATGAAAACTGGGTCCCCTCTTCAAGGCGTTGAGTCTGGCGTTCTAACTCTGACTCCAGTGTTATTCCTACTGTACTGCCTGGCCTCTACCTTGTACACTGGCCTCCTTCCCGTTCCTCACACATGAGGCTCTATCCTTCCACTCCAGGTATTTTCTCTGTCTCTGCCCAGGCCTGGAATGCTCTCTCTCCCCATCTCTGCCTCCTCCCAGATGAAATCCTTCCCCCTGGAGGAAGCCATTCCTAAGCCTTTTCAAGTCTGGTGCCTCTCCTCTGGGGTTGTCTCCAAATTATCCATATATAGTTTGTACATGGTTGTTTGCATGTCGTCTCCCCTATTAAACTGTGAGCTTCTGGAGGGCAGGGGCTGTCTTTTGCCTTTCTTTGTACCTTCGGTGCTCAGCGCAGTGCCTGGTACACAATAGATACTTAATAAATGCTTGCTCTCCACTTGATTTTCCACCCTACCAGCCATCAAGATGACCCAGAGCAATTCTTTGTAATAACCTGGACATTTTTGCTTCTTTCTCCCTCAGATGTCATTCCGCTGGGTCTGTCTCAGAAGAAAGGCCAACAGTAGCGGCTATGTCTTCAGCAACTTAAGACTTATGTAGTTTGGTACATAAGCAAGGAACTGTTTTTTTTTTTAATGAGTTTTTATATGATTCTCACAACAATCCTCTCAGGTAGGGCCAGGTCTTCTTGTTCCACTTGGGAGATAATAAAAATGAGGTCCAGAGAGGTACAGCAATTTTTTGGGAATTATACTGTCAGTGACTGATTTGGGATTAGAAAGATTGAATGGGCATTTACTGCATTTCAGGCACACACACACACACACACACACACACACACACACACACACACACACACACACAGAGACTGAACACAAAGTTTGGGAAGAGAAATGAAGCAGTACTAACTAGAAGATTTAGGAAAATTCTCATTTCAAAAGTAGTGACTGAGTTGTACTGGAAGATAGAAGGGAGGTACAAATACAGCCATCAGGATAGTCCCTTACCCTCAAGGAGCTTACCTTCTAATCAGGGAGGACAACATGTAAAAAGGGCTGAGGGAAGGGTGATGAAGGTTATGACCAGAGAGGCGGAAGCAGGTAAGTCCTTGGGCCTCCTGAGTCCTGCTCAATGTCACAAGACACAAGCAGCTTGAACCTGGATTTAGCAGATTCTACTCTGCTTTTTCTAACCTTGCCCTGCCACAATCCTTGACCTTCTGGTAAATGCTCATTGCTCTAAGGCCCTGCCTGGAGGGAGATAGAGTAGGGTAAAGGTCAATGGCAGCTGAGGTTTCATTGACCCATTTCACCCCGTGCTAATCCAGCCCAGGACCAGCTGAACAGGTGGCCAACAACCCTCGGGATGGCTTTGGCAGTGGGGCTAGCCATGCTGGCCTTCTAGGTCAGTGCTTCTGGGCACAGCTGCCTCCTCCCTTGCAGGGTAGGCAGTGCCCTGGTATAGGGTCCTAGGATAGCAGGGGGGAGGGGAGCAGGGATCTGGAGCTACATGGCTCTGCTCTGCCTTCTCTTCCCTTCCTTAACAATGTGGGGCCCTGGTCACTTGTAAAGCCTGTGAGGAGAATGGAAAGTTTGCTTCTGACCTAAAAACTTACCCCTTGGCCATTCCCAACGGAGCATCTTCAGTGCATTTTGCACTGGGCCTTGAATCTAGGTTCAGTGGCTCCCAGGCCAGAGCTTTGCACTGATCCAGCAGCCAGCCCACAAGACAGAGAGAGACCTCAGGAGACAGTCCTGGATGAAATGTGATCTGTGACCTGGGCATTTGTAGATAAGAGATTCATGCTTTACTGGAATTTTATCTTGTCTACTTTTTAGAAAAGCCTTTTTATCATCTGCTCACTGGATGGATTTATTTTACCCAACCTGGCTTTTGTTTCCTCTGGCTTTCCTTCCTTCATGACTACTTCTTGGTTGGTAGAACAGAAAATATTTCTCAAAGCTCACCCTTTCTGGCAAGCTTCATCTGATTGGATCCACCAACTCAGAGCAAGGCAGTCTCCCAACGTCCCCCTGTATGGGCTTGCCTTGTCAGTTTGGCATCCTTTACGCCCTCATGGGACCTTTCTTTCCTCTATGAGGGCTGGGTCCTTCACAACTTGGCTTTCACCTTCCTTTCTAGCCTTATTATCCTGGTACTTACTAGCCTATATCACTCCCCTTCACACACTAAGAAGTCAGTTAATAACCATCTCCCCCATTGCACGGGCCATACTCCATACCTTGAGTGAACTTACTCATTAGCCTTCCTATTACAATCTCTGGTGTCCTTCAGTTCAACTCAGTCACTACTTTTGAAATGAGAATTTTCCTAAGTCTTCTAGCCATAACTGCTTGGTTTCTCTTCCCAAACTTTGTATTCAGTGTGTGTGTGTGTGTGTGTGTGTGTGTGTGTGTGTGTGTGTGTGTGTGATCACTGTCAACAAGAATTTTTTAAGCACTTTCCATGGGTCAGTCACTGTGCTAAACACTGCAGATATAAATGTACAAAGAGAAAGACAAGACTCTGCCCTCAAGGAGCTTGCATTCTAATAAGAAACATAAAAGGGAGCTGAAAGGGGCAGGGCTGCCCATGTAAGGGAATCGTGGTAAGGCTTGGGATGCACAGCGCAGATGAGAGGAGAATGGTGAAAACCTGGCTTGGGTCTATCCCTAAAATTCGGACTCCAAAAAAACTCACCAATGAGAGAAGGAGCCTGGCATGGGTGGTTCTAGGGTAAGAGGGCAGCTGAGTCATGGTGGCAAAGGCCAGAGGGTCAGAAATGGGGGAGGCAAACGACCTTGTACATAGAAGATAAATAGTGAGAATGGGAGTGAGGACCCATCTGTTGTCTCCCCAGGCAGGTTATAAACTCCTTTCAGTCAGAGGCTGCTGAACTTTAGTTTTTATATCCTTGGTACCCAACATAGGTGCTTAAATGAATGCTTGTTGAATGAACAATTGATACACTATAATGTAGGATTCAGTATCATGGGGTGCTGTTGCTGTTTATTTGTTTTTCGGTCTTTGTGACCCCTTTTGAGGTTTTCTTGGCAAAGATACTGCAGTGGTTTGCCATTTCCTTCTCCAGCTCATTTTACAGATGAGGAAACTGAGGTAAATGGGGTTACATGACTTGCCCAGGGTCACACAGCTAGTAAGTGTCTGAGGTTCTGCCCTCTATCCACTGTGCCACCTAGCTACCCCAAGTATCAAGGGCTTTGAATTCAAATTCCAGCTCTGCCACTGACTAACTGCATTACTTTAGGCAGTGCATTTCTTTGAGCCTCAGTTTCCTGGAATATATGATGAGAGGGTTGGTTGATGATGATGTCTAAAATCCTTTTTTTTCTCTGAAACCCATGACCCCAATTGGTCCCTATGATCTAGAAGTCTAAGTGTCCAAGGAACACTTGTCTGGGTTGGGTGAATGTGTGTTGCTTCCATCTAGTGGCAGACATCAGAATGACAAACAGGAGAACTTTTCAATAGATGGGTAGCCCTCAAACTTTTTGGTCTCAGGACCCCTTTACATTCTTAAAAATTAATGAGGATGTTCCTTCCAGTTTCCCCCCCAACCAAGAGTTTTTTCTTATGTGTGTTATTTGTATTAACATTTACCATATATGAAATTTAAATATCTTAATATTATTATGAAAATGGTTTTGACCTCTGGGACTCCTTGAAAGGATTAGGGAGATCCCCATTTTGAGAACTGCTGCATCAAAATATTCCCCACAAATTGGACTCCAAGGGTTTAAAGAGCATTGTAATGTCATCGAAAGAAGGCTAAATTAAGAGTCCAGAGGTCTGGATTTTAATCCATATGTTATTATTTTTTTTAGCAGTATTTTATTTTTTCCAATTACATGTCAAATAGGTTTTAAACATTCACTTTTATAAGATTTTGAGTGCCAAGCTTTTTTTCTTCCTCCTTCCCTCCCTTCTTCCCTTACCAGGATGGCAAATAATCTGATATACATGTACAGTCATATTAAACATATTTCCACATTAGTCATGTTGTGAAAGAAGAATCAGAACAAAAGAGAAAAACCGAGAGAAAGAAAGAATGAAACAAAAGGTAAAAATAGTATACTTTGATCTGCATTCAGACTCCATGGATCTTTCTCTGGGTGTGGATAGCATTTTCCATAGTGAGTCTTTTGGAATTGTCTTAGATCGTTGTATTACTAGAAGAGCTGAGACTATCAAGGTCTGTCATTGTACAGGATGTCCCTAAAGTCTGGACACATAGGAAATCTCATTAACCATGCATATCTTCAAGAAATGAAATGAAAGAAATTTTCAACAACATTTTATTTAATTGGCATAAATTTTAACCATGACAATTTCATATGGAATAAAAGCTTTCATTAACTACTGGGGTCTGTTTTCCATATTAATGAGATTAATTAAATTTAATTAATTAATGAGATTTCCTATGTATCTCTTATGTCTTCCTATGAAATTTCATTTATGATAATTAAATAAAATGTTGCTGAAAATTTCATTCATTTCATTTCTTGAAGATATGCATAGTTAATGTGTCCAGACTTTAGGGACACCCTGTACAATGTGGCTGTTATCATGCACAAGGTTCTCCTGCTTCTTCTCTGTTATTATTGTTATTACATGTCATACACATGTCATCTTGGGTAAGTTATGTGCCCTCTCTGGATCTCAGCTTCCCAACCTGTAAAATGAGAGAGTTGGATTCCACGCCCTCTAAAGTCGCTACTATCTTGACATCTATGACCTATGAAGTCTGGGTGGGGGAGGGGGGGAATGTCACAAATTAAGGAAATGTTTTTGATTTGAAATCATGAGCAAAAAGGCTAATCTGCTAAATGAGCCTGAAACATCTACCTGATTCCCCTCCCTGCTGCCAACCATTCCATTCTCCCTTTGTGGCCAACTCTGTAGTTTAGAAGAACCTTCACATCCATTATCCTATTGGGATAGTTCTGTCAAAGCTAGGTAGAACCTTGATTATTGGCCTAATTTTACAGGTGAGAAACAGGCTCAAAGATTCAATCAACAAGTATTTGTTAAGCTCCTATTATGTGTCAGGCCCTGGGGAGACAAGTACAGTGAATGAAACAGTCTTTACTGGTAAGGTGATTACCTTCCAATAGAAGAGAGAACAAAGTGTACCCACACACACATGACATAAAGAGAATAAGTTCAAATTTCACACACACCGAGTTTATAAATATAAATAAATACAAAGTAGTTAAAAGTAAGCCAATTTTAAAGTAGGGTACATTAGCAACTGGGGATTAGGAAAGGCTTCATACAGAAGATAATGCTTGTACTATGTCTTCAAAGGAAGAGGAAGACTCTTTGGCGTGGCTGTAAAGAAGGAGTGCATTCCAGGCTTGTGGGGTGGCCAGATCAAAGGCACTGAGATGGGAGATGAAGTATAATGTCTGGGAAACAGTAAGGATGTCAGCTACAGTAAAGAGTGCAAGGGGAACCTGTGGGAGAAAAGCATTGAACTATGTTATGTCTCACTTATAGTTAAAGGGTCATTTTATTTCCTTGCTCCTTTAAAATCCTGCTTAAAGTCCACTTTCTCCAAGAAGGCTTCCTTACCAACCAATTACTCATTCATTCTAAACAATATTCTGCAAACTTTAGAATCTCTTTCCTATGTTCTATAGAACCCACTGATTTGAGTTCATCCACTGAATTAGGAGAGGATTTATAGCTAATATGACAACATTTCTCTGCCATAGAGCTAGACCTTGGCAATATTCTGAAGTCAATAAAGTTTGTCATTAGGTTGAAAGATTTAGAGTTGGAAGGAACTTGGCAGATGCCAGAATTAACAAATCTTAGGATTCAAAGAAACCTCAGAAACCATCTCATCCAATCCACACCCAAACTAGAATCTTGTCTATAATATTCCCCCAAAGACGTCACTTCACCACCTCTAGGGAAGAGATTTATTAACTTCTATTAACTTCTTAACTTCTATGGAAGCCCATTTATTAACTTCTGTGGAAGCCCATTCCACTTTGAATTATTCAGAAATGATTTTCCTCATATCAAGTCTAAAATTTCTTCTTTGAAACTTCTACTCATTGCTTTTAACCTGCCCTTTGCCACCAAAGAGAACAAATTGAATCCCTTTTTCATATGATGTCCCTCCCATCCAAGACTTCTCTTTTCTAGGCTAAACATTCTCAAATTTCTCTGGTTTAGATGATATCACTCCCCTACTTGTACTCTTCAATTTGTCATATAAAGCCTTTTATAGTCTGGCCCTGACCTATGTGTCTAGTCTTATTCTGTTTTATTCCCCTTCATGCGCCTTTGGTTTAGCCAAACTGGCTTTCTCAGTGATCCTTACACATGGTTTTCCATCTTGGGTCTCCATCACTTGTCTTAGTTTGTCTTCTATGCTTGAAATGCACTTTCTCATTACCATCACTGCTTAGAATTCCTATTTTCCTTGAAAACTCAACTCAGGTGCCATCTCTTCCAGGATGCCTTTACTAATCCCATTGACAATTACTATCTCCATTTCACCAGAATTACCTTACATTTATTTTGAATACATTTGGTGTATTATTTATATGAGTCTATGCTATTTCTCCTTATAGAAGGCAAACTCTTGAGGTCAGAATCTTCCATTTCTCTCACTGTATCCTTCATGTCTGGCATAGTGCTTTGTGCATAGCAGGAACCTGGGGGAAGGATTGGTGTGAATTTTTCTTCTGATAAAACTTAACCCAAACTCTATGAATATAGAGTTAACTCTCCCCAGGATTGGGAATCTTAGTGTCCCTTGGTCTATGTTTCTAGGAGGCATTTTCTGCAGGTATGCTTCAGTTTGTTAATTGATTGAATGAATGAGGAAAAAAAGAGCATTTATTAATGATTTACTATGTGCCAGGGTCTGTGACTGAGAAAGTTTGCATTTTGCATCTCTTGATTCCAGGTTCTCAAAGAAGATCAAAAGAACTTCCTTTCTAGTTCCACCAAGTAGGTAAGCAAGAGGATAAATAGATATGATGATATCAACACAGGTGATTATGGCAATAAATGGCAAAGTTTGTGCAGATTTAAGCACAGTGGGGATGGAGATAAGGTGGTCGAGCAAAGTCAGTTCTTGATCTGGCTTCAAATGCTGCTCTCTTGATATCTGGCTGTATGACCATGAGCAAGTCTCTTAATATTTCTGATCTTCAGCCTCCTCCGCTATACAATGGAGACAGTACTGCCTGTAGCACTTATTATGCAGGAGGGTTGTGAGAATCAGACAAAACAATGTACATGGAGTACTTTGTAGATGTTAGAGCACTCACTTCTGCTTTCGTTGTTGTTGGTGCTATTAATATTTTTCTTTTGGTCTTGCCTGCATAATGTGCTCTGGGCCATCCAACTAGGGGTCAGAATTCAAGCCTGTGGGGCTCTTTCTGTGCCCTGAATAAAATAGGGGAGGTTCCATTGTTGTTGTAACATTCTAGTTAACTTCACTCTTGATAGACTTAAGAGATATAGACCAAGCTACTAAGACCTTGGAAATGTATGGCTTATACAAAGTCCACATCTTTTCTCTGCTAAGGGGTCGCTGCCAGGAACTCCTTAGTTAAGAGGAGATGATGAGGCTGGGGTACCTTTTGCAGTTCTATGGAGCTCAGAGTTATAGAGCAACATAGACCTGAGAGCAACTGGATCAGTAATAATTGTTGTCCAACTCTTGGTGGCCCCATTTGGGGTTTTCTTGGCAGAGGTACTGGGATGGCTTGTCATTTTCTTCTCTAGCTCATTTTACAGATGAGGAAATTAAGGCAAATAGGGTTAAGTGACTTGCCTCGGGTCACATACCTAGTGAGTGTCTGAGACTAGATTTGAACTCAGGTCTTCTAGAATGCAGGCCTGGCACTTTATCCACTGTGCCATCCAGCTTCCCATTATAATAAATAATAATAACAATGAATATCAAACCAGTCTCAATCCCCTTTTTCTTGCTGCCACTCCATTGGCACATTTTAGACAAGTGGGCACCTCAGTAAATTCTAGCATAATGACAGAAAAAACATTTAAAATTATAAAAAATGGAAGAGTAACAATATGGCTGTAAGAGTAACAATTATGCGTATTTATATAGATATTTTAAGGTTTACAATGCACTTTATGTATGTTTTCTTGTTTAATGTTCACAACAACCCTGGAGGTAGGTACTATTTTAATCGTATTTTGTAGATAAGACTAAAGGTGAGAGGGCAAATAGCTTTCTCAGTTACATAGCTATTTAATATGTGAGGCAGGTTCTGAACTCAGATCTTAATGACTCCTAATCTAACACTTTGTCTACTGTGCTAATAGAACAATATACTCACCTCATTTGAGGGAGGGAGATTATTCTCGTCCTCCCTGTTCAACTATAGAAAGAATGATTAGGGACAGGATAGATGTTCTGCATATGCCCAATGCTTAGTGCAGTTCCTGGTAAATAGTAAGTGTTTAATAAATGCTTTTGACTGATTGATTTATTAGATCAAAGGGCAGACCCACCTGACTCACTTTCTCAAGAACACATTTCTCTGATACCATCCTTTAAGCACTTTTCCTGTTTAATTCCTTGTTCATGTTATTAAAACCTATATTATTATGTCCAACATAATAATGGTTAGCGTTTATATAGCTCTTTAAGATTTTCAAAGCTCCTTACAAATAGGATCTCACTTACAATGTACAATGAACATAAAAGATAAAAACCTTGACATCCGAAATACAGAAGGAACCATGAAAAGTTCACTCACTCTCATTCTACAGAGGATAACTCTCATTCTGCAATAGATAAGTGGTCAATGGAGATGATGAGACTATTTTCCAATGGGGAAGCACAGATTGTTAATAATTATTTTGTAAAAAAAATACACAACTTCACCTATGGGTTATTTTCTAAGCATTTGTTATGTGCCAAGAACTGTGCTAATACAAAGAAAACCTCAAACAGACCCTGTCCTCAAGGAGCTCACATTTTAGAGCTCACATTTCATGATGATGATGAAAATAACCAAGTGCAAAAAAAGATATTGACAAAATAGATGGAAAGTGATCTCAGAGGGGGAGGTCTTCCAATAACTAGGAATTTCAACTCAACTTCCTACAACAACTATACCAACTAGGAGTTAAGATGGACTAAGGTTTTGAGCATAGTGAATAGAATCCTGGATTTGAACTCAAGAAGACGTGAGCTCAGATTCAGTCAGACACTTGCTCTATAACCCTGGCAAGTTACTTGACCTCTTTTGGCCCCAGTTTTCTCATCTGTAAAGTGGGCATGGTTATGGGACCCACCCTATTGGGTTGTTGTGAGGATGTTGTTGTTGTTTTGTTGTTGTTCATCCTTTGATTTCAAAGAAGACCAATGACATCAGGAGGGTGATGTCTTGCCTTGCAAGTGAATTTGATTTAAGTGAGACAGAGCTGTACCAAGCATTGGCCTCCCTTTCAGTCATAGGAGTCCTGTGGAGAGACCTAAGTCAAAAGGACTAGTGATGGCTGGTTTTTAGCATGAAATGAGATAAAATATCTAAAGCACTTTGAAAACTTTATAAAGCTATGTAAAAGGTAGTCATTATTAATATTATTTCTGATCAAAGAGAAGCACACTGAATCCATATCATAACAGGATCAGTTGAAAGAACTGGGGATTTTTACTTTGGAGAATACTAAGACAGAACATGATAGTTGCCTTCAGTTATTTGAAAGCAAGATTAAAGTTGCTCTGTTGGGACACAGAGAGAGAGCCAGGAGTAACAGACAAAAGTTGCAAAGAAGCAAGTCATGTTTGACATCCGGAAAATCTTCCTAACAGTCAGAACTATCAGAAGGTGGAATGGGCTGCTATTGGTGTGCTGGGTTCTCTGTCCCTAGATATTTTCAGGCAGAAGCTGGATGACCACTTATCTGGAATGTTGGAGTGGGGACCTTTTGTGGCCATGGGCTGGATTTCCAACTTCTGAGATTTTGTGAAATTATAGACACTCTGAGGCTCTACCTCATACCCTTCAAATCACCCAAAGTAATGAGAGTAATGAAAATGCTAGCTGGACTTTAGACAAAGAAATACATTTATTCATTGGTGATTGAATTTCAAAACTGCAGAGTCTCTTTGGAGAACAGTCTGGCAGCACAGAGTAAAAGTCACAGAAACAGTCATAGCCATTGACTCCATAATTCCATTGATGAGACTAAACCCTTTGCTTATCAAAAACAATAACAAAGGAGCTATTTAGTCAAAGACTTTCATAGCATTATAGTGTGTTGTTGGGAAAAAATGGAAGCAATTTAAATGCCTAACATTAGGGAAGCAGCTAAATAAATTGTCATATTTCAGGCAGATAGGACCTGACAAGTTAGCTTGTTAACTCCCTATGATGCCAGGCTCCTGGCACAGTGTCCAGGAGCCTGGAAAATTGGGAAACTAGAGGAATTGTCTTCAAAGAACATTAGAGATAGAAAGAACTTAGAGATAATTTAATCTAAGGGTGGATAGATGGCTCAGTGAATAGAGCAACGGCCCTGGAGTTGGGAGAACCTGAGTTCAAATCTGACCTCAAGACACTTAACACTTACTAGTTGTGTGACCTTGGGCAAATCACTTAACCCCAATTGCCCTGCTTTCCCCCTTCCAAAAAAAAGAAAGAAAAGAGATAACTTAGTCTAAGTCCCTCATTTACAGAAGAGGAAAATGATCATCAGAGAAGCTGAAGGGATTCACTAGAATTTTCAAAGCCAACCAGTGAGTGGCTGACCCTGGGCTAAAAGGCATGCTTTCCATTCTACCCAAGGAATTATTCTTTTCATTCCCTGATCAATATCCCTTGCCTCTCAAAAAAGTGCCTCTGTTCTCCAGCTTATGAGGAAGTCTGCTTGGCATTCCATACCCTTGCTGTCCCCCTAAATCCCACCAGGAAAGACTGAAAAGAACAAATCTGACCTGTCTCAAAGCAGCAGCGTTGAAAGCAATCCCTGGCAATGTATGATTGATGGGAGCTGCCCCTGAAGAGCCAGGAGCCTGCCAGGCTTTAAAAAGACCTTCTGCAATGCACTGTTGGCTCTACTCCATAGCCTGGAGGAGATGTGTGGATCCTGATGGAGTCCAAAAAAAGTATATCATGAATAGCAGACCTGACTGACAAGAAATGTGACTGACCAATGTGAGAAATACTTCCAAGTACACTCAATTTCATTCCAGTTGAATGAATGAAGGGATTGGAGGAGGTTCTGAAGTCAGGGATAGATCTAAGGGACACTGGAGGTGAACAGGGCTTAGCTACTGCCTTCTCCATCTTCTCTCAAACAAGGTTACTCTCAGATTCCTAGTTCTTGTAAAAGTGTGAGAGTTGATGTAGGATGCCCATTGGGAAAAGCAAAGCCTTATGCTAGGGAACAAAGCTCTAATGGTGAAATTTAGAGGCCAGGTGACCAGTGGGAGGGGAACATAGGGTGTGTTGAGACATTCCTATTTCCTTGCCCCACTCTTGCTAACATCACACCTACCTTCAACTGAAATCATGTCAGGTAGATGGCTGCTTTCTCTTATCTATACATGGGGCTAGCCTTACCATCAGCCTCTAGAGTCACCAGTGGTGCATTGGAAAAAAAAATCATGGCTAAGCTCTATGACCTTGGCCAAATACTTCTCATCTTTAAAACTGGGGAAGGAACAGGATGTTGGGTTGTATAATTTCTAAGATCTCCTTCAACTTTATTACAGTATCTGCCACATAGCAGACAATGGATGCTAGCTGACTGATCTTAAAGGTCTTGGTTTCTGTGAAAACAGAAAGGTGAAGACAAGTCAAGGAAGTCATACTTACTTCACAAGAAGGCCACGAAACCCCTAATAAACCTGCTGCTCCTCTGCTCTATCCACTTAGTATTTCTTTCTTAGTCTTTCTTATCTGTCCAGTCTGGTTTGTTCTCTCATCCATGTCACCCTTATCGACCCACTCCCTGATGTAAAATTGTCTGTTAGGCCACGTGGGTCTCATTCACATTTTGCCTTGACTGTAGGCAATCAATTTGTTCAGGGCAGAAGATGGAGTAGGGAGGCAAGGCTGGCTTCCTAGCCCAGTGGTGAGATCCATCAGGATCTGACAGATGAAATTAACTTTTGGAGAAAAGAGACAGATGACAAAATGTTAGAACTGGAAGGAGTCATTGAATTCAGCCCCTTTATTTTACAGATAAAGAAATTGAGACCCAAAGAACATCAATGACTTGGAGTCCTTTTAAGCTCCAGTGTTATGACCATAAAGGCATGGTCATACATGAGTCTAGGACTAGAAGTGACCATCTCGTCCAATCCCCTTATTTTGCAGTTGAGGAAAGTACGACACAGAAAAGTTAAATGATTCTCTTCGGGATACACAGCTAATATGTATCTCAGGTCTTCCTAAGTTCAAATCCCGTACTCTATCCACTACACCAAGATGCTGGGAATTAGGCATCCTGTGCTAGAACTGAGGTCTCCTTACTCCATATTTCAGGTTTTATTTTTTAAAAATCACATTGTACTCCCTCTATATATTACTTCTATCCACTTACTCTTCTTTGCAGGCTAAGACTTAAGTAAAGAGACAAAGAGGAAAAATGGCCTGTGCTTACAGGCACATGGCTCCCCTGGGAAGTCATTTGGAGAGATAGCTTTGTACTTGTTCCTTAAAGCCTTGATAGCCCTGTTAGATCTCAGATAAAGTGCAATAAAATTTTATGAATTCAGACAGCACTTGTTCTGAATTTAGAATGATTTGGACAGAGCTGAAGTGAAAGATGCTTTTATACTCTCTTTGAAGGAGGGGTTTTGCTGAGTGGGCTTCAGGGAGGGCTTCGAGAGATTTTGGGGGGAGGTTTCCTCAGTCATAAAAGAGAAATGAGAGACTCATGAGAGGCAGCATGATGTGGTGGAGGAGAGAGGGACCAGCCGGAGTGTTGGAGTCAGGGAGAACATGGTTCAAGTCTTACCCTCGGCACCTAAAAATAGCTAGTGTATGTAGAGGACTTTAAACTTTGGAAAACCCTTTAGATGATATCTCATTTGGTCCTCACATATCTCTATGAGGTTTTTTTTTTTACAGAGGAAGAAACTGAATCTGAGAGTGGTTAAGTGACATATCCAGACTCACAAAGCTAGTAATTGTCTGAGGTAGGATTAGAATTCAGGTCTCCTGACTCCAAGTTCTTCCACTCTGCTAATTAGCTATTCACTAGCTGTGTGATCCTGGGTAAATCACTTAAACTCTAAGTTAATCAGTTATAGAGCATAGGGTCTGGAATTGCCTGACTGGGGAACCCTGTACCTCCCCCATAACCATGGGGTGTGCTTTTTGGTACCAAAGGAAGATGTCAAGGATCTCCAGACTGATTATAAGTATTGGTTTAATCAATCATTATGAATACTTACAAAACAGGGGCAATCTTCTGTCTGGGGCAACAGCCAGACAGTTCAATAGATCTCTACTAAGGAACCCCTAAAACCCCCATGGTAATTATAGAAAAAAAGGAGGAGGAGTTTCACCACTACTGATTGGTGGATATTTTGGGTTTTCTGCTTTGTAATGAGCTTGGGCATTAAGCCAATGTTACACCCAAACATAAATTTGTGTATTGATCATATACCAGTCATACATGGATCATTATATTCTTGTTATGGCTTTCATAGGTCATAATATCTAAATTTTGATTCAGTACTAAACTAGGACTCAGTATCTAAGTTATGATTTTGTTAACAGGTCACCATGTTTGGGCTTCCACCTTTCTCAGAGTTGACTTTTTATGGTTTTTCATTTATTACTTTATTCTATGGCTTTTCCCTAATTGGGGTCTTTACAGAAGAATTGCTGATTGGCATTGCTGGAAGGATTTTCCAACATGGATGAAAGGACAGGTCTTGATCCCTTCCTCTACCCTGCTTCCCAACTCGCAGTAGACTCACAGAATCTTAGGGCTGAAAGAGGCTTCAGCAGCCACCTTGTGTAGAACCTGTAATTTTACAGATGAACAAACCGAAGCCTAGTGAAGGGAAATGGTTATTGTGAGGTTCAAATGAAAGTATTGGAAACTGAAAACCATCAGAAGTATTCTGTATTCCATAAGCCACTTTATTAGTGGAATTTTGGAAATAATGCTTTGCTTGCCCCTGGAAGTCCTACTTTGAGCCACATTTCTTTTAAAACAATCCTATAATTCAGAATTTTCACTAAACCACACCATTCTTCCCTCTAGTGGCTGTTATTATTTGGTCATGTCCACCTCTTTGTGACCCCATTTGGAGTTTTTTTTTTGGCAGAGATAACTGGAGTGGCTTGCCATTTCCTTCTCCAGATCATTTTTTGTAGTTGAGGAACTGAAGCAAACAGCGTTCAGTGATTTGCCCAGGGTCACACAGTTAGTTAAGTGTCTGAGGTACATTTGAACTTGGGAAGATGAGTCTTCCTGACTCCTTGTCTGGGACTCTATTTACTGCACTATCTAGCTTCCTCTGATTAGTCCCAGTTAGTTAGGATGGATGTTCTTCCACACATCTGCTCCTTATTTAGCTGAACCACGCTTGTACAAAACATTTGTTTCTTTCTCCCCAAGAACTGTGTCTGTCTCTTCCTCTTCAGAACCTTGGCTTCCCTGTTCAGTGCTTTGACTAAGTTGTCTGGGAGAAGGTGTTTGCAAATGAGCCAAGCCTGGAAAAGTCACACTGAGTGGGATGGTCAGGGAATGAAGCCTGCTGAGTGATAGACTGTTCTGGCCCAGATGACCAATTTCAAAATCATTAAAATGCAACTAATTTACAACTTGTACTAGAACTATATGGAACATAACTGAATGTTTCTGCAAAGATCCAAGGTATTACAAGGGCCTCTAGGCATCATTCTGAATTTCAATTACCCTGGGGTTGTCATTCTTTGCTTATCCAACAGACTCAGGATGAACTTGAACCCTGGGAGGGAATCATCTGGATAATTGATGCTTACTTACTTGAAAAAAAAATTTAACCAGGTTGGATAGACGTCTCAGATCTTTGTACTCTGCCTCTGTCCTTAAATTACCTTGTATTTATTTATCTGCAAAGATTTTTTTTTAATCAGGGGAGTGTAAGTTCCTAGAGGGTCTTTGGGTCATTAGCTTCTTGTACAATGCTTATACATGATAGATACTACTAAGTATTGAATTGAATTAACCATTTCCCTGCCTTCTTAAACAGAACATATATAATATATACACATGTGTATATGTATCTATATCTATGCATACACACATAGTAATATACACATTTAGGTGTATATTTACACATAAATGTGTATGTTCACATATCCACAAATATTACACACATAACTACATATTAAACATTTTACATCTGTTCATATATTTATAGACTCATAGATAGATACATAGATATATGCTCATATATATGTATATACACACAAATAAGATATATTACATTCCTACAACATACACATGTGTGCACTCAAACATGTTTATATGTATACACATACACGTATATTCACATATATATGATTATGTTTAAGAAGGCAGAGAAGTGATTAATTAAATTAAATATAGGTATATGTATATATGGGCAGCTGGGTGGTGCAGTGCCAGCCTTCCAGTCAGGAAGACTCACCTTCCTGAATTCAAACCTGGCCCCAGACACTTACTAGCTGAATGAATCTGGGCAAGTCACTTAACCCTACTTGCCTCAGTTTCCTCATCTGTAAAATGAGCTAGAGAAGGAAATGGCAAACCACTCCAGTATCTTTGCCAAGAAAACTCCAAAGGGAGTCATGAAGAGTCAGACATGACCAAAATGACTGACTTATATATTTCATACATACATATACATGTGGGTAATGCACATGCATGTATGTGTATATGTGTATATGAATGTATACACACATTTATACACATTTTTAATCATCTTTTTAAGTCAACTCCAAAAATAACCTTCTCCTCCTCCTCCCCCTCCCCTCCTTTTCCTCCTCTTCATCTTCCTTCTTGTCTTCCTCCTCTTCCTCCTTCTCCTTCATGTAGCAGACCCTGTTTCCTGCTTCTTGCAATGGATGAATCCTTCATCTCTTACTTTATTTTGTCTTTCTCCAAGACATTTATGACATACTATTGTGAATGACCATTATTTATGTCTGCCTTAACCCCCTCCCCCATCCATCTCTTCCCCAGAACTTCCCATTGCAATCTGCATGGGGCGGGGTGGGGGGGGACTTCATTACTAGTTACTGAAACTGACCTGATAATTTGAGCCCCTTCTCCATCATCCCCATAATGCTTATTATTACTGTGCTGTAACACAGCTATGCCCTCTGGGGTTGCTGAGGTTGACAGGACAGTTTGTCCCTACACTAATTGGTGCCAAGTCTCAATCTATTTTTTAGTATTTGTGTGTTTTAAAAATCTCTTTTTCTCCCTCTTTTCTTGCTGTCAGGCTGTTGCTTTCTATTGCTGTTAGGGTGCTCCTGGCACCCCTCTCTCCTCCTTTCAAATTTGTAATCTGTGACGAGTTGTAAAGCTAGATAGCCAAGGTTGCTAGGACTATGTCTTTTTTATGAGGAAACCCAAAGCCCTTCCCTGTGAGCCCTTCCCATGGTCTTTAGTGTGGGCTTCATGGCAAATGTCAGCTGGTCAGTGTTTTCCTTCCAGTACCTAGATACATTCTGGATAATTGTTTTTAAAATAACTGATATCTAAATGAATGAGGCATTGCTGTAGAGGCAGATGCAGAAATGCTGGTTAATTGGGAGGTCCATTTGGTAGAATGTTGGCTAACAGAAGTGATAGTTAACAAGTTTCTCCATGCAGAGTCTCTGCCTGGCAATTCTTCCAGGGAACAGGATGTTCTAGGTTTTGGGATCTGTGATCCTGGTCCTGGTCCTGCCAAATCTCTGGTCTGCTGCCAGTTGCTGAGATTCTTGGAAGCCCTTAAAATGTTGCCCAATCAAGATCAAGCCCAGCATGTCCTACTGTTCTTGGAGAAGGAACCAGGGGCTAGAAAATGAATCTTCAGAGTTGTCTCTGCTCTTCACTGTCCCAAACTGGATCTATTTGGAGATAAAGGAAGATGGAGGTAATTTGAATGAACTAAACCAAAATGAGAAAGAAAACCTAAGCTTGAATCCCTTTGATTTGCAGTGTGACCTTGGGCAAGTCACTTGATAATTCTCTGAGGCTCAGATTTCTCATCTCTAAAATGAATGGGTTGGTCTTCAGGGTCCCTTCTAATAATCTGTAACCCTTCCCAAACTATCTGACAATTACATCCCCACCCCCCATTAAAGCTCACTATTGACCAGAGAAGCTGTGAAATCAGTGCCCTAAGGTGATTCCCAAGAGACAAGACTTTGACCTTGTTCTGAAATCTATAAACCCTCTTAGTGTATAAGGGTGATAATTGTGGCTATCTATGTCCTTTTGGGTTTTCCTAAGCCTTTCCCAAAATACTGTGGTGCAGAATGAGATCTAGTGTGCATCCTCAATTCAGATTCTAAAACAGTTAAGAGACTACCTGCCCTTTGGATCCTGGGGACTTGTAGAAGCTGGGTTTGATAACTAGTGTGGGGAAGCATGGCTCTTCAGAGAGCATGGTTGTCATGGTTTTATTGTTGACTGACAGAGGTCGGGTATGAGGTTGGAGTGTGGGAAGCATTGACTGTTCTCTAGCTCTTGAGAGAGCATTTTTGGAGGTTATATTAGTGCCTCTTCTAAAATGCTAATACATATTATAAAACGATTTGCATACATTATATCCTCTGATCCTCATCGTATGAGATAGAGCAGGAATTATTGTCCTTATTTCACAGAGAGGGAAACTGAGCTCGAGAGGGTAAATGTCCTACCCATGATCATGTGAATAGTAAGTGTTAGACTGGTAGATCTGGAACTTGAAATCAAGTCTTGTACTTCCTTGTCCAGACTTTTTTTCTACCACACTACATTTAATGCTATTCCTTCCTTCCTTCCTTCCTTCCTTCCTTCCTTCCTTCCTTCCTTCCTTCCTTCCTTCCTTCTTTATTTTGGCAATTTGGGTTAAGTGACTTGATCAGGAACACTCAGTAAGTGTATGAATCTGGATTTGAACTCAGGTCCTCCTGACTCCAGGGTTGGTACTATATGCACTATGGCACCTCCTAGCTGCTCCACATTTAATGTTATTTCAATGCACTAAATTTTATCCCAGTGACCTGGGAGGCATCTTGGAGTAGTAGATAGAGTAGGAAAGGCTAGACTTCAGGATCAGGAAGACCTGAGTTCCCATTCTGCCTCTGATACTAGCTAGGTGGTCCTGGGGAAGTCCTTTATGCTCCCTGAACCCTCTCCAAGACTTAGATACTAACTTGTAGTTGCAATTCTTGATTAAGGAAATTCCCACATGTTCAAATTCCAAGATGTTATCGATCTAGGAGAATTAATGATACTCCTTGGGGGACCTAGTTTATCAATCCCTGATAGAGTCCAAGAGATCAAGCTCAGTGGAAAAAAGAATTAATTTCCTTTTATGTATTTGGGGAGTATTAGTTTTCTTGGTGCTACTGCCAAATATCTGTGTTACCTTGGGCAAGTTGGGTGAAATCTGCCTGCTCCCCAGATGGTGATATACCATTGGGTGGATAAGCTATAGATTTTATCCATGTGTTGACTTGGCTAGATACTGCTCATGGGTAATGAGTCCAGCCCAGGATTGAATAGGAAGAGAACAGGTCAAATTGCTTTTGGGAAATTGTAAAATTCTTTGAAGATGTCAAGTTTTTGTGAGAATCCACTGAGATTATATATATACACAGCATGTTGCAAACTTTAAAGCACTATACCAGTGTTTGATATTCTTCTGTTTGCTTAAATTGATTAAACAAAGTCCCATTTTTAAATATTCTGATGTTTTTACATGATTTAGAGTGGAGAGCTACTACAATCTCTGAGAAATTGAAATTGAAGAAGGTCCCCAGGATAATGAAAAGCTCATTCTGAGTGGGTGCAGGCTGCATCCCATTACAAACAGGAAATTGGAAGGGAGCAGCAGGCAGGTAACAAGCATTTGTTAAACAGCTACTGTGTACCAAGCAGCACACTGGTACTGAGGATAGAAAGGTGAAAGACAGTCACTTCTTTCAAGGAGTTCACAGTCTAATGGGAGAGATGACATGCAAAATCTACATATAAACAAATGATACAAGACCAATCAATCAGAGATAATTAACAGAGGGAAGGCACTAACATTAAGTGGAATTGAGAAAGGCTTCTTGTAGAAGGTGGGATTTTATCTGGGACTTGAAGGAAGACTGGGAAGCCAGGAGGCAGAGAGGAGGAGAAAGAGGAATGGGGGAGAGTTAATTAGAACATCCAAAGTCGGGTTATTGAGTGTCTTGTTTGTGTAACAATCAGGAGGCCAGTGTCACTGGTTCAAAGAGCACAAATATGGTGGGCAGTAAGTGGGGGGACAGGTAGTATAGGAGGGGAATGGGTTGTGAAAGGCTTTGAATACCATACAGAGGATTTCTATGTGATCCTTGAGGTGATGGGGAGAATTTACTTCAGTTTATTGAGTAGAAGAGGAATGGTTTGACACAATCAGACTTGTACTTTAGGAAGAACAATATTTTAGCTGAGCAAAGATGCCATCAAAGAAATGTATGAGAGAAATAAAGGGCCTGGTCATGTGACAAAAGTGAGAGATAATCAGTGGACCCTGTATGTGCTCCATTGGTATCCATTCTGTTGATGCCAGAGAAAGCAAGGAAGGTCCCCAGTAAGTTGGGAGCATCCCCTGAGAAGGACTTAGGGGAGGTCATGGATGAGAGTTGCCCTGAATGATAAAGTACTGATGGCTTGTGCTCTGTAGTGCTGGATGGAATATCCATTGAGGAGATCATGGATCCTTAAGTACCCACGTTTCTCAATGCCTGGCTTCTTCCATCATAAGATGGACTCAACCTGCCTTACCCAACTGGCTGTAGGATTGAATGAGCTTCACGTGTTCATTGATTCATTAATTTACTTAACAAAACATTTCTGGGCACTGGGATAGATACAAAGACAAATTAGTCATTGTGAATGTGAACATGCTTGGAAAGTCAAAAGCCTTTATGAATGCAAGAATTATTCTCTTTCTTATAGCAATGAGCTGCTAAACTAATTTCTATGAATGTGGTGTTTTATGAATGGAAGAAAAAAAAATCTGTTTTCCTATTACATCTATGGAAATGAGTTGTAGCCTCTAAAACTATCTTAAGTTCAGGGTCCAAGCCAAAGGCATGAAACATATTTTAATTCTATGCCAATACTTTATTCTTTAACAACTTCACCCAAAGAGCTGTTCCACATCAGTGAATTTTCCAGATAACTGAAACTTAGTCTTTAAAGCCAAAGAATGATCGACTATTTCAATGTTTTTGAATGGAAATTGTTCTTGAATGGCCTATATATCCTTTTTCTATAGCCTTTGGGATAAATTAGACATTCCTTTGTTTGACACTTAAAGCCTTTTTAATCTGACTCTAGCCAGCACCTTCCCATGATTAATGAATATGTTGCTGCCTTTCAGGTATTCAATGTTTGCACCAAACTAGTCTATTTATTCCTTGTCGACAATATTTCACTGCTCCTCTCCACGTCTTTTTCCTCCATGTTTAGAATGCTCTCCCTTCTCACCTCTGCTTCTGAAGCTTTGCTTCCTCCTAGGTTTAGTTCAGGTGCCCCTTCCCATATAAAGCCTTTCCTGATCCCCACAGACATTTGTGGCTTCTCCCCAAAATTAATCTGAATGTCCCTCTGTGTATATATAATATTTACTTCTCTGTGTAAATGTTTTCTTCTCTCCATCCCACCTCAAGAGAATTTAAGCTCTTTTAAGATAAATGCATTTGCATTTTATATCTTTGGTGGTTAACACAATGTTTGACACATAATAGATGTTTATTGAATAAATGAATGTGTTAGTAAACAATACACTGAACAGAATTTAACCTTCAAAATTGAGCATTATAATTTTGAATATCATTATTTTGATATGCTGCAATTTCAGCCAAATATAAGGTCATATTTCATTTATCCTTCCATTCACCAAGAACTATGTATGGCCACTGTGCAGAGTAGTATGCTAGATGCTAGGAGAGAAATAGGGTTTAGATAAGATAAGGTCTTAATCTGATGAGCAACAGTCTGGTAAGGGGATAAAATGGAAACACAGAAGCCTATAATACGTAACATTATATAAGTGCATCAGAGAATTACAAAACAAAAATATTATGGATATAACCAACTGACTGTTGGGATCAGGGAAGACTTCCTGGAAGAAATGATATATAAGTAGGACTTTGAAGGGAGAGTAGGAATTCAACTGATTAAGAGAAGGGCAGCTTTCAAAGTGGGATCAAAGGCCTTTTGAGCTTTCTGCAAGCAGAATAGACTGCCTATAGTAGTGAGTTAGTTTAATTTCCCCAGAAATGTTGAAGCTAACCACCTAGGTTTACAGAAACCATCTTCTTGGAAGGGATCTTAGAACATCCAGACTAACCCTCTCACCTTAGACATGAGAATTTTAAGGTCCATAGAGATTAGATGATTTTCTTGGCTGTATAGACATCCAGGTCACATAGTAGCCAAACCAGGATTCAGACTTAGGTCCTACAATTCTGATTTCAACTTTCTTTTCTCTGACAGTGTTTTAGAGAGGATTCATGCCTCAGGTGGGAAGGGAGAACCAGATGACCCTTGAGTATGGTATAATCCCAAGGTTCTTTATATGATGCTTTCAATATAGTGGTGGCTTTATGGGCCATTGTATTTCCTGTGTTCACCCACACGAAATTGCTCAAGACTGGTTTTTCATGTTCCAAAGACCAGATATCTACATGTACTGAAGGGCCCTCCTCCCACCTTGCTGAACCCTTGTCAGAATTCCTACCGTTTGTTTTTGAAAGTTTCCAATGGAGGAAAGGACTGACAAATGACACAAGAAGCTTGTCAAGGGGCTATAGAGAGGCTTTGTCAAATAACTATATTATCCTACTGAAATGACTTATTCTCTTTATTTTTCTTACTTATACATACCAGGTAATCTTTAGAATTTATTTCCTTTCCTAATAAATAGTTGCTATGGGTCTATTTACTGAAAGCCAAGGGTCATGGGGGTCAAAAAAGGTTGGCAACTATTGCCTTAGTGGGAAGAACATTAAACTGGAACCCAACTTGAGATCCAGTTTCAGTTCTTCCCTTAGATTATTGTGTGATGTTGAGCAAGTCACATCCTTGGGACCTTCGTTTCATCATCTATAAAATGAAGGTGGGGGTGGTGGGGTTGTACTGAATTGGGGTTCTTAGCTTCTGCTGTATTATGTCCACCATTGGAAATTTGGTGAAGCCTATGAACTCTTCCTCAGAATAATGTTTTTAAATGTACAAAATAAAACACAGGAATCCAATTCTGTTAAATATAATAATACAAATATAAAAGCAAAATCAAGTTCACAAAGTCCAGGTTAAGATCCTTTGGACTAGATTATGTCTAGAGTCCCTCTGAGCTCTGCTCTCCTAAGCTTCAAAGATTTGTTTTCCTGTTATTCAGACTTTTCACTAAACTAGGCTGACCTTGTACTTTCTTTAACTAGGACATAATCAACTAAGAAGCATTTATTACTAAGTTATAACTGTGTCAGGCACTGTGTTAACAGTAAGAGATATAAAGAGGAAAATGAAACAAACCCTACTTTCAAGAAACTCTATTCTATATGTAGTAATTGTCATTCTGGTTGAAGGTGGTATAGGATAGAAGCTGGGAGTTACTTCACTCCTCTGGGTCCCAGTTTATCCATCTGTAAAATTAATGGGTTAGCCTAGATTACCTCTGAGGCCCGTTTCAGGTCCACATCTGTGATCCTGTGATCTAAAGATGAGCTCTTGGATTATTAGCAGAGTTAACAAGATAATAAGTGAGGTCCAAGATGTCTCTGGAATGGGAGACTAGAAATATGGCTTAGTGCTTGGAAACCAGGGGCCTCTCCCCAGCTGGCCTGCCGATTTCCCCCACATCAGGTTCTCAGAGAGGGTTTCTAGGGACTCTAGACCTCTTTGGTACCCATTCAACAGTATTGTGACAGTATAAGCTACAAATAACCCCTTTGATGAGACCAGGGACGTTGGCATTATGGGGCATTCTCACACTTGGTAACTTCATTGAAATTTCCTTGCTTGTATCAGGGGGCAAATGTTGACCATCAGCCTGTCTCTTATATGTGTGGGCCATTTATCAGAGAGGAGTTGCCTGAATTGGCAAGATATCGGAAAGGGTGACTCAGTATAGGGACAGATTATCAAATGAACCACTAGGTGGGATACCTTTTTTTCTTATTAAACAAATGCTTTATTAACTTCTGTTTTATATCATTCATTTCCTCCAGATTTTGAGTTATAATTTTTCCCCCGTTTTTTCCCCTACCCACCATCCCAGAATAGCAGTCCCACAAGATATCGCTTCCTCCAATCTGCTTTCTCCCATATCTTCTCCCACACCCCCTTCGACTTTTCCATTGGAGCAAGGTGAATCTCTATGCCCCAATGCCTGTACATCTTATCTCCCAATTACAAGCAAAAGAGTATTAATAATAGTATTTATATATTTTCAGATCCATTCCCTCCTCAGTGAACTTTTGAGATTCTTTTTCCATCTGGCAAATTTGACTTTTTAAGGCATTCTTCTCCTCATTGCAGACCTTAGAAAACTAGAGAAATGTGACATGTTACACTTATTGTTGACTTCCACTGATCGGCCTTGGTTTGCTCATCATGAAACAAGGTTAATTCTGTTAGTTCCTCTATTGGCTGCCGTGAGCATACAGATTAGGGTAGAAGTGGAGACAGCAGGTGCCTTTCAGCTCTGAGATTTGTGTATCTCTCAACCCCTTAAGGATGCTGAGACCACATAAGATAACAGAACTCTTGGAGGTCATCTAGTCCAATCCTCTTGGTTTTTCTTTCTTTAAAATATGTATTTATTTTTTATAAGCATTTATTATTTCTTCCAATTTTCCCCAATCTCCTTATTTTACAGATGAGAAAACCGAGGCCCAGAGAAGTTAAGTGATTTGCCTCTACCACAGTAAGTGGTAGAGCTGAGATATGAACCCAGATCCTCACATCCATTATCTAAAGCTCTTACCACTCTACAACCTTGCCTCAATGTCATCAGGAGTCAGGGTACCACATTACAAAGAGTAGTCAGCTGGGAATTTAGAGCAGTGGGTTCTAGGACCAAAACTGCTACCAACTTCTTGTCCAACCTGGGGATTCACTTATTCCATTTTTTATCTTTTCGCCTCCAGCAACATAGCACAAGATCTGGAGCATGGTAGCTCTTAATAAATGCTTTCTGGTTGAATTATTGCTTAATTGATTTTCTTAGCTAAGTGCTACAATGGAAAGAGTCATAAACATATGAATTCATATCTGGCCTCTGACCCTTAGTAACTGTGTGACCCTGGGCAAGTCACTTAATCTCTACTTGTCAATATTATTTTCTGAAAATGGGGGTAATAATAGCCCTTGCCTCCTAGGGTGGTTGTGAAAATCAAATGAGATAATATTTATAAAGCACTTAGCATTGTGATTGATAAGTAGTAGGCACTTAACACATGCTTATTCCCTTCCCCTTCCTCTTTCTAGTTCCCAGTATTCCTCTTTGTAAAATGGAGGTGATCTAGATAATCTCTAGGACCTCTTCAGAATCTAATGTTTTAATCTTTTCTCCTACAATGTTTTTTGGGAGGTAGTCTTTAACTCAAGGTACTATGGTGACAGCTACATCATTTGTTCCCCAACGCAAATGCAGGACCAGCTAGGTTGCACAGTGGATAGAACACAGTTCAGGAGGACCTGAGTTCAAATTTGACCTCAGACACTTGATACTCACTAGCTTGTGACCCTGGGAAAGTCACTTAACCCCTATTGCCTTGCAAAAAAAAGGTAAATGCAAGCATCTATGGAATGGTTGTCATCAATTTCTCTGAAAGCCTTCGTGTCTCTGGACTTTCTTTTAGGCTTGCATCTTTTAGATATGTTCAAACACTCCAGGGAAGCTTGCCATTTCAACTGCTGCAGATAAATCCTTTCCAGGGTGTTTTGCAGCAGTTTCTTTGCCTGGTTTTGGTGACCTTCAACAGTAGAGCAGAGGTGAGAAACATCAATTGAAGAAATGTATTGATTCAGACATTGCATTTATCAAGACCACTCTCTCTGATAAGGTTGTAAGGGGCCCTGAGTCATTCCATTGGGATCTGTGGTTATAAAGATGGACTGTCAAAGGAGTATTCACTTCAAAACTCATCTTTGCTCCCAGAAAATCAAATTCATCTTCCCTAAGTGGGACCAAATGGAAAAAAAAATTCTCTTATTTTATTGCTGAGGAAGACACAAAGAAAGGGGTTTTTGGCAATTGTTAGCAATCTGACTGGGAATGTTGAAGTCATTACATGGGCTTACTTTGGATGACTTTGGCTGGGTGGAGAAGTGTCCTTGGAAATATCCACAGCAGTCTGCTCTAGGTAAGAACAATGGTCTCCAAAACCAGGTCTTCCCCATTTAGTGTGGGAGCTTAACCACTTGAAGGGAAAACAAATACCCCAAAGGATCACAAATGTCTCCTTACCCTCCTAAGATGCACATCTTCCCTATTGGATCATAACTCTAGTACTTCCCTCTTGACCCTAAAGTCAGTTAAAAGTTTAGCTTTGAAAGCTCTCCATATTCTGGCCCTAGTCTGTCTTCTTGCTCTCATTGGACATTGATTCACCCTTCACCAACTCAGTTCTGCAGTATGCCTAGACTGGCCTTTTCTTTGTTCCTCATACAAGACATTCCATCTCCTCTCTCCATGCCTTTTCATTGACTGTCTCCTGTGTCTGGAAAGCACTGTCTTTATCACCTCCATGTCCAAGAATCCTTCTCAAGCACCACCTTCCACATGAAGCCTTTCTTGATCCTCTCAAATGTTAGTGCCCTCTCTCTTGGGTTACCTTGGCTTTGACTTCATTATACTATTTGGATTTTTTATCTATATTTATTTTGTATATGCTTATATAGACCCTTATTACATCCACCATCGGAATGTATGCTTATTCTGAGTAGGGATTCCTTGTATTCCTATCCCCAGCACCTAAGCTTAGTGCCTGTCACATAGTAGATCTTTAAATGTTGTTTTGTCGTAGTGATTTTATTTCCCACAGGAGCTAATAATGCTTTAGAGACCTAAATCCATGGAAGCCTCTAACTAATTAGAGTCATTCACTAATCATTAATTACTTGCTACATGCTAGCCATTGGTATTTTCATCATATCTGAATCCCCTGATAATAAAGAGTAGAATTAAAATCACAGCAGGGACCCTAAATGATTTTAGTCCATTGGAGAATAGCATACTGCTAACATTCAGCCTTCTGTGGGTCTAAAGCTGGTCCAGGATGATGCTTGACATCCCAACCAGTCATTTATCAGGAAGCCCAGAACCCAGGCCTCTGTCATTGCCCCACCTGGGGGTCTCTTCCTCTCAGTGCCTTTTAATCTCTTTCTCTGAGGATCGTAATCAAATCATTGCTACTGGAAAGGGCAGAATAATGTCTATACTCACAAGCCTTGTGACTCCACAGACAGGAACTTCCCCCTGTGAGTTATCCTCCTAAATAGCATGTGAGCTCCTTGAAAGCAGGGAATGTCTTGTGTTTGTATTTGTATACCCAGAGTCTAGCACACAGTAGGCACTTAAGGCATGCTTTTTCATTCCTTCATCTATTCCTTTGTAAAGGTGAGGGTCAGTCTAGACCAGAGGTGGGGAACCTGTAGCCTCAAGGCCACATGTAGCCCTCCAGGTTCTCAAGTGCAAACTTTCGACTGAGTTCAAACTTCACAGAACAAATCCCTTTAATAAAAGGATTTTCTCTGTAAAACTTGGACTCAGTCAAAAGGCCATACCCGAAGACCTAGAAGGTCACATGTAGCCTTGAGGTTGCAGGTTCCCCACTGCTAGTATAGATAATTCTACTTAAAGTAAGGGATAAAAAGTTAGGCTCTGATAGGTGTGTCAGGGGAGAACACATCCAAGATGAATCAATTAATTAGGAGGCATTCCAATAAGGTACAGCAAGAAGTCTATTTGTATTGTTTGGGAGACCTATTGTTAGGTCTTCTATAAACTAGTAGGCCAGTTTGGAATCTAATAGATTCAAGGAAGTGACATATCAGAAAAGAGAACAGTTCTGGCCAAGCTGTCGAGAAGTAATTGCCTGGGACTAGAATGAGGAGGGATGGCAAAGTGCCTCAGATGCATCATATCTAAGGGAGACATCCTGAGGAACATAATAAAATGATTTCCAGGAACTGTGATATCCCTTTGGCAAACATGCTCTTTAAGCTTGAACTACTTTCCCCTGAACTCCATAATGTACTGACAGGAGTGTGAGTGGCAGAATTTTTGGGGGATGTTTTCTATCTCCCGCTCTTTACCTCTTCAGTAAATACTCCCCTCTCAAAGCTAATCGAATTTGACTGATAGATAAAACATCTCTCAACTTATATGCATAGTAGGAAGAATACTGGTGGGGGCCCACGTTTTATAGAATTAGAAAGACTCCTCTTTCCTTCCCTATAGCCCCTCAAATAGTTCTTTGAAGGGGAATAATAGTCATTCTTTGAGCACCACCCTAGCCATTGTGTATGGGGTCAGCTTAGAGTGCTGTAAACAAACCATGAAACAACTGAATCATACATAAATGGCCACATCACAAAGACATTTACAGTGCTTTATAGGCTGGCATCAGTTTAGTCCTCTAGACCCCATCTCAGGAACTCAGAACTAGCCAGTGCAAGATGTTCTTTAGCTCTTTGCAAGTTTGCAGCAGAGATAACGGGTTTCGGGAAGATGAAGAATTTATAGATGCAGCCCCTGGAATACTCCAGTTACTGTCCCTGTCATTACACTGTGGGGACTTTGGAGAAGAAACACCCACACTGTTTCCTCTCATCTTTACACCACCCCCATAGGAAGTGGCAGATTTGATAACGTGACCACTTTAGTCATAACTGAATGATTCAGTCCCAAACAATTAGGTTCAAATCTGAAAATCCAAATGCCAGATTAATCACTCACTAATGAATCCCAGATGATCTGTTTCTTTGCTATAATGCGGGGGTGGGGGTGGGGGGAAACCTTCATTTCTGCATCACCACATGAGAAAAAAACCAACAGTTTATATTAGGTGATGGCATTTTGAACCTTTGTGAGCAATGGGAGAGCCATCTTCATATCAACGAGCCAGTTAGTCCACAAGCACAGAGCCACAGAGCCACAGAGCCCCTCTGCTCTGCCCAGTTCTGTGCTAGGTTCTGGGGGGGGGGGGGCGCTGCAGATGAAATACAAGCTCTAATCCTGGGCCTCAAGGGACTCAAAGGCTACTTGAGGAGTTGATTCAGAAATAACAGTGACAGAAAAACAAAGCAGACTCTAAGGGCTGAATGGTTTGCTAAAGACTCTCAAGTATTATTCAGAATTCAGAGAAGGACAAATTCTTGATGGTGAAGGGACTTATTTATGTTGTCATTCTCTCCTTCACCTCCCTCCACTAGAATGTGAGCTCTTTGATGATTGGAACTATGTTTCTGTCTTTCTTCATATCTCTAGCATACACACAGCTTGTTGACTAACTGACTAGCCTTGAAAGATGGATAGTGTTTGGGCAGAGATGAGAGGGGAGAAAGGGCAGCTTTACAGATAAATAAACAAAGGAAATGGGAGGACAAACATGGTGTAGCCCACTTTTGTCTCCCCAACACTTGGCACAGGACCTGCCATATGTTGTTTAGTTGTTTCAGTCATGTCTGACTCTTTGTGACCCTTTCTGAGTTTTTTTGGCAAAGATACTAGAGTGGTTTGTCATTTCTTCTCCAGCTCATTGTACAGATGCAGAAAATGAGACAGATAAGGTTAAGTGACTTGTCCAAGGTCATACAGATGTCTTAGGCTGGATTTAAATTCAAGAATATGAGTCTTCCTGACTCTAGTCCTGGTACTCTATCCACTGCACCATGGCGTTGTTCATTTCTAAATGTTTGTGGAATTGAATTCAGGTCTCATTGAGTAAACAAGACAGATAAGAGTAGAATATACTTGTAGACCAGATGATCTACAAGATTTCTTCCAGTTCTAAATTATGTTGGGAAACATCAGGTATCCATTCTGTAGTGATGTGGTAGGAAAAACACCAGATATGGAGTCAGGAGCCCTGGATTCAAATGCTGTCTCTAACACCCAAGTGACCACAGGCAACTCATTCAATATCCCTAGGTCTCAATTTTCTCTTCTGTAAAATAGCACTGAATAGTGCCACTTTGTCAGGGAAAAGAGGAGTGCATTGATCAGAAGTAGAGACAATGAGCATATGTAGGTGTTTTTTTTATTTGGGGTTAGCAAGGAAGGGAAATAGAGAATGACAATGTGAGGGAATGTTAGGTGGAAGCAAGGGTTTCCTGGATCCGGGTCCCATGGCTACATTTTTGGTGTGAGCTTTGACACCTCAGAAAATGGCAAATGCTACAAAGCAGAGTCTTATTTATTGTTTTGTTGAGTATCCAGACTTAAGAAAGTGATGGGGAAAATGCTCAAGATGCAAATTAACTTAAAAGTGCCTACATGCCAAGGGCTGGTTGTTTAATGTTCACCAGCACAACCCCAAGATACAAGTGAAACAGTAGCAAAGCAGCCAGATGGATTGAATATTGGACTTAGAAAATGAGTTCAAATCCTGCCTCAGGAATTAACCAACTGTGTATCACTTAATCAATTTTGTTGAGGTCAAATGAGAAAATACAAGCAAAGAGCTCGGCAGATTTTAAGGCCTCATATAAATGCTAGCTACTATTAGAGAGAAGAGGGCTGAAGGTGAGAATTCAAGGGAATAAGCAAAGGGGTCAGCTCTTGGAGGAGGCAGGAAGGGATGGGCTGAAAGGCAAAGTTAGAAAAGTTCACTTTGGCCAGGAGAGAGGCTGCTTTACTCTCCAAGCCAGTAGCGAAGCTACAGAAGGTCTGGAGAGGACAAGATACAGAGGGGTTTTGAGGTGTGGAATGGGAGATGTAGGGGACCTCAGGACTGATAGCTTTGACTTTCTCATTAAAGGAGATGGGGTTACTGGTTGAGAAATAGGAGAAGGGTATAAGCTTGGGAGACATTGGAGGCTTAATGAGACAGGAGAATGTTTGGGACAGGTGTTCTGGGGGTGAAATAGAGCAGCCATCAGAAATGAGTAAAAGGATCACTAGTAAGCTGTGCAGGCCCATTTGGAGCTAATTACATGGATTTGTAATGGACCCAGTTGGTGCTATTTTATAATTTCCTCTTATCTACATTTAGCTGCTGCTCAGTAGGGATGGAGAGGGGATGTGATAGGAACACTTGTATTTATTCTCTGTCAGTCTGTATATCTCTATAGCCATCTATCCATCTATCTATATCCATCTAATCTATCTAATCTTTTTTTCTTCCTTCCTTCCTTCCTTCCTTCCTTCCTTCCTTCCTTCCTTCCTTCCTTCCTTCCTTCTTCTCCCTTTCCCTCCTTCCCTCCCTCCCTCCCTCCCTCTCTCTCTGTCTCTCTCTGTCTCTCTCTGTGTGTATATGTATGTATATATACAAATATATATGTATGTGTATATATGTATATATGTATGCTCTGAGGTTAGCATTTTGCTTTGGGGCTCACTAATTGGAGGAATGTTCCTGTGATTTGGGTTAAGAAGCCCTCCTGTTTTGGAAACCCTGCTGGTGCCTCTCTCTCTCTGGTAACTATGTATGTATTGCTATGGTCAGAAAATTGAATCTGTCTGTTGATCTGTACTAATTTCTCAAACTGTTAGAAGGCCTGTCTGTTGATCTGTGCTATTTTCTCCACTTGTACTTTCTGCTTATTATTTCTGTTTGTATTTTCTCTGAAGTTCAGGGTGCTGACTTTCCCCCTGAACTAAATGAATTATATATGTTTAATTAAAGTAAGATTGTTGATCCCTTTAAAGTTGCTTTCCTTTAGAAAAGCAGATGAAAGAACCTGTGCTAGCAGCCATGCTGGGCATGCCAGTGTGGTTGTTGTTACAGGTTCCACAGGTAATAAGTATCTAAGCCAAATTTGAATTGAATTCTTCCTGACTCTAGCCCCAGAGCTTTACATGCTGCTCTACTTAGCTGTCTAAAGCTCCTAGGTGCCTTCTAGGCATTCAGGTTCACAGTCTTGCCATTGCTTTTGGCTCCTCATTCTTCCTCATTCCGCATTTCATCATTTCTACTTCTATAATATCTCTTGAATTTGATCTTTTCTCTCTGCTCATATAGCCTCCACCCTTTTCACCTCTCACTTTAACTACTGGGAAAAAAAGCCTTTTTGTTGGTCTCTCTGATTCATCTCTCCCCTCTCCAATCTATCCTCCACATGACTTCCAAGGTGATTTGCTTGAAGTACTTCTAAACATATCACTCCCCTATCCAATAAATTCCAATGGCTCCCCATTGCCTCTAGGATCAATTACAAACTCTTCTGTTTAGTTTTTCAAGCTTTCTACAACTTAGCCCCAAACTACCTTTCCAAGTACATTATACACTGCTTCCCTCTGAGCACTCTGTAGTCTAGACAAACTAGTCCCCTTGCTGTTATTCACACAATCTGCCATGTCTTTGCCCTGGCTGCCTCCTATACCTGGAATACATTCCCACTTTATTTCTGCCTCTAAGAATTCTGTTTCTTTCCAAACTCTGGTCAGTCAATATATTACCTCCATGAAACCTTTCCTGATCCCTCAATTGTCAATACCTTTCCTCTATTTGCCCTGTAATTATTTTGTATTTATCCTGAATATACTGAAATATGTACAACCCATTTCCTCCCATTAGAACATAACTCCTTGAGATGAGGGACTGTCTTTTTGTGTTTGTTTCCCCAGTACTGTGCCTGGAACATTGTTGGTTCTTAGTAAATAAATGCTCACTGATTTATTAGGTGTCTACTATGTGCCACACACTGTGCTAGACACTAGGCAAACAATCCCAAAAGTGATGCAGTCTCTACTTTATTTTTTTTTTTTTGCTTTTTTTTTTTGGAGAGCAATTGGGGTTAAGTAACTTGCCCAAGGTCACACGGCTAGGTTTTTGTTTGTGCGTGTTAAGTGTCTGAGGCCGGATCTGAACCCAGGTCCTTCTGACTCCAGGGCCGGTGCTCTACAGTCTCTACTTTCAAGAAGATTCCATTCTAATGGGGGAGACAACACACAGAGGGGAGTAGTAGTCCGAGAAGGAAGGGTAGTAGGCAGCAGTAACAGGGATTATAAACCAAACCAATGGGCTGCAGATCATCATCAGCTTTATATAGGACAGGGAAAAAAGTGCCTTCTAGGCACACCCTCTCATTTTATAGAGGAGCAAAAGAAGCTTAGGGAAAGGAAGTAACTTGGCCAAGGTCACACACCTATCCAGCTAGCTATGGTCAGGACCACGGCTAGAGCTCAGGTTTTCTGACCCCGGGGTTTTCCTGTTTCAAAGTATAGCTTTTCCCCTGACTGAGTGAAAGATTGCTAGCCCAAGGAGCCTGGCAGAATACAGTCTGGGGAGGAGGGGGTGGAGCAAGTGGGCTGAAGCAATGGACCGGACTCTGGTGCAGAGGGAGCTGGTTGAAATGAATGGTTGAAATGAAATGAAATGAAATGTTTAACAATTCAGTGGCGTCACCTAGCGGTGTAATCAACTCCTGCAAGGCCAAGATACATTTATTTTCATTTTGGGAATGAGTAGCCAATCTAGTGGATAGCCTTTATATGTTTCCATTATCTCTTTAGATCCTTTTGTGCTTACACCAACCCCTGGAGGAACTTTCTTTGGGAGCTCAGAGGGGCTAGAGCAATGGGTTTCAATCCTGACTCCGTTCTATACTAGCTTTGTGACTTTGGACAAGATGTTTCCTCTCTCTGTACCTCAGTTTCCTACTCTGTAAAATGAATAGGTTGAATTAGAAAATGGCTAATGTCTCTTGCTCTAATATTCTATAATCTAATTTGGATCGGAGTATTTCTATATTAGGGGCACCTAGGTGGCTCTGTGAATAAGAGTCCCAGGCCTGGAGTCAGAAAAACCTGAGCTCAAAGCTGACCTTAGACACTTACTAGCTATGTGACCCTGTGCAAGTCACTTAACCCTGTCTGCCTGTTTCCTCATCTGTAAAATGAGCTGGAGAAGGAAATGGCAAAAACACTATAGGATCTTTGCCAAGAAAACCCCAAATCGGGTCACGAAGAAGCAGATATAATTGAAATGACTGAACAACACTCAGACGTTAAGTGTGATTTTAGGGCATACAGTCTTCTCATTTTTTCTTAAGAATTTGCTTCTTAGAACACTTGTCTTTAGAGGCTTTGTCTGTAGGCAACAATATCTTGGGAAAAGGTGAAGTTATATAGGGCGTGCCAAAAGTCTTACTGCAGTTTTAAACTTCAATAAGTGGTTAAAACTATACCAAGACTTTAGGCACATCTATTTTTTATACTTTGATCTATTTTGTGGTTCTTTGGGGAGGGGAGGGAGAGGAATATATTTGGAAATTAAGAGGATAGAGTCAGTTAGTCAGTTAATAAACATTGAGCACCTGCACAGTGCTAAATTTTAGGGATACAAAGAAAGGCAAAAGATAGCCCTTGCCCTCAAGGAGCTTTCCATCTAATGGGAGAGACAAACAAATATAAAAACAAAAGAGATGAATCTTTTTTTTTTTCTAAAAAATGTCAAAGATTTTAGCACCTACTGTTTCTTCTGTCTGTGACATTCCTTCCCCATCCCACCTGCTTACCATCCTCACAAAAAGGATCTCAAGGATCTCAAATCTCTCAAAAAATCTTGCCCTATGCCCAAACCTGAATAAGAATCTTCTCTCCTACATACCTGATTAATGGTGGGCCAAGACTTTACTTGAGGAACTTCAGTGAGGCGAAACCCACTAGCTCAGGAATCAACCACTGCCACTTTTGGTCATCAGTCATAGTTGGGACACTTTTCCTTATACTGTCTCTCTGAATCTTCCATCCACTTCTCCTCTGGGATCAGGCAGATAAGTGCAATCTCTCTTCCAGATGACAGTTTTCCAAAAATTTGAAGATGGAAATGCTGTCCCTCACCCTCAGTCTTTGCTTTTTTAACCTAAACTTGTCCAAGATCACATTTACTAGCTAGTAAATGTCAGAGCCTCCTGTTCTTTCTCTCCTTCTTGCTGGCATTTGCAAACAAGCTAGGGCATTTGTGGGCAAGGGACGATACTTCGCTTAGGCACCTCTTGGGGACTATACCATTCTTACTCTCTTCCTTCCGTAAGACTTACAATCTCTGGATAAGAGATCATACAGACAGTAGTGCAAGAACTGGGATTTGAACTCAGGCCCCATTTGATAGCTCTTTCCACTGAACTACCTGCCCCTCCTTCAGGTAACTCCCTAGTCCTACATCTCAGAGAGAAAGAGAGAGAGAGAGAGAGAGAGAGAGAGAGAGAGAGAGAGAGAGAGAGAGAGAGAAAGAGAGAGAGAGACAGAGAGACAGAGAGACAGAGAGACAGAGATTGTGTGCTCAGGATTGGGAGTCAGTTTCCTTGTCCTGTTTTGCTTTTTACCCCAATCTCCTTGTTCTTCCTTCCCCTTTCATTTTTGGCAATCCTGCCCGGAGCCCTGCATACTGGGAAATATAAAACTACCTGGATTGCTGTTAAGGGACCGGGAGGCTTTTGGCCTCCTGGTGGCCCAAACTATTCTCATACTAACCAAGGGTAATTGTGAGAATCTTTTTCAGAACTCCTTTTGCCTGTGGGGAATGCTTTATCAGCCTGGTCTGATCTCTTGTCCCTAGGGACTGTGGAAGCTGAGGGAAGCATCTTATCCTTTTAACTTTGACAAACGAATTCTATTAATTTTCTATTATTAGTAAAGTTGTTTTATTGCATTTTAGGATCCAGGAGTAACTCATTGCATTTTAACTCCCGAGTCTGAATCATTAACTTCCCTAGCTTAGGCTTTCGAATATCCTGCCCTCCCCCTGATAAACCTATTTCCAGTAATAATAATGATGATACTAGTAAAAACTAATATTTATATAGAGATTGCTGAGAAGCTAGGTGGCACAATGGATAGAATGGATAGAATCTGGGTATAGAGTCAGGAAGACTCATCTTCCTAAGTTCAAATCTGGTCTCAGACACTGATTATTAGCTATGTGACCCTGGGCAAATCACTTCACCCTGTTTGCCTCAGTTTCCCCATCTGTAAAATGGGCCAGAGAAGGAAATGGTAAAACCACTTCAGTATCCTTGCCAAGAAAACCCCACAACGGGTCATTAAGAGTTGAACACAATTGGAACAACTGAACACCAACACCACCATACAGAGGTTCCTGGGCACCAGGCACCGTGCTGCTAAGTGTTTTATGAGTAAGAGCCCTTGGTGTAGCTGTACCAAGTAGTTAGGGGTTGCTGATGATGCTAAGAACCTGCAACAAAAGAAGTAACTAGTACCATTTTCCACCTCAGAAACATCACCGTGGACCCACTGCTGCGTTTGAAGTGAGGGGGCCTGGGTTTAAGTTCCCAACTCTGAGTCTTAATGATGGAATACTAATAAAGTTGCCCCCAGCCCCAATATTCTAACTTCATTATAGGCCTGGCCCTACTAAACAGTAGACCCACTGCACCTACCTAGCCCCCCTGCCAATGCCCTATCTTCTTCATATATGCCTCACTGCTCACTAGAACAGGTGTGTCCCTGAACTCTTAATTCCCATAGAAACAGAAGGTGTGTCTATTGGATGGGAACCTAGCTACTGCCTCTACCTGGTCACTGCCCCCAGAACCACCCCCACAGAAACTGGTGTATCATTGTATTCAATCACAATCACATCATACATCTAGCCCAAGACAGGACCACAATAACTAGCCAGTTAGAGGGAAGAATGACCAGAATGTTTAACCACCATACCATAGATGGGACCCCTTCTCCATTACCTAACCTCTTAACAAACTCCTCCTGCCTTTTTAATATTAATGGTATTGCTCTATTCTATGTAAATTTCTGTTATGTAATTGCATCTTTACCCTATAAAAATCCATCTTGCTTTCTCTGAACTTGCTGGTTCCTCTTAGAACTTAGCCTGCTTCATGAGAGGCGTCAATCTCAACAAATGCCTATACTTGGATTAGAGGTGGTCTGACTCTGAATCCTTTGAGATGGTTCCACCACAACACATCATGAAACCCCAATAGTTTTTGGGTGGGCAGAGCCCCCACCTCAACAGTTTTTGGGTGGGCAGAGCCCCCATCTCAATAGTTTTTGGGTGGGCAGAGCCCCCATCTCAACAGTTTTTGGCGTCCCTGGGTTTAAACCACAATGTTACTATGTTAAGAAGTTTCTAAGTTAACTAACTCTGGACAATTCAAATCACTTCAGGGGTTAGGTGATTTTCAGTTCCTCAAATGTGACATGAAAGGAATAAATATTTGTTAAGCACATAATGTATGTCAGATACTGAGCTTAGTCATTTATAAATGTTTCTTATTTGATCTTCACAACAACCCTGGGAGGTAGATGCTGCTATTTTACAGTTGAGGAAACTGAGGCAGACAAAAGTTAAGTCTCTTGCCCAGGGTGGAAAATCCTCATGAAAGGATTGGAATTGGAAAAGACTTAGAAACTATGTTCTTGGCAGACAGTTTGATAGATTCGAGGTGTAGAATAAGATATGTACTTTGACATAGTCATTTGTTTTAGCTTGACTCTGCTTGTTAAAACGGAGGGTTTGCATTTATTCTTCATTTATTTTTTGCTTTTTCTGGTGGGGAAGATTTAGAGGGTGTGAATAATAGTGTTGGTGATACTAATAAAAAAAGAAGAAAAGAAATATTAAAGCACCAATGAATCTTTAAACATATATAGATGAGAAAAGAAGTGAGTTCAGAAGGGGATACAGATAAGCTGAGCAGTATTATTACCATCATATTAAATTCCAAAGATAATTTTATATCATTTCTTATATGGATGGTTTTCTGGGAGGGGAGGAGGAAGGATATTGGGGAAAATTTGGGTAATGAAAGAAAGCAAAGATATCCACAAAAACTTGTTTAAAAAGATATATACTTATAAAACCAAGCCGTACGTTGTAGAGACTCAAAGTTTTATTGACAATACTCTTTTTTGTTTTCTGGGGCTTTTTTTTTTTTTTTGGCGTGTGTTTTTGTACAGAGAAGTGTGTTGGAATTTGGGTAATAATTACTGACATCTACATAGTGCTTTGTACTTTAAGCTTGAGAGTTGAAACCTACTTCGCATCCATGATCTCATTTGAATCTCAAACAAATCTTCAGAGGTAGCAACCTCTGAACAACAGCTATTATCATCATCTCCATGTTACAGATGAGAAACTGAAGCTAAGTTTTGGTTAAGTGACTTATCCATGGTCACACAGCTAGAAAGTGTCAAAAGTGACTGGAGTTTGACCTTCAGCTCTTTCTGACTCCAGATTCAGTGTTCTAGCCACCATACTACTCTACCTTTTTAGTTATTGCTACTTTCTGGGCCTCTGTTTTCTCCCCATTAGAATTAAAGAGTTGATCTAGAAGAACATTTCTAAGTTTCTTGTTAGCTTTGAAAGTTTTAAACCATTCTGTGGTCACCAGATGGTCATTTCAGTTAATCTTGATGGACAATAACAATGGAAAAGTCCTCCCCCTCCCCCAAACCTGGTGACCTAATAATAGTGGAAAGTAAGGACAAAGAAAATTTACCAAAGCATATAAAGTGATCTCATCCACTGTTGTTACAGCTATTTGTTTCCCTTGGATAAGAGATATCTGCAGCTTAGTCTAAGTGGTTACCTCCATCTAAAAGTATTTGGTTGGGGCATATAGGTGGAGCAGTGAATGGAGCATCTGCAGGATGGACCTGAATTCAAATTTGACACTTGACATACTCACAAGCTCTGTGACCTTGGGCAAGTCACTTAACCCCAATTGCCCTGCCTTCCCTCCTCCAGAAAAAAATTAAAGTATTTGGTCACTTCCCCTTGTTTCTTGCCCTCGAAGAGGGCCTATCTTTTCATTTCAATAGCAAACCTTGCCAGTTGTATGGTGACTCTCCCCTCAGAAGGGCCCTTTTTGTCCCTCAAATGCCTCTCTTTTTCTCTTCTCTCTGTGAAAGATGTTACTTGTCTATCCTACATTGCCACAGAGTGCAGCTGACTGGCTTTGTATTCTAAGTAGTCCTGCAAAGTTATAAAAACTAAATCTGTTCCCTGGGAAGTCGAAGCTGCAATTTCCTTAGCATTCTTTGTTGTCAATTTGGTCTTCTATCTTTGACCCACAGTTCTTGGACCCCTACTGGTCAAAATAATTCTCCAACATGGAGAAAGACATTTTCTTGAGTTAAGGTTACAGTTTCCTAGTGAGTGTGTGGAGAAGGAAGGAGGGGAGCTGCTGGAAGTCATTTAAGATGGACGGCTTCCCAATTAGCCAGATTTTTGTTGGAGTTTCTCATTTGATCTCTGAAGCTGTCAAAGACTCTTGAGTTGTCTTCCACAGTTGGCCCTGCCTGATCAGTAAATAGAAAACAGAATTGAGAAATAGAAAAATTGGCAAGGAGAGTGAGACTAGGGACCCTTCAAGGCTTAGAAGGAGATGCTAAGTGAGTGGGAGGTACCCCTCCTAGGGGCTAGGAAGGGAGGGCATGCATGAGACACTAACTTTAACTCAGAATTTTAAAATTGAAGCTCAAGCTACTAAAAGTAGTTCTAACAATGCCTAAAGAGGCCCTCTGTTACTCTAGGAGAAGTATTGGTTTCAGAATAAACAGCTGTGATTGTTCTAGCAGTGGGAGCTTTGGAACTCTAATGTAATAATCCCTCTTGGGAAGTAGGAGTACCAAGAGTATCTGTGGAAAGAGAGTTCAAGAGCCCAAAAGAAGACAACAGAAGTAGGGAATACCAGGAAATAGGAAAAATCATGAAATAGATCAGAAGTAGAAGGAGTAAATGGAAGGTGGAGTTGCAGCAATGAGCAAAGAAAAAAAGCAAACTCCAATCCCCACTTCTGGCCCCATCCAGGGTAATACTGTGAGTCATGGAAACCATAGAGGCTTTTACTGAGGTGGGAGAATAGGGGCCTCCACTACTGGAGGGTCAATGACTCAACTCTAGCAGTTTGGATATGCATTCTTTCTGTTCCAGCCTGACATTTAAAGCAAACATGATAAGCCCAGAGGAAGAACTCAGAATTTAAAATTTAATTTAAATTTAATTTAACTCAGAATTAAAAATGTCTAACAGTTCAACAGAGTCTAGAGGGAAGAGACAGATAATGAGTTTCAAATAGATAGTTCAAGTTTCAGCATTCAAGAGCTCAGTACATATACAAAGAAACAGATGGGTATCAGGTTCAAAAGAAAGGAGTCAAGGCAGGAAAGAACTAGGGTGGGGCAAGAAAAAGTTTGCCCCAGACATCAATATTTAAAGGGGCACCACTTCCTCTCTGGCCTGGGTGGTAGAAAATTTAGCCACTCATGTCAGATGTAAAAACAGTAAGATCAGCAAAGTTATTGTCGTGTTTCCTAAACCACTTGTCTAGCAAGGGAAGGGCTTCCTCCTTCTTGGCCCTAACTTCTTCTGCCCTGAAGACTATCTTCTCCATTCTTCTGCTATATGAGCACATTCATAATAAGTGAGCAGAACCAAGAGAATATTGTATACACTGACAACAATATTGTTTTAAGAACAATTTTGAGTGAATAAGTCATTTTGACTGTTATAAATACCCAAATTAACTAGAAAGACACACAAAGGAAAAAGCTATCTGCATCCAGAGAAAGATAAATAGGGGTATTTATAGGATAAATATATCCCTATATACGATATCTCTATAAATGACAAATAGAAGTATGTGTAGAATGATTTTACAGGCACCCATCCACATGTACTGCCCCCCCACATATTTGTATTTAATGGTAGCTATGGGAGGGAGGGGGAAAAAAAAGGAAAATATATATGATAACTTGATTATATTTTAAAAGAAATAGCAAGCTGTATATAATAGATTTGCAGTTTCATGTGCAATCATTTAAAAAATGATACTATGTTATGAAAATGCTTGTTTTATTCCATAAATTGAAAATAAAATATTTTTTAAAAAAATGACTAAGAATAACAATCATAATAAGATTCTCATTTATGCTCACAGCAAAGCTTTTCAGAGGCAAAGGCTAAACCAACTGGAGTTATAATATGGATTCCTATCTACATTGTAGGAAGCTTCTTTAAGATTCTGCCCCATTTCCCCTATTAGCTCTGCCTTAGGAAATGAAATTCCATTGCCCTTTACTTTTTTCCCTTCTTTTCATTTGTTGTACCCTCTGTTCCCTTTCCCCCCCACCATGTAGTTCTTGTTCCTATACATTTAGTTTAACTCACTTAAAAATCAGCAATGGAAGGGAATAAACTAGAACCGGGGTTGATTACCATTATCAGGACTATAGCTCCTAGGTATCCCTTCCAGGGGCATCCCTATGGGGTAAAAAGCAACAAAACTCAACTGCCAGTCACTCAGTTCCAAATAAGCAAAACATATGCAAATTGGAAAGATTTTCAGAACGGCTTCAAAAGCTTCAGTATCATAGATCTTACCAAGATAGCTAAGCAAGAAAGGGTTGCCATAGAAACCATGGGAAGAGGGAGGAGGTTAATGGAGACTAGAATATAGGGAGATGGAACTGAAGATATTGAGGGATTGGGGCCAGTGGAATAACCCATTCTCCTAGATCGTGCTGTGTTGTCCCTTTATCCAATACTTTCTCCATCGAACAGGAGAAAGATCTTCAGATCTGAAGCTATTGGTCCTGGGTTAAAATCCCAACTTGGCCAATTACTATTTTTGTTACCTTCCTCAAGCCACTTGTCTAGCAAGGGAAGGGCTTCCTCCTTCTTGGCCCTAACTTCTTCTGCCCTGGAGACTATTTTCTCCATTCTTCTGCTATATGAGCACATTCATAATAAGTGAGCAGAACCAAGAGAATATTGTATACACTGACAACAATATTGTTTTAAGAACAATTTTGAGTGAATAAGTCATTTTGACTAACCTCTTTGGGGATCAATTCCTCATATGTAAAATGAGACATCAGAAATGTGACAGACTTAAGAACTATAGTGATTGGTTATCACTCCCGGAAGATGGTGATGAACCCATGCTTTCCACCTCTTAGAAGAGGGGTGATACACTAGAACTTTATAGGCTCTAGTCATTAGAGGTATAGAACAACATGTCTGTTTTTAGACTCTGTCAATGTGACAATTTGCTTTGTGTGATCACTTGTTATAAGAGAGGGGTCGTATTTCATCTTTTTTTAGGGGGGGACAGGGGAGAACTGGGCATGTGGGTGGGAAGAAGAAAAATGAAAAGGACATTAGTGAATCATAAAAATTTTAAATTAATCATAAATCATAAAAAATGAGCACAGAAGAGAGCAGAAGGGTGTTCAGAATGGGGCACAAGCAAGTTTGTCCTGGCAAATTAAATTCAAAATACATCTTAGGAGAAACTAAGCAGTGTAACCCAAAGAGATTCAAGGTTTCATAGACAGTCCTCATTTTGTGTTTTCCTTTGTACAGGCAAGAGGTATAAGTAATAGACCATTAGATCTGGAGTCAGCAAGACCTGAGTTCAAATCCAGTCTCAGGTCTGTACTAGCTGTGTGATCCTGGGAAAGCAATTTAATCTCTGTCTTCCAGTTTCCTCTTTTATAAAATGGTGTGTGTGTGTGTGTGTGTGTGTGTGTGTGTGTGTGTGTGTGTGTAAGTAATAAAATAACCTATTTCTCAGGGTTGTTGTGAGGATCAAATGGGATTTGCAAAATGCTTTGTAAACTATAAAGTTCTATATAAATGCTATAATAATAATAACTATTATTTTTTATCCAGGGAATTATTTTATTTTCATGGATATTTTTCAAGTTCATAATAATAAAAAAAATAAAAAACACCCCCCCCCCCCAAATTAGAAGATCAGACTAGATTGCATTTAAGGTCCCTTAGAACTCTAAACCTATGCTCCTGTCTGGCTTCCTTGTTTAGGCTGACCATTGATTCCTTAATGTCCTTCTGAAGCCAGTGACCTGACACCCACCTTGTCTGCATGTTTTTGTTGCATTTCAGAGGTAGGAGAGATGACTGTCACTCCATCTTTCCCCTCTGACTCCTTTGATGGGGGGAGTGTCGTTAAGAAGAGTCAAGGTTTTGGCAAAGGACACACGAAGTCTGTCAGGCACTTGTGAAGTCGAAAATCTCTAGGGACCTCTTGGCTGGAGTTTAGCTGAGGGTTGGGATGGTGTTGGAGCTCAGGAGAAAGTCTAGGGCTAAGTATATAGGTATGAAAATCATCTGGATGGAGATTACAATTGAACCCAGGGAAGCTGATCTGGTCACGTACTAAGAAAGTATAGAGAGAGAAGCAAAAGCCTTGTGATGCCCTCACCTATGGGGATAATCCTCCCCAGGAGATGGGTAGAAGGAGGCTGAGGAGAGCACGGTGCCATGAAAACCCAGGGAGAAGAGAGTCCCTAGGAGAAGAAATGTACTTAGATTTTCCAAGATCCTGTGGCCCCTCCTCTGGTATCAATCAACAAGCATTCATTTTATACTTACTGCATACCAAGCACTATATAGGCACTAGGTATATGTAACACAGCAGAGTGGGTTTGAGGGCAGGGGACTTGGGTTTGAATTCTGACTCTATTACCGACATATGATCTTGGTCAGGTTTTTTCAACTTTCTGGGCCTCAGTTTCTCATCTGTAAAATGAAGGCATTAATTAGATGATGCCTAAGGTTTATTCCAGATATAAACCTCTGATTCTTCCAGATTTAATTCCTAGGGATCTCTGGTCCCACGACCTGGCCACTCAAAGCCGTATTCTGCTGCTGCATAGGGGTCTGGTTTTTTCTCACCTCCTGCCCTAGCAGCCCTGTCCTGTCAGGTTCCCCAGAAAAGCCACCATGGCACAATAAAAACTAAGTCTGGTTTCTACTTCCCCTCTGCCAGAATTGTTGGCGCGTGTAACCATTTCTATAGAACTCTGTGTGCTGTGCTGCCCTTCCCCCACCTTCCTCTCCATCCCCAAGCTGTGTGGACTCACAGCCTCTCTCAATGCTGACAAACAGGTTTATACACCCTCTGTCCTCTTGGGCTTGTGTATGCTAAAACTAAACCTAGACAGACAGAGACATATATAGACAGAACTAGAGAGAGGGATATAAAAACACAGAGAGAGATGGAGGGAAGACAGAGTCAGAAAGAGGGGATGGGGTATTTAATGACCAGCAAAGATATAGACTCTGGGGAAAATTTTTCACTTAGTAACAAATATGCAAATCTGTCAAAGTGATTTATTTAAATGAGAAGAATAATTCTTTATAATAACCCTTAAAGATACAAGGCACACAAGGATGCTTTCTGGGCCTATTTGGGCCTGCCTTAACAGCTGGCAATGTTAATTTCTAAATAATCTTAAAAGAATCAGGAAGGCATGTGTCAGGGGTGGGAGGTAGGAGGAGGGAGACAGTGAAATAAAGGAGGGGAGTCAAGGAGGGAGAAATAGAGTCAGAGAGAGAATTGCAGAGAGACTGACAGAACCTGTGACTAGCTTCTTTCCCTATCAGAATGTCCTGTTGCCGGGGCGGCTAGGTGGCGCCCTGGAGTCAGAAGGACCTGGGTTTGGATCCGGCCTCAGATACAACACACACAAACAAAAAACCTAGCCGTGTGACCTTGGCAAGTTACTTAACCCCAATTGCCCACCAAAAAAAAAAAAAAGAAAAAAAAAGAAAAAAAAGAATGTCCTGTTGCTAAGAAAGAGGGGATTGAGAGAATGGAGCTAGAAGCTATTAGATGACCCCTGTGTTGTCAAGCCTCACCTAGGACTTCCAGTCTAGGCAGCTCATGTGTCTGGTTCTTTAGTAAAATCCCTGCCTGCTCCTCAGCTCCCAAGGAAGAGAGACACTGTCTTATCTTTGGCAGTGCCTGCTCCATGCCCAATATTTGGGCCAATGGAGATGACAAGTCAGTTTTGAACCAAGGAGGCTACTTTTACCATTAATGATACAAGGGTCCTTCATCCCCAATCCAGGCCCATGGCTAGGGAGATTAGGACTATTTGCTGTGGTAACGAATGAAGGCTCTCTGGGTGAATTCAAGGAGTTTTAAAATAAGGATACCCGATCAGTTTCTCCTACTTGTGCCAATTCCTACATCTAGGCAGCAAAGTCCCCTTCAAATGAGTGATTATGATTCAGTATCCACACTAGGAAAGGAAGAAAAGATTTATCGAGTGTCCACTATGTGCCAAGGCACTGTACTAAGTGCTTTAGAAAAAGTTCTAGTTTAATCATCACAAAGACCCTGAGAGGCAATTCAGATGAGGAAACCAAAGCAGACATAGATTAAGTGACTTGACCAGGGTCACACAGCTAGTGTCTGAGATCAGATTTGAACTCAAGACTTCCAGACTCCAGGTCTAGCATTCTTTCCACAGCACTATCTAGCTGCCTCTAGGGAAAGTTCCACGCTAGACTTATGTGTCCAAAAGAGATTTATTAGATAATCTAGAAGATTAGAAAAAAGGATAGTCTTTATACCTGACTGGAGACTGCCATCTTCTAGGTTGTGGCATCTAGGGTTTGGCAGCTCTCACAAAGATGGCTTCCAAGCTTTGCCTTTCTGTAAAGGACAAGTGCCATCTCTGATGTCTCCATTGCAGCTTTCCAGGATTGTGACCATGACTTGTCCAGGTCTACACAGATGCCCTAGCATAAGAGCAGAGATGGCACTTCCTTTTAAGTTCTCTGACTTTGAATTCAGTGGTTTTTCAGTGGACCTGATGCCACCTCCAACTAATACCTGCAAGAGACCTCCCTTTACAAACCACCCAACTCATCCATCCAGCTTTTGCTTGAAGACTTTCAAGAAGGGAATCCACCAACTCCCGAGACGGCCCATTCTACCTTGAAATAGGTGGAATTGTTAGGAAGTTTTTCCTAATATAAACCTTAAATTTGTCCCACCCACTTGTTTCTAGTTCTGCCTTCTGGGGCCAAGAGCAAGGCTAATTCTTCTTCAGTACTTGCAGACAAGTATTCTTCCAGAGTTTTCTCTTCTTAAGGCTAAATGCCTCTCTCCTCCCCACCCCATTCTTCCTCATATTGCATGGACATGAGACCATCCTCTGAATGTTCTCTGGCGTATGGTGTTATTCCTGTGGAATGCTGCCCTGGTCAAACAAAACCACATACGTCAACAAAACATGTGGCCCCCTGAACTAAAGTCAATGCTTAAGATGTGGTTTGCCCAGGGCAGCATCCCACAGGAATGGTGCCATTATCTTTGAAGTGAAGGAGATATTTGGGCAGATAGAAGGATAAAAGGAAGGGCCCAGGTCATGTAATCATAGGATTTGGAGATAGAAGGGGGCTTAGATATCAAGCTCTAGATTTTATAAACAAGAAAACTAAGGCCCAGGTGAGAGGCAGTGACTTCTCCAAAGTCTCATAGTGATTCAAGTCCCAGGTCCTCTGGCACCAAACCCAGTGCTCTTTCTATGATACCAAATCTATGTGGAAAGAGGACTATCAATGGCTCCAACTGGACTGGTGAGATGACTTTCTGCAGAAACTCTGCTAATCACAATGCCATTCTTTGTTAGTGGTTGTGTTTGCTCCCCAGCCCTCTCCAGGGTGTTATGGAGGATCAGTCATAGACCGGGTTGGGGGCAGTGACTTCTGGATCTTCTGCTCTTTAGGGGACTCTCTGCCACCCAGTTTCTAGGTGGAGGTGGGAAGATTCTGAAATAGGTAGATGAGTTTGTTCAAAGTGGGGGTGGTTTATACCAGTGAAAGCTGGAAGAGAAGATTGGTTGGCATCCAATTGTGGTGGCCAGGAGCACCAGTCTGGCATAATTAGACATGGAGAGCCATTGGGAATTACCACAGAGGGCATGTGATTTAGAAACATGTTTTGGTTCCTTTTTTGGAGAAAGCAAAGTCTTGCTCCCTGCTCTGAGGAAAGTACTATTTTTTTTTTTTTTGCCTTTCAGAAATCCAATTTCATCCAATTTAGCGAATACTTTTGAAACAACTCTAATGTTCAAGGACCCTGCTCTGCGGGCAGGGTTTGCAAAGATAAATGAGACATTATGCCCTCCCCCCAAGCTTTCAACCCATTAGGAGGGATGAAATTTACATAAATAATTGTAATGTAAAAACAGAGAGGGTAAGTACCTAGGAGAGTGGTGAAATGAGAGACAAGAGAAGGGGGAGAGTCAACATCTGAGCTCCATCCAAGACCCAGTCCAAATCCAGAGCAGGTGCTGCGTGAGGGGTTGTGATTCTGGACCACAGAAACTGAATGATGCTATCATGGATGATTTCTTTGGATGGCATAAAAATGGTCTAGTAGGGTATTAATAATATTATCTGAAGGCTTAGTGTTGGCTTTTGGCAAGAGTTTGTTTTTGCCTCCTGAAATAGTCTGGAGTTTGCCTTTGGAATGGGCAGCCTGCCAAATGAAAGAATTTGTAACCACCCAACAGAACAAAGCAAAACTATTTTTACACGGGGGAGTCCAAGAATGCAAAACAAAATCCTATTGCCAGCTCCTGCCACGGCTGGCTCTAGCCAGTCTGTCTGGTAGTGGAGGCGGGTGAGAAGGGACCGGCCTGGCTCCAGCAGGCCATGTGGGAAGCAAACACCGTAATCCCCTGGGGTTCGGTTTCCACGGTCAGAAGATGGACTGCTCTTACAATTCGGAGAGAGGCAGGTGTTTCCACTAGTCTCTGGGGTACTGATTCTCCATTCAGCTCCATCTGGCATAGGAGGGACTGGTGGACAATTTTTTTTATTGCTTGATTTTTAGTTTTCAACCTTCTCTTCTAAGGGATTTTGAGTTCTACATTTTCTCCCTCTCCCACTGCTCCCCCCCCCCCCAAAGCTGTGTGCAATCTGATATAGACTATACATGTACAATCATATTAAATGTATTTCCACATTAGTAATGTTGTAAAGAAGAATTAGAACCAAAGGGAAAAACCGTGAGAAAGAAAACAAAACAAAAAGAAAGGAGAGAGAGAGAGAGAGAGAGAGAGAGAGAGAGAGAGAGAGAGAGAGAGAGAGAGAGAGAGAATAGTGTGCTTCTATCTGCAGTCAGACTCCATAGTTCTTTCTCTGGATATGGGGCAGCATTTTCCATCATGAGTGTTTTGGAATTGTCTTAGATCCTTGAATTGCTGAGAGGAGTTAAGTCTATCAAAGTTGGTCACTGCACAATGTTGCTGTTATTATGCACAATGTTTTCCCTGGTTCTCTTCACTTCATTCATCAGTTCATATAAATCTTTCCAGGTTTTTCTGAAATCTACCTATTCATCATTTCTTACAAAACAATAGTATTTCACTACATTCACATACCACAACTTGTTCAGCCATTCCCCAAATGATGGGCATTCCCTCAATGTCCAATTCTTGGCCACAGCAAAAAAAACTGACAAATATTTTTGTACATGTGGGTCCTTTCCCTATTTTTATGATCTCTTTGGGATACAGACCTAGGAATGATATTGTTGGGTCCAAAGGTATGCACAGTTTTATAGTCCTTTGGGCATAGTTACTGGTGGGCAATATCTTCAATCCCTTCCTGTCTAGGTTACATGAAGGGTGATGTGGCATTGCACTTGGTATCTGGAACTTAGGGCCCAAGGCCCTCCTTACATACTTAGTATTTACTTGTATTTTATCAACATGGACAAGTCATTGAACTTGAGTTTTTTCATCCATGAAGTGGATATATACTTACACTTAAAATACTTGCACTAATCACAAGGAAGGTTATGGGGAAAAAACACCAACATTTTGTAATCCATAAAGCACTATGCAATTGTGATCTATCATGATAGTCTACAGGATTATTGAGGTGTCTAGGTAGAAGGTGATAATCATTTCCTTTCATCCTTAATGTAAAAACACTACTACTACTACTACTACTACTACTACTACTACTACTACTACTACTACTACTTCTACTACTACTACTACTAAAGATAATGATAATAACTAACATTTATATAGCACCTACTATGTGCCAGGCATTGTGTTAGACACACAATAGTCTCAAAGTTAAGAGACTGGTGTTTTAGTACCTTTGCTATTGGCTATCTACAAAGTAACTAGTTGTATTAATTGACTAATAATAGCTAATAGTAATAATAACAGCTAACATTTACATAGTATTCTATGTGCCAGACACTGTGCTAAACACCTTATAATTATGCTCTTATTTGATCCTTACAATAGACCTGAGAGGTGGGCGCTATTATTATCCTCATTTTGTAGATGAGGAAACTGAGGCAAATAAGTTAAATGACTTACTCAGGTGTTCTCTCTGTTGTGCCAATTATCCGCCTTTTATCCCTTGATCACTTTGAAGTCTCATTTTCGCTAGCTGTAAAATGGGAGTCAGTCTGTTCTTTTTTTCCCCTATTGGACAAGACTTTGAGGATTTATGTAAATGGTAAAAGCATGATTCAAAGATAAGACACAAGGATAATCAGGGTGTGTAGAGGTACTGACGCTATTTGAACTCAATTTTTAATTTGAGGTCAGAGTATCAGAAACTCAGAGTAGAACTGAGCTTTCTGTATGCCTGCCAGGGTTTAACTGATCTCTCTTTGTTTGTTGAGGTGCCAACCCAGTGTATTAAAAAAAACAACAGTCTAAGTTTTATTGATGCCCTTTGTTTATGCACCAGTCACTTCTGTATATACTCCCCTCACCCACCCAAGAATTGAACCCTCCCTTCTTACAAAGAAAAACAGTTAAGTAAAAATAATTGACAGTGGCCAATAGCATCTGATAATGTATTCAGCATTTAGTCCCAAGAGTTCACTGCCTTTCTGCTGAGAGAAGAGAGGAATATTTTATTATCTGTTCTCTGGGCCCAAGATTAGTCATTTTAATTATACAACCATGGGCTTCATTTTAGTGATCTTTTCATTTACATTACTGTAAGTACTGTTCTTCTGGTCCACTTATCATTGCTGCATTGGTTTCTAATATTTGCCATGTCTTACTGCAGAATAATATTCCACTACATATATATGACACAGTTTATTCCACCATTCCCCAATTGGTGGACCTCCACTTTGTTTCCAGTTTCTTTGTACCACAAAAAGTATTGCTGTGTATATTTTGGTATCTATTATCTTTTTCTTTTTTCTTTAGCTTCCTTGCCTTGTGGGGTGGAGGGATAATGAAATAAAAGACTATAAATAATTTAGTGATTACTTTTTCCTTCATGGTTCCAAGTAGTTGGAATGGTACCAGAATGGTTGGACCAGTTCCCAGCTCCCCAATTAGTGACTTCTCAATCTCATTGACTTCTCAGTCACACCATTGGCTTCTTACTCTCATTCTTCACCTGGGACTTGAAAATTAGTCAGTAAATTTCTGATAAAAGCATGGAGAACTTGAAGGATCATAAAGTTTTACCAACTGATCAATAAGCCATAACCTCTAGACTCCAACTATCCTTTAGACATTTAAAACTCTATGTCCCATATATCAATGTCAACACCTCCAAAACAGAATTCATTATCTCATGGTCTCAATGTCACCTTGATTCTTCACTTGTGCTGATGAGTCTTCCTGCTTCAAGTCCCTTTCCATTCCAGTTCATCCTCCACTCAACTGCCAAGGTAATTTTTTCTAAAGCATATGCCTTATTATTAGGGTAAGAGTCATATCTTCCCTGGTTCTGAATCCAGCAAGTTATCGACACAGTCTAGTCATGGTGGATTGTGGACCTACACTATGGCTATGTGAGTTGAAGGAAGGGGACTGTTATGAGAGATCTTGTGAAGGTAGAAATAAAAAGGTTAGACAATAGATTGTATATGTGGGGTGAACACAAATGGGGAGTTGAGGTGACATTGACACTGAGTCTGGATGACTGGGAGGGTGGTGCCCTCACCAGCAATAGGGAATCTGCGAAGAGTAGAAAACTTAGGAGGAAAGAGAATAAATTCTATTCTAGAGGTGTTGAGTTTGAGATGGTCTGTGAGGCCTACAGTTTGGGATGTCTGATGGGCCATTGGTGCCTGGAGACTGTGGCCACATAAATGAATTTGAGAATTACATGTATGCAGGTGATAACTGGATCCATATTAGCTGATAAAAATCACTAAAGGAAAAAGTATATAGAGAGAGCGGAAGGCCCAGTAAAGAGCCTTGGTGGATACCAAAGAGTTAGCTGATGTTTCCCAGAAGAAGATATAGCAAAAACACTAAGGAATGGTTAGATGTATAAGAGAACAATAAAGATAGAGTAATGTCGCCAAAACCCTTGTGGAGAAGTGGGTAATCAACACTGTCTATGTTGAGATCAAGAAAGATGAGCTTGAGAAAGGGCTAATTAGATCATTGGTGACTTTGGAGAGGGCTAATTTCATTGAATGGCAATGTCAGAAGATAGATGGCAAAGGGTTTAGAAAGTAGTAGGGAGGGAAGGTGAAGCATCATTGTTATTACATGACTTTCCCAGAGAGTTTAGCCATCAATGAGAGGAGAAATATAAAACGATAGCTGGCAGGAATGGTGGGATCAAATGAGAGTTTCTTTTAAAGATGGGGAGATATGGGTGTATTTATAGGCAGGAGGGAAGCATCTACTAGACAGAGAGAGATTAAAGATTAGTGATACAGTCAAGATGAAAGAGAAGGCAATCTACCACAAAAGATGGGATGTAATGGGATTAAGGGAGCATTTATGGGATTATCTTGTCAAGAGGAAGGGCCACCTCTTCAAATGAAATGAGGGTGAAGGAGGAGATACTGGGGAGGAGACAGTTGAATAATGTGATATGAAAAGGAGGAGACAAGTGAATAGAGCGCCGGCCCTGGAGTCAGAAGGACCTGAGTTCAGAGCCGGCCTCCCACACTTAATCCACACAAACAAAAACCCAGCCTTGTAACCTTGGGCAAGTTACTTAACCCCAATTTCCCTAAAGGGGCGACTAGGTGGCATAGTGAGTAAGAGCGCCGGCCTCGGAGTTGGGATGACCTGAGATCAGATCCGGCCTCAGAAAATGAGCACCCATGCATAAATAATGACTAGCCGTGTAACCTTGAGCAAGTCACTTAACCCCAATTGCTTTAAAAAAAAAAAAGAAAAAGAAAAGGAGGAGACGAGGAAGATTTTGATTAATGACTTTTAATTTTTCATTGATCATATGAGGCCAGATCCTCAGTTGAAAAGGATGGGAAGAAAGGGTGCCACAGAGGCTTGAAAAGGTAAAAAAAAGGTTTAAGAATAGCCATTGTGTTGGATGGGATAGACCATTGATTAGGGAGGTGCATAAGGATTGCCTTGCCACAGTGAGGGCCCATTTGAGATCTTGCAACATAAATTTTTAGTGGACCCAATTATTTTGATTTTTTCCAGTTTGATTCAGCAGCATGTGAATAGGAGCAAAAGTTGCAAATGGTGGAAATAATCCAAGGCTAGTAGCTGGCAGGACAAAATCTTCAATAGAATAAGGCGGTAAAGGGACTTTAGTGTAGATGATAATGTAGAGTTGAAATGGTTTACCAATGCTTAAAGATAAAGAAGGGAGGAGAGTATAGCCAGTACAGGATTGTTATCATGAGAGAAATGTATGAACCAGAAAAAATGGGCCAGTTAAATATTGAAAATGAGAAATAACGACTCTATAGTCATCCGTGTGCTCCACTTTCAAGGTTAAGAGAATGATAAATATCCCCAACATGTACAGTAGGTCCTCTGTGGTGAAATTAAATGGATAATTGTCACACAGAATGAAGAGGTATGGATGGGTTTTGATCTATATCTTTGAAGACAGTATATACATTTGTGGGTTCTACCAAAATATCCAAGTATTGAGCCCAGGTACAGTGAAATGTACCTTGGATTTGGAGTCAGAGGGTTTGGGTATGAATTCTGTTACCTACAACTGGTGTGATGGTGGGTAAGTCAATTCATACTTCAGATATTCAACCTCCTCCATCTATAAAATGAGAGGAAGGAGGCTGACCAAATGATATCTCAGGAACCTCCCAGCTCTAAGTCTGGGATCCTATGAACCCTGGCCAGAATGTTGAGTCATTCTTTGAACCAAAGATGAACAGTCAGGGTTTGATTCCCTTCGAATTCCTGGCTCATAAATTCCTCCTGTAAACTTTATGAGGTAGAGAATGATTGATAATACTCATCCCTGAGGCATCCGAATGCCGAGGGAAAAGTACTGGATTTGTAATCAGAAGAATTAGGCTCAAATATTCTCTCTGCTACTTATTAGTTATGTGACCTTGAACAATTTCTTAACCAATCTAGGACCCAGTTTTCTCAGCCACAAAATGAGGGGATTGGACTAGAGGATCAATAACATTCTTTCAACTCTCTCTGACATGTATTTCAAAGATTATCATTTTCACTGATCATCTCTAGGTAGATGATTCCCAGCTCTACACATCCAGTCCTCTTTCCATATTTCCAAGCTCACATTAACAATTACTTTTTGTACATCTTGAAATACACATCCTCTAGGCATTTTGAACTCAACATATCCAAATAAAAGTCATTTGTTGGCTTTTCTCCTAAATCCTTTCCTTGTCTAGACTTTACTAGAAGAGCACCGCCATTCTCCCAGTCATGTAGATGCACAACTTTGGCATCATCCTTGACTCTTCATTCTTGTCCCATGTATTCAATCTGTTCTCAAATCTTGTTTCTACATTTACAACATCTCTTATATTCCTCCTCTTCTTTCCACTCACATAACCACAACTCTAGAGGAGGTATCTCCTGCCTCAAATCTCTCCCCACTCCAATCCATTCTCCCTCCATTCAGCTGCCAAGATGATTTGTCTAAAGAGTAAGTCTTAATATGTTACCCCCTACTCTATGAGCTCCATTGACTACCTCTTGCCCCTAGGATCAAATAAAAACTTCTTTTTTGGGGGAAGGGGTATTTAAAGCTCTTCACAACCAGGCCCTTTCCTACCTTTCCAGTCTGCTTTTAATTTACTCTTTTCCACTTTAAATTCTGGCAATATTCAGCCAACAATCTTTCATTAAGGGCCTACTATGTGCCAGGCACTGTGCTAAGTGAAATGCTGGTCTATTTGTAGGTCCTTAAAGAGGACCTTCCATCTCTCATCTCCATGCCTAGCACAAGCCATCCTATTGGAGTCTGGAATGTTTTCCTGATTCACCTCCACCACTTAGCTTCCCTGAATTTCTTCAAGAGTCAGCTCAAACATCATGTTCTGCAGGAGGCCTTTTCTGGTCCCTTTGGTTGCTAAATACTTTTCCTCTTAGAGTTCCTTCCATTTATTCTGAATAAAATTTACATCTCTCTGGTTGTTTGCATGTTATCTCCCCATTAGATTATAAACTTCTTGAGGCAGGGACTGTTTCTGTCTTTTTTCATTCTTCCCTGGGATTTAACACATTGCTAGGTACAGAGTGTTTAACAAATGCTGATTAACTTAAAGATGGAGAAACTGAATGCTAGAGAGATGGAAAATAACATGGGAAAAGTCAGAATTAGAAGCAGTGTGGGGTGAAATCCTACTCTTCCCTGTGGAATTTACTTCAGTATTTAGGAAAACTAATGATGGACAAGTTCAACATAGCATGTGAGTCCAATATGACCATAGTCTCTGTCTTGGTTTCTAAATTCTAGATCTTAAGGAAAACTCTGTCCCACACTTCCCTTCTTAGAATGTTGCTGATGTTCAATAATTTTTGGAGCACTGAGACAGGAAATAATATCTCATTATCTTGTGAAACAGAGAGGAACTTATCTCTGTGTTGTCTGAAAAAAAATAAAGGAGAAATTAGTCCCTAGGTTTAAACCAAAACAAAACCTTATGATCTTTAGGCAGGGTTGGGGAATCTTAACAGGTAGAATTTCCAGGTACAGGAATGAAATATCTCCTTGTCCTCTTGCGGAAGATGTTTGCAGAACACAAGTTTTGTTCTGAAAGAAATATTAATAGGGCGACTTGCTTTCTGCTCCATCACAGGGTATAAGCGGGGAGAGAACTTGCTGCCAGAGATTTGACTTTCTCCAATTTAGAGCCTAAACTGGGAGCCTTGAGAATTCACTTCCTGTTTGTACACCCTGCTTTCTAACTTTGTCTTTAAAAAATAGATAGTATTTCCATGCACATTGTCAAAGTAAGGCAAGGTAGAATTTTGTATTTATTGTGTTGATTTATAGTTAGAGAAATGTTTTTTTTGAAATTCAATTTCCCTTAATGCATGATGTTTTCAGATACAGGAAAAAAAAAGCTTTGGAAGATTCTGAAAATTTCTAAAATGTTCTAAACTAGGATATAACTGTTAAATTTCCATGAAATCTTAACTCATATTTGCTTTCTTCTATTTACTCTAGCTGGCTTTAAGCTTGAATTTCTCATGCTGTGAATTAAAAAAAATGTTGATTCTTCCAGGAGTGAAATGAAAGACATGTTTGCTTTGAGAAAAATAACCAAGGCTGGATATTTCTCCATGATTGATGCACATTGGTCAAAAATTTTAAGGACTGACAGCAATTATAACAGTGAGGCTGGTTGTGAATGGAGGCCCACCTCCATCTAAATATCTTGGTTTATTAGCAATTCTGTCGAGGCCAAATGTAACGTAGTAGGAAGGATGCTAGATATTGGGTAAGTCAGATAGATCATGTTAGGTGTGCCATGAACTCACCATGTGACCTTAGACAAGTCATTTCCTACATCAATTGCCTCCCAATTACTGAGCAATACAGACCACTCAAACTTTAGTTGCTTCCTTCAAAACTGAACTCAATTGCCACTTTCTGCAGGAGGTGTTTCCTGGCTACCCCAGTAAAATAGGCTACCCTCTTTGCTTTCTTCATATTTTCTGTGTACCTATTTTTCTACAAGAGGCAACTAAGGGGTGCCATAGTGCACAGAGTGCTGGGCCTGGACTCAGGAAGACCTGAGTTCAAATCTGATCTCAGATACTAGCTGTGTGAGCCTGGGCAGGTCACTGAACTTCTGTTTGCCTCAGTTTCCTCATCAGTAAAGTGAACTGGAGCAGGAAATGGCAAATCACTCCAGTATCTCTGCCAGGAAAACCCCATGGACAGTATTGACACGCTATGTTCCACAGTGTCACAAAGAGTTGGCCACAATTGAATGACTGAACAGCAATTTTTCTGCATGTGGTAGAATGTAATATCATTGAGGGCAGGAACTGCTTGGCTTTTGTCTTTGTATTTCCAGCGAGAAGCAAAGTTCCTGTCATGTGTTGTTCAGTCATTTCAGTTATGCCTGCCTCTTCATGACTCCATTTTGGGGATTTTCTTGGCAAAGAAACTGGAATGATTTGCCATTGCCTTCTCTAGTTCATTTAACAGATGAGGAAACTGAGGCAAATGGGGTAAAGGGACTTGCCTAGACTCACACAGTTAGGAAGTGTCTGAGGCCAGATATGAACTCAGATCTATCTGTTGTGCTGCCTAGCCACCCTCTTCTGGTATAGAGAAAGCTCTAAAGGAATGGTTGCCTATTAATAGGTGATCTCCCTTGGAAACACAGACTCTTCCTTTTTTCTCCTAGTTTAGCTTTATCACCTCCCAACTCTGCTCAGTTATCATCTGTCTAAAAGAAAGTCTCATTTGTGGGATGTAGTGAAAATGGTCAGGGGGTCTGAATTCTAATTCTGGCTCTGCTGCTGTTATACCTTGAGTGTCTGCCATGACTTCTGTGGCCCTCACTTTCTTAATGTATTGGAGTAAATACTTGGCAGTTCATTAGCTAGCTCTGACATCATGAGTGACCTACTGACTCTCTGACCTGACCTTTGGTGAGAGGCGTGAGACTTTGCATGATCCTGAAGTACCTCCTTAATCATATGAGCATCAAGGTACAAATGGGAAGAATGCTGGATCTGGGATTAAGGACACGAAATTCAAATCCTGATTCTATCTATGTTACATTGGACAAGTTAGTTTAACTCTCCAGGATTCAGTTTCCTTTTCAGTCAAATAAAGGGAATCAACTAGATTGATTCCCTCTAAAGTCTCTCCTACCTATAAATCCTGAGTTCCTGGGATTCATTAACTATGTGATCTTAAGGGTCCCTCTAGCACCCTAAGAGTCTATGGTGAATATTAACCTGCCACTACATATAAATCACACAGTTGCCTGGTCCCAACCATTCATTTATTGTTAACGAGTAAATGGATTTTCAGAGTTACTGCATGAACAAAAGCTTTCATCTGCTGATTTCGGGGCTTTACAGGAGTTGCCCATTTGGATTTTATTTGAAGTTGTTATTTTGGTCAAAGAGTGTGTCAATTGTGACAGTGAAAGTTTGTTTGGCCATAGGTACCCTTGGATGTCAATATGTCTGATCCTGATGGTGAGGCAGGGAGGAATTTTAGGAAGGCTACTGACTGAGGCCATCTGATTAACCTTAATAAAAGGCTTAATTTCCCATGTCTTTGGTTTTTGTTTGTTTGTTTGTTTTTTTGTCCAGTTGTTTCAGTCACATCCAACTCTTCATGACCCTGTCTGGGGTTTTCTTGGCAAAGATACTAAAGTGGTTTGCCATTTCCTTTCCCAGTTCATTTTGCAGATCAGGAAACTGAGACAAACAGGGTTAAGTGATTTGTCCAGGGTCACACAGCCAGTAAGTGTCTGAGGCCAGATTTGAACTCATCTTCCTGACTCCAAGCCAGTGCACCACTTAGCTGCCATCAAAAGGATATCTTCTATGCTCTGGTTTCCTGAGAAGGAAAATGATATCTGAAGTAAGTCTGTTGTAGCTCTAAACCAAACTCCTATTATCCTTGAATTGAGCCATACTTTATATATCTTTGTATACCCAGAGGTTCTCAACTTGGGGTTAATAAACTTAAGAAAAATATATTTTGATAACTATTTCAATATAGTTTCCCATATGATTTTTTGCATTTGAAATATTATTGTATGAAGACTCCATACCAGATTGCCACAGAGGTCTGCGGAGTTCAAGGGGTTGACAACTCTATGCAATACAAAGGTTAAGAATCCCTCTAGTAATGGACTAACCTTTTATAGGAATGGACTAAAGTCAGGAGGGCAGTGATTTTATCTTAATAAAAGCTTTCTATCTTTCCTAGAACTTCACACAATGCTCTACATTCAGTAGGTACTAAATAAATACTTATCTAGCTGAAATGAATCTCTAGTGCCTGCATATGGGCACTTAATAAACATGCATTGATGATGAGTTATGGAAAGGAGACCCAGATTCTGGTCCAGGCCCTGACTCCAATTTGTGTGACTTTTAATGAAATGCTTAACTTTTCTGAGATTCAATTTCCTTCATCTCTACCATGGAGATAATAATTAGCTCCCTTTCTAGCTGACAGTGTTGTTGCTGAGGATACAAATGCATTTTGAGAAGTATAAAAGTGATACCTCAAGAAAGGAAAGGGGTGGCTGGGTAGTGCAGTGAATAGAGCACTGGCCCTGGAGTCAGGAGGACCTGAGTTCAAATCCGGCCTCAGACACTTAACATTTACTAGCAATGTAACCTTGGGCAAGTCACTTAACCCCAATTGCCCTGCCTTCTCCCTTCCAAAAAGAAAAAAAAAAGAAACCAAAGGAAAAATTATCTTGGATTACACTATGGTGAGTACCACGTGATAGTGCAAAACTTGAAACTGAATATATTTTAGCAAACAGGAAATGACTTTTTACTGATGCAGAAGCCATTCCTGAACCAACTGTCTGTGTAATCATAACAAGTGAGAGCAAAGATAAGTTTAATACAGAACCAGAGGAAACATATACATTCATGGGAGGGTATGTAATGAACAATTTCTTATCTGACACATTTAAATGAGTCATTGATGAAAAAAATGGGAAATAGAAGAAAGGACATTGACACTAATCATGATAAATTTGTTTAATGGATCTAAATCAATTGTCTTAATGAGGAGGCCAAGAGTTTAAAATCTGCCTTACTCATAAACACTTGGCAGAGAGTGATGGAACCCAAAGGTAACATCAGTTTAAAATGTAAATTAATTTATAAAATCTTACAGAGAAGAGCTGTGGGAAATTATGGGAAGTTTCACCTCATAAAACAGTGAGAAACATTGGAAGGACAAAGCAAGTTTAAAGAAAGCTTGCTGAGAAACCCAATGGAGTGACAATGTGTTAAATTGAATAGAACGTGTAAAGCCAAGCATGAGCAGCTTTCCAGAGGATGGCTGCTGTGAATAGCTTTCAAGGTTCTGATTACACAGTATAGTGAACTTTCTAGTTATTCAATAACAAATCGGAGCAAATCATTCACAGAAAATCAAGGTACAGCATTCACAATGTTACAACTTAACAACTTATCACTAAAATGGCTACATAGTTTTCACCAAAGTGGTCACATAGTTTTGAACAAAGTACAATCATTTAGTTAGTTGATCACTTAGCAACTCAATCATTCAATTGTAAAGTACAAAATGTCAAAGTCCTCCACCCATGGGGCACACTAAGTTACAGATCAGCCACTATTCAGTCATTAGTCACTACTCTGTAGCCTCTTAAGGAGTAGTGGGAAATACACAGGTCGTCCACTCCTTGGTCACAAGTAAATCACAATTTCATCACTACTTAGTACCCACAGAGAGGTCTTTTCATCTTTACTCAAGCAGGCTTTTACTCAAGCTTCCATGGCTCCTCTTCCATGGTCCCGGATCCTACCCGGATTCACCAAACTGTTACCTGCATTCAAACCCCATTTGGGGTTTTCTTAACAGAGATACTGGAGTGGTGTGCCTTTTCCTTCTCCAGCTCATTTTACAGATGAGGAAAATGAGTCCAACAGGGTTTAGTGGCTTGCCCAGAGTCACATAACTGGGAATCATCTGAGCTGAAATTTAAATCCAGGTCTTCCTGATTCCAGTCCTGATGCTCCACACAGCTATCTAAACAAAATAATCTCTAAGACCTCTTCTAGCTCTAAAGCAGTGATTCAAATTAAAATCAATATAAGGACACTTATGGATGAAACTCAAGCCACAAACAAAAGAAAGATGAAAAAAATCTTCGAAGATATTTATAGCAAATTCTTTTTACCCTCAAGGTAGTGGAAATAACACATTTGTACTTGAACATCACAGTCCCAGATTCTTGAGGAAATGGGATTATCAGTGAAGAAAACAAAGACAGGAAAAGTGATTGGACTAGACCAGTTGTATACTGGCAGAAGTCTGTACTGGAGCTGAAACTAGGAAATCTTCCAGGATTTATTCTCAGTGTATCAAAAAATGGGGAAGATATAAAAGATGTGGAGTAAAAACTCATACTAATTTATTACCCCTACCCCAAATAATCAAGAAAACATCAGTTGCTATTACACTCGTAATTTTCTACATATGTAAGAAAACTCTACTTGTGCATTGAGGACATCCTTGATCAGGGTACTGGAAGGGAATAGGCAAACTTCCTCAAGTGATATCGACATTTATCACAGTTGAGTGAAAGATGTGGAGAATGCAAGTTCCTTCTTTGCTTATTGTTGTTGTTGTTGTTGACTAGCATCTACCCTGGTGCCTTTGCTCATCTTTTTATCACTACAAAGATTCCAAGGACCCAGGAAATGATTCATGGAAGGAGCAAAGGAGAACTAATGAGACATTCTACTGAAAATGAGTTTATTCATAATGTTTCTGTAAGAGAGCAGATAAAAAACATAGGCTAGCCCAGAGGTAGCAAAAACCTCTCTATATCAAGGAACAGTGTGACAAGGAAAAGGGAGTCATTGTTTGTACTTGCTTTCTCTCTTTTCCTTCTTCCTTTTTGTACCTCTGAGTGAAGATAGAAGTGCTGGGGATAATTGGGGACCAAATGGAGAGGTTTAGTCACCATGGTCAGCACTTTCCAGAAGCAACTGAGACCTTTGTGATGGCTACAGTGACTTCCAAGTCTTGTAGGTGGATGAGACCACCAATTCAATGCCTTTGTTTCCATTTTGTTCATGAGCCAGAAATGGTGAATAAGCTCTCCTATCTCCCTCCCAAAACCTTAGGTGTGTGTGTGTGTGTGTGTGTGTGTGTGTGTGTGTGTGTGTGTGTTTTAGATTTTCCCCATATGTACATCAGAAGATCTGGGATTGATCTGGGAGGAGGAGGTAGAAGCAGACATAGTTGGTAATATCTTTCTCCACACAGAACTGTTTGATCTAGTTCCTTTTTCACTGTATCCCGTGTATAATAAAACAGGCGACTGTCTGCCCACCAAAGGGGTTTGCCAACCTCATGGAGGAGATGGAGTGTAGTGCCCAAGTCAAGGGAATCACTGCAATTAGTGGGTTTCTCCACATATGGCTATTTGAAGATGACACTGATTCATTGAATCAAGTCCCAGAATACTATAGATCTTCTTAAATAGGATCTAAGATCTTGAAAAACCCAAGTTGGTGAAGAATGTCTTTTGTCCAGATTATGGTATCTCTCTGGGTGGACAAGCCGTAAAGCTTGTCCTTAAGCACGTGTGTGTATGCATGTGTGCCTATGTATGTATATGTACATATGGACATGCACATATGTACAATATATGTATATTATATATGTTTATGTGGATGAATATGCCTATGTATATATGTCTATATCCCTGGTGTATATAATGGGGAAGCAGCATTTCTATGGCATTTACTATGTGCCAGGCACTGTACCAAGTACTTTTATAAATATTATCTCATTTGATCTTCCCAAATAACCCTGAAAGGAAGGTGCTTGTAATTATCTCCATTTTTCAGTTAAGGAAACTGAGGCAGAGATTAAATGATTTATCCAGGGTTATATAGCTAATAAGTATTTGAGGCTGGATTGCTATAGATGGATAATTAATTAGACTTGTAATTAAAGAGGAGGAAAATGAGTCAGTTTACTTTTAAGAAACTACAAAATACTTTGAATGACCTCAAGCTTCTTGAGACAAAGGGCCAGTTTTTTTTAGTATCATTGTTCTTCCAGTGATATGGCTGCAAAACCTTAGAGTTTCTTAAGAATTGAAATTGGTGGTCATCCAAAGGACAAGAGGAAGAAGCACCCTGCGTGTCACATTACAAACAAGCAATTACATGTTAAAATGAAAGGCTTGAGATAGTGGATGGCTCAGTAAATAAAGCACTGGGCCTAAAGTGAGGAAGATTTGAGTTCAAACCCAGACTCAGACACTTCCTAGCTGTGTGACCCTGGGTAAGTCATTTAACCTCTGCCTGACAAAATGGATCCACTGGGAAAGCTAATGGCAAACCACTCCAGTATCTTTGCCAAGAAAACCCCAAATGGGGTCATAAAGGGTCGGAGACAAATGAAATGACTAAACCACAGCAACAACTGCAAAAATGAAAGGCTTAAAGGATGCCATTGATGAAAAGTTTGACCTGAAAAGATGACTTAGTCACATGACAAGAGGGAGGAATAAACAATGGAGAGACCATTGGTGTCCTTGAGACTTCAAGAGAAAAGGAGGAAGGACTTCAGCTCGTTAGGTGAGTCCCCAGGCCAAACTTTTAGGAGCTACACAGAACAGGCAGGCATGGGCTGGCTGTAATTCACATTGTAGGAAGAAATATTCTCATTGATGAGATCACAGATCTATTAAATAATTGGAGAGTTATGTGGAAGGTAGGCTGTAACATGCTCAACAAATTGAATTTATGCTTGAAAAGTCAGGTAATCAAATGGACTCTGGCCTTTTAAAAGTCAGAAATTGATAATAGAGACAACTGGATCTAATTATCGAGAAGGGCGGGCTGGGGGAAAGTTGGCTGGGAACTGATGCCAAGGCAACCTTCAAGGGTAATTAGATCAATATCTCTGATATTTGATAAAAAGTCCCTGTGGCCTCTGCTACCTTCTCTAGCCAGTCCTGCATGTAGCAACATATGAGTGACCTAAACTTAGCAACTCGGGAATCAGAAAACTCTTTTTTGAGTCATAAAGCCCTGAGAAGACAGCTCCTAAATGCAAGAATGTGTTCTAGGGCAGTTGTCACAACCTATAGGTCCCAGCATGTTGGTGAGCTATTTCATAGGCCCCATGGTATTAGATGGCTGCATAGCTAGCATTTATATAGTGCATTAAACTTTGCAAAGCCCTTCACATGTTATTTCAGTCATTTCAATCCTGATCCCTATCCCATACTTGAAAAGATAGAGAGCATCTTAATTCTTAATGGGCCTACCTACTCTCTAAGAAGGGGCAAAGCAAACAAGAAAAATGACATCTCCTGATTTCCTTTGGTTTAAATAGAAGTAAGAGGCAGGGTGGTCTAATGGTTAGAGATCTGGCCTCACAGAAAGATTCGGCTCTGATAAATCCATGCTGACTGTGTGACTCTGGCGGAATCACTTCATCTTGAAGGCCCCAGGCAACTGCCTAAGGCTAGAAATTTCAAGGCAGTTGCCAATATCCATTGGTATGGGGAATATCCTCATCAATAGTTCCTTATTCTAATGAAATTAAAGGTCTGGGTAAACAACAGTAATAACCACTGCAACAAACCTCTAAAAAAATCAGTAGTCATTCTATTGGAAGTCAGTTTTTATCTCCTTAACATATGCATTGTAGTGAATTAACATCAGAGAAGCTTGAAGCTTAGATGAGCTATGGTATGGGAGAATGTGCACTGGGCTAGGCACCAGGGGATCTGAGTTCTAGTTCAGCTCTGAAATTAGGTTGTTATATAACTTTGGAAAAATCCCTTTATCCTACTGGGCCCGAGTTTCCTTCTTTGCAAAATGAGGCATGGGGGAAGGGGAACTGGACAAGATAAGGCAGCTAGGTGTCATTCTGAACAAGAAGGTCAAGAAGACCTTACCTGAGATACTTCCTAGATGTATAAGCTTGGGCAAGTCACTTAAATCTCAACCTTAGTTTCCTTATCTATAAAATGGTGATAATACTAACACCTATTTCCTAGGGTTCTTCTGAGGACTGAATGAAATAATGCATGTGAAGTATCTTACCAACCTTGAGCAGTAGAGAAATGTATGATTTCTTCCCAGGGCTGCCATTCTGTGACTATGGGATAGATGATTGGAATAATGTGCTAATTCTCTCTGAGTGGCAGAATGGCTTCTACCAGTGGGTTCTCTAAGGGCCATATTTTGGAGGAAAATGTTTCCAGGAACTGTTTGGCTGGTGTGGCATTTGCAGAAAATTATGCCATTCAGCATCATCCACTCTTCTTCCTATGAGTATTGTAGAGCTGACTTCACAGTGCCCATTGATAAGGCAGGAACAATGTTATCACAAAGGACCAGGCTCTTTGGAGCAGGAGTCATTTGTCCATTGGGCATAGATCCTGCGTAGTTTGCTGGGTGGAGAAGCTTTCAGGGTTCCCATTTTAGGTGGCTGAAAGGGCAGATTTTGGCTAAGATTATACTCTCACCAAAGCAGGAATGCCCTTTGTGGCAGGAGAGAACCAGATTAGGAAGGACTGCCTGAGTTACCCACTTGAAGGTTATCCTTATCCTTCGAACTTGCCTACCCCGTGAAGCCTTTCCTGAGTTATCCTGTCCCATAATGATCCTGTGTGATGATCATGGTGTCGGTCGGTCTTCTGTTTAAGAATCTTTAGTGCCTCCCTATTGCTTCCCTGGTAAATGTCCATGCTTCCTTGCCTGGCATTCAAGGCCTACCACAGTTTGGGACATTTCTTCCTTTCTAAATTTTTTCATGCTATTTGCCCCCCTCACCCCCCTATGCAGTCAAACTTGAGTTTTCTTTGCCCTGTGAAACATGGGCAATGCTCTTTTATCCAGGTTATCTTTGCTTAAGCTGTTCCTTATGCTCAAAATGCCCTCTTTCTCCACCTCCTTCCGTTGAATTCCTCTCTATCCATTAAAACCAAACTTGAATACCATTTCCTTGATGTCTTCTATGAGTATTAATCTTATCTCTCAAACTTCACAGACATCAATCAACCCTTCAATCAACAAGCATTTATTACATACTTATTATATGCCATTGTAAGCTAAGCACTGAGAATCACTTTGTTCCCCTCCAACACACTTAGAATGTGAGGTTGTGTAGTATAGTGCCAAGGAGGAAGCATTGGTCTAAGAGTCAGGAGACCTGACTTCAGTCCAATTTGATTCAACCTTTATTAAGCAGATGTTTTGTGTAGAGTGATGTAGGAGGTGCTCGGGGGGACTAGCACCTCTGGTGTGAGGGCTTGCCAAGACCTTTTCAGGGCTGCTCATCTACCTTCGGTGTCCCCCTATCACCCCACTTTCACCTGTGGCTCTAAGAAGCTATAGCATGTATAGGGACAATAACCTGGTAAAACCATCTTATGAAATGGGCTAAGCCAGGCTGAGGGTAACCAACAGGTCTTAAACCCTTTGGGAAGTTAGGGGGATGTCTACCCCAATCATTGAAGACTCCCACAGTAGAATGGGTGGATGAGAACAATTTGTTCCAATGGCCATGAAGGTGGCTGAAGTGGGTATAGTGGAACTCATAGAGCTTGGTCAGATATCAAAGATGCCGACATCTCCCACTGCATCCCAGGTCATCGCCAGTTGTCTTGACTTTTGTCCTGATGACTCTGGAAATGAGAGTGAGGTTGATGACTGCACAGCTCTGCCTCACTTAAATCTGATTCTTGCACAAGTCAAGGCATTGTCTGTGATGTCATTGGTTCTCTTGGAAAAAAAGAAGGATGAACAGCAATATTCTGTGTAAGGCATTGTGCTTCGAGGCTTAGCTCTGCTGCTAGTGGAGTGCATGTGCTTGAGTAAATCATGGCAGCATAAATCTAGAGGTGGAAGAGAATTGTGAGGTCATCTAGTTCAAATTCTTCATTTTGCAGATCAGTAAACTGAGGCTCATGGAGGTTAAATGACATGCCCAAGGTCATGTATGTAGCAGAGACAGTATGACTTGCTGACTCCAAGGTTCTTTCTACCCAAGCCAATTCTTCTGGCCTCTGTTTCCCCTTTGTAAAACGAGAGGATTAAGTTAGATGATTTCTTAGGTCCCTTCCAGCTCTAACTATCCATAACTATGTCAATCAATGACTATGTATTCTACTGGGATATGAGAAAGACTTTGGGGGCGGCTAGGTGGCGCAATGAGTAGAGCACTGGCCCTGGAGTCAGAAGGACCTGAGTTCGGATCCGGCCTCAGACACTTAACACACATACAAAAATCTAGCCGTGTGACCTTGGGCAAGTTACTTAACCCCAACTGCCCTCCAAAAAAAAGCCAACAAAAAAAAAGAAAAAGACTTTGGTGGGGGAGAGCATGGTGGATTGGAAAAGTCCTGGACTTGGAGGGAAGAGAGGCCTAGGTTCACCAACTTATTAGCGTGTTGAGAGATTAAGATATTTGCTCAGGGTCACACAGGTAGAAAGTGTGATTTAAGGCTAGATTTAAACTCAGATCATTCAGCTTCCAGGTCCAGTGTTCTAGCAAGACTATGCATCGATGCTAATCAAGCATTAGAGATGGGTTTGATTATAAATTCTCTGACTCCAGAGTTGGTATGCTTTCCACTATGCCACCCACATGCCTTGGTAGAAAGTGCCCTGGACTCGGAGTTGGGAGACATCAGTTTCAAAACTAGTTTGGGCACTAACTAGTTAGGTGAGAACATGGGAAAATGACACCTTCAATGAACCTCCACTTTCTCATCTGTAAAATGGGTATAATAACACCAATAGTATATATCTCACAGGTTTTTTTTTTTTGAGAAAAACATACTGTAAACCTTAAAACACACAAATATGAGTTTGCATTTTTGAATGCTGGCATGAAGCATGTATTTAAATGTTATTGATGACTAATTGAGCCAGTCCATTTAACTGGAAATGATGCCGTGCAGGCAGGAATGCATTTACTCTGGAGGTGTATGTAGGGAGAGAGAAGAGAGGAAGACATGTGAAATACCTGCCTTATAGAGTTAGTTTGTTTGTTTATTTGTTTTTTTTCTCCATTAATTGTGACTATTCAACCTGTAGGGAACAGAAGAACAGGAGAAGAAGTCTTGTAATCATAGAATCTCAGAGATGGAAGGGATTTCAGAGATCGTTTAGGTGAATGCCCCTTTAACAAGAATACCCTCTAACCTCTACCTGAGAAGTAATCATAGAGATTTTTCTGAAAGACAAGCAGGGCTGGGGAGCTCACTACCTCATAATGCATCACATTTCAATTTTGGATAGTCCTAATGGTAGAGCAGCTAGGTGGTGCCATAGTGTACAGAGTGCCAGGCCTGGAGTCAGTAAGCTCTGAGTTCAAATTTGACCTCAGATAGGTAAAATTTGATCACACTAGCTGTGTGATCTTGGATACTGTTTATCTCAGTTTCCTCATCTGTAAAATGAACTGGAGAAGAAAATAGCAAACCATTCCAGTATCTTTGCCAAGAAAACCTCAAATGGGGTCAAAGAGACACAACTGAAAATAACTAAACAATAACAAAAATTAGGAAGTTTTTCCCTATGTCTCTTTTACCCTTTGTTTCTATGGCCATCTGCCCCCAGAGTCTGAGCAGAACAAGGCAGCTCCTGCTTCCACACGCTATCTCTTTAAATGCTTGAAGATCTCTTCTCCAGGATCAATATTTTCAATTCTCTCATGTGATTTTCTTGTAGTCCTCACTTGACACCCTGGTCATGCTTCTGAATGCTCTGTTTTTCCTAAAACATGATAATTATAACCAAATCCAGTAATTGAGATGTAATATGGCCAGGATAGAATGCACCGGACTGCCTTCTTTCCATTTTTGTACATTACTTCTGTGTGGATTCATATCAAGCCTCTAAAAACCCCTAGAACTTTTCAGGTAAATAGTTACTTGGCTATGCATCCCTCAACTTGCATGAATGATTTTTTGATCCCATGTCGAATTTTACATTTATCCACAAGAAACTTTACCTTGTTCATTTCACCCTGATGTTCTAGCTTATCAAGGTCTTTTCTCATCTCTAATCTGGCACCCAGTGTTTTAAGAAACCCTTCCAGCTTTGTGTTATTTGTACATTTGATGGATGTGTCCTCTCTGCCTTTATCCAAGTCATTAATAACAATGTGATGAGTAAAAGGTCTTATTTTAGTGGTGTCCTGCTTGTGCACCCTTAAACACCAACCCTGTTATGCAAGCAAGGGTTTTGAGCCCCAAAGAACCTCTCATAAGAGGTAGAAAAATGTGTCTGCCCTACATTTGTGATATATGGCATATAATAGGTTCCAGAGACATCTTTAACACCTCTGGGTTCTCTTGTAAAAGAGATTTGTGCCTTTTAGATGAAACACAACAAAACTTTTTCATTTTTAAAAATGTTGCTTAATATTAACTGAACTGAAACAGTAACCAGACACACAGTACAATCTACTTTACTCATAGCTCAGGGATTCCAGAAGCTTTGTCGCATCTTAACATCTACAAAGGATAATGGTAAGAGACTCTAAATCTCATTTCCTTTCTCATAATATCATTTTGCTTATGCTACCCTTTGGTGTACTCATATTAGATATTAGATTACCTTCAAACATTCTGTTCTTGTGTGTCTGCTGATAACATTTCTAAAGATCATTACTCATCAGCAATGACTGATAAACTTGGAGGTATAATGATGTATAGATCCAGAAAAATTTGGACCTGGAAGTGACCTTGGAAAACTCGTGTCTAAATCTGTCATTTTAAAAATGAGGAAACTGAGGCCCAGAGAATCATTGTGACTTAATTGGCTATTTTTGGTAGAGCCAATATAAGAACTCATGTCTCCTGACTCCTAGGTCAATGTGCTTCCCTCTATACTACACGGACTTTAATTTACAGTGATGTTGTATCATGACCTTCTAAAGAATATGCAGTCAGGAGACACACTCAAATCCCAGCTTTAATATCCAAAAGCTGTGAGCTCATGAACAAGTCACTCAATCTCTCTGAGATTCAGCTTCCTCACGTGTTAAATGAACATCGTAATGCTAGCATTGCTAACCTCATGGAGTTATGAGAAAAGCACATTGTAAAGCTTAACACACCATTGAAATGGCATTATCATGGAAGTGTTCTCTGATCATGGAGGCAGGAGGAGGGAATGGATGCCCTTGGTTTCAAAGCTTAGCTCTTTAAATGTCTGAAACTAGAGAAAAATTCTAGCTCAAAGCATGAATTAATAGAGTTCTTCTTTAGAGACTGCTAGTTACTCCCGTGAAATGTTTGGTGTTTGAAGTACTTTCTCCCTGATCTTAATCAGCCTGGGGCAAATGCCTGCAGACAGCTGCAGGAACTTTTACAAATCTCAAGTGGATTATTTTTGAACAGACACCTAATAGAATTTGTCCAATTTATGTGTATGTGTGATAGACATCACAGATGGATGTTGAGCTGAGGCCAGAAGTATGAAACAAGAGGAAAGTGGGCTAGATTCTAGCTTTTGGAAAATGGAAAGCAGTTTGAGGAACTCCAAATTTCTCCCCAAAAGGAAAGTTCTGTCTTCTCAATATTAACATTTTTTTTTTTTTGCCGGTGTTGCTGTATGGCTCCTAAACTTGGAAAGTGATTGCCTTTAAAGAATTAAAGATGGACTAAGGATCACACACACAGAGTGATCAACAACACAGGACCCACGAGGGACATTAGAGAAGAATAAGAGTGTAGGATCCTATCAAAGAATTGTATGTCAGAGAGATGGGTGTCATCTGGCAAGAGTGAGGGATGGCAAAATTCTTCAGTGATATCTTGGAGATATTGGGAGAAATGGAGGAAATGCTCTCTGTATCATTAGAGAGAATATCCAAATGGATGAGATCATGGATCCATCTCAATATCTGAGAGTGAGCTTTTCTACAAACTCGCCAGCAATCTATGTAAGTGAATATGTTTCTCTAGAGATATACTGATAATATGTCACTGGCAAGGAGACGTAGGTTGGACTAGTAACCTTTGAGCTTCTTTCCAACTGGGAAAGTCTATAATTCTATGAATTTGTGAATCATAAACTTACTTTAAGTTTACCTTCTGCAAATGCATTCAATGTACAATACAAGCATTGGACAAATTTTATTTCACCCATCACAGAAAATGTATAGGACACAGAGGACTCAAAAGTAAATATAAACAAATATCAGAAACAGGAATCTTATTTGACTCCCCCAGATGGTAAAGACCCATTATGGGAATAGTAAACACATATTTCCCATTCACCTTAGATTTGCACTGTCCAATTAACTCATAGCAATGACATCAGTGTTGGGAAGGCCCAGATGGCAAACTTCAGTCCTTTAATTAGTGGTCCTCTTCTGAGAGTAGGGAAATCAATTTCTCAAATTGCTAGAGCTCTCCCTCCCAAATTACTTTGTATTTAGTCACTTTCTATATATTTATAATTTTTATTTATTCACCTTTCATTTATGCTATATTTAATTTATCTATCTATCATCTATCTTTCTATCCATCTATCCATCCATCCATTCATCCATCCTTCATGAAAGGAATTCATTAAATTGATCAGAGACTCCTTTAACCAACCCCATTATACAACTATATTCCCATTTATCAAATGCATTAAGATTTATAAAGGCCTTTCCCATGTTACAACAGAATGCCAGCTTTGGATCCAAGAAGATCAGGGCTCACTTCCAAACATATAACACATACCGACTGTGTGGCTCTGAGCGAGATATTTAATCACTTAAAATTCTAGGCAATGCTCTAAGACTGTAAGTTGTAGAGAAGGTTCTTCTGGCCTGCCTTGGTAAATGGAGTTTCCTCTTCATGAAATTATATATACCAGTGAAATCACAGGTCCTATCTCTATGCATATTTACAGATGAAAGCTCAATGTCAGTCAACTAGCTTGTATTAAGTACCTACTATGTGTCGGGTTCTGTGCTTAGGAATGAAAGGCTCAGAGAAAGGCTTTCCCATGGTCCCAGAATGAGGACAGGCTTTCCTACGATCCTAGAGATGTGATTCAGACTCAGCTCTCCTGACTTCCAGGAGAGACATCCTGACATCTATCAATTTCTCAAATTCTTATAAAATAACAATGTTCTGTGGTTTTAAAAAAATGACTAATTTATTAGTAGTCTGTGGTTTTAAAAAAATGACTAATTTATTAGTAGTCAAGCCAGGGAAGCTCACCATTCCTTGTATTCTGAAAAATTGCTTCCCCCCCCCCCAGTAAATGCAGTATAATTTATACTTGATGAACATGATAAAGTGAAATTGTCCTCCAGATGTTGAAACCTGATGACTTCGTGTCTTTTGGGATGTATTTTCGTTTCAGGAATGCCAAATTGACTCTTTGTCCCCATTCCCCCTCTCAATCTGGCCCAAGCCTTTCATGTAAATGTGAAGAATGGTGTTGATACTGTTCTAATCCTTCATTCTATTTTTTTCAATAATGATACTACCAAAGGAAAAAAAAATCTCTAGAATACTGGACTTTGGAGGCTGTCCAGGTAGATATACTACCTTCTTGAATCAGTCAGGAGAACATACAATACACAATAGAGCCAAAATATAATTCTAATTCCCTATATTTGAGTGGTACTTCACATGACCTGACCACACTCTAGTTCTTTAGTGGCCCAAATAAATTGATTTTTTTGCCAGTTAATTTATGTAAATTTGGGCAATTGTAATTATCATTCAAGTTCAAAAGAAAAATAAAATTGGGGGCATGGTAACCATCTCAATTATCTGAATGTTTTCCAGCCATGACATTTGGAACACGTGCAACATAATTCGTCTTTTAAAAATTCAATAAGATAACTTTGCTTAATTGTCTGTAATTTAATTGGAGGTTGAAGAGGACATATTTATCCCCAATAATCTCTGAGACATCATCACCTACTTCAATTTAAATTTAGTAGAGATTTAACAGAGTAGGTGCTCATACAGCCTCTATGAACTCTGATGTTGTTCAATTGATTGTGAAGCCTTGTGTTTGTTGTTAAAAAGAACTATAGAGCTACAGGTCATAAAAACTGGAAGGTTCTGTAGGGATGAGCTGTTCCCAGACTCTCTTCTTAGCCATGGGGAAAGGGAGGCCCAGAGGGAGGAGATAACTTCTTCAAAGTTTATAGAGTTTCTAAGAGTCTGTTTCCCTAGTAATGGGTTCCATAAGGACATTATGATATTTTTTACAAATAGTTTAATAATAAATGGAGTATAACCATACCTTTTACTCTATCATTTGCGTTGGTTTCAAACTGTAGCTTTGAGTTGGTCTAGGGACAGAGAAAAATGAAGTGGAGATAGATTAAACAACTCTATTTCACTCCTACCTTGACAGCAGAGGCTCCATGATGGACTTTTTTTTTATTGCATGAGCCCTTGGTGCCTTTTGGGGGCAGGTAGGTGGTGCAATGGATAGAGTGCTGGGCCTGCAGTCATGTATGCCTGAGTTCAAATCTGGTCTCAAATCTACTAAATGTGTGATCCTGGGCAGGTCACTCAACTCTGTTTGCCTCAATTTCCTTATCTGTAAAATGAGCTGGAGAAGGAAATGATAAATCATTCTAACATCTTTGCCAAAAAACCCACCCCAAAATGGGGTTATAAAGTATCAGAAATGACTGAAAATTATCAAACATATGGGTTACTTATACAGATAATTATTTAGAGGTGTATTTCCCTCAAAAGATTTATTTAAAGTAAATATATCCTGGATGCTCCATGCAGCCTTTTTTTTTTTTTTTGAGGTTTAACACTTGTATTAGCATGATTAGTTTTTTTTTTTTTTAACTTGCCATCATGTCCAGGTGGATAGAATGTAGGATTTGAAGAGAGGGAGATCTAAGTTCTAATCTCACCTCTGAAATGAACTAGCTGAGAGTCTGAGCAAATCATTTAATATTTATGAGCATAAAGTTTCTCATCTGTAGAATGGAAGATTCCAAACTTCAAAATTATCCACCTCACCTAAGTGTCAACTGAAATCATGCATGAAAAGTGTTTTGCCAATAAAATACAGTCATTATTATTATATTTCAGTCATATCATTTCGTTGGTATTCCCTTCTGCAATCCTGATCTGATGGTTACATTGACCTTTAGGGTTTGCCAAGTGCTTTATCAACATGATCTTATTTAATGGAGAAGCCCCATTTTATAGATGAGGAAGCTTATGATGAGAGAGGAGAAGAGATTTGCTCATGGTCACAAATCTACCAAATGTCCGAGGAAAAATTTGAAATTGGGACTCTCTTGACTGCATGCCTAGCACTCTATCTCCTGTGCTACTTTGTCTCTCAAGCCGATGATCTTCAGTGGTAAGGGCTAGTACTGTAGGTGATCTTTGAAAGTGGCTGCAGCTGGAATATTCGTTCTTCTGTGTCCAATAGAAAGTAAGCTTCTTGAAGGTAAGAACTGTTTCAATTGAATCTTTATATCTCAAGTGTCTATCACAGTATTTGAAATATAGTAGGTATTTAAAATTACTTGTTCATTTGAGTGATTGATGAATCTTTGAATTTAGCTAGCCTGACTTTTGGACAACACACACACACACACACACACACACACACACACACACACACAAGCTGTGGATAGCTTGTAACCAGCTGATAAATCAATAAGCATTTATTGATTGCCTGTTAAGTTCCAAGCACTGTGTTGAGTCCTGTAAGTCCTGGGGACACAAACTTGAAGCAATGAGAGAGACAGACAGACAGACAGAGAAGAGATAGAGAGAGAGCTAGAGAGACAGACAGAGACAGAGAGAGAAACAGAGAGGTACAGCCACAGAGATGGAGACAGAAACAGACAGATAGAAATAGTGACACAGAGAGACAGGGACAGAGAGAGACAGAGAGTGAGACAGACAGAGACAGTCAGAGAGAAAGGGCCCAGGAGAGAGCTTTAGGGCACACCCAGAGTTTGGGGGTGTTATAGTGATGATAAACAGCAAAAGAAATGAAGAAGAAATAGTCAAGTTGTAGGAGAACTCTTTCTAGCTTGATGGCCTTTGAGTGCCCAGGTGGCATAGAAAGGGTACCTTGATGAAGCCTATAATTTACAGTCATTTTAATTAAACAGGTGTAGGTCCACAATAAGTTGTCTGTCTGAACTTTACTGAGTAGGCAATAGGGAGCCAGTAGGAATTTTTTAAACTGGGGAGTTATGTGACAAGACCTGAATTAGGAAGATTATTTTGGCACCAATATGAAGAATAGATTGGATTGGGAAGGTAATGGGGGTAGAAACGCCCATTAGAAAATGATTACAATATTTTTTCAATTGCCGAATGGCTAAACAAGTTGCGGCATGTGATTGTGATGGAGTATTACTGTGCTAAAAATGACGAGCTCAATGATCTTAGAAAAACATGGATAGACTTGTGCAAAGTAATGAGTGAAATGAGCAGACCATTGTCTACAGTAACAGCAATATCGTTTTAAGAACAACTTGGAGTGAATAAATCATTTTGACTGTTATACTACAAATGACATTTGAAGGGAGATGCTATCTGTATTCTGCATCCAGAGAAAAGACTGATATATAGAAAGATGCATAGAATGATTTTACACACACACACACACACACACACACACACACACACACCTTTTAAGATTAGTCAGGTGTTTTGCATGTGTAACATTCCAATTTTACAGATGATGAAACTAAGGTTGAGAGGTTACTTGACTTTCTCAGGGCCACCCAACTAGTATGATCTGAGGGAGGAGATGAACTGAGGTTTTTCTAATTCCAAATACATCCCTATATCCTTTATAATACTCCACTGACTTTTTTTAAGCAATTGGGGTTAAGTAACTTGCTCAAGGTTACACAGCTAATTATTTATGTGGGTGCTAAATAACTGAGGCCAGAACCGATCCCCGTTCCTCCTGACTCTGGGGCCAGCGCTCTTACTCACAACTCCACTGCCTCTTAATAGCAGTGGTAAGAGGTGATAATGATCTGAAGAAGTGGGAAAGAAGGGAGGGATTTGAGGAATATTTTGCAGGTAGAAATGGCAGGATTTGGCAACTGGTTGAATGGGGTGCTGGGGAGAGAGAATAGTCCCAATAAATGCTAATGTTTGAACTTCAGCATCTGAGGGAACAGTGAAGTCATTAATTAAAATGGGGAAGCTGGGAGGGAAGGCAGAATTAGAAGGGAAGATAAGTTCTGTTTTAGGCACATTGGTGTTGGAAAGTCAGCTGGGGAACCAGATGGAGATTGGTCAGAACTAGAGATAAAGATCTGTGAGTCATATTAATAGAGATGCTCATTAGAGTCATTTAAATGGATGAGATTACAGAGAGGAAGAGAGAGAGAGAGAGAGAGAGAGAGAGAGAGAGAGAGAGAGAGAGAGAGAGAGAGAGAGAGAGACGGGGAACAATTTTTCCATGTGTGATGATCCCACGATATCTGGATGGCAGTATTAATGAAAACATCCTGGAATTATTGAATCAAATGGGACCTTCCAAATCTGATCTTTAGCCCCAGGTAGGAATTCTGCATATAGCATTTTTGGCACCTTTTCAGGAACCTTCTTGAGGAGGCCTCCTCCATTTTTGGAAGTTTCATTAAGATGAAAAGCACTCTTTATAAATTGAACTGAAGTCTGTCTCCTTGTATCTTCCCTAATTCATTAGTTCTATTCAAGCTTTCTGGAGCAGCAAAGAACAAGTAATTTCCCTCTTTCACAAGATAAATCTCAAAGCATTTTAAAGACAGTTACCATATTTCCCATAAGGCTTCTCTTTTCCAGGCTAAACACCTATGATTCCTTTAACCATTCCTCATGTTAGAATTTACAGACTTGCTTCTATCATGGTTGGCCTTTTCTGAATAAACTCCAGTTTATCAACTAAATTATGGATCCTAAGAATAGAGCATAATTATCTCACTACATTCATTCATTGTCAGTCAGTCATAGTCTGAGGCAATTGGGGTTAACTTGCCCAGGGTTATAAAGCTAGTAAGCGTTTGAGGCCAAATTTGAACTCAGGTACTCAGGTCCTCCAGGGCTGATGCTGTATCCAACCAGTCATTATCTGTGAGGGGAATGACGAAAAGAATTTTTAACTCACAATACTTGGCCACTACAGAACATCTCCCAGAAGACTAGAAATGAAATGAAAATTCATCTGTTAAATGCTTATTATGTACAAGGCACCCTGCTAAGTTCGGGGTATATAAACTAAAAAATCAAGAGCCCATACCCTCAAGAAGCTCACATTCTAATGGGGGAAAACAACATATAGAGGAGGAGTCATCTAAAAATCAGAGGAAGGACCTTGTGGTCCTTAGGGTATGGCAGCATCTTCTTTAATGCCATTTCCATTAATGAAGTTATACTAGTTTCTGATAGTTAACTATTTGGTGGTGCCAAGGACCTTAGTGCCAAGAATATGTTTTTTTGGTCAATAGTAGCTACAATTATTGAGGACACAGGGACTTCTGTCATTTAGGGGTGAGGTCACCATTAAACACAGTGCAATAAATATATGCTTTGTCCAAGACCCTATACTTTTATTAATAATATCCATGTTTTGGGGCCATCACATCTGGCTATTAACTCACTGAACCTTCAATTCATCACTTTTACCTTTTAATTTCCTTCATCTCGCATCTTTTTAATGTAATAAATTTCAGGCAAACCTGAAGACAAAGCTGCCAGGTCACTTTTCCACTAATGTTGGTTTTTAGGTCATGACTCTGGGAGCTAGATCGGAAGCAGTGCTGATGGCCTGGAGAACACAGTCACTCCTGGGATTTTTGGGCTTACTTACATCTGTGGCAATTAGGTATCATTTGTTCCTCAAGGTACCTTGTCAATTTACCTAGGTTGGCTTACCTATCAGTCTGGGGCAGTTGTTGTCATTGTTAGGGGTGGGGAAGGTGGGCTTCTCCTTCACAAGGGTTATTCCCTTCAATGATGATCATGGGGGTCAGGCTTAAAGCAGAGCTGGAGGTTTGGGGGCCCTTGCAATTGCCAAGGCCCTGTGCTTACCTGATTATTCGTAGAAGTTGGTTAATTGTTGGTGTTGGTAGGGGTGAGGATGGTAATGTTTTCTGTAAGGATTGCTTCTCTCGATGGTGGCTATATTAGAAACAGGACTGATGGTTTGAGGGGTACTGATATTTCCAGACCTCTTGGACTCCAGTTTCCGTGATATCTCCATTTTAGTTTGAGGGAAAGTGATAGTTGAGCTAATGGAGCTGACTTGACCCCGCCCCACTTATGCTCCTTTAGGATACCTTGGTTGCTTCAGTTAGGTTGACTTGCTTACCCTGTCTTATAGATTGCTTTTTACTTATATTTTATATATATATATATATATATATACATATATATATATACATATATATATATACACACACACATATATATGCATATGTATATATATATGTGTGTGTGTGTGTTATACACATACTACACACACATTTATATCTATCTATACATACATATCAGTCCAATCATTTTCAATTGTGTCTGACTCTCCTTGATCCTTTTTGGAGTTTTCTTGACAGAGATATTGAAAGAGTTTGCCATTCCATTCTCCAGCTCATTCTCCAGATGAGGAACTGAGGCAAACAGGGTTAAGTGACTCTCTCAGGGTCACATGGCTAGTGTCTTGAGGCTGAATTTGAACTTACAAAGATGAGTCTTCCTGATTCCAAGTCCAATGCTCTATCTACTACACCACCTACTGCCTATATCTGTGTGTATATATACATACATTATCTATCTATCTATCTATCTATCTATCTATCTATCTATCTATCTGTCATCTATCTATCTGTCATCTATCTATCTATCTATCTATCTATCTATCTATCTATCTATCATCTATCTATCCTCTATCCATCTTTAGTTATATGCATGTTGTTTACCCCATTATAATGTGAACTTCTTGAGAGCAAGAGTCATATTTTTGTGGCATCCCTAGTGTTTGGCCCAGGGCCTGACACTTAATAAGTTAGGGGTATTTAACCTGAACTCCATGAACCATTTTTTAAAATATGCTGATAATTTTATTTCATTACATTTGGTTTCCTCTGAAATGCAATGTACTTTATTTTATGTGTTTAAAACCATTATTCTAAGAAGGGATCCATAGACTTCACCAAACTGTCAAAGGGGTCCATGAAAGTTAAAGGGTAAGAACCTCTGTGGTAAACACTTAATAATTGCTTTTTAATTGACTGACTGATTGACTGACTGACTCATATTACCAGGAGTGATCTCTGATTGGTGAGGAGGCTCTACAAGGTGAGAGGTTTCTAAAGTAGAGAAGGAGAGTCAAAAAGGGTGGGGATGTGAGCAGACAGGAAAATCAGTGTGCTGAGACCAGCTGGAAGGTCACGAGACTAGATGAAGTGGGATGGCCAGCTATGGCCTCAGAAGCAGATCCTACTAATTCTAGAGCTGAGTTTGAAAGCTTTGTCAATTATCAGTTTATCCTGAGGCATCAACTCTTCTTTTGCCTGACCTGAGGGAGTCTCATGGAAAGATACTCCAATAGGCAGATGATATCTTATTCTAAGCATTAACAACCCGGACTGAGAGTTATGAAGCGACCGTGAACTCTCTCTATGTTGAGCAAATCAGAGGAATTGAATGAGAATTAGATTATAACTCCTCTACAAGTAGAAGAGAATTCACCCCATTTTGTATGAGCAGAGAGAATGTTATACTATTTGCTTCCCTTCTTTGGTATTTATGTTGTTTATATCATAATTAAATGCTTTTGCTATTGCTTTATTGCCTCTGGTACATTTTAGTGAGACAGCAAAATAATAGAAGATGGCTCAGGCCAGGAATTGAATATTTATGTCCCCTAAACAGCCATGGTGGACCTAGGAGTAACAGAGTGCTACACATTCAGAAAGTATTTATTAGGTGCCTCTCATAGTTATCCTCATGGAACTTATACTTTAGCAGGAGGAGCTAAGCCATATATCCAGAAATGATTAATTTTTATTCAGTCATTTTTCAGTCCTCTCTGACTCTTTGTGGCCCCATTTGGGGTTTTCTTGGCAAAGGTACTAGAGTGGTTCTCATTTCCTCCTCCAATTCATTCTGCAGATGAGGAACTGAGCCAAACAGGGTTAAATGACTTGCCCTGGATCACAGAGCCAGTGAGTGTCTGAGGTCAGATTTGAACTCAGGAAGATGAGTCATCCTCACTCCAAGCCTAGCACTCTGTCCACTGAGCCACCTAACTGCTGATAAATTAGTATGAAGTACTACAAGAGCAGGTGAGAGAGAAATAACCGCCAGCTGGAGGTGGAGTAAGCATCAGGTACAGTAGGATCAATATGTACTTTGTCCTAGACACTATACTCGAGTTAGCACTGCTCATGCTTTGGGGTAATCACGTCACTCTGCTGACTCATTGGACAGTCAGGTCATTATTTGTGTCTTTTAAAGACTTCCTCTCTCTGCTTTACACAGGATAAATTGCAGGCAAACATTTTTGCTTTTCATAACGCAGTAAAGAGGTAATGACTTCATCCTTCTATAGTTAAAGTGCAGATACATTCGTACATATTTATATTATCCTTAGCATATATATGCATCTACCTATATTTAGTCTTGTTACTATGGGTACAGAGATAAGAAGGCTGGACATGATGGCTTTTATGCATAAGCTTTGAAACCCCCATAGATCATTCTGGCTGCGATTGTTTTCCTTCCTGATGTTGACATGATAATGAAATTGTGAAGAATAATAGCTCTATTTAAGAAGTTTATTTAGCCAGCTAATCTTGGGGACCCATTAACAGGAATTAAGTCACACTGCAATATTTAAAGTATTCATCTTCAAATTATTGCTTTCTTTACTATCATTACTGCGGTTTCTCTTTTAAGAAATGGAATGAAAACAGAATGAGGTAATTTTTTCCCCAGTAGCTTAGAGACATGTGTAGATGGCAACAGCTGCTGAAAACATTAAGCCAATAAAATGTCGGAGTGGGCTTCTCAGATCAGCCACCATCAGGCAGTTACTAAACCTCCCTGAAGGTGTTATGGTGAGCTGTGGAAGGCAGAGTAGAAAATACAGACTCTCCCCAGTATGGATCAAGTGTCCTGTTAATGGGAGTCATGTCCTTAGAACAAGGTTAGACAAGGAGATCTTTAAATCACCTTTCATCCTTATGATTCTAAGAGTTGCAGTTGGAAGAGGTTAGTGCCATTGGCTCAGTCCTGATCATACCCCATCTAGAATATTGTTTTCTTTTGGATGCTACGGTTCAGTGGAGGTATTGGTAATTTGCAGTGTCCAGTGAAGGGTGACGAGCAAGATGAAGGGCTTTGGGATCATAATAGATAGTTATTGGTTGAAGAAACTATGTTTAACCAAGAGAAAAGAAAACCTAGAGGGGGTATGAGTGCTTTCTTCAAATATTTGAATTCCTCTGGTCTTGACTGAATGAATGAATGACTGAATGAACAAATTAAAATAGCATTGATTAAACTCACTGATTCTTACTATTTGCTAGGCACTGTGCTAAGTACTAGAGAGACAAATAAAAACAAAAATGAGCTAACCACTGTCCTCAAGGAGGAAATAATACATATGAAGGAGTGGTGGTCAGGGAATTTTTAGTCAATTTGTATGGAAAGCAAATAGCTTGTCTTTCCTTAGAAGGAGTGGTTTGATTTCTGTGCCCAAGGAAAGAGGTGGGAAAATTGTGTGTGTGTGTGTGTGTGTGTGTGTGTGTGTGTGTGTGTGTGTGTGTGGAGGGTACTCATGCAGTCTTAGAGCAGGGTTGATGGCTGAATGGCCTATGGATAGTGGTCTGATGGCCAGTTAGATAGAGGAGGCTAAATTTGTACCTGTTCAGCAGTCCCATCAAGACAACTCATCATTTGTAGTGAAATCCCTAAGGTGTTACTCACATATAGCCCTGTGCTAGTCCTTCTGTTGGTGTTTTGAACTTTTATACACACACACACACACACACACACACACACACATACATCCTTTAAGGTTGTTGATAAATAAGGAATGTGAAATAGGATAGGCATTGGGTTCTTTCTGGTCCGACCCAGACACAGACCTTGGACAACTCACTTCTTTTTCCTGGTCTCTTTCTCCATATGTAAAATGGAGTAAAAAAAATTCCAATGTTTAGGGTCCATCTCTGAGGTTCTCTGTCTCATCTCCCCCGTCAGATTACCATGAAGTTTGTAGAGTGCTTTAGAATTTGCAGAGGGCTTTAGTAACATTTTCTCATGTGAATCTCGAAACAACCTTGTATATAGGTACTGTGGGTATTTTTTAATTCCCATTTCATGGATGAGGAAATGGAGGATGAGAGAAGTCCTATCACTAGACTTGCTCATGATCACACAGCTAGTACCTATCAAAGGTGGAGTTTGAGATCCACGTTTCTCTTGACTTCAAATCCAGCCTATTATTCAACATTGTTTCTCCTTTGGAGCAGAGACTGTGCCTTTTATTACATTTTTGTACCCATTCCCTAGGGCCTCATGGTGCAGGGCTTTGCCTTGAGGAGGGGTTCCATAAATATGTGTTAATGGAATAGGAAACTGCTCAGGGCTGAGCTATAGTTGGGAGAGTTGTTTTCTTTGAAATGTTTTCCTCTGCTATATTCAAATAGGGTAACAATGGCCAGCTTGGGACTTCTAAAGTGTCCTACTCTGACTTTTGAGTGGGAGGGGCTTCAGTGGATTGTCTTTCCCAAACCGTGCCTTGGCAAAGTCAGAGAAACTTGTACTGTGTGACTGATATTCTCTTCATTTGATGTCTGGATCATGGATGGAGAACAGAATGAAGAAGACAGTAAGTAAAAAAAAAGCTTGTAGAGACCCACGAGTCCCATTGATAGAGAATAGTTGTATTGGAACAAGTGATCTAGTCCTTAACAATCCAATAATTTTTGTTTTCAGAACTGAGCATTTTAAAGTCCACTCAAGTACTCCTGCCCAGAGGCAGGTCATGGAGGGATATTCTTTGATTTCCTCTAATTGTATGAAGCAAGATTATTGCTTTCAGGGTGTGCATTAATTAGTCTGGGCAAGTGAGAGACATCAGTGGTGTATTATGTTTTGTTCTTCTTAACTTTTGACCCTACCCTCTGCCATTCTCTTTGCTTAATTTCTTTAGTTAGAAGAAATATTTTTGGGGGGGAGAAGCTGTGTGCCAGGAATCCTTATTTTAATCAAATGTATGTCTTATTCTAATTTTAGGCAACTGGCAGGAAAGATCTCTAATTTTCACCTATTGCCTCTCTGGAAGGTCTCTTGCCCAAGGTAGCCCATGATATATGACTTGGATGACCCTATCTTGTCATGAACAGGACAGAAATAGAATTCAATCTGAGAGCTATTTAATTCATGCATGAGAAAGGGAAAAAGTATTCTAGGATGGTGGATGGAATGTCTCATCAAAAAAAAATCTGGAGTCAGGTTTGATTTGAGATTTGGAATGTCAGCATGCTTTGGTGAGTAAAGAATTGGTTTGAGTGTCAGGGAACCCAAGTTCTAGTCTTGGCTCTTATAGGATCAAAGATCTAGAACTAGAGAAAATCCAAAAGACCACTGGAGTCCACTTCCTTCATTTTACAATTGAGGAAACTGAGACTCAGAGAGGCGATAAGACTTGAGCCTTTTCACACAGGTGATGGGGAGACAGAGCCAGCCTCTGTATAGAGCTTTATAGATGTTATCTTTTTTGATCCACAGGACAGACCTGGGAGGTAATGCTATTACTATAGCTATTTTACAGATAAAGAAACTGAGGCCCATAGTGGTTAAGTGACTTGCCCAGAGGTTACACAGCCAATTAGTGCCTGAGGCAGGTCAAGTCTTCCTCATTCTAAGTCTAACACTCTAATCATTGGACTATCTCAGATTTCCCAAGGCTGCAAGATTAGCTTTCTATCCATTGTTGAATACATCTCACCTTGAGTGTGACCTTCAATGAGCCACCTTACCTTTACAGACCTCTGTCTCCTTATTTGTACAACGAAGGAATTAAACTAAATATCTTAGGTCCATAGATTTAGGGCTGGAATGGACCTCAGAGGTCACCATTCAGTCCAGCCTCCTCATTTTGTAAATCAGAAACCTGAGACCTGAGAGGTTAAATGACTTACTTAAAGTTTCATCCAGCTCTAAAATTCTGATTTTCTGAGGTCATTGCCCTTAAAAACCTCAAGTTTAGGTTTAAGGGCAGTTAGGTGGGGTAGGGAATACAGCTCTATCTTCTGGAGTCCAAAACTGGCCCCAGACATTCACTAGCTGTTTGATCCTGGGCAAGTCACCTAACCCTGTTTGATTCAGTTTCCTCATCTGTAAAATGTGCTGGAGAAGGAAATGGCAAACCACTCCAGTATCTTTGCCAAGAAAACTCCAAAAGGGGCCACAGAGTCAAACACGACTGAACAACAACAACATTTCAGGTTCAGGGTATGATATAAAGTATATGGTACTTTATAGAGTATATAAAGTACATAGGAGCTCAGCTCTGGAACTGCAAGGAATCTTAGTGGCCATCTAGACAATCTCCTTCATTTTACGGGTGAGAGGTCAGGTGACTTAAACACTATCACACAGAGAGTAAGTGAAGCCATTCTGTCTGACCCAGGAGAAAGCTGACTATCAGTCAACTGTGGAATTGCTGTAAAATATGAGAACTAAAGGGATGGAGGAAGCCTCCCTTAAAGGCTAACTGACCTCACTGCACAAGACTTTTCATCATGTAGTTATGTTCAGGGGCTGTAGTTTTGCTTTTTGTTTTTTGAATAATAAAATAATAGCTGACTTTTAATAACACTTATTTTGTGCCACAACATGACATGATATGATATGATATGATATATGCTATGATATAATGTAAGGTAATGTAATATAATACAATATAATTTAACATAATTAATGTAATATAATTAATATAACATAACAGTATGACATACAGTATATAATATATAATATAATAAACAGTATAATAGAAAATTGCACATGAAACTGCAAATCTGTTATGTACAACTTGCTATTCCTTTTAAATATATAATAAAGCCATTATGAAAATTTCTTATTTCCTCTTTTTTCTTCCCTCCTCTGCCCACCCTCGAGATGGCTACCATTAGACACAAACACATATATATGTAAAATCATTCTAAAAACTTTTAAAACTAAAATCGGGGAGGGCGGAGCCAAGATGGCGGAGTAGAAACAGCTCGTCCAAGCCTCTCTGCCCCCAGATTCTCCACAAACTATG